>CM038677.1:620281842-620881842 GCA_021605205.1 Aegilops longissima | reverse complement strand
ACTCGTCACAGCTCCTGCTCGACTCCTCCGATGAATCCAAGCCATTTGAAGTTTTCTCGTGATGCTTCTCTTCAAGGTCTCGGTGCTGTGTTAATGCAAGAGAAGAGAGTTGTGGCTTATACCTCTCGCCGATTGAAGCCCAACGAGAAGAACTACCCCACTCACGATCTTGAGTTGGCGGCGCTTGTTCATGCATTGATTACGTGGAGACATCTCTTGTTGGGAAGGAAAGTGGACATTTTCACCGATCACAAGAGTCTCAAGTACATCTTCACTCAGCCCAACCTCAACCTCAGCAGACTCGATGGGTCGAAATGATTCAAGAGTACAACCCAAGTATTGAGTATACTCCGGCAAAGCCAATGTCATTGCAGATGCTTTGAGCAGAAAGCTATCGCAACAGATCTAATCCTCAAGCCCTTTCAGCCGGATCTCTGTGAATCTTTCCGCAAGCTGAATCTTCAAGTTGTTCCTCAAGGCTTTCTTGCCAACCTCATAGTCTCTCCTACTTTGGAAGATCAGATTCGTGAGGCTCAACTTCTGGATGCCATGGTGAAAAAGGTGAAACGTGGTATCGACAAGGGCATTTCCAAGTACAGGTGCTTCCACATTGATGACAAAGACACTCTGTTCTTTGAGGACCGGATTGTGGTTCCTAAGGGTGATCTGCGAAAAGTCATTATGAACGAGGCTCACAATTCGCTTCTATCCATTCATCCTGGAAGTACGAAGATGTACCATGATCTCAATTGAAAGCAATGACGCAAGTGAGGTAATCTTCACACAACCCATGTAATAATTAAGGGAAAGATACATAGTTGGCTTACAGTCGCCACTTCACACAGTACATAAATAAACATCCATCATTCAGAGTACACTCAAGGTCCGACTACGGAACCAAAATAAAGAAGATACCCCAAATGCTACACAGATCCCGAATCGTCCCAACTGGGCACCACCATCGATCATCTGGAAAAGACACATAGTAACGACCACGCCTCGTCGAACTCCCACTTGAGCTCGGTGGAATCACCTGCACCGCCTCATCGGAACCTGCAACTGTTTTGAAGTATCTCGTGAGTCACGGGACTCAGCAATCTCACACCCGCGAGATCAAGACTATTTAAGCTAATAGGAAGGATAGAGTAGTAAAGTGGAGCTGCAGCAAGCGACTAGCATATATGGTGGCTACTTCGCAAAAGAGAGCGAGGAGAGAAGCAAAGCACGGTCGTGAAACTAGTAGCGATCAAGAAGTGATCCTGAACTACTTACGTCAGACATAACTCCAACACCGTGTTCACTTCCCGGACTCCGCCGAGAAGAGACCATCACGGTTACACACGCGGTTGATGTGTATTTTATTGAGGTCAACTTTGGGTTTTCTACAACCGACATTAACAAATTCCCATCTGCCTCATAACCGCGGGCACGGCTTTCAAAGATATTACCCCGCAGGGTGTCCCAACTTAGCCCATTATAAGCTCTCACGGTCAACGAAGGATTATTCTTCTACCGGAAGACCCGATCAATCTCGAATCCCGGACTACAAGACATTTCGACAGCAATAAAACAAGACCAGCAAAGCCACCCGAATGTGCCGACAAATCCCGATAGGAGCTGCACATATCTCGTTCTCAGGGCACACCGGATGGGCAAGACGTCGGGTTGGCATAAACCCATGGATTGCCCAGGGGGCGCCGGACATCGCCCAGGTTGGACCAGCAATCGAAGGAGAACTGGCCCGGGGGGGTTAAAATAAAGATGACCCTCGGGCTCGCGAAAACCCGGGGGAAAAGGCTTAGGTGGCAAATGGTAAAACCAATGTTGGGCCTTGCTGGAGGAGTCTTATTCAAAGCGAACTGTCAAGGGGGTCCCATAAATCACCCAACCGTGTAAGGAACGCGAAATCAAGGAACATAACACCGGTATGACGGAAACTAGGGTGGCAAGAGTGGAACAAAACACCAGGCATAAGGCCGAGCCTTCCACCCTTTACCAAGTATATAGATGTATTAATTAGCAGATAAATATTGTGATATCCCCAACAAGTAATCATGTTCCAAAGAGGAACAACATCTCCATGTTCCAACAAGGAACAAACTTCAGCTTCACCTGCAACTAGCAACGCTATAAGAGGGCTGAGCAAAGCGGTAACATAGCCAATCAACGGTTTGCTAGGAAAGGATGGTTAGGGGCTGACATGGCAATATGGGTGGCATGATATAGCAAGTGGTAGGCATCGCAGCATAGGCATAGCAAAAGAGCGAGCAACTAGCATAGCAAAGATAGAAGTGATTTCGAGGGTATGGTCATCTTGCTCGCAATGTTCTCGAGTTGTCGAAAGCTTGATCCTCGAAACGTTCTCAACAGGCTCCTCGCTCACGTACTCGTCTCCGACTCTACCCAAAACAACAACACAAACAAAGGAACCACAATAAATCACGGTGCCATGCACAATCAACATGATGCAAAACATGACATGATATGCGGGATGCGATATGCAATGCTTATGTGCGCCCGAAGGTAATGATGAACCAGGCATCAACTTGGCAAACCAAGCATGCCACTGAAAGATGAGATGATTTCGCTGAAATCGATATAAAGATCACCGGAATCGGATGCACGGTTTGCAAATGGCAAGCAAAACAAGAATGGCGCAAATCTGCCATTAACAGCATGATGCCACTTTGCAAGCAACAAATAATTAAGCTACTGCACCCAAACGTAACAAGAAAGCACATGTCAGTGATCTACACATGATGCTCGACAAAAGATGAGCACTGAGCTACGGCTAGTTCACATCATAACATGTTCAAACAAGCATGGCAAAAGTGCATTAATAATCAGGCTGGACATGGCAAAACAGTAACAGGTTGCAATGTTCATAGCATCAAAACTACATGCTACAGGAACTTAAAATAGAAAAACATGGCATGGCATGAATCTACTCAAAGCATATTTCAAAAGTCCCTTACTGACCATAAGCCAAAAAGGACTAGAAAATATAGTAACACTCATGCCAATATTGAAAGTCTCGTTAACAGATTCAGCAACTTGACATGTCAAAAACTGATAACGAGATGGCATGTTAACAAGCTCAATGCACTCACTACAGAGCCTCAAATGATAAACTAAGCATACATACATCAAGAAGACATGACATAGGAGACATACATGGCAAGAACACTAACATAGCATATATGGATCAACCACAACAAGCTAGGCAAAATTGAATAACACGTATACAATCTGCCAGGAATCATTTGGTAGCAAAAGTAGAGCTCGATTGACTCAAGCTATGGCACCCCATAATTGCAAACAAAGGCATGGATGGATAGAGCAAGTCATGCTTTACAAAACACCCTTAATGAAGTATCTCAAAACATGCATAGATCTCTCGGTATCATCAAGCAAACATGGCATCAAAAACAGCTAAAACAGGGCTGAAATCAGCAACATCAGGACACCTACTTTGCATGCTTGTGCTAGTCACCACATAGATCACAAAAATACATGGCATATACCACTGGAAAGATGACATGTCATTTTACAAAACATATGTAGGAATCAAATTCATAAGGTGCACATATTAATCATAGCAAAAATAACAAAAGTGCAACTCCTGATAAAAATCAGAAACTATCAGCACATAGCACTCTTCCAACAGCATTTCGGGCATCAAGATGAGCTCAAATGAAAATGATGCAATGGAATGAAATGATCTACTCTTCGAGGCGAACATTACGACATATTATACGCGAAAATTGGATCTACGGATGCGAAGATATAGCATGTTGAATATTGCACAAAATTACATGAGAATAAGGACTTAGAGAAAAAAGGGAGGGAGAGAGTCAACGGGCTCATGGCTCCCGAGGCCGGATCGGGCCCGACCGATCGGATCGGCGACGGCGGCTGCCGAGGTCGCGGAGGGAGAGGAGGCGCTGAGCGGGCGCCGAGGGCGGCGGGGGCGCGCGCAAAGGCGGCGGCGGGCAAGGCGGCGGGCGGCGGGGCGGCGCATGGTGGCCTTCGGGAGGAGCGGCTGGCGGCGCGCGCGCGGGCGGCGGCGGGAGGCGGCGGCGGGCGGAGCGCGGCGGCGGGGGTGGGCGGCGGGCGGCGGCCGGGCCCGAGGGTTTGCCACCGGCTCGCGGTCTGCAAGGGCGGCGATGTGGGGCGCCGGGTGGCGACGCGGCGCCCATGATTAGCGGGCGGCGGGCGGGCGGACGCGTCTGCTCGCCGGACGTGTCCGCGCGCGCGAGGACGAAAAATAGCTAGGGTTTCGGGATGATCCGGATTTGGGGAGGTTTGCTTAAATAGGCATAGAGGGAGCTAGGAGAGTCCAAATGAGGTGTAGTTTTACCACACGATCGTGATCGAACGACGGAGAGCATGGAGGTGACTTAGATGGGTTATTGGGCTGTTTTGAAGGGGTGTTGGGCTGCAACTTAAAAGAGGCCTTTGCGAGAGTGCGTTAACCGCTGGAGTACCAAACGAGCTCCAAATGACCAAACTTGACCGGTGGTCTCCGGTGTTATGCCAAGGCCACTAGACAAACCTCGGTCCATTTCGAGAAGGTTTAATACCCGCACACGGAAAAACGAGAAGGGACCGCCGGGGAGATAGGAGTGCCGGATTGCAAAACGGACAACGGGAAAATGCTCGAATCATGAGATTTAACACGTATGCAAATGCGATGCACATGATGACATAATATAAAATGCATGACACGGACAAAATGCAAAAAGGAGAAAACCCAACCACGGAGGGAATATCATATATCAATGCCGAAAATGGCAAGAGTCGGAGTTACAAATATGGAAAGTTACTTCCGGGGTGTTACAAGTGCATCAAGCGGTGATTAGCTCTCTTCCGACTTTATGGAGCCAATCATCACCACAATCGGCTCGGTGCTACTAGAGAACATGGCGGATTCAGCCTCGTGAATCGAGTCAAGTTGTCCACAGGGGTGGTGCTGGTGGATTGTTGGCGTTGTTGTTCGATTCTGAATAAGTAGCTGCATCGGTGCATTCTGCTGCTGGAGCAGCCGGGTGAGCTCCGCGGAAAACCAAAGGTCACGCCTGGAGGCATCTGGTGTTTTGGAGTGGATGAGAAAATTAGAATAGAACAATGGTCTATGAGAAATAACACTACCCATATGAATGCACAATCATAACACACCAATCATTTATTCATTCCACTCAAACATGGTTCAAACTCGATTACAAAAGCTCATGACTAATCAAGGAAAAATATCGCCTAACTGATCGACGAAAAAGGAAAAATAACATGGTGGTCAACTAAAAAGTCTTCATCAATAATCCTTGCGTCCTCTGTTGTGGCGCCTCCTCTTGTGGCTTCCTTGGTGGAACTCCTCCATAGTCCTGATCATTACTCACGAGGGTCCTTCATCTCCACTCGGAAAAAGGTCCTCTCCCAAGTCCATCTTTTCCTCTATCGCGCAAGATTCATCTTCAGATCGCCGATCGTCTCCATGAAGTCCGCGACTTCTTCCTCATGGTTAAGGAAGTCTGCGCGTGCCTTCTCCTCCAGTTCAGTTCATGGAACAAAAGCTTCCGTGTGTCTTCGAGTTACGGCGAGTCTGAATCTCCGCTTCCGAGAAGACTCTCCAAGTCCTGGATGTAAGAGAGTGGAGTCGCCATCAACGGTACGGATGATATCTCCGCTCGCTTCTGCGAGAAACCATGGCGATGTCCGAGGGATCGAGCTCGCCCAGTACTCCTCTCGGAGATGTCCAAGTGCTCGATAGATCGCCACGCCCCTTCCGATGATCCAGTTGAACTCGTGAACTCAAAGTTAATAGGCTCCGTGTGACCTCCGAAGGTTCTCCCAGGATATGCACTTCAATCTCAGAGCGGGTATCCGTCGGAAGTGCATTAGTTGGCTTCCCGGTGATCGAGGGTAGAGCAATCTTCAGCTTCTTCACCATCTGGACCAGCTTCCTGCCGAAGGGCATTGTCTCATCGGGCTGGCAAAACTCCGGTAGCAAAACTGGGGTGAACTCGACGGCCATCTAGAATGTTGAAAATCGGAGAGGAGTTAGAAATGAACAGAGGAGAATTACGGAATGATAAGGATAAAAGTAAATGGTCTCTTCCTATGGCTTTCCGATCCTAGGGGTTACGATCCTACGGTCAGCGTGTGCTCTGATACCATCTCTGTAGCGACCTGACCCAAAATCGGTCAAATCTCTGTGTCTGTACCATCCCAAGATCATGCTGGTACTCACAATACATCGATAAAGTAATCAAAGTTCAATCACACCTGAATATTATTACACGTTTCTCATATAGAGTCTTTATTACAAGGAATAAATTCGCTCAAGGCCAACTCATGAGAAATAAACTACTAATGCTGCGGAGCGCCGAAGATAAAGCGAGTCCATCCGACTCAAAGGGCAATCGCTAAGCTGAGCGTAGCCTCACTCCTGATCGAATATACCGCAACATAAGACGTTGCAGCCATGTAGGTCAGCTTTTGAATAAGTGGCAAGTCATGAAGAATAACAATAATAAAGTTACTAACACTATATGCATTTTGGCTGTGGAGCTCTAAGTTTCATCATTTTTTAAAAGCAAATTTTTCCCTACTACAAAGGACTTGCTTGCAAATTACTACAATTGTTGGTAGTTATTGAGATGGTTCCGCCAACCAATATCTCATTCCCAAGTTATTAAGTCGTAAACCCTCAAATTTATTTATTAGTTTTAGTGTCGAGAATTCGAATACTTCCAAGTTCCAGAGGCTCAAATTGTCCAGAATCGGGACACGGCTAATCAATTAGATCTTTAACTCGCAGAGGTTTATGACTTTCCCGCAAGAATCATTCCTCCTTTTAAGTCTTCGCACTTCATGGTGTTTGAAGACGGACTAATGAAACAGGTCTTCCAAAGAGTTATTCAGCTACTGCCGTACCCATCCAATCCTACCGTTCTTCTACATCTCGTAGTACCGCCCAGCCAGCACCACTACTAGGGTCAACCCAGCCAGAGCCCATAATGGCTTGCGGCTGCATGTGTAAGCTTCCGGTCATGGGGCATCCATCCTTCTCTTCGTGGCTGGGTGAAGCTTTCGCAAGATGTCATGGCACTTCTCCATGCATCCCGCCAACCACTGGGTTCTCCAGGTGCCCACAACCGTCCTCCACCCAAAGAGTGATTTTCAAGTCCATCTTGATTCTTGTAGTTCATGGGGTTGTCATCATCATTGACTCTCACATCTTGCTTATGAATTTCACTCAACCCAAAACCCGCTCTCACGAGCATAGCAAAGTAACTACTTCGTCCCGGGTCATGGTAACAAGGAATTGGTTCATCCTACCACATGATACTACTCAAGATTAATAACTTCAAAATTTCAACTCTGCATGCATGGTGGGGTGGTGACAACTCTAATGCACAAAAACATGGGTATAGAAAATAACATGATCAAAACTTGCCTTGCTGATGATCCTCGTAAGCTAAAGATTCGTAGTAGCAAGCTTCGCACTCCGGAAACTCTACCGAGACAAACAAATCACAATAAGCATATAGCAATGGGATCACATAACAAGTAACACACAAAACCAACAAAGCAAAACCAAAAGGGAAAACTCAAAGAAAACCAACTCAAAGTTTTTCCTACTTCAAACAATAACTAAAAGTAGTTTTATATAATAAAAATTTCCTAACATAACTTAATCATGGTTTTAGGTTAACTTAAGAAAAGGATGCACTAAGCAACTAGGAGCAAAAAGAATTAATTTAAAAGCTATTATAAAACTCCTTTTAGGCCTAATCCAATTTCTATTAAGAAAATTAAAATAAAACTCTTATTTATTATAAATAAAAGTTCATCCATTAAAGTGACAGAAACTATCCTAGAATAATCAATTACATGTTAAAATAAATTTATTTACTATTTAAAATAATAGGAAAACAGTAGCTAGTCAATTAATTAGGATTAACAAGATTCTGCTTAAAACTATTTATTTATTAATCCTAAAATACCCAAGTGAATTTTTATGGTTTGGCAATGCCAAAATAAAGTTGGGACAAAAAGAATCATCCAAAATAATTTTTTAACTCAAGTTATAGCAGATTTACTATTCTGGCTAAAACTAAAATAAAGCATATTTAATTAATTTTAACATAGCTATATATATATTCTACAGAAACTACATAAAATTTGCAAACCAACAAAAAAAGAATCACCAAAAAATATTAAACAGAATAAAAGATATGAATTTTTCAAAACAGAAACTATTCTGTTAAAACAGAAAATGAAATTAAAAGAAAAAAACCTAATGGGCCTAAACTACGCACTGTGCGTCAAATAACCTAAACGGGCTTAGGGTTAAACTAAAACGGGCGGGCTAATAAAATGAACCCTAATGAAAATAAATCGTGAACTAAACCGGCCGGTCCGGTTTATTTTAAAGAGATACCCTTCGGGGTGATCTAATCTAGACCGTTGGCGACGGACGACGGGAGGGGCTTCGGTGACTTACCGGCGTCCGATGGCGGCGGCAGCGATGAGTGCGGTAAGGGCTTGGATCGTCGGGAGGTCGGGGAGTAGCCAAGGCGGAAAGTGACGAGGTCGGGAGGCGACCGTGGAGTCGGTGGGGTCGGGAGTGGCTAGGGCGGCGACGGCGACGAGAATGGCGGCGGCGGGAGCTTCGGGCTCCGGTGAGCTCGAGCGAGAGAGGGAGGGGGTCCGGCGAGGGCTAGGGGGGGGGGGAATGGGGTGCGGAGGCCCGGCTTAAATAGGCTGGGGCCTCGTCTTTGCTTCGGGGGGCGATCGGGGGCGGATCGGGATCCGGATCCTTCGATCCGCGATCTGCGGCGGCAAGCGTGGCGTGGGGGCCGGGTTGATTGAAGGGGGCGGGTCCCCACAAGTGAGAGAGAGGGGGTGCGGGCGAGCGGGCGACCGACGCCAAGGGTTTTCGGGCGAGGGGCGAGTGAGGCCGGGCGGCCGGGCTGGCTGGTGGGTGTGGGTCACTGGGCGGGCCAGTGGGGGGGGGTCACACTGGCCGGGCCAGGGTTCGGCTGGCGCCTGGGGTTTTCTAATTTTTTGAATTTATTTTTTATTAAAACAAAACAGAAATAAAACAATAACTATAAATATTTTATATAAGGTATATATATACCAAAATGATCAGGGAATATTCCTTTCATTTGAACATTTTCCAAAGGCAAAATCCAAACTTTATAAAAATCCATTTTTTTCGAATTCAAATAAAATTCAGATTTGAATCCAAATCTTTTGGCAATGTTTTCCTCTGATATTTTTGGAGTGTCATGTTTACTCCTCTCATACTTTTGATCAAGTATTTATCGTGCTTAGTTTTGAAATGTTTCCACTTGCCAAAGTTTGAATTCAAATTCAAAACTCAAAATTCTCTGAAACTTCAAATGGCATTGAAATCAAACAGGATGCATAGGATGCTTAGCTATATTTGTAAAACATTCCAAATAGGAAATTTGGGATGTTACAAGAACATAAAGCTTACTGGGCTAGAACTTAATTATGACTTTAAACTTGCTGGAGAAAAGAGGTTATTTTGATATGAGTTCTTTAGATGAATGGAGAACTGAAGCTTATGAAAATGCTAAGCTATTTAAGGAGAAGGTTAAAAGACGGCATGATAAAAGAATTCAGAAATGGGAATTTAATATTGGTGATAAAGTTCTTTTGTACAAGTCTCACTTCAGACATTTTATGGGAAAACTTCTCTCCAAATGGGAAGGACCCTATGTCCTCGAAGAAGTTTACCGTTCTGGATCCATCAAAATCAATAACACCAAAGGAAAAAAAACTAAAGGTGGTTAATGGGCAAAGACTTAAACATTATATTACAAGTAACCCTATTAACATTGATTCAAATGTTACTCAAGTAATTACACCGGAAGAGTACATAAAAGAGGCCTTCAGAACACTCCAGAATTCTTAAAAAGGAACAGGTACATGATATGGTAAGTAAACCGACTCCAAAAATTCCATAAAAATACTTTCTATCCATTTTGGAATAAATACAAAATTAGGAAAATAAAAAACAGCTGAGTGAGTGCCATGGGCTCCACAAGCCAAGGGGCATGCCCTACCCCCAGGGCGTGCCACCCTGGCTTGTGGGACCACGTGCACTTTCCCGAGTCTGTTTTCTTCTCAAATACTTGTCCTACAAGACACAAATTAATTATACATAACCCATGATATTCTGACCTTTGTATCAAAAAATTTCCTCATGTTTTTGTTTCGAGCTATTTTTTGCCAGGGTTTCAGGACCTAGATCGCCATGTCACCATCAAGCTCCTCCAAGGACCAGTTCTTCGAAAAGGTCATCGACCCTTACCTCACTAGAGTCATGATGCACCCCAAAACCTTGGAATTCAAGGATGGGGTGCTACACATCAAGGATTGGGAAGGACCCCAGAAGGAAGGTGAAAGCACAAATGCTCCCTGGGTGATTTTGGTAATTAATGACAACATATCTCTTGTTGGACTAATACCTTTATCTAGTATATTTCAGATCAGTTCAACAATGGCATGGCAAGGACAAGAGGATGTGGAACCCCTTCAAAATGCTAAGGACAAAGATTGGCAAAAGCTCAAGACTCTTCATTTTCATTTTAGTGATCCAAGATCACATTGAGTCCATAGGAAAGCTAATACTATTAAAAGGGGATGAGGAGTTGCTTAATGGTCTACTTGCTCAAAGTGATTAGTGATATTGCTCCAAAACCCTCAGCCACTTCCTCATATCCACATATGTCCAAAACCCAAAGTCAAACTCGGCCCCACCAATTTTTCGATCTATCTGGTGCCATCGAGTTCAGTTGACATAGCCACTGCTAGAAACCCTAGACAATTCGGTCTCACTGATACGGATCTCAGTCTCACCGAGATGGACTTGCAGTCTCTCTGTTGCCTATTGTAATTATTTCAGTCTCACCGAAATGTGCAATTGGTCCCACCGAGTTTGTTTGACCAAATCTCTGTTTGATCTTTGCTAAAATCGGTCTCACCGAGTTCATGCAATCAGTCTCACCGAGATGAGGTTTTGCCCTAGCCCTAGCACAGCGGTCCCATTGAGTTGATCATGTCGGTCCCACCGAGATTCCTAACATTCACATTTTGAACTAAATCGGTCTCACTGAGTTCTTCTGTTCGGTCTGACCGAGTTGAGACAAATGTGTGGAACAGTTGGATTTTCTGTGGAGGCTATATATATACCCCTCCACCCCCTTCTCCATTTGTGAGAGGGCCATCAGAACATGCCTACACTTCCACCACTCATTTTCTGAGAGAGATCCACCTACTCATATGTTGAGAACAAAACATTCCAATCCAACCACAAGAATCTTGATGTCTAGCCTTCCCCAAGTTGCTTTCCACTCAAATCATCTTTCCACCATAGCAATATTTGTGAGAGAGAGTTGAGTGTTGGGGAGACTATCATTTGAAGCACAAGAGCAAGGAGTTCATCATCAACACTCCATCTATTACCTTTTGGAGAGTGTTTTCTCCTAGATTGGTTAGGTGTCACTTGGAAGCCTCCGACAAGATTGTGGAGTTGAACCAAGGAGTTTGTAAGGGCAATGAGATCGCCTACTTCATGAAGATCTACCCGAGTGAGGCAAGTCCTTCGTGGGCGATGGCCATGGTGGGATAGAAAAGGTTGCTTCTTCGTGGACCCTTCGTGGGTGGTGCGCTCCATGGAATCGTGCAACCTTTACCCTTCGTGGGTTGAAGTCTCCATCAACGTGAACGTATGATAGCACCACCTATCGGAACCATGCCAAAAATATCCTTGTCCTCATTGCATTTGCACACTCCAATCCCATCCCTTTACTTTCTTGCAATTAGCATGGTTTAGTCTTTCCGCTGCTTATACTCTTGCCATGCTTGCTTGAATGTATTGTGTATGCTTAAATTTGTGCTAAAACTCCACCTCAACTTGAAGAACTTAAAAAATGCCACTTTTTCTTGTTGAGTGTCTAATCATCCCCCCTCTAGACACCTCTTCTCGATCCTACAATTGGTATCAGAGCATTGGTCTCCACTGCTTTGGTTTAATCACCACTGGAGGAAGATGGATGAGTCTACGATTGGGAGTATTAGACGTAGAGCGCCTATACTTGACGAAGAGTTCTATAGTGCTTGGAAAAGTGAGATGCTTGAGATTTTCAATGAACACAATTTAAACAAGTATATTACTAGCCCTTGTGCGCCTCCTATTGATCCCTTGCATCCTACCCCTGATGAGCATCTTGATATGACCCGCAATATTAGAACTATTGATCTTATCATAAGAGGATTGCCTAGAAATTTGCTTGTATGCTTGCCTACATTTGAATGTGCTTATACCATATGGAGATATCTCGAGGAGCGCTTTCCAAAATATTCCTTGAAAAATCTTGATGAGATTCTTCAAAAGTCCATTGCTTTTCATAAAATGAATCCTAGTGATCCTAAATTTGGTGATTGTCTATTTGAGCTTCGTGACCTCATGTGTGCCAAAGGAGATGTTGGAGTCATTAGTAGCATCATCTCATAAGTCATTAGAATTCATAAAGATGCACATTGTCATGGTCACAAATCTAATGAATCACTCTCTCTAGGTGATGATCAATCACAGGACGATGTTGAACATGGATACTATGATGAGGATGATGATAGTGACTTTGACCTAGATGAGTCAATGAGACACTTTGGTCTTATGGCTAACCTTCGTGGTTACATGGCCAGAGGAAAGGAATGGGTTCTTGATAGTGGATGTGCCGATAGCATGACCGGAGACAAGGATATGTTTCGTGAGCTTGCTGAGAATGACGGTCCCCGAAAGTATGTCACTTTTGGTGATAACTCAAAGGGTAAGGTGGTTGGCCTTGGTAAGGTGGCCATCTCACATTAGAGCTCCATCCAAAATGTTATGCTCATTGAATCTCTTGGCTACAATTTACTTTCCGTGTCTAGACTAGCCGATTTCGGTTTCAATATTCTATTCACTAAAGTAGATTGCAAGTGTTTCAAAGAGATAATCATAATATGGTGTTTACCGGTATACGTAGAGGTGATCTATACATTTTTGATTTCACTAAAAGAGCTCAACCTAGAACTTGCTTAATTGCTAAATCCTCTAAAGGTTGGTTATGGCATTGAAGGTTAGGTCACGTGGGCATGCAAAATCTTGATAAGCTTAATAAAGGTGATCATATCCTTGGTGTTAAAGATGTCATATTTCACAAGGATAGACTTTTTAGTGCTTGTCAAGCAGGAAAACAAGTTGGAGGAAGTCATCCCGTGAAGAACATCACGACCACGAGAAGACCACTCGAGCTATTTCATATGGATCTTTTTTGTCCCAATGCTTACAAGAGTCTCGGTGGTATGTAGCGACCAGACCTCAAACAGTCTGATCTCCGTGCTCAGGTGTCATCCCTGGATCAATAATGCTGACACCACACAGTACTTGAAGGATTTATAACAGAGTAGCAATCACACACTTATTACATCGAAAGTCTCAAAAGAGAACTTATTACAATAAATGTGGCTTAAGGCCATCTAATAACGATAACAGCGGAAGACTTGGAAGATAAGTGAGTCCATCAACTCCAACGGCATCACTGAGTATAGAACCACGACCTAAAAGCACCTTACTCGTCGTTTGAAAAATCTGCAACATGAAACGTTGCAGCCCGAAAACGGGTCAGCACATGGAATATGCTGGCAATGTAACACATAGAGAGTGATGAAAGAATAAGCCTATACTACATGCATATATGGCTGGTGGAAAGCTCTATGGTTACAGTTTTTGCGTAAAGCCAGTTTTTCCCTACTGCAAAGGAATAAATTTTATTTAACTATCATGGTGGTTGTTAAACATTGAGAATGGTTGACAGCATCCTCAATCCCAATTAAAGTAATCATCATTAAAACCCAACAATATTAATTAAAGTAACATGATGAGATTCACATGATAATCCAAGTACTAGATACTCAAAACGTCCATAACCGGGGACACGGCTAATCATGATTAGTTTATACACTCGCAGAGGTTTATGACTTTTCCCCACAAGACTCGATCGCTTCCATTGGATTTCTCGACTACATGGTGTTTGAGAAACGGATGACCGAGACACAGTCTTTCAGAAGCGCTAGCACCTTACGATGGATAGACCGTTACACCTACTTTCCCTAAAACTTGCTAGTCTACCCTGTAAGAGTTCGCACGACTTAATCAACTATGCTAGAGCCCATAATAGCTTGTGGCTGCACATGGAAGTTTCTAGTATGAAAAATCTCATGATCCCTTTGGGCCTGGGTGGCGGTCCATAAAGAAAAACAACAGCAATCCTCGAATACCCAGTACCTCAATCCACCCAGATGTGTGTTTAAGTCGCCACCTTAGATAAACCATTAATTAACAAACTCACATCTGTCATGGATATCTCTCACCCAATCCACGTCTACTTGCATAGCAAGGCATAATAAGCAAACGTAGAAGTAACTCCCAAAGGTTTGATAATACAACAGGTAGTAGGTACTACCTCAACTACTTCCCATCCCACAATTTAATTAGATCCTAATCATGCAATGTTTGAGGATTGATCTAATGCAATAAAACTGGGTATTAAAGAGGTATGATCAAAGTGTTACTTGCCTTGCTGATGATCCGCGAAACCTAGAGATTCGAAGTAACATGCGGCGCACTCTGGGTATTCTATCGCAGACAAACAAGCAAGCATACAATAAGTATTCATCTAATGCACAGGTAAAACTCAAATAAGAGATCTAACCAGAAAGTTCAACTTAAGAACTCCGGTTTGCAAAAAGAATCAAATCAAACGAAGCAACGAAAGTCAAACGGCGAAAGAAACAAACTTCGTTCTACTAATCTGGATCTAAGTCAAATTTTACAGAAGCAAAAACTTGTTTAAGTTGGTTAAACAGATAGAGGGTTTCGAGACGAAACTCCAGGCGCTTGAATCGCCTGATTCCGATAAACGAGCGAACAATTATACTAAAAAAAATCGGATCAGAAATCGCGATCATAAATAATCGCGGAAAAATCGAGAAAAGAAAACGACGAATGATTAACGAATGAACGTTCGTTATCTGGATCTAAACGATGAATACGTTCGTTAAAACGAACGAACGAAATAACGCTCGCTAAATAAATAAACCGGAAAAAAACCGATCTATATAAAAAAGAACGAAACTAAAAAAATTAACCGCGGTTTTTTTTAAACTGGGCGGCGAAAACGAGGTTGACCTCTGGCGGCGGGTGGGTTTGGCATGGGCGGCTCGGTGGTGGCGGGCGGCGCGCGGGCTAGGGTTAGGTTTCGAGTTGGTGGGTGGCGGCAGCGCTGATGGGCTGGGGCGGCTCGGCTCGGGTGGGCGCTATTTAAAGGCTGCCCCCGGGCGGAGTCCCGCTTGGGTACGGCTCAAAGTCGGTTCGCGTTCTTTTTTTTAAATAGTAACACGCAGAAAAACAAATAAAAGAAATACTAAACGGACTCCAAAAATCCCGAAATAAATTTTCCCCGACTTCTAAAATCAAGCCGGACAAAGTGAACATTTATTTGGGGCCTAAATGCAATTTTGAAAAACTCATCTTTTTCCTAAATTCAACTTAAATTTCAAAAACTCTGAAACAAAAATATTATTTTTTTATTATTAAATCCTCAATATTTCTTTATTTTGGGAAAGTAATTTTATTCCCTCTCTCATATTTTCGTAATAGAAATAATTTATGATAAAATAATTAAAATCAAATGATCCTATTCTCAAAATTTGAGAAAACTCAAATATGAAAATAACGAAATCCCCAACTCTCTCCGTGGGTCCTTGAGTTGCGTAGAATTTCTAGGATCAAAACCAAAAGCAAATAAAATATGATATGCATAGATGATCTAATGTATAACATTCCAAATTGAAAATTTGGGATGTTACATGGTAAGTCGTTCGGTTTGGTCATCGTTGATGGTTTTTTCAAGATTTACACTTTGTGTTCTTTCTTGATGATAAATCACACGTCCAAAAGATCTTCAAGAACTTCGCGAGGAAGGCCCAAAATCAATTTGAAGTGAAGATCAAGAAGGTTCGGAGCGACAATAGAACGGAGTTCAAGAACACCAATGGGGATACCTTTCTTGACGAAGAAGGGATTTCACATGAGTTCTCGGCTACGTACACACCTCAACAAAATAGAGTTGTTGAGAGGAAGAACCGGACACTTATTGAGATGGCGGGAACGATGCTTGATGAATACAAGACACCGAGACACTTTTCGGCGGAAGCGGTTGAGACAACTTGTCATGCAACAAATCGACTATATCTTTACAAGCTTCTCGGCAAGACGGCGTACGAGCTTCTCACCGGTAACAATCCCCAAGTTGGATACTTTCGAGTATTAGGCTCAAAGTGTTACATTCTTGATAAGCATCATCGTTCGAAATTTTCCCCTAAATCTCATGATTGTTTCCTAATCGGTTATGGCTCAAACTCTCACACTTACCGTGTCTACAACAATTTCACCTGAAAGGTTGAAGAGACGGTAGATGTGAAGTTTGATGAATCTAACGGCTCGCAAGTAGAGCAATTGCCAATTCATGTAGGAGATAAAGATCCCTCGGAAGCAATTCAATACTTGTCTATTGGCAAGATTCGCTCAACGGAGGTGAAGGAGAGTACCTCGTCCGTTCAAGTGGAAGCCTCAACTTCACACCAAGGTGAACCACAAGTTGACTTGGAGTCATCCACAAGTGGAACACGTCAAGATGAAGGAAACGAGGAAGTACAACAAGATGAACCCCATCGATCTCCTTCTCCACCTCCACAAGAGAACAACAACGCGAACAACAATGAAGAAGGACAAGAGGAAGAACAAGACAATGAAGAGGATGTTCCACCCCGACCCAAACAAAAGCTCTCACGAGTTCGAGCAAGAGTCTCAAGAGATCGTCCCGTCGAACAAATCTTTGATAATATTCAAACCGGGAGAATTACTCGCTCTAGAACTCGTTTGGCTAACTTTTGTGAAGATTACTCCTTCATTTATAGTATTGAGCCTATGAAGGTTGAAGAAGCTCTTGATGACCCGGATTGGGTGAACGCTATGCATGAAGAGCTACGCAACTTCGAGAGTAATCAAGTGTGGACATTGGTTGAAAAACGGACGACAACCAGAATGCATTGGAACCAAATGGGTGTTTCGGAATAAGCAAGATGAGAATGGAAAATTTGTACGCAACAAGGCCCGTCTCATCGCCCAAGGCTACACTCAAGCCGAAGGTATGGACTATGGTGAGACATATGCCCCCTTTGCTAGACTTGAGTCCATATGCATCTTACATGCTGATGCCAATCATCATGATATCACTTTGTATCAAGTGGACATAAAAATGCTTTTCTAAATGGTGACATTGAGGAGAAAGTTTATGTTAAACAACCTCCCGGCTTTGTTAATCCTATGAAACCTGATCATGTTTACAAACTTCACAAAGCTCTTTATGGTCTTAAACAAGCTCCTAGTGCATGGTATAAATGTTTGACCAAGTTTCTTATTGAAAAAGGCTTTGAACTTGGGAAAATTGATTATAGCCTTTTTACTAAAAGGGTTAATGGTGAATTATTTGTGTGCCAAATTAATGTGGATGATATCATATTTGGTTCGACTAACCCTCATTTTAGTGAAAAGTTTGGAGGGCTGATGTCAGAGAAGTTTGAGATGTCGATGATGAGTGAACTCGAATTCTTTCTTGGCTTGCAAATCAAGCAAAGTAAGGAGGGTGCCTTTGTTTTCCAAACAAAGTATACCAAGGACTTATTCAAGAAGTTCAACATACAAGAAAGCAAAGGTATGAAAACACCCATGCCTACTAGTGGACATCTTGACTTGACTAAGGATGGAAAACCGGTTGACCAAAAGGTTTACCGCTCTATGATTGATTCATTGTTATATCTACGTGCCTCCCTTCCCGATATTATGCTAAGAGTGTGCATGTGTGCACGATATCTGTCAGATTCAGGGCTCCACAGACCCAAGAAAGGTTCGACTCTGGGGCGTGTGCGAAGAACTCAACCTCTCCAGCCTATCCGCTCGTCGTTCTCACAGCCTAGCTCGATGAACACAAAAGGAAAGGAACGCAACAGTTTACCCAGGATTGGGCCACCTTGCGGTGTAAGACCGACCCTACTCCTGCATTGTGGTGGATTAGCCTCGCGGTGGGCTGAGGATGAACTAGTCCAGAGGAAGAACAACCTAAGGAGGTCTTTTCTTGTGTGCGAGTGGCTAAGGAAGGAGTGGATTCGATCCGATCCCCCATTGGTGGTGGCTAACCTATATTTATGGTGGCCTCGGTCCTCTTCCACCAAAACAAAGGCGAGAAGGGATTCCACAATGGCCAATTTGAAAGGGGACAAGAAGTACATCTTATCCTGATGAAAGGTGGTCTTCTCCTGCAAAGCTTCTGACCGTGATGCCATGGTGGGCTCGGCGATGACCTCCGTCCTGCCGTCCTGGCGGTCTTGGTCTTGTAGCACGGGAATGGGAACCACTGGCTGATTCCTTGGGACTCCATGCATACGCTTGCCTCCTTGGCACCAAAGAGGAAACCTGATGCTCTGCGCCCGCTGGCGCCCGCTTGGCCTTGGTCGTCATGGCTTGGGTCACTTGATTCTCACGATATGGGCACTTGCACAGGAATCTCCGCTCCTCAGGAGCCAGCCTAGGAGGCCGTTCCTTACGGAGGTCTTGGCGTCATCCGCCTCGTGAGGCTTTGCCCCTCGCGAGGGTTGATACGTCCATTTTGCATCATGCTTTTATATCGATATTTATTGCATTATGGGCTGTTATTACACGTTATGTCACAATACTTATGCCTATTCTCTCTTATTTTACAAGGTTTACATAAGGAGGGAGAATGCCGGCAGCTGGAATTCTAGGCTGGAAAAGGAGAAAATATTAGGGACCTATTCTGCACAACTCCAAAAGTCCTGAAACTCCACGAAAGTCATTTTGGGAAATAATAAAAAATATCCAGCGGAAGAAGTTCACCAGAGGGGGCCCCACCTGGCCACGAGGGTGGGGGCGCGCCCTACCCCCCTGGGCGTGCCCCCTACCTCGTGGGCCCCCTGGTGGCCCTCCGATGCCCATCTTCTTCTATATGAGGCCTTTCGTCGAGGAAAAAATCATAAGCAACCTTTCGAGACGAAACTCCGCCGCCACGAGGCGGAACCAATCTAGGGCTCCGACAAAGCTGTTCTGCCGGGGACACTTCCCTCCGGGAGGGGGAAATCATCACCACCGTCATCACCAATGCTCCTCTCATCGGGAGAGGGCAATCTCCATCAACATCTTCACCAGCACCATCTCCTCTCAAAACCCTAGTTCATCTCTTGTATCCAAGTCTGGGATTGGTACTAGTAGGTTGCTAGTAGTGTTGATTACTCCTTGTAGTTGATGCTAGTTGGTTTATTTGGTGGAAGATCATATGTTCAGATCCTATATGCATATTAATACCCCTCTGATTATGAACATGAATATGCTTTGTGAGTAGTTACGTTTGTTCCCGAGGACATGGGAGAAGTCTTGCTATTAGTAGTTATGTGAATTTGGTATTCGTTTGATATTTTGATGAGATGTATGTTGTCTATCCTCTAGTGGTGTTATGTGAACGTCGACTACATAACACTTACCATTATTTGGTCCTAGAGGAAGGCATTGGGAAGTAATAAGTAGATGATGGGTTGCTAGAGTGACAGAAGCTTAAACCCTAGTTTATGCGTAGCTTCGTAAGGGGCTGATTTGGATCCATATGTTTCATGCTATGGTTAGGTTTACCTTAATACTTTTGTTGTAGTTGCGGATGCTTGCAATAGAGGTTAACCATAAGTGGGATGTTTGTTCAAGTAAGAACAGCACCCAAGCACCGGTCCACCCACATATCAAATTACCAAAGTACCGAACGCGAATCATATGAGCGTGATGAAAACTAGCTTGACGATATTCCCATGTGTCCTCGGGAGCGCTTTTCGTATTATAAGAGTTTGTCCAGGCTTGTCCTTTGCTACAAAAAGGATTGGGCCACCTTGCTGCACTTTATTTACTTTTGTTACTTGTTGCTTGTTACAAATTATCTTATCACAAAACTATCTGTTACCACTTATTTCAGTACTTGCAGAGAATACCTTGCTGAAAACCGCTTATCATTTCCTTCTGCTCCTCGTTGGGTTCGACAGTCTTACTTATCGAAAGAACTATGATAGATCCCCTATACTTGTGGGTCATCAAGACTCTTTTCTGGCGCCGTTGCCGGGGAGTGAAGCGCCTTTGGTAGGTGGAATTTGGTAAGGAAAAATTTATATAGTGTGCTGAAATTACTGTCACTTGTTACTATGGAAAGTAATCCTCTGAGGGCTTGTTCGGGTATCTTCACCCCGACCAAGAGAGCAAAGAGTTGCTCCTCAACCTAATGAACCTACTGAAAATGAATATGAAAATGTTCCCTTTGAATTTCCTTCGGGTATGATGGAAAAACTGCTAGCTAATCCTTTTGCAGGAGATGGAACAAAGCATCCCGATGAGCACCTAATATATGTGGCTGAAGTTTGTGGACTATTTAAGCTTTGGGTATACCCGATGATGTTGTTAAGAAGAAGGTCTTCCCTTTATCTTTGAAGGGAGCTTCATTGACATGGTATAGGCTATGTGATGATACGAGATCATGGAACTATAGAAGATTGAAATTGGAATTTCACCAGAAGTTTTATCCAATGCATCTGGTTCATCGTGATCACAATTATATATATAATTTTTGGCCTCGCGAAGGAGAAAGCATCGCTCAAGCTTGGGGAGGCTTAAATCAATGTTGTATTCATGTCGGGGAAGCTGATCGTGACCCACGGACACCTATGGGATCGGCGGACCGAGTCCCTTTTGGTTCGGAGGGGGGCGGAGATTGCACAAAGAGCAGATCGAGGCGATGCACACGAGCAGTTTACCCAGCTTCGGAGCTCTCCGGAGAGATAATACTTCTACTGCTGCTTGTCTGATTATCTTTTGTTCTTGCTAGGGAGCAATGAGAGCTACAAAACCTAGCTTGAGTGTCTCTAGTCTCGAATGAGCCGAACCAAATTAACCAGCCCGAACCAGCCCGAACCCCTTCTACGCTATGCATGGGCCTCCTTTTATAGGCTCAAGGGGTCACCACAGTGGCAACGAGATGAGGGTACAAATGGAAAAACAGTAGTTGGTATACCTACTTGTACGAAGGTACAAAGTGTACTCTACCTAACTCGACGGCAAGGGACAAAAGCATTAATGCCCGCCCCTGCCGCCTAAACAAAGGCAACAGGACCGTCAAGTGCGCCACCGCTTGCCACGATGGTAAGCTTGTCGGTAGCCGCCATCGCTGCTCCCCACTGGCTGCATAGCCTCTTGACACGCCGCACATGGAATGGTCTCATGGCGACACGCTGGTGTATGAGCTGGAGCGGAGATGAAGAGAAGTTGTCTGCGCGGCAAGCGCCTTGCAGCGGCTAAATCCTTGTCGCGCCGGAAGCTTGTCGCTCTCGAGCCTTCCCGCAAGCTCCTCTTGCCGGGTCTTGTCTTCTGCGTGCCTTGAGTGGCCTTCCCGGCAAGCTCCTCTTGCCGGGGCCTTGTCTTCTTGGCTTAAATACTTTGTTCTTGAATGGCTCCAAAGGAACCACGGAGGACCTTGGCGGTCACTAGGCAAACCCGCCGCTGGTGTTGCGATCGCCCGCACGAAGTTCGGGATACTAGGGTACCCTACTCTAGTACATCGACAGAGCCCCGGCTTGGGCCACACATGGTGCCGAGCGCTGTTGGGCCAGGCCCAAAATAGTGCACGGGCACGCGCGGCCTAGATCACGCCGTTACTCGCTCTGGACCCACCACGTCCCCCATGAACAGCATGCGTCGAACGTGGCGTCGTGGGGAGAGATCGTGGGGGCTTTTTTAATTGAAAGGAACGTCCGCCCCTCTCCTCCTTATAAACAGGGGAATCGGGGCAGGTCGCCCACCCGCCATTGCTGTCACATCTCAAAACCACCGCCGCTCCCCTTCTTCTCTAGCTCAAGAGAGCAACGCCCGCTTCATCGCAACTAACGCCATCAACGCCGCCGGTCTCTCCACCACCTCCGCCATGGCTCAAAGCCGACAAGGGAAGGGCGTGAAGTCGGCCGAGGCGCAGCGGCTCGCGGGCGCCGCGAAGGAGCGGCCCTCTTCCTCCCTAGCTCGACGCGAAGGAGCCGAGGGAGGGCTACTACCTCTTCTGGTCGACGGAGACGCAGGCGCATCCGCGCACGAGGGTACTCTCCACCGCCGCGTCAGAGTCAGCTTCGAGCGGGTACCCCTTCTTTGCGCTCTTCTTCTATTGCGGGCTCTGCCCGCCCTTCTCTGAGTTCTTCTGCGATGTCATGAATACCTACTGGTTTCGCCTCCTTGATTTCACCCCCAACGCTGTCCTGACCATGGCGGTTTTCGCACACCTCTGCGAGAACTTTGTCGGAGTCCACCCAAACGTAGCCCTTTTCCGCCACTTATTCATGCCCCGCGTCGAGAGAGGAGAGCCACTTGCCGGAGGGATTGCTTGGATCTCCAGGATCGGCAAGAAAGAATCCTATCTGGAAGGAGAGCTCCGCAGCAAGTGGGAGGAGTGGAGAGCCAATTGGTGTTGGATCGTAGAGGAGAACCCGCAGCCCTTCACTGCCCAGCGCCAAACTCCCATAGTGTGCGGCAACGATTGGAGCAACTTGGCGCCGGAGGATGCTAGGTTGAAGATAGCTGTGACCCGGATCTTGCGCCTTAGGCTTGCCGGACTCACCGTAGGCGCAGTTGGCGCAGATTTCCTTCGCCGCCGCATCACTCACTTGCAGGAGAGGAGGAGACCTGCTTGGGAGTTCCAAAACCCGGCGGATATCATGAGGCTGCGCCCGGGCCTAAACTGGAATTTCACCGTCTTGGAGTTGGACGCAATGCTGCTGGAGTTGTTCAAGCACGACCCCGATCACCCCGAGTGGTTTATGTTGCTGAGGGGGGTCGTCCCATTGTGTAACAATTCTTCGCTCGACTGCATCCGTGCCATGATGCCCTTGTGCGATTCGCATGGGATCGTTCCAACCTGGCAAGAGCCTGCGGACGACATCGTGCGGCAGTTCTTCGATAGCTTGGTTGAAGTGCCGATCCGCGCCGACGAGCAGAGGTGGCTCACCCGCGACACCACCGACGCCAAGATGGCGCGCATCGCCACCAGGCTGGAGGAGGCGGCAGAAGCTACTGCCGCTGGCGAATTCGGGTTCACCGTGGAGGAGGTAGAGGCAGCCGAGGCTGCAAGCCTTGCCGATCGAGAGGAGCTTGCCGGCGAGGAGGAGCAGGCCGAGCCCGAAGTTGAGCCAAGCGAGTCCGCCGAGGGCGCCTCCTCCACACCTTCAAGTAGCTTGCCGCGAGCGGAGCCCGCAGCCCCACCAAGAAGGCGTCTCCGCAAGGCCGGGGAAGTGACGGGGCGGCAGACGGGCCAACAGCCGCAGCACTGCGGCGACGCGCTCCACCGCGGCAAGCACTCTTGTTGCAGCTGGAGCGCCTCACACTGCTGCAACAATCGAGGCGGATCCTCTCGTGCCACCGCTGCCACCCCGCCAAGCGGTCAAGAGAGCCCACTCCTCCGCCTCTTCGCACCGGAGGCGAGCCGGAATTTGATCTCTCCGCGCTCAGCTCCGACGAGGAGGAAGAAGAAGAGTAAGTCTTTATGCTGTGCTTGTATTTCTTCAATTTGGTTGTTTTGTCTTGTATCTGATTTGCTTCATTCTGAACTCTTTCCTTTTTCAGGATGCTGGTCCAGATAGCGTCGAAGAGAGCCAAGACCCCGGTGGTTGTCATCGAAGACGATCCTGCATGGCTGTGGAGGCGATCCGAGACCCCTTGCTGGACCCGCAACCCTTCCTCAGCAGCCCTCAAAGACAGCCCTAGCGTAAGTATTTGGTTTATTTCTTACGGTTAGGTGTGCATGGGTGCTCCTTCTTTCCTGATATCTGACTTGTTGATTTGTGTAGGAGCAGAGTAGCCTCATCAGGAGGGCCCGGAAGTCGCTCCCGAAATACCATCTGCTTCAACTACGCCGCCAAGGGAGAATTCTCCGGCAAGGGAACGCTCTCCGGCAAGGGATGCTTCTCCGACAAGGGTAGCCTCTCCGACAAGGGGCAGCGCCGGCGATCCTCCGGTGGTTGAGACTGCGGCCACAGACCCCATCGCAGGTAATCCCTTTAGACCGAAAATTTCCCTTGGGCTCTTTTTCTTTCGTCTTTCTTTTCAACATTTGCTTGATCGTTCTTTCTTTTTCGATCGCCGATCCATCTGCCGCAGAGCCGATGGAGACTGAGGTTGCCGGAGAGGAGGACGCGCGCGGCAACACTGACGACGTCGCCACCATGGAAGAAGAGGCTGGTGCCGATGGGTCCACCGGCGAAGAGGCCGCCAAGGCTGCCGCCGCAAAGGCTGGCGAGGGTCAGTGATCGTCATCGACGACCTCGAGGCCGCAGGAGCACCAGGCGCTACACCGACCCCCGATCCCTCCGCCACCGACGCAGCGTCAGGCTCCGAAGAGACCCAGCCCGGCGCCTATCTGAAGGCCGGCGACGGCATCTTCATCAAGCTCCCCTGGGCGTCGAGCTACAGGGCGCCGGTCGAAGGGGAGACCTTTGACGAAGAGCTGCTCGCCTCTCGCTGGGCTGTCGCTGGTTGACGCGCCAAGCAGCAGCAAGCGAAGTCCGAGGAGGAGCAGCTGTTGAAGAAGTTGTTGTCGCTCTACCGCGCCTCGACAAGCCAAGTTGGAGTCCCGGAAGCACTTGTCGCGAGGGCGGAGCAGACATGGAGAAGCGCAGAAGAGCTCGATCGCGCCACCAAGAAGCTCTCCGGACGTGGGCGTAAGAGCGGGGAGACTCGCTGAAGAGCGACAGCCTTCATCCTTGAGAAGGCTGAGGTCGAGGAGCAGCAACGGCTTGCGGCGAGAAGCTATCCACAAGAAGAAGGCGAAGCTAGCGCAGTGGAAAATCAACCTTGACAGCTATGAGGAAGAGCTTGCCGCGCGCGAGCAATCACTTGGCGGAGCTCTCAAGGAAGCAAAGGACGCTGCCGCAGCTGCCGAGGCCGCCAAGAAGGAGTTGGAGACAAAAGTGGCGCAGCTGGAGGCGATCTGCGGAAGAGCGGCGAAGAGCTCACGCGCTGAAGCACGAGCGAGAAGGACGCCTACACTCTTGGCGAGTTGCGGGGCCGCCTCGCTGAGAGGATCAAAGAGCTCGAAGCCGCCAAGGACTCCAAGGCAGATCTTGAGCTGAAGCTGACCACCCTGATGGAGACGCTGGATGGTGCCAAGGAGCGGGAGGTGGGCCTGTTGGAGAAGATCAAAGCCAACGAGGAGCTGCTGACAAGTGCCACGAACGCCCAGAACACCTTCAGGGAGAACATGATGCACTGGACGGAGGGTCTTGTAAATACAGCCGCCACCATCGACAAGGAGCTGATGGAGCTGGGGATGGTGGATCTTGGGTACTCCTCCGACGAGGGCCTCCAACCCAGCGCCAAGCTCAGCCTGTTCTTCAAGGGCGTGGTGACGGCTCTCCAGCGGCTCCGGGAAGAGATCCCGAAGCAGCTGGCCGAGGAATCGCGCCAGATCTGTGCGGGAGCTCTCCAGAAGGTGTTGATGAAGGTGGTCTTCCGCAACCCAGGCCTCAACCTCAACGGCGTCCTCAAATCCTTGCCGCCAGATGCCGATGTGGAGGCGCTCAAAGCCCTTGTCGCACCCATTGTGGACAAGGTGGGCAAGATCAAGCGTGTTGATGGCGACCGCGTAGACTAGGCCGCCAAATTTATCTTTCCCTTGTCGCTGCTGATCATGTTTAGGAGAACAATTTATTAGATCTGCGACAAGTTATTTTTGTAATATATTCTATCTTAGGCGACGATTGCAATGTTATTTCCTTTACTCGATTCCTTCCTTTGTATGTTTGTGCCCTACGCTTTCCGGGAACTTGTCGGCGCAGGCACCTTTGTCATGAAGCGCTGAGTGCGGAACGTCAAGAGCCTGTTTGGCGATGCCGCCTCCGACAAGCAACCTTGTCGCAACTGGTTGCAGCTCACTTAAGTTGTTGAGCGGACTCAAACAAAGTAAGGCGCAAACAGCTACGAAGTTGGTTCCTCTGCGCAGGTTTTCCATACAAAGTACTATCGCTCGAGGAAGATAACTTAAAAATAATTAAAACTGATTGCTCAAACTTTGGCAACTTAGCATTTTGTCGCTTGCTTCCGGTAAGGCTAAACTCCCTCGAAGCGACGCCATGCCCACACCATTATCTTCTCCTTCCCTCCGTTAACTTGTGCGAGGGAACCTTCCTTTCTTTGAGAAGAAAGAAGAGAAAATACAGTTATGGAGCCTTGTGGCTCGTTATTGCTTACCGGGTGTGGATGCTGCACAAGATGTCAGATAACACATGCAAAAATGATTATGAAAGCATGAAATTGACAGGTTGTGCGCAACACATGAGCTTTACTTTATGCACGGGGTCTGCGCCCGGCTTTGTACAAAGGATTACATGCAACATCGGCAAGACTTGTACTAAAGGTGGTTGCGGAACAGGTTCCGCAATCGCGCTTCTATGGGTAAAACTTACGAAGATGTTCAATGTTCCAGGAGTTGCTCACCGGAATGCCATCTTCGGTCTCAAGGCGGACAGCGCCAGGCCTAGTGACTCGTTTCACCCGATAAGGGCCTTCCCACTTCGGCGTCAACTTGTTGGAATTCTTGGCGGATTGAACGCGCCGAAGAACAAGGTCGCCTTCCTCGAAACTTCTGGCACTAACTTTGCGGCTATGGTAGCGGCGCAAAGCTTGCTGGTAACGAGCAGCTCGTACAGCCCTGAAGACGGTCCTCCTCAAGGAGCAGCGCGTCATCTTGTCGCAGCTGCTCTTGCTCAAGCTCATCATAAGCGAGTACTCGAGGTGACCCGTATACGAGTTCCGTGGGGAGAACTGCCTCTGCTCCATAGACTAGAGCGAAAGGTGTCTGGCCAGTGGCTCGATTTGGCGTCGTCCTGATCGACCAAAGAACCACCGCAGCTCCTCAATCCAGTTTCTTCCGCACTTGTGCAGCCCGTCGAAAGTTCTGGTCTTGAGTCTCGCAGCAGACTTCGCACCGCTGCTTCTCGGATGAGCAATGAAGCAAAGCAGATCTTGGCGCAAGGATCTTGGACGATCGCATGAAGTTGCGACTTCGTGAACGTGTGCCGTTGTCGGTGATGATCCTATTAGGAATCCCAAAACGGCAAACAATTGACCAAGAACTTGATCTGCTTGTTGTGTTGTCACCTTCCTCCTGCCTCCACTTCCGCCACTTTGTGAACTTGTCGATCACGACATACAAGTACTCAAAGCCCCGACAGCTCGGGAAAGGGGCCGAGGATGTCGAGCCCCTGCATCGAAAATGGCCAGGATAAAGGGATCGTCCGAGAGCTTGAGCTGGCTGGTGTATCTGCTGGAATGGAATCGCACGCTTCACACTTGGTTACTTGTGCAGTTGCATCCGGAGGGCTGTCGGCAGAAGAAACCTTGCCGGAAAGCTTTGCGGCAAGTGCTCTCGCGCCAATGTGGTGACCACATATGCCTCCATGTATCTCTCGCCAACAGCTTCATCCATCTTCCCGTGAATACACTTCAATTTCACACCGTTGAGTCTTCTTACGCACGGTGTGCTGTCGACAAACTGGTACATACTTGACTGCCGGGCTACTCTTTCCGCTTCTTCTTGCTCTTGGGAAGTTCTCCGTCTCAAGGAAATGGACAATCTCTGTGCCCATGCCGGAGCTTGCGGCTCGACAACAAGGACTAAAGGCACATCTGCTGCTGCGGGAACATCCGCTGACGGCAAGAGCTCTGCGGCTCGGCGAGCTTGATGTTACCCGCAAGCTTGCCGAGCAAAACTTGTCGGGAGCGTCTGCTTCAACGAAACAAACCCTGGGGCTTGTCGGAGCAGACTGCTCCTCAGCACTCTTGGCGTTGATCTTGGGGACCTTCGCGACGGCGGCTTTGGGTAGCTCTGCCAGAAAATAGTCGCCAGAGATCAATTTCCTCTTCTTGTTCTGTCCAGTTGATGGTGTTACAGTTGGTTGAGTCAGCTTGAGCACAAAAATTCCTGGTTCCACAGGTAACTTGAGCGCAGCGCACTTCGACAGGCCATCAGCAATATCATTCTGAGCTCTTGGAACATGTTCCATTTGTAGGCCGTCAAAGTGCTCTTCTAGCTTTCTCACTTCATCAACGTAGGCTTCCATCAACGGACTCTGATAATCTTTGTTCACTTGGCGGACGACAAGCTGCGAGTCACCCCTGACAACGAGCTTCTTGATCCCAAGGTCTACCGCAATCCTGAGACCGGCAAGCAAACCTTCATACTCTGCTGTATTGTTTGTCGCTTGCTCCTTGGGAAAGTGCATTTGGACTATGTACTTGAGGTGCTCACCGGTGGGTGCGATAAGAAGCACGCCGGCACCGGCGCCTTGCAGCGAGAAGGCACCATCAAAGTACATTATCCACTCTCTGCTTGCTTCCTTGACGGGGATGCTCGTCTCGAATTTCTTCATCTTGCGTCAAGGCCCATTCTGCTATAAAATCTGCCAATGCTCGCTCGATAGTTGAAGTGCTTTCAAACTTGAGGCCAAAGCTTGACAGTTCCAAAGGCCCACTCGACAATCCTGCTGCTGCTTCGGATTTTGCAGTATCCTCTTCAGCGGAAAGCGAGTGACAACTGTGATCTCATGTGCTTGGAAGTAATGACGCAGCTTTCTCGAGGCCATGAGGAGGCCGAAAAGCAATTTCTGCACACCAGAGTACCTTGACCTAGCCCCCTGTAGAAGGGAACTGACAAAGTACACTGGGCGCTGCACCATCCTTTTCTGAATCTTCTCGCAATCCTGCGCAGATCCGTCTTGTCGGGACCAGAGCTTGTCGGTGAAGCCCCCTGTTTGTCGCTGGATGCATCTGCCTTAGTTGCCGGCTCATCATCTGCCTCCCTTTTAGCTACTAACGCAGCACTAACCACTTGATTGGTTGCCGCTATATATAACAGCAACTTTTCCTGTGGCCTAGGTGCGACAAGTATTGGAGTGGAGGACAGGTACCTCTTTAAGTCCTGCAGTGCAGCCTCCGCTTTGGGAGTCCATTTCATTGGACCTGCCTATTTCAAAATCTTGAAAAATGGCAGGGCGCGCTCAGCAGACCTAGAGATAAACCTGCTGAGAGCAGCCACGCAACCGGCAAGTCTTCGTACATCCTTGACGCGCTTTGGTGCTTCAATCTACTCAATGGCCCTGATCTTGTCGGGATTGGCTTCAATTCCCCGCTGAGACACGAAGAACCCGAGAAGCTTGCCAGAAGGAACTCCAAACACGCACTTCCCGGGGTTGAGCTTGAGGTTGATCTTGCGCAGATTTGCAAAGGTCTCATCTAAATCTTGAACCAGAGTTGCCCTGTCCTTGCTTTTGACCACTATGTCATCCATGTAGGCCTCTAAATTTCTGTGCATTTGGGGCTCAAAAGCGTCATGGACTACTCTTGCAAACGTTGAACCAGCATTCTTTAGCCCAAAAGGCATCCGTACAAAACAGTAGGTGCCACATGGGGTGATGAACGCGGTTTTCTCTTCATCCTCTTCTGCCATAAAGATCTGATGATATCCTGAATGTGCATCAAGAAATGAAAGCAAATCACATCCAGCCGTGGAGTCAACAATCTGGTCGATGCGCGGTAAGGGAAATGGGTCTTTTGGACAAGCTTTATTAACATCTGTGAAGTCGATACAAAGTCTCCATCTCCCATTTGCCTTGCGAACAACTACAGGATTGGCCAACCACGAGGATGGAGCACTCCCGACAAGGCCTGCTGCTTCCAACTTCTTGATCTCTTCGCAATGAACTCTTGGCGCCCACCGCCGCTTCGACTTTCGCTTGACGGGCCGCGATGAGGACAGACAGCTAGGTGGTGCTCAATTACTTTCACGGGAACACCGGGATGTCGACGGTTGCCATGCAAACACATCGACATTCGCCGCAGAAAGCAACGAAGCGCCTTCCTATTTAGGGTCGAGAGTGGCACCGATGGTGAAGGTACCACCAGTGCCATCCTCCTTGGCGGGCACCCTCTTGGTCTTCGGTGGAGCTGCCATCGTCTTCTTGCACTTGCCGGTGGAGCTCGATGGTGCGTCCTCGAAAGTAGCGCAGCACTCCAAAGAGGTGCGCTTGCCGGAGTGGGCATCAGAGCTCTTGCCGGACAAAGTGGTCTTCTTCTTCCCCCCGGGAGCTTCAGCGGCAAGTGATTTGCTATCTGTCGTAGCTGCTGCCTCCCAGTAAATCTTGTCGGCGCAGATAAGAGCATCTTTCTTGTCGCCATGAACAGAAATGACAGTTATCGGGCCTGGCATCTTGAGCAAGTTGTATGCATAATGAGAGGCTGCCATGAACTTGGCGAGTGCTGGACGGCCAAGTATTCCATTGTAAGGCAATGGAAAATCAGCGACGTCGAACGTGACCCTCTCAGTTCTGAAGTTTAGCTCGCTGCCAAATGTTACCGCAACGTGATCTTCCCTTTCGCCTTGCTCCTTCTGGGTTGATTCCTTGAATGTGCCGGTCTCTTCGAGCTCGTTGTCGTGGATCCAAGCTTCGCAGCACCGCGGAGGAGATCAGGTTTGCCGCCCGCCGTCAACTAGCATCTTGGTGACCTTGAGGTTGCGGATAGTTGGTGAGACCAACATCGGCAAGCACCCGACCGCAGTTATGCGATCAGGGTGGTCCTCAATATCAAAGATGATAGGCGTGCTGGACCATTTCAGAGGCCTGCGTGACTCTATGGATGGTTCCGCTGCATTAACCTCCCGCGTCCATTGCTTGAGTTGGCGGTGTGAGGTATGCAGAGAAGCACCGCCGTCAACGCAGAGGACCTCTGTTGCTTTCTGAAACTCCTGCTCATCGGTCTCGTCATCTTCCATATCTTCATCGTCGTCGTCGTCTTCATCCTTGTTGCGCCGCGGGAGGTCTGTCTCCTTGCCGCTGCTTGGCCTTTGCAAGCGTCCTCCCCGCCGGGTCTCTTTTTGGTAACTACCCCAGCACCTTCTGGGCCTTCTCCTTGTCGCGCGCTCAGACTCAGCCTTCGTTGTTCAACAAGCTGCTCGACCTTCTTACAGCTCGAGGTCATGGCCCTTGGTGCGGTGAATCTTGCAAGATCGTTTGTTGAGCTGTCCTGCTTGTCGGCGTCGCCACAATTGGCGGTCGGTGTCGCGCAACCTCCTTGCCGGAGCCACCAACCTTGGCCTTCTTGGCGCCAGCTCCGTTGCCGGACTGCTCGACAACTAGTACCTCTTTGCTTTTCTTCATTCTGTTGTTCCGCCGCCGGCTCTTTTTCGCCGGGGCGGTCTCCTCACTATCAGATCCTGCTTCCGCATACTCCCCTGGGAGTCTTCTTCCTTCTTCAGCACGTGCACACTTGTCGGCCAGGGCATACAGTTCACTGACGTCCTTGACTTTGCACATCGCCATCTCTTCCCTCATCCTGCGGTTCCGCACGTTCTGATGAAACGCGCCGATCACCGGGCAGGTGGACATCCGGGATGTTGTAGTGCACATGGCTGAATCTCTCGATGAACTCGCGCAGGACTCTCCTTCCTTCAGGCGCAGCAGATGAAGGTCGCTTGGCCATGAGGTTTGTGGCACCTGTGAAGGCGCCGACAAACCGATGGCATAGATCTGCCCAAGAGGATATGGAGCTGTCCGGCAAGTGCATGAGCCAAGATCTGACATTGGGCTTGAGCACCAGCGGGAAGTAGTTGGCGAGCATCTTGTCTTCTCGTCCCCCTGCAGCTTGCACCGCGATGGTGTAGATGCTGAGGAACTCCGACGGATGTGTCCTGCCATCATACTTCTCCGCACGCCGGCTTGAAAATTTTCTTGTCGGGCCATGGACTTGCCGCAGCTCACGCGTGAACGCAGGGCAACCTACCGCAGACGGCAAGTCACTGGTTCCCGGGCGCATGCATCGCCGACATGGGCCCGGTAGCGCTGGTCGATTGACGCCGCTTCTCTTCGGCGCTCGATGCGAGTTCGAGCGTCTTCTTGTTGTCGTTCTTGAAGAACTTGGCGCTGATCACGACGAGCTCGCGGATCCGATGACGCGGTGGAGTCGCAGTCGAGGTGGATCCGACGAGTCGGCGATCTTGTCCTTCGGGGTGGAGAGTGCATGGTGGTTGCACCCCCACTGGTCTCGTCGCCACCGGCTCGTGCCTTGTCATCCCGCCGCGGAAGCGACGTGCTTGGTTGCCGCGGAACGTCGCCGTTGGCAAAGCCGATGAGACTCTGGATGGTGGCCCTCCATTCGTCGACCTTGTCGGCCGTTGGAGGGTAGTCTAGAAGCAGTTGAGCTCTCGCCAAGGCTTCCGCTGGAGTGGTGGGTGGCAATGGCGTACGGTGCGAGGAGCGGGATATGCTCGGACTTCTAACTAAGTTAGAAGGAGCAGCATCCCGCCCGAGCGATCGCATTTCGATCATGCCAAAGATGTTGGCGGCACGCTGGTCTTGAGGGCTTGGGATCCCCAGCTTGGTTTTGATCCAACGAAGCGTATGGTACTATGAATACCATGACGCTGCCGGTCCCGCGCCTCCTGAGATGGGCGCGGTACGTGTACGGACGCCGAGGTCTGCGCGGCCTTGTCCTTGGACTTGGCAGCGTCATGAGCGCCCTCGTCGACGCCCGTTCTTCCGCCAGCGTCTTCCCCGCCATCCGTTTGCTCCGGTGGTGGTGGGTTTGACGCGGACGGCTCCGCTGCCGCCGAAGCCTTCTTCTTCGGTGGCATGTCGATGAAGATGATGAAGATGTTGCTCGTGTGAACGCCGGATCAGGTTCACACAGCCTCGCTGCCACCCCTACCTGGCGCGCCAAAGATGTCGGGGAAGCTGATCGTGACCCACGGACACCTATGGGATCGGCGGACCGAGTCCCTTTTGGTTCGGAGGGGGCGGAGATTGCACAAAGAGCAGATCGAGGCGATGCACACGAGCAGTTTACCCAGCTTCGGAGCTCTCCGGAGAGATAATACTCCTACTGCTGCTTGTCTGATTATCTTGTGTTCTTGCTAGGGAGCAATGAGAGCTACAAAACCTAGCTTGAGTGTCTCTAGTCTCGAATGAGCCGAACCAGCCGAACCAGCCCGAACCAGCCCGAACCCCTTCTACGTTGCGCATGGGCCTCCTTTTATAGGCTCAAGGGGGTCACCACAGGTGGCAACGTAGATGAGGGTACAAATGGAAAAACAGTAGTTGGTATACCTACTTGTACAGTATATAGTGTACTCTACCTAACTCTGACGGCAAGGGACAAAAGCATTAAATGCCCGTCCCTGTCGCCTAAACAGTGCAACAGGGACCGTCAGGTGCGCCACCGTTTGCCACGATGGTAAGCTTGTCAGCGCCGCTTATCGCTGCTCCCCGCTGGCTGCACAGCCTCTTGACACGCGCGCATGGAATGGTCTCATGGCGACACGTTGGTGTATGAGCTGGAGCGGAGATGAAGAGAAGTTGCCTGCCACGGCAAGCGCCTTGCCGCGGCTAAATCCTTGTCGCGCTCGGAAGCTTGTCGCTCTCCGAGCATTCCCGGCAAGCTCCTCTTGCCGGGATCTTGTCTTCTGCGTGCCTTGAGTGGCCTTCCCGGCAAGCTCCTCTTGCCGGGGCCTTGTCTTCTTGGCTTAAATACTTTGTTCTTGAATGGCTCCAAAAGAACCACGGAGGACCTTGGCGGTCACTAGGCAAACCCTGCCGCGGGGTGCTGCGACTGCCCGTGCACGAGTTCGGGATACTAGGGTACCCCTACTCTAGTACACCGACAATACTTCTTGTGCTGGCTCTTTTATGATGAAGACTATTGAATTCAGATGGAATTTATTGGATAGAATTAAACGCAACTCTGAAAATTGGGATCTCGACGAAGGTAAGGAGTCAGGTATGACACCTAAGTTTGATTGTGTTAAGTATTTTATGGATATCGATGTTTTCCGTAAGTTTAGCACTAAATATGGACTTGACTCTGAGATAGTAGCTTCTTTCTGTGAATCTTTTGCTACTTATGTTGATCTCCCCAAGGAGAAGTGGTTTAAATATCATCCTCCCATAGAAGTAAAAGTAGCTACACCTTCTAAAGTTGAAGAAAAGATTGTCACTTATAATGATCCTGTTGTTCCTACTTCTTATGTTGAGAAACCACCCTTTCCTGCTAGAATAAAGGATCATGCTAAAGCTTCAACTGTTGTTCGTAAAAGTAATATTAGAACTTATACACCTCCTGAGCAAGTTAAAGTTGAAACTAATATTGCTATTGTTAAAGATCTCTTGGCTGATAATATTGATGGGCATGTTATTCAATTCTACGGTGAAACTGCTAGAATTGCCAAACCCTGTGCTAAAGATAAACATAGACCTGTCGTAGGCGTGCCTGTTATTTCTGTTAAAATAGGAGATCATTGTTATCATGGCTTATGTGATATGGGTGCTAGTGCTAGTGTTATACCTTATGACTTGTATAAAGAAATTAAGCATGAAATTGCAACTGCTGAGTTAGAAGATATTGATGTCACAATTAAACTTGCCAATAGAGATACTATATCAGCAGTGGGAATTGTTAGAGATGTTGAAGTCTTGTGTGGGAAAACTAAATATCCTGCTAATTTTCTTGTTCTCAGTTCTCCACTAGATAGCTTTTGTCCCATTATATTTGGTAGACCCTTCTTGAACACGGTTAATGCTAAGATAGATTGAGAAAAGAATGTTGTTACTATTGGCTTGGATGATATGATTCATGAGTTTAATTTCTCAATATTTAGTAGACAACACCGTGAAGAAGAATTGCCTAGTAAGGATGAAATTATTGGTCTTGCTTCTATTGTCGTACCTCCTAGTGATCATTTAGAACAATATTTGCTAGACCATGAAAATGATATGTTTATGAATGAAAGAAGGGAAATAGATGAAGTATTCTTTAAACAGGAACCTATTCTGAAACATAATTTGCCTGTTGAAATCCTAGGGGATCCTCCTCCACCCAAGGGTGACCCCATGTTTGAGCTTAAACCGTTGCCTGATAATCTTAAGTATGCTTATCTTGATGAAAAGAAGATATATCCTGTTATTATTAGTGCTAACCTTTCAGAGCATGAATAAGAGAGATTATTGAAAACTCTGAAGAAGCACCGTGCTGCTATTGGATATACTCTTGATGATCTTAAGGGCATTAGTCCCACTCTATGTCAACATAAAATAAATTTGGAAGAAGATGCCAAACAGGTTCGTGATCATCAACGACGGTTGAATCCTAAGATGAAAGAAGTGGTAAGAAAAGAAATACTAAAGCTTTTGGAGGCAGGTATAATTTATCCCGTTGCTGATAGTCAGTGGGTAAGTCATGTTCATTGTGTCCCTAAGAAGGGGGGTGTTACTGTTATTCCTAATGATAAAGATGAATTGATTCCCCAAAGAATTATTACAGGTTATAGGATGGTAATTGATTTCCGCAAATTAAATAAAGCTACTAAGAAAGATCATTACCCTTTACCTTTTATTGATCAAATGCTAGAAAGATTATGCAACCATACACATTATTGCTTCCTAGATGGTTATTCTGGTTTCTCTCAAATATCTGTGTCGGCTAAGGATCAATCAAAGACTACTTTTACATGCCCTTTTGGTACTTTTGCTTATAGACGTATGCCTTTTGGTTTACGTAATGCACCTGCTACCTTTCAAAGATGCATCATGGCTATATTCTCTGACTTTTGTGAAAAGATTTGTGAGGTTTTCATGGACGACTTTTCCATCTATGGATCCTCTTTTGATGATTGCTTGAGCAATCTTGATCGAGTTTTGCAGAGATGTGAAGAAACTGATCTTGTCTTGAATTTGGAAAAGTGCCACTTTATGGTTAATGAAGGTATTGTCTTGGGGCATAAAGTTTCTGAAAGTGGTATTGAAGTTGATAAAGCCAAAGTTGATGATATTGAAAAGATGCCATGTCCCAAGGACATCAAAGGTATAAGAAGTTTCCTTGGTCACGCCGGATTTTATAGGAGGTTCATTAAGGACTTCTCAAAAATTTCTCGGCCTCTGACTAATTTATTACAAAAAGATATACCATTTGTCTTTGATGATGATTGTGTAGAAGCATTTGAAATACTTAAGAAAGCATTGATCTTTGCACCTATTGTTCAGCTACCGGATTGGAATTTACCCTTTGATGCTAGTGATTATGTTGTAGGTGCTGTTTGATAACCCACAATTGTAGGGGATCGCAACAGCTTTCGAGGGTAGAGTATTCAACCCAAATTTATTGATTCGACACAAGGGGAGCCAAAGAATATTCTCAAGTATTAGCAACTGAGTTGTCAATTCAGCCACACCTGGATAACTTAGTATCTGCAGCAAATATTTAGTAGCAAAGTAATATGATAGTAGTGGTAACGCTAACAAAAGTAACGGAAGTAAAAGCAATATTTTTGGTGTTTTGTAATGATTGTAACAGTAGCAACAGGAAAGTAAATAAGCGTAAACCAGTATATGGAAAGCTCATAGGCATTGGATCGGTGATGGATAATTATGCCGGATGCGGTTCATCATGTAACAGTCATAATATAGGGTGACACAGAACTAGCTCCAATTCATCAATGTAATGTAGGCATGTATTCTGAATATAGTCATACGTGCTTATGGAAAAGAACATGCATGACATCTTTTGTCCTACCCTCCCGTGGCCGTGGGGTCCTAATGGAAACTAAGGGATATTAATGCCTCCTTTTAATAGAGTACCGGACCAAAGCATTAACACATAGTGAATACATGAACTCCTCAAACTATGGTCATCACCAAGAAGTATCCCGATTATTCACTTCAGGGATGTCGGATCATAACACATAATAGGTGACTATAGACTTGCAAGATAGGATCAAGAACACACATATATTCATGAAAACATAATAGGTTCATATCTGAAATCATGGCACTCGGGCCCTAGTGACAAGCATTAAGCATAGCAAAGTCATAGCAACATCAATCTCGTAACATAGTGGATACTAGGATCAAACCCTAACAAAACTAACTCGATTACATGATAGATCTCATCCAACCCATCACCGTCCAGCAAGCCTACGATGGAATTACTCACGCACGGCGGTGAGCATCATGAAATTGGTGATGGAGGATGTTTGATGATGATGACGGCAACGAATCCCCCTCTCCGGAGCCCCGAACGGACTCCAGATCAGCCCTCCCGAGAGGTTTTAGGGCTTGGCGGCGGCTCCGTATCGTAAAACGCGTTGATTTCTTCTCCCTGAATTTTCTCTCCGAAAGAAAATATATAGAGTTGGAGTTGGCGTCGGAGGAGCTCCAGGGGGCCCATGAGGTAGGGGGCGCGCCCTAGGGGGGGCGCCCCCACCCTCATGGACAGGATGTGGGCCCCCTGGTCTTCATCTTTGGTAAGGATTTTTTTATTTTTTCTAAGATGTTCCGTGGAGTTTCAGGTCATTCCGAGAACTTTTGTTTCTGCACAAAAAACAACATCATGGCAATTCTGCTGAAAACAACGTCAGTCCGGGTTAGTTCCATTCAAATCATACAAGTTAGAGTCCAAAACAAGGGCAAAAGTGTTTGGAAATGTAGATACGACGGAGACGTATCAACTCCCCCAAGCTTAAACCTTTGCTTGTCCTCAAGCAATTCAGTTGATAAACTGAAAGAGAAAAAGAAAAACTTTTACAAACTCTGTTTGCTCTTGTTGTTGTAAATATGTAAAGCCAGCATTCAAGTTTTCAGCAAAGATTATAACTAACCACATTTGCAATAATTCTCAGGTCTCATGTTTACTCATATCAATGGCATAATCAACTAGCGAGTCATAATAATAAATCTCGGATGACAACACTTTCTCAAAACAATCATAATATGATATAACAGGATGGCATCTCGCTAGCCCTTTCTGAGACCTCAAAACATAAATGCAGAGCACCTTTAAAGATCAAGGACTGACTAGACATTGTAATTCATGGTAAAAGAGATCCATTCATAGTCATACCCAATATAAATTAATAGTAATGAATGCAAATGACAGCTGCGCTCTCCAGCTAGTCCTTTTTAATAAGAGGGTGATGACTCAACATAAAAGTAAATAGATAGGCCCTTCGCAGAGGGAAGCAGGGATTTGTAGAGGTGCTAGAGCTCGGTTTTTGAAATAGAGATAAGTAATATTTTGAGCGGCATACTTTCATTGTCAACATAACAACTAAGAGATGGCGATATCTTCCATGCTACACACATTATAGGCGGTTCCCAAACAGAATGGTAAAGTCTATACCCCCCCCCCTCCACCAACAAGCATCAATCCATGGCTTGCTTGAAACAACGAGTGCCTTCAACTAACATCAGGTCCCAGGGGGGTTTTGTTTGCAATTATTTTCTATTTAGTTTGCATAAAGCATGGGAGTGGGCATCCCGGTGACCAGCCATTTTCTCGTGAGTGAGGAGCGGAGTCCACTCCTCTTGAGAATAACCCGCCTAACATGGAAGATAAGGGCATCCCTAATTGATACATGAGCTATTCGAGCATACAAAAAAGAATGTTTATTTGAAGGTTTAGAGTTTGGCACATACAAATTTACTTGGAACGGCAGGTAGATACCGCATATAGGAAGGTATAGTGGACTCATCTGGAATAACTTTGGGGTTTAAGGGATTGGATGCACAAGCAGTATTCCCGCATAGTACAAGTGAAGGCTAGCAAAAGACTGGGAAGCGACCAACTAGAGAGCGACAACAGTCATGAACATGCATTAAAATTTATAAACATTGGATACAAGCATGAGTAGTATATAATCCACCATGAACATAAATATCATGAAGGCTATGTTGATTTGTTTCAACTACATGTGTGAACATGTGCCAAGTCAAGTCACTTAAATCATTCAAAGGAAGATACCACCCCATCATACCACATCACAACCATTTTAATAGCATGTTGGCACGCAAGGTAAACCATTATAACTCATAGCTAATCAAGCATGGCATAAGCAACCATGATCTCTAATTGTCATTGCAAACATGTTTATTCATAATAAGCTGAATCAAGAACGATGAACTCATCATATTTACAAACACAAGAGAGGTCGAGTTCATACCAGCTTTTCCCATCTCAGTCAGTCCATCATATATCATCATAATTGCCTTTCACTTGCATGATAGAACGGTGTGAATAATAATAAGAGTGCACGTGCATTGGACTAAGCTGGAATCTGCGAGCATTCAATAAGCAGGAGAAGACAAGGCAATATGGGCTCTTGGTTAAATCAACAATAATGCATATAAGAGCCACTTCAACAATTTAATCATGGTCTTCTCCTATCGACCCCCAAAGAAAAGAGAGAAAATAAACCTATTTACGAGGGAAAGCTCCCAACAAGCAAAAGAAGAACATGAAATATTTTTGGGTTTTCTTTTTAATTATTACTACTACAGCAGGAAAAGTAAACTAATTAGAAGCTACACTAATTTTTTTGTTGTTTTCTTAAAGTTTAACAAACACACAAGAAGAAAGCAGGAAAAAGAAAATAAACTAGTTTGGATAATAAAGTGAAAAAGTATGAGCACCGACATCTAGCAATGAGTGTGTGAACATAAATGTAATGTCGGTGGGAAATACGTACTCCCCCAAGCTTAGGCTTTTGGCCTAAGTTGGTTCGTTGCTAGGGATGGCCTGGCGGGTACCCGTAGGTGTAGCTGGGGTCGTACTGCGATGAAGAGGACTCTGACTGCCACTGGCTGGCAACCGCCTCCAGATCCCAAGAATAAACAGACTGGCGTGGAGGCTCGTATTGTGGTTCCGGCTCCGGGGCTGGTGCAGGATTCCGATAGGCTTGAACGGCCGCCCACGGAACGAGATAAAGACCTTCAGACAAGTTAAACAAAGAAGGAGCAGGCAAAGTAATAGTCTCAGGGTGATGTTTATCAAAGTACAATTTATATTTAAGCTCCCCTTCCTTGCCCTTAACAATAAAGTCATGCGCTAGCATACTCTTATAATCTAAATAAGCACTAGGCAACAATTTTTCTTCTTTCTCATAAATCCTAATGGGTATGTTAAAATGTGCAGCTAGGCGTGAAGCATAAATACCTCCAAAGATGGGGCCTTTAGTACGGTTCAAACTTAACCGCTTAGCAATAATTCGCCCATACTAACAGAGTTATCGAGGTATAAACCATGGAACAAAATGATAATATCAGGAACACTAAGGTTTCCACAGTTTCCACGACCAATCAAGCAACGCCTAGCAAATAAGGCAAAGTAGCGTAAAACAGGAAAATGTATGCTAGTGATTCTTGCATCGGAAACCTTCCTGGTTTCCCCCACAGTGATGGTGTTAATAAATTCTTCCACATCCTTATGATGTGTTTCTTCTAAGGTACCCTTAGAGGGTATTTTGCAAACCTTGCAAAATTAAGCTAATGGCATCTTCTTAACAACGTCATATAAATGAAACTCTACTAAAGGAGGTGATTCCTTAGGAAAATAGTAGAAGTTTTGCACAAAAGTATTAGTGAGTAAGAGATACTGATGACGTTGGTCGCGGACGAAGTCGGTGAGGCCAGCATTCTCAACCAATGAATAAAAATCCTCATAAATTCCGGCTTGTCTCAAGAAGTCATGGTAGGCCACTCACACGGCCGGACCTCCGCGGTGCGAGGTAAATTATATTTGGGCCTCTGTGCTTCTTCATTTTGTTTTTCCTTCGAGCTTCGGCTCGACGAGCCCCTCAAAAGTCTCTTCATTATTTTCTGAAATAATCTGAAATTTTTAGTAACTTCAAACAAAAGTGAACCAACTTCAATAAAATTGATAGCAACTACTCCTACAAGTGCCTAGAGGATATATCATGCATTAGAACTACTTGGAACCATATAAATTTGACATGCAAGCTCAAGAACATGGTCACCTATGCAGCACAAATTTGCAATGAATAAAGCACTAGAGCAGAAACTAATTGGACCAATGGAGGAGTCACATACCAAGGAACAATCTCCCCAAGCAGTTTGGTGAGAGGTGCTTTGAGCAAGGAGATCGAAAATCACAGCAACGTGGGCTGGACTCGTGTTTGAGCCAGATATTCGTGTTTGTGGTAAGAAGAAGAGGATGGGTGCAGGAATAAGTGGAGGAGGGCCACCATGGGCCCACGAGGCAGGGGGGCACACCCTGGGGGGTAGGGCGTGCACTCCACCCTCGTGGCCAGGTGGCAGCTCCCCCTGCGATGTTTTTAGTTCCATAAATCCTCAAATATTCCCAAAAATTCATATTAAATTGGCATGGCATTTGGAGGATTTTTATTTTCGGGGTATTTTTATATTGCACAGATAAATCAGGAAACAGACAGAAATATACTATCTTTACTTTATTTCCACTAAATAACAGAAAGTATAAAGAGGGTACACAAGGTTGTGCCTTCTAGTTTCATCCGTCTCCTGATCATCAAAAGGAATCCACTAACAAGGTTGATCAAGTCTTGTTAACAAACTCATTCCGAATAACATGGAACCGGAGAAATTTTGAATAACACTATGTTACCTCAATGGGGATATGCACAACCCCTATAATAAGTATATCATATTTCTTCTTGATAGTAGGAAGAGGAAATTCAAAACCTCCAAAAATAATCGATGGAACTTTTGCGATAGAATTGATACTATAAACTTGAGGTTGTTTCCTCGGAAAGTGTACCGTATGCTCATTACCATTAACATGAAAAGTGACATTTCCCTTGTTGCAATCAATAACAGCCCCTGCAGTATTCAGAAAAGGTCTTCCAAGAATAATAGACATACTATCAACCTCGGGAATATCAAGAATAACAAAGTCTATTAAAATAGTAACGTTTGCAAACACAACAGGCACATCCTCACAAATACCAACAGGTATAGCAGTTGATTTATCAGCCATTTTCAAAGATATTTCAGTAGGTGTCAACTTATCCAAATCAAGTCTACGATATAAAGAGAGAGGCATAACACTAACACCGGCTCCAAGATCACATAAAGCAGTTTTAACATAATTTCTTTTAATGGAGCATGGTATAGTGGGTACTCCTGGATCTCCAAGTTTCTTTTAGTATTCCACCCTTAAAAGTATAATTAGCAAGCATGGTGGAAATTTCAGCTTCCGGTATCTTTCTCTTATTGGTAATGATATCCTTCATATACTTAGCATAAGGATTTGTTTTGAGCACATCAGTTAATCGCATACGCAAAAAGATAAGTCTAATCATTTTAGCAAAGCGCTCTCCTCATCATCCTTTTCTTGGATGGTTTGGGAGGAAAAGGCATGGGTTTCTGAACCCATGGTTCCCTTTCTTTACCATGTTTCCTAGCAACAAAATCTCTCTTATCATAACGTTGATTCTTTGATTGTGGGTTATCAAGATCAACAGCAGGTTCAACTTCTACATCATTATCATTACTAGGTTGAGCATCATCATGAACATCATCGTTATTATTTTCGCTAGGTTCATGTTCGTTATTAGATTGTGTTTGAGCATCAGAAATAGATATATCATTTGGATTCTCAGGTGGTTCAGCAATAGGTTCACTAGAAGTTTACAAAGTCCTATCATTTTTCTTTTTCTTCCTTTTAGAAGAACTAGGCACATCAGTATTATTTCTCTGAGAATCTTGCTCAATTCTCTTAGGGTGGCCTTCAGGATACAAAGGTTCCTGAGTCATTCTACCAGTTCTAGTAGCCACTCTAACAGCATAATCATTTTTCTTACTATTCATTTCATTGAGCAAATCATTTTGAGCCTTAAGTACTTGTTCTACTTGAGTGGTAACCATAGAAGCATGTTTCCTAACAAGTTTAAGTTCACATCTGACATCAGCCATATAATCACCCAAGTGTTTAATCATATAGGTATTTTGATTTAATTGTCTACCAAAATAAGCATTGAAATTTTCTTGTTTGACAATAAAATTATCAAACTCATCCAAGCATTGTCTAGCAGACTTATAGTGAGGAATATCACCTTCATCAAATCTATAGAGAGAATTTACTTTTACTACCTGTGTCGGGTTATAGGGATCAGGAGATTCTTCAATAGGTAATGGATCAAGATCATATGTTTCTTCAACAGGCGGTAAATTAAGACCATGTATTTCTTCAATAGGAGGTAAATTCTTAACATCTTCAGCTTTAATACCTTTTTCTTTCATAGATTCTTTGCCTCTTGCATATCTTCAGGACTGAGAAATAGAACACCTCTCTTCTTCGGAGTTGGTTTAGGAATAGGCTCAGTAATTGGAGCAGGAGCTGGCTCAGAAGGTGCCCAATTATTTTCATTTGTCAACATATTATTCAATAGAATTTCAGCTTCATCCGGTGTTCTTTCCCTGAAAACAGAACCAACACAACTATCCAGGTGATCTCTGGAAGCATCGGTTAGTCCATTATAAAAGATATCAAGTATTTCATTTTTCTTAAGAGGATAATCAGGCAAAGCATTAAGTAACTTGAGAAGTCTCCCCCAAGCTTGTGGGAGACTCTCTTCTTCAATTTGCACAAAGTTGTATATTTCCTTTAAAGCAGTTTGTTTCTTATGAGCAGGGAAATATTAGCAGAGAAGTAATAGATCATATCCTAGGGACTACGCACACAACCAGGATCTAGAGAATTAAACCATATCTTAGCATCACCCTTTAATGAGAACGGGAATATTCTAAGGATATAAAAGTAGCGAGATCTCTCATCATTAGTGAACAGGGTGGCTATATCATTTAATTTAGTAAGATATGCCACAACATTTTTAGATTCATAACCATGAAAAGGATCAGATTCAACCAAAGTAATTATATCAGGATCAACAGAGAATTCATAATCCTTATCGGGAACACAAATAGGTGAAGTAGCAAAAACAGGGTCGGGTTTCATTCTATCTCTAAGAGATTCTTTACTCCATTTAACTAACAGCCTCTTAAGTTCGTTTCTATCCTTGCAGGGAAAAATATCTGCAGAAGATTCCATATCAAAAACATAACCCTCGGGAATAACAGGCATATCTTCATCATCAATTTCATCAACATTATCAGTTTCAATAATTTCTTTCTCTCTAGCCCTAGCAATTTGTTCATCAAGAAATTCACTAAGGGGCATAGTAGTATCAAGCATAGAAGTAGTTTCATCATAAGTATCATGCATAGCAGAAGTGGCATCATCAATAACATGCGACATATCGTAGCTAATAGCGTAAGCAGGTTTAGGTGTCGCAAGCTTACTCATAATGAAGGTGAATCAAGTGCGAGCTAGATGGCGTTCCTTACCTCCCTCGTAGTTGAGGGATAAATTTTTGTCTTAGCATCTTTCAAATTCTTCATAGTGTCCAGCAGATATAAATCCCAAGTAACTCAAAGAATAGAGCTATGCTCCCCGGCAACGGCGCCAGAAATTGGTCTTGATAACCCACAAGTGTAGGGGATCGCAACAGCTTTCGAGGGTAGAGTATTCAACCCAAATTTATTGATTCGGCACAAGGGGAACCAAAGAATATTCTCAAGTATTAGCAACTGAGTTGTCAATTCAGCCACACCTCGATAACTTAGTATCTGCAACACATATTTAGTAGCAAAGTAATATGATAGTAGTGGTAACGGTAACAAAAGTAACGGAAGCAAAAGCAATATATTTGGTGTTTTGTAATGATTGTAACAGTAGCAACGGGAAAGTAAATAAGCGTAAACCAGTATATGGAAAGCTCGTAGGCATTGGATCGGTGATGGATAATTATGCCGGACGCGGTTCATCATGTAACAATCATAACATAGGGTGACACAGAACTAGCTCCAATTCATCAATGTAATGTAGGCATGTATTCCGAATATAGTCATACGTGCTTATGGAAAAGAACTTGCATGACATCTTTTGTCCTACCCTCCCGTGGCAGTGGGGTCCTAATGGAAAATAAGGGATATTAAGGCCTCCTTTTAGTTGAGTACCGGACCAAAGCATTAACACATAGTGAATACATGAACTCCTCAAACTATGGTGTCGGTGTACTAGAGTAGGGGTACCCTAATACCCCGAACTCGTGCACGGACAGTTGCAGCGCCCCACGGCTGGGCCGACCTGATGGCCGCCAAGATCCTCAGCGGCTCCTTTAGAGCCATTCAAGAACAAAGTAGTCAAAACCCCGGCAAGAGGAGCTTGCCGGGAAGGCCACTCAGGGCGCAAAGGCAACAAGGCCCCGGCAAGAGGAGCTTGCCGGGAAGGCTTGGCGGGCGCTGAACCCCCAAGCGCGACAAGGATCCTGCGGCGGCAAGGCGCTTGCCGGGGCGGGCGGCCTCTCCATCTCCGCTCCAGCTCACCCACCAACGTGTCATCACGGGGCTCTCCCAAGTACGCGTGTCGACGGGCTATGCAGCCAGCGGGGAGTAGCGACAGACGGCGCTGACAAGCTACCATCGTGGCGAACGGAGGCGCATTTAACGGTCCCTGTTACATTGTTTCGGGCGATCGAGACGGGCATTGATGACTTTGTCCCTTGCCGTCGAGTTATGTATAGATTATGTACTTTGTAAAGCGGTGTACCAACCTAGGTTTTTACCATTGTAACCTTGTCTACTTGCCACATGTGGAAACCCCTTGTGCCTATAAAAGGAGGCCCAAGGGCAACGTAGAAGGGGTTCAGTTGGTTTCGGTCCAGCTCCAGCTTAGTTCATCACATTCGGGCTAGGTCTTGTAGCCAGCATTGCTCCCTAGCAAGAACACAAGATAATCCACAAAGCAGCAGTAGGAGTATTATCTCTCCGGAGAGCTCCGAAGCTGGGTAAATTCGCTCGTGTGCATCTCCTCAGTCCGCTCTTTGCGCAATCTCTGCCCCCCTCCGAACCACAAGGGACCCAGGTCCCATAGGTGCTCGTGGGGCACGATCAGCTCTCCCCCGACATCTTTGGCGCCCCCGGCAGGCTCACTTGGGTCGTCATCGGGCTCGGTCTGCTCCTCCTCACCGACGAACTCTTCTTGGTCGGCAAGGCTTGCCGCCTCGGCCCTCTCCGCCTCCTCGACGGTAAACCCAAACGCGCCGGCGGCAGCAGCCTCTGCAGCCTCCTCCAACCTTGTGGCGATGCGCGCCATCTCCTGAGCAGTGGTGTCGCGGGTGAGCCGCCTCTTCTCGTCGGCGCGGATCGACACTTCAACCAAGTTGTCGAAGAACTGCTGCACTATGACATCGGCGGGCTCCTGCCAAGTTGGAATGATCCCGTGGGAATCGCACAACGGCATTATTGCGCGGATGCTATCAAGCAACGAGTTGTTGCACAAGGCACAACTCCCTCGCAACATGCACCATCCGGGTTATCCGCTTCAGGCTTGAACAGCTCCCGCAGCATACCGTCAAGCTCCAGGGTAGTGAAATTCCAATTCAGACCGGGGCGTAGCCTCATGATATCCGCCGCATTCTGGAATTCCCAAGCAGGCCTCCCTTTCTCCTGCAAGGGCGCAATGCGGCGGCGAAGGAAGTCCGCCCCAACTGCTCCTACGGTAAGCCCTGCTTGCGGAGACATAAAATCCTAGTCGTGGCAATCCTCAACTTGTCGTCCTCCGCGCCCAGTTGCTCCAATCGTTACCCGCGAACTATGGGGGTCTTGCACAGGGCAGTAAAAGGCTGTGGCTCCTCCTCTAAGATCCAGCACCAGTCAGCCCTCCACTCCTCCCACTTGCTGCGCAACTCTCCGTCAAGATACGCTTCCTTCTTGCCGATCCTAGAGGTCCATGCAATTCCTCCGGCAAGCGGCTCTCCTCTCTCTACGCGGGGTGAGAAGTAGTGGCAGAAGAGTGCGACGTTTGGGTGGACCCCGACAAAGTTCTCGCAGAGATGTGCGAAAACGGCCATGGTAAGGATGGCGTTGGGGGTAAAGTCAAGGAGGCGGAGGCCATATGTGTTCATGACATCACAAAAGAATTCAGAAAAGGGCGGGCAGAGCCCGCACCAGAAGAAAATCGCAAAGAAGGGGTACCCGATGGAGACCTTAGCAGATGTGGCGGCGGAGATGACCCTCGTGCGCGGATGCGCCCGGGTCACCGTCGACCAGAAGAGGTAGTACAGCTCCCGCAGCTCCTTCGTGTTGAGCAGGGGGTCGAAGAGGGCCCGCTCCTTCCGCAGCGCCGCGAGCCGCTGCGCCTCGGCGGATTTCACGCCTTCCCTTATCGGCCTTGAGCCATAGGGAGTCGTGGTGGAGGAAGGCGACGGCGGGTGGCACCGGTGGCAATGGAGGCGGGCGTCGCTCTGTGGGCTCGAGAAGGAAGGGAAAAGCGGCGGGGTTTTCGATGTGACAGCGAGGGCAAGTGGGCGCCCTGCCCGGTTCCCCGCTTATAAAGGGAGAGGGGCAGGCGTTCGATTTTTCCCATTAAAGAAAGCCCCACGATCTCCCCACGACGCCACGTCCCGACGTGCCGTTCGTGGGAGACGTGGTGGGTCCAAGGCAAAATAACGGCGTAATAAAGACCGCGCTGCCGTGCTTGTTTTGGGCCTGGCCCAATGAGCTTAGCGCCGTGTGTGGCCCAGAGCCGGGGCTCTGTCGGTGTACTAGAGTAGGGTACCCTAATACCCCGAACTTCGTGCACGGACAGTTGCAGCGCCTCACGGCGGGCGGCCTGATGGCCGCCAAGATCCTCGCGGCTCCTTTAGAGCCATTCAAGAACAAAGTAGTCAAAACCCGGCAAGAGGAGCTTGCTGGGAAGGCCCTCGAGCGCAAAGGCAACAAGGCCCGGCAAGAGGAGCTTGCGGGAAGGCTTGGCGGCGCTGAACCCCAAGCGCGACAAGGTTCCTGCCGCGGCAAGGCGCTTGCCGGGCGGGCGGCCTCTCCATCTCGCTCCAGCTCACCCGCCAACGTGTCATCACGGGCCCTCCCAAGCTCTGGCGTGTCGACGGGCTATGCAGCCAGCGGGAGTAGCGACGACGGCGCCGACAAGCTACCATCATGGCGAACGGAGGCGCATTTAACGGTCCCTGTTACCTCGTTTAAGGCGATCGAGACGGGCATTGATGACTTTTGTCCCTTGCCGTCAGAGTTAGGTATAGATTACTGTACACTGTACAAAGCGGTGTACCAACCTAGGTTTTTACCATTGTAACCTTGTCTGCTTGCCACATGTGGAAACCCCTTGTGCCTATAAAAGGAGGCCCAAGGGCAACGTAGAAGGGGTTCGGCTGGTTTCGGTCCAGCTCCAGCTTAGTTCATCACATTCGGGCTAGGTCTTGTAGCCAGCATTGCTCCCTAGCAAGAACACAAGATAATCCACAAAGCAGCAGTAGGAGTATTATCTCTCCGGAGAGCTCCGAAGCTGGGTAAATCCGCTCGTGTGTATCTCCTCGATCCGCTCTTTGCGCAATCTCCGCCCCCCTCCGAACCACAAGGGACCCAGGTAGCATAGGTGCTCGTGGGGCACGATCAGCTCTCCCCCGACATATGGTCATCACCGAGAAGTATCCCGATTATTGTCACTTCGGGGTTGTCGGATCATAACACATAATAGGTGACTATAGACTTGCAAGATAGGATCAAGAACACACATATATTCATGAAAACATAATAGGTTCAGATCTGAAATCATGGCACTCGGGCCCTAGTGACAAGCATTAAGCATAGCAAAGTCATAGAAACATCAATCTCAGAACATAGTGGATACTAGGGATCAAACCCTAACAAAACTAACTCGATTACATGATAGATCTCATCCAACCCATCACCGTCCAGCAAGCCTACGATGGAATTACTCACGCACGGCGGTGAGCATCATGAAATTGGTGATGGAGGATTGTTGATGATGACGACGGCGACAAATCCCCCTCTCCGGAGCCCCGAACGGACTCCAGGTCAGCCCTCCCGAGAGGTTTTAGGGCTTGGCGGCTCCGATCGTAAAAAAAGCGTTGATTTCTTCTCCTGATTTTTTCTCTCCGAAAGCAAATATATAGAGTTGGAGTTGGCGTCGGAGGAGCTCCAGGGGGCCCACGAGGTAGGGGGCACGCCCTAGGGGGGGCGCCCCCACCCTCGTGGACAGGGTGTGGGCCCCCTGGTCTTCATCTTTGGCAAGGATTTTTTATTATTTTTTTCTAAGATGTTCCGTGGAGTTTCAGGTCATTCCGAGAACTTTAGTTTTTTGCACAAAAAACAACATCATGGCAATTCTGATGAAAACAGCGTCAGTCCGGGTTAGTTCCATTCAAATCATACAAGTTAGAGTCCAAAACAAGGGCAAAAGTGTTTGGGAAAGTAGATACGACGGAGACGTATCACTGTTCTAGGGCAAAGAGTTGATAAGAAATTAAATGTTATCCATTATGCTAGTAAAACTTTAGACAATGCTCAAAGAAACTATGCTACTGCTGAAAAAGAATTCTTAGCAGTTGTATTTGCATGTGATAAGTTCAGACCTTATATTGTTGATTCTAAAGTAACTATTCACACTGATCATGCTACTATTGAATACCTGATGGAAAAGAAAGATGCTAAACCTAGACTTATTAGATGGGTTCTCTTGCTACAAGAATTTGATTTGCATATTGTTGATAGAAAGGGAGCTGAGAACCCCGTTGCAGACAACTTGTCTAGGTTAGAAAATGTTCTAGATGACCCACTACCTATTGATGATAGCTTTCTTGATGAGCTATTAAATGTCATAAATACTTCTCGTAGTACTCCATGGTATGCTGATTATGCTAATTACATTGTTGCTAAATTTATACCACCTAGTTTCACATACCAGCAAAAGAAAAAGTTTTTCTATGATTTGAGACATTACTTTTGGGATGACCCACATCTTTATAAAGGAGTAGAGGGTGTTATTATACGTTGTGTACCTGAGCATGAACAGGAACATATCCTACACAAGTGTCACTCCGAAGCTTATGGAGGACACCACGCTGGAGATAGAACTGCACATAAGGTATTGCAATCTGGTTTTTATTGGCCTACTCTCTTCAAGGATGCCCGTAAGGTTGTCTTATCTTGTGATGAATGTCAAAGAATCGGTAATATTAGTAGACGTCAGGAAATGCCTATGAACTATTCACTTGTTATTGAACCATTTGACATTTGGGGCTTTGATTATATGGGACCTTTTCCTGCCTCTAATGGATATACACATATTTTAGTTGCTGTTGATTATGTTACTAAGTGGGTAGAAGCTATTCCAACTAGTAGTGCTGATCATAACACTTCTATTAAAATGCTTAAAGAAGTTATTTTTCCGAGGTTTGGAGTCCCTAGATATTTAATGAGTGATGGTGGTTCACATTCTATTCATGGTGCTTTCCGAAAAATGCTTGCTAAGTATGATGTTAATCATAGAATTGCATCCCCTTATCACCCACAGTCTAGTGGTCAAGTAGAATTGAGTAATAGAGAACTCAAATTAATTTTGCAAAAGACTGTCAATAGGTTTAGAAAGAATTGGTCCAAGAAACTTGATGATGCATTATGGGCCTATAGAACTGCATATAAAAATCCTATGGGTATGTCTCCGTATAAAATGGTTTACGGAAAACATGTCACTTACCTCTTGAACTAGAGCATAAGGCTTATTGGGCTATTAAAGTGTTGGGGAACGTAGTAATTTCAAAATTTTCCCTACGCACACGCAAGATCATGGTGATGCATAGCAACGAGAGGGGAGAGTATTGTCCACGTACCCTCGTAGACTATAAGCGGAAGCGTTATGACAACGCGGTTGATGTAGTCGTCCGACCGATCCAAGTACCGAAGTGTTTGGGAAAGTCATACAAGTACTGAACGTACGACACCTCCGAGTTCAGCACACATTCAGCTCGATGACGATCCCCGGACTCCGATCCAGCAAAGTGTCGGGGATGAGTTCCGTCAGCACGATGGCGTGGTGACGATGACGATGTTCTACCGGCGCAGGGCTTCGCCTAAACTCCGCGACGATATGACCAAGGTGGAATATGGTGGAGGGGGGCACCACACACGGCTAAGGAACGATCACGAAGATCAACTTGTGTGTCCTAGGGTGCCCCCCTGCCGCCGTATATAAAGGGGGGAGGGGGAGGTGTGGCCGGCCCCCTAGGGGTGCGCCTGGAGGAGTCCTACTCCCCCTAGGGGTGCGCCTGGAGGAGTCCTACTCCCCACCGGGAGTAGGACTCCCCCCTCTTGCCTTGGTGGAGAAGGAAAGGGGGGAGGGGAAAGAGGAAAGGGGGGCGCCCCCCCGCCTTCCTTGTCCTATTCAGACTAGGGGGGAGGGGGGCGCAGCCTGCCCTGGCCGGCCCTCCTCTTCTCCCTCATGGCCCACTAAGGCCCATTAACCCCCTGGAGGATTCCGGTAACCCCCCGGTGTTCCGGTAAAATCCCGGTTTCACCTGGAACCATTCCGATATCCAAATATAGGCTTCCAATATATCAATCTTTATGTCTCGACCATTTGAGACTCCTCATCATGTCATGATCACATCCGGGACTCGAACAATCTTGATACATCAAAACTTATAAACTCATAATAAAACTGTCACCGTGACGTTAAGCGTGCGGACCCTACGGGTTCGAGAACTATGTAGACATGACCTAGAACTATTCTCGGTCAATAACCAATAGCAGAACTTGGATGCTCATATTGGCTCCTACATATTCTACGAAGATCTTTATCGGTCAAACCGCATAACAACATACGTTGTTCCCTTTGTCATCGGTATGTTACTTGCCCGAGATTCAAACGTCGGTATCCAATACCTAGTTCAATCTTGTTACTGGCAAGTCTCTTTACTCGTTACGTAATGCATCATTCCGTAACTAACTCATTAGCTACATTGCTTGCAAGGCTTATAGTGATGTGCATTATCGAGAGGGCCCAGAGATACCTCTCCGACAATCGGAGTGACAAAACCTAATCTCGAAATATGCCAATCCAACATGTACCTTTGGAGACACCTGTAGTACTCCTTTATAATCACCCAGTTACGTTGTGACGTTTGGTAGCACCCAAAGTGTTCCTCCGGTAAACGGGAGTTGCATAATCTCATAGTTACAGGAACATGTTTAAGTCATGAATAAAGCAATAGCAATATACTAAATGATCAAGTGCTAGGCTAACGGAATGGGTCATGTCAATCACATCATTCTCCTAATGATGTGATCCCATTAATCAAATAACAACCCATGTCTATGGTTAGGAAACATAACCATCTTTGATTAATGAGCTAGTCAAGTAGAGGCATACTAGTGACTATATGTTTGTCTATGTATTCACACATGTATCATGTTTCCGGTTAATACAATTCTAGCATGAATAATAAACATTTATCATGATATGAGGAAATAAAGAATAACTTTATTATTGCCTCTAGGGCATATTTCCTTGATCTCCCACTTGCACTAGAGTCAATAATCTAGATTACAAGAATGATTCTAACACCCATGGAGTCTTGGTGCTGATCATGTTTTGCTCGTGGAAGAGGCTTAGTCAACGGGTCGCAACATTAAGATCCGTATGTATCTTGCAAATCTCTATGTCTCCCACCGGACTTGGTCCCGGATGGAATTGAAGCGTCTCTTGATGTGCTTGGTCCTCTTGTGAAATCTGGATTCCTTTGCCAAGGCAATTGCACCAGTATTGTCACAGAAGATCTTCATTGGTCCCGATGCACTAGGTATGACACCTAGATCGGAAATGAACTCCTTCATCCAGACACCTTCATTTGCTGCTTCCGAAGCAGCTATGTACTCCACTTCACATGTAGATCCCGCCACGACGCTTTGTTTAGAACTGCACCAACTTACAGCTCCACCGTTTAATAAAAATACGTATCCGGTTTGCGATTTAGAATCGTCCGGATCAGTGTCAAAGCTTGCATCGACGTAACCATTTACGACTAGCTCTTTGTCACCCCCACATACGAGAAACATATCCTTAGTCCTTTTCAGGTATTTCAGGATGTTCTTGACCGCTGTCCAGTGATCCACTCCTGGATTACTTTGGTACCTTCCTGCCAAGCTTATTTCTAAGCATACTCAGGTCTGGTACACAGCATTGCATACATGATAGAGCCTATGGCTGAAGCATAGGGAACTTCTTTCATTTTCTCTCTATCTTCTGCTGTGGTCGGGCATTGAGTCTGACTCAATTTCACACCTTGTAGTATGGGCAAGAACCCTTTCTTTGCCTAATCCATTTTGAACTTTTTCAAAACTTTATCAAGGTATGTGCTTTGTGAAAGTCCTATTAAGCGTCTTGATCTATCTCTATAAATCTTGATGCCCAATATATAAGCAGCTTCACCGAGGTCTTTCATAGAAAAACTTTTATTCAAGTATCCCTTTATGCTGTCCAGAAATTCTATATCATTTCCAATTAATAATATGTCATCTACATATAATATCAGAAATGCTACAGAGCTCCCACTCACTTTCTTGTAAATACAGGCTTCTCCAAAAGTCTGTATAAAACCATATGCTTTGATCACACTATCAAAGCGTTTATTCCAACTCCGAGATGCTTGCACCAGTCCATAAATGGATCACTGGAGCTTGCACACTTTGTTAGCACCTTTTGGATCAACAAAACCTTCTGGTTGCATCATATACAACTCTTCTTCTAGAAATCCATTCAAGAATACAGTTTTGACATCCATTTGCCAAATTTCATAATCATAAAATGCAGCAATCGCTAACATGATTCGGACAGACTTAAGCATCGCTACGGGTGAGAAAGTCTCATCGTAGTCAACCCTTGAACTTGTCGAAAACCTTTCGCAAGAAGTCGAGCATTATAGACAGTTACATTACCATCAGCGTCAGTCTTCTTCTTAAAAATCCATTTATTCTCAATGGCTTGCCGATCATCATGCAAGTCAACCAAAGTCCATACTTTGTTCTCATACATGGATCCCATCTCAGATTTCATGGCCTCTAGCCATTTTGCGGAATTTGGGCTCATCATCACTTCCTCATAGTTCGTAGGTTCATCATGGTCAAGTAACATGACTTCCAGAATAGGATTACCGTACCATTCTGGTGCGGATCTTACTCTGGTAGACCTACGAGGTTCAATAGAAACTTGATCTGAAGTTTCATGATAAATATCATTAGCTTCCTCACTAATTGGTGTAGTTGTCACAGGAACCGGTTCTTGTGATGAACTACTTTCCAATAAGGGATCAGGTACAGTTATCTCATCAAGTTCTACTTTCCTCCCACTCACTTCTTTCGAGAGAAACTCTTTCTCTAGAAAGGATCCGAATTTAGCAACGAAAATCTTGCCTTCAGATCTGTGATAGAAGGTGTACCCAACAGTCCCCTTTGGGTATCCTATGAAGACACATTTCTCCGATTTGGGTTCGAGCTTATCTGGTTGAAGTTTCTTCACATAAGCATCGCAGCCCCAAACTTTAAGAAACGACAACTTTGGTTTCTTGCCAAACCACAGTTCATGAGGTGTCGTCTCAACGGATTTTGATGGTGCCCTATTTAACGTGAATGCGGTCGTCTCTAAAGCATAACCCCAAAACGATAGCGGTAAATCAGTAAGAGACATCATAGATCGCACCATATCTAGTAAAGTACGATTACGACGTTCAGACACACCATTTCGTTGTGGTGTTCCAGGTGGCGTGAGTTGCAAAACTATTCTGCATTGTTTCAAATGTAAACCAAACTCGTAACTCAAATATTCTCCTCCACGATCAGATCGTAGAAATTTTATTTTCTTGTTACGATGATTTTCCACTTCACTCTGAAATTCTATGAACTTTTCAAATGTTTCAGATTTGTGTTTCATTAAGTAGATATACCCATATCTGCTCAAATCATCTGTGAAGGTGAGAAAATAACGATACCCGCCGCGAGCTTCAACATTCATTGGACCACAAACATCAGTATGTATGATTTCCAACAAATCAGTTGCTCGCTCCATAGTTAGGAGAACGGCGTTTTAGTCATCTTGCCCATGAGGCACGGTTCGCAAGTACCAAGTGATTCATAATCAAGTGATTCCAAAAGCCCATCAGTATGGAGTTTCTTCATGCGCTTTACACCGATATGACCTAAACGGCAGTGCCACAAATAAGTTGCACTATCATTATCAACTCTGCGTCTTTTGGTTTCAACACTATGAATATGTGTATTACTAGTATCGAGATTCAATAAAAACAGACCACTCTTCAAGGGTGCATGACCATAAAAGATATTACTCATATAAATAGAACAACCATTATTCTCTGACTTAAATGAATAACCGTCTCGCATCAAACAAGATCCAGATATAATGTTCATGCTTAACTCTGGCAACAAATAACAAATATTTAGGTCTAAAACTAATCCCGATGGTAGATGTAGAGGTAGCGTGCTGACCGCGATCGCATCGACTTTGGAACCATTTCCCACGTGCATCGTCACCTCGTCCTTAGCCAATCTTCGCTAATCCGTAGTTCTGTTTGAGTTGCAAATATTAGCAATGAACCAGTATCAAATACCGTGCACTATCTGCGAGCATTAGTAAGGTACACATCAATAACATGTATATCACATATACCTTTGTTCACTTTGCCATCCTTCTTATCCGCCAAATACTTGGGGCAGTTCCGCTTCGATGTCGGTCCGCTTGCGGTAGAAGCACTCGATCTCGGGCTTAGGTCCAGACTTGGGTTTCTTCTCTTGAGCAGCAACTTGTTTGCTGTTCTTCTTGAAGTTCCTTCTTCTTCCCTTTGCCCTTTTTCTTGAAACTGGTGGTCTTGTTGACCATCAACACTTGATGCTCCTTTTGATTTCCACCTCCATGCTTTTAGCATTGCGAAGAGCTCGGGAATAGTCTTGTCCATCCCTTGCATATTATAGTTCATCACGAAGCTCTTGTAGCTTGGTGGCAGTGATTGAAGAATTCTGTCAATGACACTATCATCAGGAAGATTAACTCCCAGTTGAATCAAGTGATTATTATACCCAGACATTTTGAGTATGTGTTCACTGACAAAACTATTCTCCTCCATCTTGCAGCTATAGAACTTATTGGAGACTTCATATCTCTCAATCCGGGCATTTGCTTGAAATATTAACTTCAACTCTTGGAATATCTCATATGCTCCATGACGTTCAAAACGTCGTTGAAGACCCGGTTCTAAGCCGTAAAGCATGGCACACTAAACTATCGAGTAGTCATCAGCTTTGCTCTGCCAGACGTTCTTAACGTCGTCAGTTGCATCAGCAGCAGGCCTGGCACCCAGCAGTGCTTCCAGGACGTAATTCTTCTGTGCAGCAATGAGGATAATCCTCAGGTTACGGACCCAGTCCGTGTAATTTCTACCATCATCTTTCAACTTTGCTTTCTCAAGGAATGCATTAAAATTCAACGGAACAACAGCACGAGCCATCTATCTACAACAAACATAGACAAGCAAAATACTATCAGGTACTAAGATAAATTTAAGTTCAGTTAATCATATTACTTAAGAACTCCCACTTAGATAGACATCCCTCTAATCTTCTAAGTGATTACGTGATCCATATTAACTACACCATGTCCGATCGTCATGTGAGATGGAGTAGTTTCAACGGTGAACATCAATATGTTGATCATATCTACTATATGATTCACGCTCGACCTTTCGGTCTCCGTGTTCCGAGGCCATATCTCATTATATGCTAGGCTCGTCAAGTTTAACCTGAGTATTCCACGTGTGCAACTGTTTTGCACCCGTTGTATTTGAACGTAGAGCCTATCACACCCGATCATCACGTGGTGTCTCAAAGACGAAGAACTTTCATAACGGTGCATACTCGGGAGAACACTTCTTGATAATTTTAGTGAGAGATCATCTTAAAATGCTACCGTCAATCAAAGCAAGATAAGATGCATAAAGGATAAACATCACATGCAATCAATATAAGTGATATGATATGGCCATCATCATCTTGTGCTTGTGATCTCCATCTCCGAAGCATTGTCGTGATCACCATCGTCACCGGCGCGACACCTTGATCTCCATCGTAGCATCATTGTCGTTACGCCATCTATTGCTTCTACGACTATCGCTACCGCTTAGTGATAAAGTAAAGCAATTACAGGGCGTTTTCATTTCATACAATAAAGTATAGCATCACGTCTTGACCATATCACATCACAACATGCCCTGCAAAAACAAGTTAGACGTCCTCTACTTTGTTGTTGCAAGTTTTACGTGGCTGCTACGGGCTGAGCAAGAACCGTTCTTACCTACGCATCAAAACCACAACGATAGTTCGTCAAGTTAGTGCTGTTTTAACCTTCGCAAGGACCGGGCGTAGCCACACTCGGTTCAACTAAAGTTGGAGAAAGCAGACACCGCTAGTCACCTGTGTGCAAAGCACGGCGGTAAAACCAGTCTCGCGTAAGCGTCTGGCGTAATGTCGGTCCGGCCGCTTCATCCAACAATACCGCCGAACCAAAGTATGACATGCTGGTAAGCAGTATGACTTGTATCGCCCACAACTCACTTGTGTTCTACTCGTGCATATAACATCTACGCATAAAACCTGGCTCGGATGCCACTGTTGGGGAACTAGTAATTTCAACAGTTTCCCTACACACACGCAAGATCATGGTGATGCATAGCAACGAGAGGGGAGAATATTGTCCACGTACCCTCGTAGACCGTAAGCGGAAGCGTTATGACAACGCGGTTGATGTAGTCGTACGTCTTCACGATCCGACCGATCCAAGTACCGAACGTACAGCACCTCCGAGTTCAGCACACGTTCAGCTCGATGACGACCCCCGGACTTCGATCCAGCAAAGTGTCGGGGATGAGTTCCATCAGCACGACGGCGTGGTGACGATGATGATGTTCTACCGGCGCAGGGCTTCGCCTAAACTCCGCGACGATATGACCGAGGTGGAATATGGTGGAGGGGGGCACCGCACACGGCTAAGGAACGATCACGAAGATCAACTTGTGTGTCCTAGGGTACCCCCTGCCCCAGTATATAAAGGAGGGAGGGGGAGGTGCGGCCGGCCCCCTAGGGTTGCGCCTGGAGGAGTCCTACTCGCCACCGGGAGTAGGACTCCCCCCTCTTGCCTTGGTGGAGAAGGAAAGGGGGGAGGGGAAAGAGGAAAGAGGGCACGCGGCCTGCCCTGGCCGACCCTCCTCTTCTCCCTCATGGCCCACTAAGGCCCATTAACCCCTGGGAGGGTTCCGGTAACCCCCCGGGGTTCCGATAAAATCCCGATTTCACCCGGAACCATTCCCATATCCAAATATAGGCTTCCAATATATTAATCTTTATGTCTCGACCATTTCGAGACTCCTCGTCATGTCCGTGATCACATCCGGGACTCCGAACAATCTTCGGTACATCAAAACTTATAAACTCATAATAAAACTGTCATCGTAACGTTAAGCGTGCGGACCCTACGGGTTCGAGAACTATGTAGACATGACCTAGAACTATTCTCGGTCAATAACCAATAGCGGAACCTGGATGCTCATATTGGCTCCTACATATTCTACGAAGATCTTTATCGGTCAAACCGCATAACAACATACGTTGTTCCCTTTGTCATCGGTATGTCACTTGCCCGAGATTCGATCGTCGGTATCCAATACCTAGTTCAATCTCGTTACTGGCAAGTCTCTTTACTCGTTATGTAATGCATCATTCCGTAACTAAATCATTATCTACATTGCTTGCAAGGCTTATAGTGATGTGCATTACCGAGAGGGCCCAGAGATACCTCTCCGACAATCGGAGTGACAAAACCTAATCTCGAAATACGCCAACCCAACATGTACCTTTGGAGACACCTGTAGTACTCCTTTATAATCACCCAGTTACATTGTGACGTTTGGTAGCACCCAAAGTGTTCCTCCGGTAAACGGGAGTTGCATAATCTCATAGTTACAAGAACATGTATAAGTCATGAAGAAAGCAATAGCAATATACTAAACGATCAAGTGCTAGGCTAACGGAATGGGTCATGTCAATCACATCATTCTCCTAATGATGTGATCCCATTAATCAAATAACAACACATGTCTATGGTTAGGAAACATAACCATCTTTGATTAATGAGCTAGTCAAGTAGAGGCATACTAGTGACTATATGTTTGTGACGCCCCCGATTCAATCGTACACTAATCATGCACGCAAATGTGTACGATCAAGATCAGGGACTCACGGGAAGATATCACAACACAACTCTACAAATAAAATAAGTCATACAAGCATCATAATACAAGCCGGGGGCCTCGAGGGCTCGAATACAAGTGCTCGATCATAGACGAAGTCGTGGAAGCAACAATATCTGAGTACGGACATAAGTTAAACAAGGTGCCATAAGATGGCTAGCACAAAGCGGGGGACAGATCGAAGAGGAACAGGCCTCCTGCTCGATCCTCCTAAGCTACTCCTGGTCGTCGTCGCCGGCTGCACGTAGTAGTAGGCGCCCCGGTGTAGTAGTCGTCATCGACGGTGGCATCTCGCTCCTGGGCTCCATCGTCTGTTGCAGCAATCGAGTAGAGGTAGGGGAAAAAGGGGAACAAGGCAACCGTGAGTACTCATCCAAAGTACTGCAAGCAAGGAGCTACACTACATATGCATGGATATATGTGTAAGGGCCATATCGGTGGACTGAACTGCAGAATGCCGAATAAGAGGGGATAGCTAGTCTTAACGAAGACTACGCTTCGGTCACTGTCTTGCAGCAGTAGAAGAGGGAAGGTCGTAGTCCTCCAAGTAACATCACATAGCAATAATCCTACCCGCGATCCCTCCTCATATCCACGAGAGAGAGCGACCACCGGTTGTATCGGCACTTGGAAGGGTGTGTTTTATCAAGTATCCGGTTCTAGTTTTCATAAGCTCAAGGTACAACTCCAAGTCGTCACATTATCAAGATCACGACTATCCGAATAGATTAACTTCCTGCAGGGTGCACCATCTTACCCAAAGACGCTTGATCCCATTTGGCGGACACACTTTCTGCGTCATGCCCGGCCGCGGAAGATCAACACGTCGCAGCCCCACCTAGGCACAACAGAGAGGCCAACACGCCATTCTAAACCTAAGCGCGCAGGGGTCTGGGCCCATCACCCTGAGCACACCTGCACGTTGCGTCTGTGGCGAAGCAGACCTAGCCCATCAGGCGTTCGGTCCAATCCGGCGCGCGCTCCGTCGCTGACGTCTGAAGTGCTTCGGCTGATACCACGACGCCGGGATACCCATAACTACTCCCGCGTAGATGGTTAGTGCGTATAAGCTCGTAGCCAACTCAGATCAAATACCAAGACCTCGTTAAGCGTGTTAAGTATCCGCGAACGCCGAACAGGGCCAGGCCCACCTCTCACCCAGGTAGTCTCAACCTGCCCTGTCGCTCCGCCACAAAGTATCAGTCGGGGGCCGTCGGGAACCCAGGCCCACCTCTACCGGGATGGAGCCACCCGTCCTTTCAGCCCCCATCTCCGAACAGTACCACAGGTAATGTAATAGTGTAAAGTATATAGTATATACCCGTGATCACCTCCCGAAGTGATCACAGCCCGGTAGTATAGCATGGCAGACGGACAAGAATGTAGGGCCACTGATGGAACACTAGCATCCTATACTAAGCAAAGAGGATAGCGAGATAAAGGTAACAACGAGAGTAGCAAGGACATGCTATGCAGCAAAGTATAGGATATCTGAAAGCAAGTAACATGTTACACTACTCTAATGCAAGCGGTGTAGATAAGAGTAGGCGATATCTGGTGATCAAGGGGGGGCTTGCTGGTTGCTCGAGATAAGAAGGGGTCGTCGGTGGCGAGTCGATCACGAGGACATCAAGATCGGTCTCGGGGTCTACCGGAGAGAAGAGGGGAAGAAACAGTAAATACATAGCGAGCAAGTGCATAACAGGACAATGATGAGCTAGGCGTGTTCTAACGTGGCGCTAAGCGATCTTGGCGAGGGGAAACATCCGGAAAGTTTTCCGGTTCGAGACGTCTGTCCGATGATGAACCGGAGAGGAAAGTTTGCAGGTTCGCTATGCTAGGGGTGTGTGGCGGACGAACGGACTGCGTATCCGGATTCGTCTCGTCGTTCTGAGCAACTTTCATGTACAAAGTTTTTCCATCCGAGTTACGGTTTATTTAATATTAATTTATAAAGATTTAATCATTTTCTAGATTTTCTGGATTTAATTTAATTCGAAATTAAATAGCTAAATGCTAGGTGCACCCACTCTGCGTACGAAGTGCACCAGAGGTCGACAGTGGGTCGGGGTCCTGATGACCGATCAACGTTTGGTGGTCAGCGAAGTGTGGGCCCCTGTCATTGGTCGTTACATTAACTAACTAGTTAATTTAGTCTAACTAGGTTATTAGGGTAATAGATTATAATTAGTTTAATCGAACCTAATTAATTAAGTTAATTAATTTAATTAACTAATTAATTAATATTTTTATTTACTTATTATCAATTCTTTACTCACTTTTTTTATAGGGGGTCGGCCCCATGTGAAGTGGCTAAGGCCACGGTTTGGTGGCTGGGAACGCACGCGGGCGCTCAACAGCATGACAGCTGGGCGATGACCTTGGTCGAGGAGGCGCAGCCAGAGGCGGATGAGGCCCCGAAGGGCGGCGAGCCAGCGTGGTAGCTGCAGGAGTCGGGCGGAACCGGAGCGATGGGGAATGGGGGGCAAGTGCGACTCTCGACGGCCATGGCGAAGCGCGACGCGCAGCTCAGCAGCGGCTTGGGCGCGTATGGCGTGCATCCGGCGTGGTGACCGCGAGGGGAGAGAAGGCGGCGAGGGGATGCGGAGGCCGATGGCCTCACTGGCGTTGGCGAAGAAGTCGGCGTGGCTCGATGGAGCCTTTGGGGAGGAGGACGGGACGCGCGTCGCCGCGACGTCGGGAGGCGGGCGATCCGGTGGGGAGGAGGACAGGGACGCGGCGGCGGCGGGCAGCGCGGCGGCCGGGTCCTCTTGCGGTGGCGGTGGTCGGCGATTCCTCGGGCGCGTCACCTGTGGCGAGGTGGGCGGTGTCGTCTGACGCCGAGGCGACGGGATCGGTGCGGGTCAGCGGGTAGAGGCGGGCGAGGCGGCGGCAGTGTCGGTGGCGGCATCGGGGCGGATCTGGCGGGCTCTGCGGGCGGCGTCGCTGGGGTCAGGGTGGGTGCCGGTGGGCGGGGCGCGAGGGCGGGCCCTGAGCACGGGCAGTGCCCAGTCGAGCGGGGAGGGTGGGCGCTGCGATCCCGATTGGATCGGGAGGAGAGAGTGGCGTCGTGGGGGGTGGGGATCGTGGTGGGGAAATGGGGCGTTCGGGGGGTTAGGTCACGAGGAGGGGCCATTAGGCCAGGAGAGGTGCGGCTGGGCCTTCCCGATTGGCCACGAGGCCATCTGGGCCGTGGCCCAGCGAGGGGGGGGGGGGTGTTCTCTTTTCTTTGTATTTTGTTTTTCTTAATTTTTCTTTTACCGTTTTACTTATAGTTTTTCTTTTATTTTAGTTTTAGTAAATTACTAAAGTGGCACCTAAATAGATTTTACAAATTATGCCACTGCCACAATAGTTTAATACTTATAACAAATTAGTTTTGAAAATGTTTATTATTTTTAAGCACTTAAATAATTGTATTTGCTACTGTTCTATTCATCTTAGAGTAATTAAACATTTTCTAAAAGTGTGGTTTCACCACCTTAATTACCTAAGCATTATCTGGCTCACTCCGAACATTTTAGTTTTAATATTTGAAAACTTTTATTGTTTGCTTGATTTTGAATTTGAATTCGAACAGGTCTCGATCTAGCGCGAGTTTATCCACAGTAACCGAGGTGACGTGGCATCATTAGTGGGGATTACTGTAGCTTAATTACCCGGGCGTCACAATGTTTGTCTATGTATTCACACATGTATCATGTTTCCGGTTAATACAATTCTAGCATGAATAATAAACATTTATCATGATATGAGGAAATAAATAATAACTTTATTATTACCTCTAGGGCATATTTCCTTCATAAAGAGCTCAACTATGATTTCAAACTTGCCGGTGAGAAGAGGTTATTTGATATTAGCTCACTTGATGAATGGAGAACCCAAGCTTATGAAAATGCCAAGTTGTTTGAAGAAAAAGTTAAAAGATGGCATGACAAAAGGATACAAAAGCGTGAGTTTAATGTAGGTGATTATGTATTGCTATACAACTCTCGTTTAAGATTTTTTGCAGGAAAACTTCTCTCTAAATGGGAAGGCCCTTACGTTATCGAGGAGGTCTATCGGTCCGGTGCCATAAAAATCAATAATTTCGAAGGCACAAATCCGAAGGTGGTAAATGGTCAAAGAATCAAACACTATATCTTAGGTAATCCTATAAATGTTGAAACCAATGTTATTGAAACCGTAACCCCGGAGGAATACATAAGGGACACTTTCCGGAACGTTTCAGACTCCAAAAAGGAGTAGGTATGTGGTACGGTAAGTAAACCGACTCCAAAACAATTTTTAAGGCAATATTTCTCTGTTTTGGAATATTTAGAAAAATAGAAAAATAAGTAGCAGTCCGGGAAGAACACGAGGGCCCCATGAGGGTGGAGGGCGCGCCCTACCCCCCTGGGCGCGCCCCCCTACCTCGTGGGCACCTCGTGTGCCTTCTTGACTCCGTTTTCTTGCACGATACGTATTTTGGTCGGTAAAAATTCATTATATATTCTCCCGGAGGTTTTGACTCCCGTATCACGCAAATATCATCTGTTCTTGTTTCGAGCTGTCCTACTGCAGATTAGATCAACATGTCATCCCAGGATTCGGAAGGAGAAAGCTATGTGGATGATTACCTAGCAAATCCTAAGGTCTATGGAGATGTGGAGCACGATGGTTGGACCAAGGAGGAAGAAGAGGACTATGAACCCAAGGGGAAGGAGGAGACGAGCTCAGGTGAAGATGAAGCCCCATTACCTCAACCTGGGGGCATGCATGTGGAGTTCAAAAAGTCAAGTCTCCCTGATAGGGTAAAGAAACCAAAGATCAAGTTTATCCCTTTTCGTCTCTTGCAGGAAAATAAGCAGGACTTATGCAAAAAGATATTAACCCTGGAGTGGGAGATTGATGATTTGAGGGACCAAAATTACATCCTCAAGCGCAAATTAAGGGAGAAGTCTATGCCATCAACTAAGTCAACATCACCACCATCTTCTTCACCAACAACAAAGAAGGAGACATAATCACATGGGTATGGGCACTCCCCTTGGCAACTGCCAAGCTTGGGGGAGGTGCCCTGGTATCATATCACAACCACATCTCCTATCTTTACCGTTTTTCTTAGTTCGATCCTATTAGTAGTATCTTGATCTAGTAGAATAAAGTTTATGGCATGATCTAGTTTTTGCGTTTTTGCTTTATGATCTCTCTATGTAATCGAGTCCGTGAGCTATATAATAAAGATTAGTGTTGAGTCAAGGGCTTAATTATTTTGCCATGATCTTGAGTCAATAAAAGAAAAGAGAAAAAGAATAAAAAGAAACAAAGAGTTCATATTGATCTTATTGAGAGTAATGACTTCACATAGAAAGGGTATGATGATTGAAAGTTGTTGGGAGTTGGCAAATATAGTTTTGGTCATCGTTGCAACTAATAGGAAGTAATAAGGAAAGAGAGGTTTCACATATAGATATACTATTATTGACATCTTTTATGATTGTGAGCACTCATTAAAATATGACATGCTAAAGAGTTGATGTTGGACAAGGAAGACAACGTACTGGGTTATGTTTTCTTATATCTGAGATAAAGTATATTGTCATGGATCTCCCAGCATGTTGAGCTTGCCTTTCCCCCTCGTGCTAGCCAAATTCTCAGCACCAAGTAGAGATACTACTTGTGCTTCCAAAAACCCTTAAACCAGTTTCGCCATGAGAGTCCACCATATCTACCTATGGATTGAGTAAGATCTTTCAAGTAAGTTGTCATCGGTGCAAAGCAATAAAAATTGCTTTCTAAATATGTATGATTGATTGGTGTGGGAGAAATAAGCTTTATACAATCTTGTGATGTGGAAGAAATAAAAGCGACGGACTGCATAATAAAGGTTCATATCACAAGTGGCAATATAAAGTGACGTTCTTTCGCATTAAGATTTTGTGCATCCAACCATAAAAGCGCATGGCAACCTCTGCTTCCCTCTGCGAAGGGCCTATCTTTTATTATTATCCTCTACCTTATGCAAGAGTCATGGTGATCTTCACCTTTCCTTTTTACATTTTATCCTTTGCCAAGCACAGTGTGTTGGAAAGATCCTGATTGATATATCTAATTGGATGTAGGGGAACATGAGTTATTATTGTTGACATTACCCTTGAGGTAAAAGGTTGGGAGGCGAAACTATAAGCCCCTATCTTTCTCTGTGTCCGAATAAAACTCCGTAAACACAAGTATCTCGTGAGTGTTAGCAGTTATGAAAGACTAAATGATAGTTGAGTATGTGGACTTGCTATTAAGCTCTGACATAGACTCTTTCTGATGTTATGACAAATTGCAATTGCTTCAACGACTGAGATTATAGTTTGTTGGTTTTCAATAAAGTTTATGATTCGTATTCTGCATTGTGAATGGATTATTACTTGAGCATAAGAAATCATATGACAATATCTATATATGTTGCTGTTATGAGAAGCATCATGATGCCTTCATGTCCGTATTTTGTTTTTATCGACGCCTCTACCTCTAAACATGGGGACATATTTATCATTATCGGCTTTCGCTTGAGGACAAGCGAGGTCTAAGCTTGGGGGAGTTGATACGTCCATTTTGCATCATGCTTTTATATCGATATTTATTGCATTATGGGCTGTTATTACACGTTATATCACAACACTTATGCCTATTCACTCTTATTTTACAAGGTTTACATAAGGAGGAGAATGCCGCATGGAATTCGGGTGGAAAAGGAGCAAATATTAGAGACCTATTTCGCACAACTCCAAAAGTCCTGAAACTCCACGAAAGTCATTTTGGGAAATAATAAAAAATATCCAGCGGAAGAAGTTCACCAGAGGGGGCCCCACCTGGCCACGAGGGTGGGGGGCGCACCCTACCCCCCTGGGCGCGCCCCCCTACCTCGTGGCCCCCCTGGTGCCCCTCCGATGCCCATCTTCTGCTATATGAGGTCTTTCGTCGAGGAAAAATCATAAGCAACCTTTTGGGACGAAACTCCGCCGCCACGAGGCGAAACCTTGGCGGAACCAATCTAGGGCTCCGGCAGAGCTGTTCTGCCGGGGACACTTCCCTCCGGGAGGGGGAAATCATCGCCACCGTCATCACCAACGCTCCTCTCATCGGGAGAGGGCAATCTCCATCAACATCTTCACCAGCACCATCTCCTCTCAAAACCCTAGTTCATCTCTTGTATCCAATTCTTGTCTCCAAGTCCGGGATTGGTACGAGTAGGTTTCTAGTAGTGTTGATTACTCCTTGTAGTTGATGCTAGTTGGTTTATTTGGTGGAAGATCATATGTTCAGATCCTATATGCATATTAATACCCCTCTGATTATGAACATGAATATGCTTTGTGAGTAGTCACGTTTGTTCCTGAGGACATGGGAGAAGTCTTGCTATTAGTAGTCATGTGAATTTGGTACTCGTTTGATATTTTGATGAGATGTATGTTGTCTATCCTCTAGTGGTGTTATGTGAACGTCGACTACAAAACACTTACCATTATTTGGGCCTAGAGGAAGGCATTGGGAAGTAATAAGTAGATGATGAGTTGCTAGAGTGACAGAAGCTTAAAGCCTAGCTTATGCGTTGCTTCGTAAGGGGCTGATTTGGATCCATATGTTTCATGTTATGGTTAGGTTTACCTTAATACTTTTGTTGTAGTTGCGGGTGCTTGCAATAGAGGTTAATCATAAGTGGGATGTTTGTTCAAGTAAGAACAGCACCCAAGCACCGGTCCACCCACATATCAAATTATCAAAGTACCGAACGCGAATCATATGAAAGTGATGAAAACTAGCTCGACGATATTCCCATGTTTCCTCGGGAGCGCTTTACCTATTATAAGAGTTTGTCCAGGCTTGTCCTTTGCTACAAAAAGGATTGGGCCACCTTGCTGCACTTTATTTACTTTTGTTACTTGTTGCTCATTACAAATTATCCTATCACAAAACGATCTGTTACCACTTATTTTAGTACTTGCAGAGAATACCTTGTTGAAAACCGCTTATCATTTCCTTCTGCTCCTCGTTGGGTTCGACACTCTTACTTATCGAAAGGACTACGATAGATCCCCTATACTTGTGGGTTGATACGCCTCCGTCGTGTCTACTTTTCCAAACACTTTTGCCCTTGTTTTGGACTCTAACTTGTATGATTTGAATGGAACTAACCCGGACTGACGCTGTTTTCAGCAGAATTGCCATGATGTTGTTTTATGTGCAGAAAACAAAAGTTATCGGAATGACCTGAAACTCCACGGAATATCTTAGAATAAATAATAAAAAATCCTCGCCAAAGATGAAGACCAGGGGGCCCACACCCTGTCCACGAGGGTGGGGCGCGCCTTCCCTCGGACGCGCCCCTACCTCGTGGGCCCCTAGAGACCCTCCGACGCCAACTCCAACTCCATATATTGGCTTTCGGGGAGAAAAAATCAGAGATAAAGTTTCATCGCGTTTTACGATACGGAGCCGCCGCCAAGCCCTAATCTCTCTCGGGAGGCTGATCCGAGTCCGCTCGGGGCTCTGGAGAGGGGGATTCGTCGTCGTCGTCATCATCAACCATCCTCCATCACCAATTTCATGATGCTCACCGTCGTGCGTGATTAATTCCATCGTAGGCTTGCCGGACGGTGATGGGTTGGATGAGATTTAACATGTAATCGAGTTAGTTTTGTTAGGGTTTGATCCCTAGTATCCACTATGTTCTGAGATTGATGTTGCTATGACTTTGCTATGCTTAGTGCTTGTCACTAGGGCCCGAGTGCCATGATTTCAGATCTGAACCTATTATGTTTTCATGAATATATGTGTGTTCTTGATCCTATCTTGCAAGTCTATAATCACCTACTATGTGTTATGATCCGGCAACCCCGAAGTGACAATAATTGGGACCACTCCCGGTGATGACCATAGTTTGAGGAGTTCATGTATTCACTATTTGCTAATGCTTTGTTCCGGTTATCTATTAAAAGGAGGCCTTAATATCCCTTAGTTTCCAATAGGACCCCGCTGCCACGGGAGGGTAGGACAAAAGATGTCATGCAAGTTCTTTTCCATAAGCACGTATGACTATATTCGAATACATGCCTACATTACATTGATGAATTGGAGCTAGTTCGTGTCACCCTATGTTATGATGTTACATGACGAACCGCATCTCGCATAATTATCCATCACTGATCCGGTGCCTACGAGCTTTCCATATACTGGTTTACGCTTATTTACTTTTCCGTTGCTACTGTTACTATCACTACAAAATACCAAAAATATTACTTTTGCTTCCATTACTTTTGTTACCGTTACCACCACTATCATATTACTTTGCTACTAAACACTTTGCTACAGATACTAAGTTATTCAGGTGTGGTTGAATTGACAACTCAACTGCTAATACTTGAGAATATTCTTTGGCTCCCCTTGTGTCGAATCAATAAATTTGGGTTGAATACTCTACCCTCGAAAACTGTTGCGATCCCCTATACTTGTGGGTTATCATGGGTCATCAAGAGTCTTGTCTTGTCGATGCTGAAAGTGGGCCGTACCAGGCCGTCGATGAAGCCACATTGTGGGCCACAGGCAGGCAAGTCTGGGTACCCTGGTTCCCAGTGTTGGAAATATGCCCTAGAGGCAATAATAAAATGATTATTATTATATTTCCTTGTTCATGCTATAATTGTCTATTGTTCATGCTATAATTGTGTTATCTGGAAATCGTAATACATGTGTGAATACATAGACCACAACATGTCCCTAGTGAGCCTCTAGTTAACTGCTCGTTGATCAATGGATGGTTACGGTTTCCTGACCATGACATTGGATGTCATTGATAACGGGATCACATCGTTGGGAGAATGATGTGATGGACAAGACCCAATCCTAAGCATAGCACAAGATCGTGTAGTTAAATGCGCTAGAGCTTTTCTAATGTCAAGTATCATTTCCTTAGACCATGAGATCGTGCAACTCCCGGATACCGTAGGAGTGCTTTGGGTGTACCAAACGTCACAACGTAATTGGGTGGCTATAAAGGTACACTACAGGTATCTCCGAAAGTGTCTGTTGGGTTGGCACAGATCGAGACTGGGATTTGTCGCTCTGTATGACGGAGAGGTATCTGTGGGCCCACTCGGTAGTGCATCATCATAATGAGATCAATGTGACCAAGTGGTTGGTCACAGGATCATGCATTACGGTACGAGTAAAGTGACTTGCCGGTAACGAGATTGAACGAGGTATTGGGATACCGACGATCGAATCTCGGGCAAGTAATGTACCCATTGACAAAGGGAATTGTATACGGGATTACATGAATCCTCGACATCGTAGTTCATCTGCTGAGATCATCGTGGAACATGTGGGAGCCAACATGGGTATCCAAATCCCGCTGTTGGTTATTGGCCGGAGAGCTGTCTCGGTCATGTCTGCGTGATTCCCGAACCCGTAGGGTCTACACACTTAAGGTTCGATGACGCTAGGGTTATAAGGAAGATATGTATGTGATTACCGAATGTTGTTTGGAGTCCCGGATGAGATCTCGGACGTCACGAGGAGTTCCGGAATGGTACGGAGGTGAAGATTTATATACGGGAAGTTATCATACGGTCACCGGAAAAGTTCGGGGGCATATCGGTATTGTACCGAGGCCACCGGAGGGGTTCCGGGGGTCCACTGAGAGGGTCCACCTGCCCCGGAGGGAATTATGGGCTGTAGGTGGAAGGGAACCAGCCCCTAGGTGTGCTGGGCGCACCCCCCTCCCCTTGGGCCCATGCGCCTAGGGTTGGGGGGGAAACCCTAAAGGGGGCGCCCCCCTTGCTTGGGGGGCAAGCCCCCTCCCCTTGGCCGCCACCTTCCCCCCTCTAGATCTCATCTAGAGGGGGCCGGCCCCCTTCCCCCTTCCCCTATATATAGAGGGGTGAGGGGAGGGCTGCACACTACATCAAAGGCGCAGCCCCTCCCCTCCCCAACACGTCTCCTCCTCTGTTAAGAGCTTGGCAAAGTCCTGCCGGAGTACCGTCACTCCATCACCACCACGCCGTCATGCTGCTGTTGGAGCTCTCTTCCTCAACCTCTCCCTCCTCCTTGCTGGATCAAGGCATGGGAGACGTCTCCGCTCCGTACGTGTGTTGAACGCGGAGGTGTCGTCCGTTCGGCGCTAGGATCTTCGGTGATTTGGATCACGACGAGTACGACTCCATCAACCCCGTTCTCTTGAACGTTTCCGCTTGCGATCTACAAGGGTATGTAGATGCACTCCTCTCTCTCTCGTTTCTAGATGACTCCATAGATTGATCTTGGTGATGCGTAGAAAATTTTAAATTTCTGCTATGATCCCCTACAGTGGCATCATGAGCTAGGTCTATGCGTAGTTACTGTGCACGAGTAGAACAGAAGTTTGTTGTGGGCGTCGATATTGTCAATTTACTTGCCGTTACTAGTCTTATCTTGATTCGGCGGCATCGTGGGATGAAGCGGCCCGGACCGACCTTACACGTACACTTACATGAGACAGGTTCCACCGAATGACATGCACTAGTTGCATAAGGTGGCTAGCGGGTGTCTGTCTCTCCCACTTTAGTCGGATCCGATTTGATGAAAAGGGTCCTTATGAAGGGTAAATAGAAATTGGCATATCACGTTGTGGTTTTGGCGTAGGTAAGAAATGTTCTTGCTAGAAACCTATAGCAGCCACGTAAAAAAATTGCAACAACAATTAGAGGACGTCTAACTTGTTTTTGCAGCATATGCCGTGTGATGTGATATGGCCAAAAGGATGTGATGAATGATATATATGTGATGTATGAGATTGATCATGTTCTTGTAATAGGAATCACGACTTGCATGTCGATGAGTATGACAACCGGCAGGAGCCATAGGAGTTGTCTTAATTTATTGTATGACCTGCGTGTCAATGAATAACACCATGGAATTACTTTACTTTGTTGCTAAACCGTTAGCCATAGTAGTAGAAGTAATAGTTGGCGAGACAACTTCATGAAGACACGATGATGGAGATCATGGTGTCATGCCGGTGACGATGATGATCATGGCGCCCCGAAGATGGAGATCAAAAGGAGCAAAATGATATTGGCCATATCATGTCACTATTTGATTGCATGTGATGTTTATCATGTTTTTACATCTTATTTTCTTAGAACAACGGTAGCATAAATAAGATGATCCCTCATAATAATTTCAAAAAAGTGTTCCCCCTAACTGTGCGGCGTTGCGAAAGTTCGTTGTCTCGAAGCACCACATGATGATCGGGTGTGATAGATTCTAACGTTCACATACAACGGGTGTAAGCCAGATTTACACATGCAAAACACTTAGGTTGACTTGACGAGCCTACATGTACAGACATGGCCTCGTTACACAAGAGACCGAAAGGTCGAACATGAGTCGTATAGAAGATATGATCAACATGAAGATGTTCACCGATGATGACTAGTCCGTCTCACATGATGATCGGACACAGCCTAGTTGACTCGGATCATGTATCACTTAGATGACTAGACGGATGTCTATCTAAGTGGGAGTTCATTAAATAATTTGATTAGATGAACTTAATTATCATGAACTTAGTCTAAAATCTTTGTAATATGTCTTGTAGATCAAATGGCCCACGCTAATGTTGCCCTCAACTTCAACGCGTTCCTAGAGAAAACCAAGCTGAAAGACGATGGCAGCAACTATCGAACTCGGGTCCGAACTTGAGGATCATCCTCATAGCTGCCAAGAAAGCATATGTCCTAGATGCACCGCTAGGTGAAGCACCTGTTTTCCAAGCAACTCAAGGCGTTATGAGCGTCTGGCGATTAATGTAGTGATGATTACTCCCTGGTTCGGTCGACATGCTTTACAGCTTAGAACCGGGGCTCCAAAAGCGTTTTGAGCAGCACGGAGCATATGAGATGTTCCAAGAGCTGAAAATGGTTTTCCAAGCTCATGCCCGGTCGAGAGATATGAAGTCTCCGACAAGTTCTCAGATTGTAAGATGGAGGAGAATAGTTACGTCGTGAGCACATACTCAAAATGTCAGGTTGCACAACCGCCTATCTCACCGGGAGTTAATCTCCCGGATGATGCGATCGTTGATGAATCCTTGATTGCTCCCACCTAGCTAGAAGAGCTTTGTGATGAACTTCAATATGCGGGGATGGAAAAGACCATTCTGAGGTATATTCAATGCTGAAATCAGCGGAGGTGGAGATCAAAAAGGAACATCAAGTGTTGATGGTGAATAAAACCACTAAGTTCAAGAAAGGAAAGGGTAAGAAGAACTTCAAGAAGGACGGCAAGGGAGTTGCCGCGCCCGGTAAGCCAGTTGTCGGGAAGAAGCCAAAGCATGGACCCAAGCTTGAGACTGAGTGCTTTTATTGGAAGGGAAACGGTCACTGGAAGTGGAACTGCCCCAAGTACTTAGCAGACAAGAAGGCCGGCAACACCAAAGGTATATGTGATATACATGTAATTGATGTGTAGCTTACCATTACTCGTAGTAGCTCACAGGTATTTGATACCGTGCGGTTGCTCATATTTGTAACTCAAAACAGGAGCTGCGGAATAAGCGGAGATCTGGCGAAGGGCGAGGTGACGATCTGGCGTCGGGAATGGTTCCAAGGTCGATGTGATCGCCGCCGCACGCTACCTCTACATTTACCTACAGGATTAGTTTTAAACCTCAATAATTGTTATTTAGTGCCAGCTTTGAGCATGAATATTGTATCTAGATCTCGTTTAATACGAGATGGCTACTCATTTAAATCCGAGAATAATGGTTGTTCTATTTATATGAGAGATATGTTTTATGGTCATGCCCCGCTGGTCAATGGTTTATTCTTAATGAATCTCGAACGTGATGTTACACATATTCATAGTGTGAATACCAAAAGATGTAAGGTTGATAATGATAGTCCCACATACTTGTGGCACTGCCGCCTTGGTCACATTGGTGTCAAACGCATGAAGAAGCTCCATGTAGATGGACTTTTGGAGTCTCTTGATTATGAATCATTTGACACGTGCGAACCATCCCTCATGGGTAAAATGACCAAGACTCCGTTCTTCAGAACAATGGAGCGAGCAACCAACTTATTGGAAATCATACATACTGATGTGTGCGGGCCAATGAGTGTTGAGGCACGCGGTGGCTATCGTTATGTTCTCACTCTCACTGATGACTTAAGTAGATATGGGTATGTCTACTTAATGAAACACAAGTCTGAGACCTTTGAAAAGTTCAAGGAATTTCAGAGTGAGGTTGAAAATCAACGTGACAGAAAAATAAAGTTCTTACGATCAGATCGTGGAGGGGAATATTTAAGTCACGAATTTGGCACGCACTTCAGTAAATGTGGAATCGTTTCACAACTCACGCCGCCTGGAACACCTCAGCGTAATGGGGTGTCCGAACATCGTAATCGCACTCTATTGGATATGGTGTGGTCTATGATGTCTCTTACCGATCTACCGCTCTCATTTTGGGGCTATGCTTTAGAGACTGCCGCATTCATTTTAAATAGGGCTCCGTCGAAATCCATTGAAACGACACTGTATGAATTATGGTTTGGGAAGAAACCTAAGCTGTCGTTTCTAAAAGTTTGGGGATGCGATGCTTATGTCAAAGAAACTTCAACCTGAAAAGCTCAAACCCAAGTCGGAAAAATGCGTCTTCATAGGGTACCCTAAGGAAACCGTTGGGTATACCTTCTACCTCAGATCCAAAGGCAAGATCTTTGTTGCCAAGAACGGGTCTGAGGGAGTCCCGGACTAGGGGGTGTCCGGATAGCCGGACTATCGTCACGGCCGGACTCCAATACTATGAAGATACAAGATTGAAGACTTCGTCCCATGTCCGGATGGGACTTTCCTTGGCGTGGAAGGCAAACTTGGCGATACGGATATGTAGATATCCTACCATTGTAACCGACTCTGTGTAAGCCTAACCTATCCGGTGTCTATATAAACTGGAGGGTTTTAGTCCATAGGACGAACAACAATCATACCATAGGCTAGCTTCTAGGGTTTAGCCTCCTTGATCTCGTGGTAGATCTACTCTTGTACTACCCATATCATCAATATTAATCAAGCAGGAGTAGGGTATTACCTCCATCGAGAGGGCCCGAACCTGGGTAAAACATCGTGTCCCTTGTCTCTGTTACCATCCGCCTAGACGCGCAGTTCGGGACCCCCTACCCGAGATCCGCCGGTTCGACAACGACATTGGTGCTTTCATTGAGAGTTCCTCGTGTTGCCGCCATCGTAGGATGTCTCATCTCGTCTTTAAAAGCGATACCATCGCCAAAGAAGCCTTGGCCACTGGTCAGACTCTTCGGCTAGGCGGTTTTCTCATGACCGCTAGTTCGGCCGTCGCGCCGACGATGACCTCTCGAGTCATCGAAACCAATCTCCATGTTAGTTCGGAACTTGCCGAACAGTTAGATCCGATCGAGCTCTCCTCCGTAAACGAGCTCTTGGATCGCATCGCCGCCCTGGGAGTCGCCACAGATTACGACCGGATCGGGCCTAAAACCGATCTGAGAGAGATCAACTCTCCCCAGGCTACCCATCATGTGGCTGTGATAGAGGAGCAATGTGGCGAATCTTCTTCTATCTTAAGGACTAGCTATGTACGGATTCCCGATCCCTCCATGCCGGATCCCTGCGGAGGGACGGATGTCGATCAAGCCCTGAACTTAAAGTCAGGCGGCGGGTCGGACTCATTGGATAGCACTCAAAAATCCAAGCTTCCGAGTTCGGAAACTTCCCGGCCCTTGAGTCCTAAATTGGACAGGCTTCCGGATTTAGTGCCACCCGCCCACCCAAACATTAGCGATCTCTCTCGAATTCGGCAAGAGCCCGCCGAAACTGTACATCATTACTGGGCCAGATTCCTCCTGGTTATGAACAGGATAAAGGACTGCCGAGAGGAGGAAGCAATACCAATCTTCTGCAATAATTGCACGGACAAGGGAATCCTAAACGCCATAAGTCGTCGCGAAATCACACGCTTTTCTGACTTCGTGACCATCATACAAAAGTACTATGCGATGGAGAGCGCCTGGAAAACTGAAAGTAAATTTTGGGATAATTCGGCCCCGAATACATCCCTAGTCCGGAACAAAAGGGTGCATCACTATCAAGCACCTGGGTTGAATACCAAAAAACCAAAACCCCCTAAAGGGTACGGAACCGTACTGGAGGGTTGGCTAAACAGACCCTGCAAAATTCATAGCACAGAGGGCGCCACTCCAACTCATAGCCTTCGAGCATGTTGGATACTACGGCAGGTGGCCAAAAGTGGCGAAGAGCTTCTAGCTTCAGAATCCCAGCCCAGCAACACCAATACGGTGTTAACAGTCTTCGAGACTTTCGCATCAAATAACATGCGAAAACGACAACTCTGCAACCTTGCCGAAGTCTACCAAGTAGCAACAATAAATCCATGGAGTGACACAACTATTAGCTTCAATTCCAGTGACGAACCTAAATTCCGAACTGCCCGGGCGCCAGCCGCATTGGTCCTCAGCCCGATAGTAGACGGCTTTCGCCTTACTAAGGTACTCATGGATGGCGGCAGCGGACTAAACCTCATCTATGAGGAAACCCTACGAAAAATGGAAATAGATGGAACCGCATTGGTGAAGCAGCACAACCTTTAGAGGAATAATCGGCCGGAAGCATGCTGCAGGGAAAAATCACGATGGGACGAGTGTTCGCTCGCCGGACAATTACAGGTCCGAGGAGGTCACATTCAAGTGGCCCCGTTCAACAACGGATACCATGCTTTATTAGGACAAGAGGCATTCACAATTTTTCAAGCTATACCCCATTATGGGTACATGAAGCATAAAATGCCCGGTCCCAACGGAATCATCACTCTCGCTAGTGATCCAAACATAGAACTCCGCACCGAAAATAAGACGGCCGCACTAGCCCTCGAGGCACTATCCGAAGCCCTAGCAGCCGAGGAACTCACCGCGATGCGCTCCACTGTGAACAGGGGCGATGTGATACATGATAAAAGATCCAAGTCCACCTATTTTAAACCAGCGGACGAAATAGTCAAATTCCAAGTCCACCCAACGGACCCTGCAAAGACGGCCTCCATCGGGGCACAATTAAACCCTGATGTAGACGCCAGACCACGAGAATTTCTACAAGAAAATGGGACATCTTCGCTTTGGCACCCCGAGACAAGCCAGAATCCCACGTCATTGGTGAGCACAGCCTAAACATCCTAAAAGGATTCAAGCCGGTCAAACAGGCTCTTCGGCGCTTTTCCGAACCCAAGAGACAGGCCATGGGAGAGGAGCTAGCCAAACTTTTGGAGGCCGGATTCATCAGAGATATAAAACATCCGGACTGGCTAGCAAACCTGGTGATGGTACCAAAGAAGGATAAATCCTGGCGCCTATGTGTTGATTTCAAAGACCTTAATAAGGCTTGCCCAAAGGATCCCTTCCCCCTCCCTCGAATTGATCAAATCATTGACGCTACTGCAGGACACGACTCATTGTGCTTCCTCGACGCGTACTCCGGCTACCACCAAATCAAGATGGCGGAGCCGGACCAAGCTGCAACAGCATTCATCACTCCATACGGCCCGTTCTGCTTCAACACAATGCCCTTTGGGCTCAAAAACGCCGGCGCAACATATCAGCGCATGATTCAGACATGGCTGGCAAACCAGATCGGCAAAACAGTGGAAGCATATGTAGATGACGTGGTCGTCAAAAGCAAGCACGTCCAAACTCTAGTAGACGACTTGAGGCTCACATTCGACAATCTCCGAAAATATGACATCAAGCTCAATCCAGAAAAATGTGTCTTCGGCGTTCCAGCAGGAAAGCTCCTGGGCTTCATTGTGTCCGGTAGAGGACTTGAAGCAAACCCAGCCAAGATTCGAGCTCTGTCACAATTGGATATTCCAAAATACCTCAAACAAATACAAAAATTGACGGGATGCGTAGCGGCTCTAAGCCGCTTTATCTCCCGTTTAGGAGAAAAGGCATTACTTCTTTATCGCCTCCTCCGCCGCACCGAATACTTCGAGTGGACGGATGCCGCCACGGCCGGACTCAAAGAAATAAAGGCCATTTTGGCAAAAAAATCCGGTCCTGGCCGCGCCCAACATGGGCGAACCAATGCTATTATACATCGCTGCAACACATCAAGTTGTCAGCGCGGTGCTCGTTGTCGAACGAGAAACGGACGGACACCGTTCCCTATTCAAAACCGGTTTATTATGTGTCCCTTGTCCTAACTCCATGCAAGTCCCGGTACCCACACTATCAAAAGATAGCATACGCGGTGTTCATGGCATCCCAGAAGCTGCGACACTACTTTCAAGAGTGTTCGATAACGGTAGCCTCCGAATTACCTCTTAATGACATTATAAACAACCGCGACGCGAGGGGCCGGATTGCTAAATGGGCCATAGAGCTCCTCCCATTCGACATAACTTATAAGCCACGACGAGCTATCAAGTCACAAGTTTTGGCCGACTTCGTGGCCGAATGGACTGAAGCCGAACTCCCTAAAGGTACGGCGCATACTCCAATTGGATCATGCACTTTGACGGCTCCAAAATGTTGGCTGGCCTGGGGGCTGGCGTCGTCCTGACGTCCCCAACCGGGGACACAGTCCAATACGTCCTTCAGATAATGTATACGGACTCCAACAACGCAGCCGAATACGAGGCCCTCCTGCACGGCCTCCGGATGGCAGTCTCCATGGGCATTAAACGCCTAGAGGTGCGCGGGGATTCAAACCTCGCAATATCCCAAATAAACGGAGACTTTGACGCCAAAGATCCAAAAATGGCAGCATACCGCAATGCGGTCCTAAAAATGCCAGCACGGTTCGAAGGGCTCGAATTTCATCATATAGCCCGGGATAACAACCAGGCGGCGGATATATTGGCGCGATCGGTGCAAAGCGCGATGCCGCCCCACCCAATATCTTTTGGAGCGGCTGTTCAAGCCATCCGTACTATGCGAAGGGGAGTCCGGCAATAACAATCCGGACCCAACCGCACCGCCTAAAGCCGAACACTCTGACACAACCGGAGGCTCCGCCCCCGAGATAACACCCTCTGCTCACGAAATAATGGCGGATATCGCCCCGTGGACGGAACCATTCCTAGCCTACCTAACTAGGCAGGAACTCCCCGAATACCAAAATGAGGCTCGCTGCATAGTACAGCGCTCTAAAGCCTATAAAGTCCATGAGGGAGAGCTTTATAAGAAAAGCACTACCGGAGTCCTTCAAAGGTGCATCTCCGAAGAGGAAGAGCGAAACCTCCTGGCTGAAATTCATGCCGGACTGGGTGGGCACCACGCCGCAGCACGGGCCCTTGTAGGCAAGGCCTTCCGTACAGGATTTTATTGGCCGACGGCCCGGGCAGATGCGCAGGACTTAGTCCAACGATGCGTCGGTTGCCAGCTTTTTGCTAACCAAAGCCACATGCCACCCACCACCCTTAAAACTATACCCATCACCTGGCCGTTCGCGGTCTGGGGGCTTGACATGGTTGGACCCCTCAAGGGAGGAACCCACAAGCAAAGATACCTATTGGTCATGGTGGATAAATTCACCAAATGGATCGAGGCCAAACCTGTTAAAACGGCCGAATCCGGACCAGTGATAGACTTCATATCAGGGGTAGTGCACCGTTACGGCGTCCCCACAAGTATCATTACGATAATGGCACCAACTTCACGGCCGATGAGGTCAAATCATGGTGCAAAAACATGGGCATCAAGCTCGATCACGCCTCGGTCTATCACCCTCAAACCAACGGCCAAGTCGAACGGGCAAATGGTCTAATAATGAGCGGCATTAAACCCAGACTAGTGCGGTCCGTAAAGGAATCTAACACGCACTGGGTTGAGGAGCTCGACTCCGTACTCTGGGGGCTACGGACCACGCCGAATCGTACCACCGGATTCACCCAATTCTTCATGGTGTACGGCGCAGAGGCAGTCTTGCCCTGCGACATAATACATGACTCACCTCGGGTGCGCATGTACGAAGAAAGAGAAGCCGAGCTCGATCGGCAGGACAGTTTGGACGCATTGGAGGAGGAGCGCGACGTGGCAAAAGCTCGTTCCGCATTCTATCAACAGCAGGCTCGACGATATCAAAGCATGGAAGTACGAGCCAAAGCTTATAACGTTGGCGAACTAGTTCTACGCCTGCCAGACAAGAAAAAGGACAAACTCAAGCCCAAGTGGGAAGGTCCCTTCATCATCGACCAGGTCTGTTGGCGAAGCATACCGTCATAAACGGATCGGATAACCGACTCGAGCGAACCCATGGAACGCAGCCCGTCTCACGAAGATTCTACGCTAAGTGCGGACTCAAGTTCGTCTCCTTCCTCCGTCCGCATTCTTTATTTTTGCTTTTGTTGTCTTCTATTTCTCTCCTTCCCCTTTTTTTCCTCTTGTAGCCTCTAGAGGCTCGTTCGCTTTTTTCAAGACACACTTGACGCGCTGTCCGCGCTCATTATACTGGGGCTTCTTTAATGAAGCTTATTTATCTGGCTTTCATGCCCAACACATGCGTTAAACTTCCGCATGTGCCTTTTATTCACCATTATATGCATCGATATGACTTAAGTTTTGGCCAAGCTGGGTTGCCTGGCTCCTGTGCTTACCCCTACGTTCCCGATTGTTCGGCTAGGAGGTAAAGGAGCACCTCTGTGATTGTTACTGCGGGTCAGCCGGATGTGTACCTCGGTCGGGTGAAGCCAAAGCTAAGCGTTCTTAAGGGAATATTCGGTCGGTGAACTAAAAGATGATTTTTAACTATTTACACATCTGCCCCCAGATGATTTTCTGCTTTTATAGCAGCTTTGACATGCACTTTAGGGCATGCATCCCAGCGCCTAACGGAACTATTCTCCCTGGAAGATGTTTCTTACTACCCATGTAATATAACATAACTAGTTGGGCACTTGTCTGATACAGCAACAATGACCCCTACGCCTGGTCTCCATGCATACCACGGTTCTTATATAACCACGAAGGTATTCGGACACACTCCGGACTATTGGGTCCGGAGGTCGAAGCGAAAAGGTCCGCTATGAAAAACGATCTACAATCCGGCTAGAAGACATTCTTTAATGTCATACTTTTACATAGTCAACTCGACTCATTGTATTTCTCCTCAATGCCATCTAATAGGCTATCTAATTTACAACCTTGCTGGGAATACTTGGCGGCCAATTCTACTTGGCCGTACACTAAGCTCATAGGGATCTCCATCCCATCCGGCCCCACAGGTCCGACCTCGGCCATGTGGTTTGGGTCAGCCTTTGCGTACCGCGTCTCCACCATGGCCCAGGCCTCCCTGGCGCCTTGATGGCAGGCCGATATCTTCCATAGCCGGAAGCGCCTCCGTGCTCCTTGAAGCCGCTCGCCAGCTCCCCAACGCCTTCGGGCAGGGAGATAGATGGCCACAAGGCTTGGCCGATGCATTTCATCACCTGCCGGACTCGTTCGTGCAGCTGACGCAATTCGGGAAGAAGATCACCTGAAGAACTGGGCATCTCCTCCTCAGGACGACCTGTGAGCAAACCTACAAACATGTTTATGTTAGCGGCCTTCCTCGCCGAACTCTTTTCAAAGTTCGCTCAAGCACTTACTGAAAATGCCGTGACGAAGCCGCCGATTCTCCTTTACGGAGTCCGCTAACTGGGCACGAATGTCCTTTAGTTCCTCACCCAACTTGGTGTTGGCGTCCTGGAGGTTATTCTTCTCCTGCCGCACCCTCGTAAGCACGCTCTCGCCAGCCTTTAACCGGCGTAAGAGTTGTTGCTTGTCCGGATCTAGTCCGGTGCCATCTGCAATGTTTTTTGTCAGCTTTACACACCCGCCGCACTTCATAAATTATTTATCTTCCGAAGCGTATATTACCAGAGGGGGTCTCTGTGGCTCCCCCCGTAGCGGCTTGTGCGGCCTCAAGTTGGGCCCTGCACTCTTCCAGCTCCTGGGATAGTCAGGTATTCTTTTCTGTAAGATCCTGCATAACAAATGATCCTTAAATCAGTTATTCTAACTATTTTAAGTCTCGGGGGCTACTGGCATATATAACTGTCAAATTTCCTTACCCGTATGTCCTTCACATACTGCTCCGTGGCTCTGGCTAGACCATCTTGAGAGGCACGGAGATGCGCATCTCCCGAATCAAAGGCATTCAGGGCCTCTGAGGAGAAACATGCGTCACGAAGAACCTGTCCGTGCGGCCTGTGATTCAAAGCGCTCTCCACCTCGGAGTTGGTGGCGGACAACCTGTCGGCATCCTCTCGTCGGAGGAGCATCGGCTGCGTCTCGTGCTCGCCTCGGCCTCGAACCCGGCTTTCAAGCTTGTCGGTGAAGGTTCGATCGGCAGCCTCTCGGGCTCGATCCGTGGCGCTTTTTTTCTGAAAAGAGCATCAGCGTTAATCGCCTTCCGGAATCAATCTGGAAGTATGGTGACATGCCATACCGTTATGGCGGAGTTTCTATCCGGACTGCACTTCTTTTCAGCCTGCGGGGCCGCTTGCCCTTTGTTGGCGGTCGCGCATGGCTCGGCTTCTGCCTCGAAGGTACCCCTCAAGCACCATTGGTATCTGGCGATCAAAAATAAGCACGGATGGGTCATTATCGGGGTTTTGGGATCTTGGTCTCGATTACTGTGGGGCTGGAAGTATTCCGGTAATCGGTCGTAATGGCTACCAAAGCATTGTCGATGCTAAGTTGGTAGAACACCCGCCGATCAACTCCATCGTTATATCTGGATCCTCTTCGAGGTCGGATCGAGGATCGCCCGGATCCTCGGGTTGTGGGGGCGGGATGTGTATCTTTTCCATATCCGGCGCAGTTCTCATAAAAACCATCAAATAAGATATTTAACTACGGGAATATGGATAGGATAGGTCACAAGGATGTTTGCTTACCCAGCTTCGAGGATTGTTCGAAGAAAACTCCTTCAGTGGGTTGACACGGAGGAAATCCTCCTCCTCTCCTTTGTACATGGCAGACAAGATCTTCACCAGTTCGGTGACCGATCCTGGCCCTTTGCGGCCATGGCGGGTGGCATCGTCCTCCCCGTTAAAGTCCCACATGGGGTGGCCCCTGCATTGGAGCGGCTGCACTCCCCTCATAATGCAGAATTCCATGACTCCTGTCAAGGTCAGTCCGGCATGAGCCAGTAACCTAATTCGGCTCATCAGATAACGGACATCCCGGTCATCTTCTCTCCGGGGGCTCCGAGGGCGCCAGCTTAGGCGCTTCTTTAGAGGAGCATTGCTGAACTCCGGAAGGCTGATCCGAACAGGATCCGGAAGCGGGACATCCTCCATATAAAACCATTCCGAAGGCCAATCTTCGGACACCTTCTTTGGGGTTCTGGACAGGTATCCGGTCCCGGCGATGCGCCATAGCTCGGCTCCGCCCACTTGATATATTGACCCCTCATGAGAACGGGGAACTAGGCAGAATATTCTCTTCCACAGCCCGAAATGAGCCTCGACGCCCAGGAACAGTTCGCAAAGGGCCACGAAGCCCGCGATGTGCAAGATGGAGGCAGGAGTAAGATGGTGCAGTTGGAGGCCGTAGAACTCCAAGAGCCCCCGGAGAAACGGATGGATTGGAAATCTGAGTCTGGTGGGGCTGGGGGAGAGGAGGAGGAGCGTCGGTATCCATGATGGAATGGGCTTTGGTCGAGGCGCCCGATGAAAGCTTCGCGAAGGGGAATGTTGTGACTCAGATCTAGATCCCTGCCCTTTTATAAGCGACTCCTTTGCGGCTAGGGGAATATTGTAAAATACCGGGCTTTTCGCATTCATTCAAACACGTGGAAGATGGCCATTATTGGGCACGAAGCGAGTGCGCAACATTTATCGAAGCGGACACTATTCGACAAGTATATGGAATTTGGAGAAGAACCCGCCTCGCAATGCGAAGACAATCAACGCGTCGGACTCGTCGTCATTGAAGCCTGGTTCGGGGGCTCTTGAGGAGTCCCGGACTAGGGTGTTGGGTAGCCGGACTATCGTCACGGCCGGACTCCAAGACTATGAAGATACAAGATTGAAGACTTCGTCCCATGTCCGGATGGGACTTTCCTTGGCGTGGAAGGCAAGCTTGGCGATATGGATATGTAGATCTCCTACCATTGTAACCGACTGTGTAACCCTAACCTATCCGGTGTCTATATAAACCGGAGGGTTTTAGTCCATAGGACGAACAACAATCATACCATAGGCTAGCTTCTAGGGTTTAGCCTCCTTGATCTCGTGGTAGATCTACTCTTGTACTACCCATATCATCAATATTAATCAAGCAGGAGTAGGGTATTACCTCCATCGAGAGGGCCCGAACCTGGTTAAAAACATCGTGTCCCTTGTCTCCTGTTACCATCCGCCTAGACGCACAGTTCGGGACCCCCTACCCGAGATCCGCCGGTTTTGACACCGACAGGGTCCTTTCTGGAGAAAGAGTTTCTCTTGAGAGAAGTAAGTGGGAGGAAGGTAGAACTTGATGAAGTACTGCCTCTTGTACCGGAAAGTAGCACAGCTCAATAAAATGTTTCAGTGGTGCCTGCACCGGATAGAGAGGAAGTTAATGATGATGATCAAGGTACTTCGGATCAAGTTGCTCTTGAACCCGTGGGTCCACGAGGACACGTTCCACACCAGAATGGTATGGCAACCCGTCCCGGAAATCATGTTGTTAGACAATGGTGAACCTTGAACTATGAAGAAGCGATGGCGGCCCAGATTCCAACAAATGGCTTGAAGCCATGCAATCCGAGATAGGATCCATGTATGAAAACAAAGTATGGACTTTGACAGACTTGCCGGATGATCGGCGAGCGATATAAAATAAATGGATCTTTAAGAAGAAGACGGACGCGGATGGTAATGTTACCATCTATAAAGCTCGACTTGTCGCTAAGGGTTATCGACAAGTTCAAGGGGTTGACTATGATGAGACCTTCTCACCTGTAGCGAAGCTTAAGTCCGTCCAAATGATGTTAGCAATTGCCTCATTCTACGATTATGAGATATGGCAGATGGACGTCAAAACGGCATTACTTAACACCTTTCTTAAGGAAGAATTGTATATGATGCAGCCGGAAGGTTTTGTTGATCCTAAGAATGCTAACAAGGTATGCAAGCTCCAGCGCTCCATCTATGGGCTGGCGCAAGCATCTCGGAGTTGGAACATTCGCTTTGATGAAATGATCAAAGCGTTTGGGTTTATGCAGACTTATGGAGAAGCCTGCGTTTACAAGAAAGTGAGTGGGAGCTCTGTAGCATTTCTCATATTATATGTGGATGACATATTGTTGATGGGAAATGATATAGAACTCTTGGAGAGCATAAAGGCCTACTTGAATAAGTGTTTTTCAATGAAGGACCTTGGAGGAGCTGCTTACATATTAGGCATCAAGATCTATAGAGATAGATCGAGACGCCTCATAGGTCTTTCACAAAGCACATACCTTGATAAGATATTGAAGAAGTTCAATATGGATCAGTCCAAGATGGGCTTCTTGCCAATGTTGCAAGGTGTGAAATTGAGCTCGGCTCAATGTCCGACCACGACAGAAGATAGAGAAAAGATGAGTGCCGTCCCCTATGCCTCGGCCATAGGGTCTATCATGTATGGCATGCTGTGTACCAGACCTGATGTAAACCTTGCCGTAAGTTTGGTAGGAAGGTACCAAAGTAATCCCGGCATGGAACCTTTGGACATGGTCAAGAATATCTGAAGTACACGAAAAGGACTAAGGATATGTTTCTCGTTTATGGAGGTGACGAAGAGCTCGTCAGTAAGGGTTACGTCGGCGCTAGCTTCGATACAAATCTGGATGACTCTAAGTCACAAACCGGATCGTGTATATTTTGAATGGTGGGGCGATGGTAGTGCGATTGCAAGCAAGCGTCGTGGCGGGATCTACATGTGAAGCGGAGTACATGGCAGCCTCGGAGGCAGCACATGAAGCAATCTGGATGAATGAGTTCATTACCGACCTAGGAGTTATTCCCAATGCGTCGGGGCCGATGAATCTCTTCTGTGACAACACTGGAGCCATTGCCCTTGCCAAGGAGCCCAGGTTTCATAAGAAGACCAGGCACATCAAGCGTCGCTTCAACTCCATTCGTGAAAATGTTCAAGATGGAGACATAGATATTTGCAAAGTGCATACGGATCTGAATGTCGCAGATCCATTGACTAAACCTCTTCCGCAAGCAAAACATGATCAACACCAGAACTCTATGGGTGTTCGATTCATCACAGTGTAACTAGATTATTGACTCTAGTGCAAGTGGGAGACTGTTGGAAATATGCCCTAGAGGCAATAATAAAATGATTATTATTATATTTCCTTGTTCATGATAATTGTCTATTGTTCATGCTATAATTGTGTTATCCGGAAATCATAATACATGTGTGAATACATAGACCACAACATGTCCCTAGTGAGCCTCTAGTTAACTAGCTCGTTGATCAATGGATAGTTACGGTTTCCTGACCATGACATTGGATGTCATTGATAACGAGATCACATCATTGGGAGAATGATGTGATGGACAAGACCCAATCCTAAGCATAGCACAAGATCGTGTAGTTTGTCTGCTAGAGCTTTTCTAATGTCAAGTATCATTTCCTTAGACCATGAGATCGTGCAAATCCCGGATACCGTAGGAGTGCTTTGGGTGTACCAAACGTCACATAAATGGCGGGTGGCTATAAAGGTACACTACAGGTATCTACGAAAGTGTCTGCATTGGGTTGGCACGGATCGAGGCTGGATTTGTCGCCGTATGGCGGAGAGGTATCTACGGGCCCACTCGGTAGTGCATCATCATAATGAGCTCAATGTGACCAAGTGGTTGGTCACGGGATCATGCATTATGTTACGACTAAAGTGACTTGCCGGTAACGAGATTGAACGAGGTATTGGGATACCGACGATCGAATCTCGGGCAAGTAACGTACTGATTGACAAAGGGAATTGTATACGGGATTACTTGAATCCTCGATATCGTGGTTCATCCGATGAGATCATCGTGGAACATGTGGGAGCCAACATGGGTATCCAGATCCCGCTGTTGGTTATTGGCCGGAGAGCTGTCTCGGTCATGTCTGCGTGATTCCCGAACCCGTAGGGTCTACACACTTAAGGTTCGATGACGCTAGGGTTATAAGGAAGACATGTATGTGATTACCGAATGTTGTTCGAAGTCCCGGATGAGATCCCGGATGTCACGATGAGTTCCGGAATGGTCCGGAGGTGAAGATTTATATATGGGAAGTTATCATACGGTCACTTAGGAAAAGTGCTGGGGCATACGGTATTGTCTTAGGGGCCAGCGGAGGGTTCCGGGGTCCACCGGGAGGGTCCACCTGCCCCGGAGGGCCTTATGGGCTGTAGGTGGAACGGAACCAGCCCCTAGGTGGGCTGGGCGCACCCCCGCTCTTGGGCCCATGCGCCTAGGGTTGGGGGGAAACCCTAAAGGGGCGCCCCCTGGCAGGGGCAAGCCCCTCCCTTGGCCCCCCCTCTAGATCTCATCTAGAGGGGCCGCCCCTTCCCCTTCCCCTATAAATAGAGGGGCGAGGGGAGGGCTGCACACTACATCAAAGGCACAGCCCCTCCCCTCCCCAACACCTCTCCTCCTCCGTTAAGAGCTTGGCGAAGCCCTGCCGAAGTACCGTCACTCCATCACCACCACGCCGTCGTGCTGCTGTTGGAGCTCTCTTCCTCAACCTATCCCTCCTCCTTGCTGGATCAAGGCACGGGAGACGTCTCCGCTCCGTACGTGTGTTGAACGCGGAGGTGCCGTCCGTTCGGCGCTAGGATCTTCGTTGATTTGGATCACGATGAGTACGACTCCATCAACCCCGTTCTCTTGAACGTTTCCGCTAGCGATCTAAAAGGGTATGTAGATGCACTCCTCTCTCTCGTTGCTAGATGACTCCATAGATTGATCTTGGTGATGCGTAGAAAATTTTAAATTTCTGCTACGATCCCCTACAGTGGCATCATGAGCTAGGTCTATGCGTAGTTACTGTGCACGAGTAGAACACAAGTTTGTTGTGGCCCACAGCTCCTCCGATAGCAGCAGCAACTCTCCGAAACCTGGTGACGACGACATCTATGAGCCGCCGAGCCAGGAGCGCAGCAGCGACGTCATCTCGGTGCCGCCGGTGATGTCGCTGAGGCCGGGGTTCTTCAGGGTCCCTTCCTTTTGCTTTCCCTGCACAAAACCATGACGAGCCCCGTGGGGGCATGTAAAAACTATGGCGCTTTTGCCTTAATGCTACTATTCATGGTTCGGTGTTGTGATCACGTATCTCACCTTGGCGCGGTGCTCCCCTTCGTTCTCGCGGTAGCTTAGTGCTCTACACTGACAGGACCCAGTCCCCAGGCAGGCTTCAGCCGTCGCTAGTATGCCAGGTCGCAATGTCGTCGTCAAGGCCAGGAGGTGAGTGGCCCGAGGTCCAGTAAGAGCTCCTGAGGCGCGATGCTCAGGGGGTCCCCTTTGGCGTGCAAGCGGCTCCCTGAAGGCTGAAAGGGAAGCGTCTCTGCCTGAGCAAGATTGCAAGAGTCAAAATACTGAATCGTGAGGTTTACGCCGACATGCATGGGGTGACTTATCTTGGTGAGCCTGTGGTAGTTCCTCCGCTGCGAAGGCAGTTGTCGCGCGACGCCTAACTGCGTCCTGGTGGTGGTGCTTCCAGGATGGGCGCATGCTGATCCCCTCTTCCTCGCTCATCTGGATGCTCTACGTCCTCGGGTCCCGGCCCTCGAGCGAGGCTCAGCCACCGCTGGTATGCCAGGTCGCGATGCGTGGTCAAGGCCGGGGTGAGGCTCGAGCGATGGAAGAGTCCACGAGCGCGATGCTCAGCCCCCCTTTCAAGTTAACCCGTAGTGATGGCTCCACGACTAAGTCCTTTCATGAGGACATCTGCGTGACAAAACCCCGACGGTTGGCGCCTTTGTGGGGCTATCGCACGATGGTTTGATGATCTTGGAGGGCAAGCTCGAAGGACTCGAAGGCTACGCTGTGGGCGGATGACCAAGAGTCGTCGCGGCAAGCTCTACATCGGCGATGCGGTGGGGCCCGAGGCCGCTCGATTGAGTACGGATACGGGTCCCCTTTGGTGGCATACTGCGTTTTCATCGGCAAGATCGGTGAGCGAGGGCTGAGCGAACATCTGCACCGACCTCGTCGAGACGGCTCAGCGTGCGAGACCTGCCCAGACTAAACCGGCCGTAAAGCGTGCCTTCGTGGGAGTCATCCACGGAGGAAGTTATGAGGACGGATCAGAATCTGGTGGCGAAACCGTCGTCTACTCTGATGACGAGTCGTCGACCGGAGAAACCGAGTCTCTATATCAGCTACAAGATGGCGGATTGGGGCTGTTCCGGCGGTGGCGATATTCGGACCCTACGATCTGCCCAACCGGGTTGGAATATTCATGGCCGGTACACAAGCAATACTTCACTCGTCGACCGCTGCGACAATGGTCGCCGGTTCAACAGCGGCGACGGAAGCTGGGGCAGGAGGCCATGTGCGCCCGCCGGCTCAAGTTTTATCAGAACTATTCGATACGTTGGTTGTGCTCATGGCAGAGGTTAACCCGGCGGACCAGGACGTTCATAACATAGAGATTGCGAAGGTGAAGGAACAAATCACTCAGGCTAAAGCGGATCTGGCAGCTGCAGATGCCAGGATGGCGGCGAAGCGGGCGCTTTGGATGCCTGAGCTTATAGGCTCATCTTTGGATCGAGGCGCGTCGCATGAAGTCATGAAGAGGAAATACAGATCCGTTTGCCTTCGGTTTTGAGGAAGAGATCTCTTCAACACCCGAGGCGAGGACCAGTAATCCGCGGTGGTAAACCGGGCGGAAGCTTTGGACGGCGCGCGGTTCAACCCGCATAATAGATCTACCTCGCCATAATGCGGCATGCCTCGAGGTGAGCAAGCGCCTCGGTCACTACTCCAACCCGATGGATAACCTTGTCGCAGCTGCGGCGCGACTGCGAGCAATTCAATTGAAGGCGATTCACCACGAGCGGTAGAGCGGCGCGGGTCAAGGAGCTCCTTAGGACAGCTTTGGTCCAGCGAGGCGTATTCATACGGCGCGACGGATCCTCTACCCCCCCAAGCGAAGCTATAGCAGGCGCGTGGATGAACCGGCCGTATGAAGTAATGCGGCGTGGTGCGTGGCGTGGCAACAACCGGGTAGGTGGTTTCGACAACGCTTCGGGAGGTGGTGGACGGGTCCGCACGCAGGAGGCCGAGTTAGCGGCGACATCCGGATTATCAGCTTCGCGGTTCGTCCGACCATCTTTGAGCACTGGGGTTACCTCTAGCTCTTTGGGGTGCCTTGTCTCGTACCGCTTTACGCAATGTACGCTTGCCCAAGGATTTCAAGGGTCGCGCAAGGTGCCAAATTACACCGCCGATTTGGCTCCAGAAGCATGGATAGAAAGTTATGAGATAGCCATGGAGATGCTGGATGTGGATGAGGCTGCGTGTGCAAAGTACTTCACCATGATGCTTGAAGGCACGGCCCGTACCTGGTTGAAGAGCTTACCACCGGATTCTATCAGTTCATGGGCCCAGTTGCGGACCCGGTTTATCCAGAATTTCAAAGATACATGTAAGAAGCCCATGTCCGTAGTGGACTTGGCGGCTTGTGTCCAAGGTGAAGGGGAGTCAACAACCCATTGGGTGCGCCGCGTTTCGGAAATCTTGCACTCGTCAGACCGGATCAACGCTGACTCTGCGATCTTGACCCTGGAGGGTAATTGCCTGTTTAAGCCTTTGAAGTTGAAGTTGGGGCGTATGTGTAACACCCCGGATACAACTTTCCATATTCGTAACTCCGACTCTTGCCTTTTCCGGAGATGCTATATGATTTTCCTTCGTGGTTGGGTTTTGTCTGTTGTTTTGCTTTTGTTCATGTCTTGCATTTCATCTCATGGCATCATCTGCATTTCATCGCATGTTTTCAAAACTTGCATCCGTTCGAGTTCGCCGGTTCTCTCCGTTGTCCGTTCGAGTCGGATACACTCGCACGCGCAGCATGCACCTCTCGAAATATTATTTTATAAGTGGCATAATAATGTTCTCGGAATGGGCTGCAACTTGTCGTGCGGTCTTATTATAGTGTAGACAGGCCGCCTGCCAAGTTTAAATCGCATTGAGTCCGTTTGATAGCCCTACCGTTAAACTTATAGCGGCACCCTTGCGGTTTATTAAATCGGACGTTTGGCCTCCGAAACTGCCGTCGGGCTGCACTTCTCTTCTCTCCCTCGGTCCAAGTCCTATCTTCACAGCCCACCAACCCCTCTCCTAGTTTCCCCTCCGTTCCTGATCGTCGGATCGTGATCGGAGGCTCAAGCGACCTCAAACCCCCTAGAGACTAAACCCTATCCCCCTTTCCTATTTAAACCCCCCTTCCCTTCCATTTTGGGCAGCTACCTACCCTCCTCCTCAAATTCCGCGCGCCCCAACCAGCCTCCACCACCTGCGCCGCCCCCCTCCTCGTTTTCCGCCGCCGGCCACCTCCTCGGCGCCACGTGGCGCCACGCCGTTAATCGCGCGCGCAGCCTGGCCGCACGCGCAGCCAACCAGGGGCTGCCACGCGTCCCAGCCGCGCCCCCCCTCCCCCGCCGCCGCCACCCAGGCCGGGCCAGGCCCATGAAGCCCATCGGGGCCAGCGCCCGAGCCCGCTGCCCAGCGGCGCCGTCGCCCGCCTCCGCCTCCCTGCGCCCAAGCATCCGCGCCCGCCTCCCGTCCGCCCGGCCCCGCTGAGCCTCCGCGCCCGCCGGCGACTGGCCGTCTCGCCGGACCAGGCCTCCGCCTCCCGTCGCTCCCTCTCCTTCTCTCTCTCCCTCTCCCCTCACCCTGCCTCACTCTCTCTCTTCTCCCAGAGGTTCCGTCGGACTCGAATCTCGGGAGTCGCGCGCCTGCTGGCGGCCTCCTCTGGTCGGATCCGGTTGCCCGGAGGCCCGATCCGCGCGTTCCCAGCCTCCCCGTCCGTCCCTGGCCTCGCCGGACCTCGCCCCTCGCCGGCGTCGCCCCGCCTTCAGTCGTCGCCGCCGCCTGGGGATCGGGAGGAGCCCCCGAGCTCGTCCCGCTCGCCGTTGACCGATGCATCCCTTCGTGGGCCCCGCAGCAAGGCCCAGCGCGCCCTTCCCCCCCCAGCCGGAGCCTCTCCCTCCTCCACCGAACCGGCCCAAGGCCCAGGGTGAGCAGCCCCCTGGCCTCTCCTCTATGGGGCTAGCCAGTTTCGGCCCAGAGTGTTTTTTTTTTTTGAATTTGCTATTTTACCGAGGATTTACTATTTTGCGGAAAAACCCTCCATGTTCATGCTTCAATAATTAATTAACCGTGCATCGGTTTAAACAAACTTTATATGTAATATGCTCAAAAAATTATGTAGATTAATATTATGCCACTCTCATCTTTGTTACAAATGTTTAAATTGATGTTTGCATTAATTTGCTAATATGCCATGTTAAAATGATTTATTTCATAACTAAATAACCGTAACTTCAGTTTAAATAATTTATATATGTAAATGGGGTAGAAAAATGCCTAGTTTGACATGGTCCACTTTATTTTGCTGTTTAACAACATTAAAATTGTGTTTAGGGCAGAACAGTACCAAATTCATTATTTGCATATGGGGATTTTCCGGAATTGTTGTTTGTTGCTTCGGCCTCATTTAAACTTGCCTAGATAGGTAGTTTCATTATGCTTCACCTCTTGCCATGTTTAAAACATTTAATATTGTTGAGTACATAATCGGGAGTGAACTAATTAATTGATGTGGTGTTTCGTCAATATGCAACTCGTTGCAAATTGAGCTCCATTTAATTTGTGGTATTGTTTGTTGCACTTTGCCATGCCATGCTATGTAAACCGGACATGCATCATACTTGGTTGTGCATCATGCCATGTTTATGTGTTGGTTGTTTACTATGTTGTTTGTTTCTTTCCGGGTTGCTTCTTTCGTTAGCTTCGGTTTCGTTCCGGAGTTGTGAGGATTCGTTCGACTTCATCCGTTTGTCTTCTTCATGGATTCGTTCTTCTTCCTTGCGGGATTTCAGGCAAGATGACCATACCCTCGAAATCACTTCTATCTTTGCTTGCTAGATGATCGCTCTTTTGCTATGCCTATGCTACGATGCCTACCACTTGCTATATCATGCCTCCCACATTGCCATGTCAAACCTCTAACCATCCTTTCCTAGCAAACCGTTGATTGGCTATGTTACCGCTTGCTCAGCCCCTCTTATAGCGTTGTTAGTTGCAGGTGAAGATGAAATTTGTTCCCTGTTGGAACATGGAGATGTTGTTCCTTGTTGGAACATGTTAACTTGTTGGGGATATCACAATATCTATCTGCTATAATTAATGCATCTATATACTTGGTAAAGGGTGGAAGGCTCGGCCTTATGCAGTGTTTTGTTCCACTCTTGCCGCCTAGTTTCCGTCATATCGGTGTTATGTTCCCGGATTTTTGCGTCCCTAACGCGGTCGGGTGATTTATGGGACCCCTTGACAGTTCGCTTTGAATAAGACTTTTCAGCAAGGCCCAACATTGGTTTTACCATTTGCCACCTAAGCCTTTTTCCCTTGGGTTCTGCAGACTCAAGGGTCATCTTTATTTTAACCCCGGGCCAGTGCTCCTTGAGTGTTGGTCCAAACTGTCGACCGCCGGTGGTACCGGGGCAACTCTGGGTTGGCCTCTGGGAAGCTTGGACAATCCGGTGTGCCACGAGACCGAGATATGTGCAGCTCCTATCGATTTGTCGGCACATCCGGCGGCTTTGCTGGTCTTGTTTTATTGCTGTGAAATGTCTTGTGGCCGGATTCGAGACTGATCGGGTCTTCCGGGAGAAGGTCTATTCGCCGTTGATCGCGAGAGCTTATCATGGGCTAAGTTGGGACACCCTGCAGGGTTTGAACTTTCAAAGCCGTGCCCGCGGTTATGTGGCAGATGGGAATTTGTTAATGTCGGTTGTAGAAAACCGAAGTTGATCTTAATTAAAATACACCAACGCGTGTGTAACCGTGATGGTCTCTTCTCGGAGTCCGGAAGTGAACACGGTGTTGGAGTTATGTTTGGCGTAAGTAGTTTCGGGATCACTTCTTGATCATAGTTGTTCGACCGTGCCTTGCTTTTCTCTTCTCGCTCTCTTTTGCGATGGTAGCCACCATATATGCTAGTCGCTTGCTACAGCTCCACCTCACTACCCCTGTCTTACCTTTAAGCTTAAATAGTCTTGATCTCGCGGGTGTGAGATTGCTGAGTGCCCGTGACTCACAGATACTTCCAAAACCAGTTTGCAGGTGCCGATGAAACCGTGCAGGTGTTGCACCCGAGCTCAAGGAGGAGCTCGATGAAGATCTTGTTCATTATGTTGTTTCGTTTCAGTTGATCAGTAGTGGAGCCCAGTTGGGACGATCGGGGATCTGTGTAGCATTTGGGGTAGTCTTCTTTTATTTTGGTTCCGTAGTCGGACCTTGATTGTATCTGTATGATGTAATGTTTTACTCATGTATTGTGTGAAGTGGCGATTGTAAGCCAACTATGTATCTCTTTCCCTTATGTATTACATGGGTTGTGTGAAGATTACCTCACTTGCGACTTTGCTTTCAATGCGGTTATGCCTCTAAGTCGTGCTTCGACACGTGGGAGATATAGCCGCATCGAGGGCGTTACAAGTTGGTAATCAGAGCCTTCCCCGACTTAGGAGCCCCCTACTTGATTGTTTCTTTGGCGTTGTTGAGTCTAGAAGCGGAAAATGTTTTGAGTCTTAGGATTATATATCGGAGAGTAGGATTCTTTTTACTCCTCGGTCCTTAAATCGCTCTGGTGAGGTATCGGCGTAGAGTTTTGACTTTTCTCTCCTCAAATTTCACTAAAAAATTTTAGGATCACGTGGGTATCTTGGAATCGTTCCGATGGTTTTGTGACGAGAACATTGTTCTTGGTGCCTCGACATTTAGGGGTTGTGGCGGTGTCCGGGAGTTGAGCTCGAGGTGTTGTCGTCACAATTTTATCGTTGCGATTCGGAATACGAGTTTTGCCGACATCGAAATCTCTTTTGTGCAGTTGTTGGTGAGATAACCCTGATAGCCCGATCTTTGTGGCGAGTCTTGGGAATATTGCCATGACTTGTATAACGGATGTTTTTGAAGGTCGAGGTACCACGATTTCGAGGATTTCTTGGTTATGTGTTGACGGATGGATACTGGTGGATCTAGGTATTGTTAGTTTGGGTGAGATATTTTGTGTCCCTGTATCCCCAACACCAGATTGCATAACCAGAAAGTTTGGGAGTTTATAGGTGGGAATTCTAGTAGCTTACGGGATATTCTTTCCGACGGATGTATGATTTGAGATTGGGGTTCAACGTCTAGTGGTCCGCCCATTCACGGTCGATTCTGATGGTCGTGAGGCGTCTTAAAGAATCCTTGGCTATGCTGATTCGGGGCGTCTTGTTTGTCATTCGTGACGTCCGCTATCGTCGTGTCCGTGTGGCCCCCCACAACACTTTGGGTGAAATCTCTATCATGTGTTTGTTCGGCTCATTCTTGAAGCCAATCCTTTGTTTTTGTTTTGTTTTGTGGTATTCGAGTTGCTTCGAAGTCAAGTGTTGATTCCATACCTTATTCTAAATGGTGTTCTCATATTTCTATGTGAATACTAATTCTTCTTGATCATCGAGGTCGTCATGTTAATTCTTTTCCCAACCGGTGTGCTTCTCTTCAAGTGGATCCGATCATTCCAACATTCGCAAGATCAATTCTAAGCTTTTTCTCAACGGTGTTCGTTTCATTCGACCCAAGTTGTTTTGATTTCCCACCCTCCCACCCCTTTTTCTTCAAGGACTCAGATTTCTTAATCAAGTATCCATTTTTATTGAGTGAAGTTTCTTCATTCTTTTCCTTTAATGTTTTATCCGGTGATTTCTCATGAAGATGCTAAAGGAAGTTTCAACCTTATCATTGTTCCATTCTAATTTTCTTCTCCGGTGGATTTAAGTCAAGTTTTCAGTGTTGATCGTATTCTTTTCATCATTTCTAATGCTTTCTCATGTCGGTGCATCTCTTAATCATTCACTTCTCGCTATTCAATTGTTCCGGAGTGTTGAAGATATCTCTGAAGATTCTAGTTTCCATTCTCAATTCACTCAAGTTCTTTTGAGGATGCTATCTCATTCAAGCCATTTAACTCTACCGGTGCAATATCTATTTCAAACAATTGTTCAACAGTGGTTCTTTTGAGTGGGCCCTAACCCACAGGTCTTTTCCCAGGATCTTACCTGACTCTTCTAATTTTTTCGGAGCTTCAAAAATTCTTTTCTAAGTTTGACGTAAGAATGAATTATCATCAGTCTTGGTTTCCTCCAAGATCTTCCAAATTATTTTCATTGTTGGTTCAACCTTCCTAATTTTCATTCCGGAGTGCTTCAATAATTCATGGTGATGTTCTCGTCGTCATTCTCGAATTTTGAAGACCGAAGAAGAGGTTATCTTCAATCTTGCTCTATTCTCTTCAAGATTCATGGTTCTAGCTTGATGCCATCCTCTCATAATTGTCTTGATTGTGAGAATTCTTTTCATCCATCCGGAGCAATTCAGGAGTCTTTTCAGTTTGATTCTTCTGAGCCCATCATCTCAGAATTATTCATTCCAGCTTTCAGCTCTCGTTCTCCAAATCATACCGGTGCATCATTCAAGTATTCACTAATCAGTTCATGATCTCTCCGTTCTCATGTATCTAAATTCTCTCAAGCATCATTGTTCTTTTCTAATTCTTCCCGGTGATTCGTTCTTTTGTCTTCAGTTGTTTTCAAGTTATTATGGTGGTTCGTTCAAGAGTTCTCTTCCTTCGTTATCATATAGACTCATTCGTTCTTTCCAATCCTACCGGTGGTTCGTTGAAGACCTTCCCAAGTTTGCGCTATATCTCTATCTGTAATCATTTTTCAATGAGAATAAGTGGTATGCCTAATCCGTTGCTTGTCATCAATCTAAATTGGTGAAGGATACGCATAACATAATTCTTGTTCTTGTTTCATTCAAGTGATTGATTCATTCTTCCGGAGTTCGTAATGGTATCAATTTCTCAATTCTAAGTTGTTCATCTCTTCTTTCCGGAGTTTGTTCATCATATCACAATTTCGGTACGAGATGCTTCATCTTTTCTTTCCGGAGTTCCAAGTTTTCTCGGCTATATCATTTCAAAGCTTCATCTTATCCTTTGCAAGGCTTCACCTTGTGTTTTCAACTTCTCTTTCTTTCTATCACCCTTTTGGTTACGGAGTTCATCATGGAGGCTCTACATGGTGCTTCCTCAAGGATTCTTTTCATTCTTCAATTGTTCTTCAAGATTTCTCTCGGAGTTATGATCCATAAGCTATACTCAAAATTGAACATGGTGCTCAACACATGTTTTGTTTTGAAGCGTTCAACATTATTCATCTTGCATTCCAAAGTGCAATTCGTTCTACCTTATCATTTGAGGTGGTGTTATGTCATTCTCGACAATTTGAGTTCGTGTTTCATGATTCACATGTTGTCAAGAATGAGGTATTTTAAATCCATCAATCTCTTCATTGGAGTTATCTTGGGGTATATTTCACCTAAAGCTTTCCCTAAGGATTGTTGCTAATTATGGTGCTTATAAATGACCCAAGTTCTTCATTTGTCCTCTCGGTGAAATAAGTTTTCATCTCCGTGTCGTTCTCAGTCCAATCATTTGTTTCTGTTAATGGCGGGTTGTCACCTCATAATTTGAGATGTTTTCATAAGCCCACTACAAGCTTATCCTTATCGTTGTTGTTTTTCAAACAACTCCGTTCTATCCTTCTTGGCAAGGATGCTTCATTCAAATTCATTTGTGGTAGAAGTTGTCATTTTCTTCTCCGTCCCTTTATCCCAACAATCTAGATTCTATTCTTCGTTTAGGAGGCATTGTGATGTTGCTCTCTTCACCCATCACCTCGTTTTGTAAAGATCATGTTCTTTTCCTTGCTTATCCATTTAACGGAGTGTCATGTTTCCATTCGAGTTCTCTCATCTTATCAAGTTTTGCTGCTTCCTCAACCGGAGAGCTGTCTGAAATCTTTCTTACCACTTGTGCCATTTTTTCAATAGTTTGAGAGGCGGTGTGTTGTTGATTTCATCAAGTATCATCCCATCTTCTCAAGTTCATGTTCAATTCCTTCCATTTTCAATCGATTGTGCTGCCCAAATTATATCATTCTTACTCCTTCTCGATCTAGTTTAACCGGAGTGGTTTCAGTATCTATCTTATCTCTAAACCTCTTGGTTTTCGTCAGTATCCTTGTTCCTCTTTTCCTAACGGATTGTTTTCAACCTTGTTCATCTTCGTTGTGTTCTTTCTTTCATTTTGCTCAACCTCTCAAGGTTCTTTGGTTTCACTTTCGTTTGTCAAAGAAGCAACTTAGTTTTACCTCTTATCTTCCTTTTCCTTTTCCCTCGGTGCCATCCTAGATCTGGGGCGAGATCCTCTCGTAGTGGTGGAGTGTTGTAACACCGGATACAACTTTCCATATTCGTAACTCCGACTCTTGCCTTTTAGGAGATGCTATATGATTTTCCTTCGTGGTTGGGTTTTGTCATTGTTTTGCTTTTGTTCATGTCTTGCATTTCATCTCATGGCATCATCTGCATTTCATCCGCATGTTTTCAAAACTTGCATCCGTTCGAGTTCGCGGTTCTCTCCGTTGTCCGTTCGAGTCCGGATACACTCGCCACGCAGCATGCTTTCTCCGAAATATTATTTTTAAGTGGCATAATAATGTTCTCGGAATGGGCTGCAACTTGTCGTGGCGGTCTTATTATAGTGTAGACAGGCCGCTGCCAAGTTTAAATCGCATTGAGTCCGTTTGATAGCCCTATCGTTAAACTTATAGCGGCACCCTTGCGGTTTATTCGTCGGACGTTTGGCCTCCGAAACTGCCGTCGGGCTGCACTTCTCTTCTCTCCCTCGGTCCAAGTCCTATCTTCACAGCCCACCAACCCCTCTCCTAGTTTCCCCTCCGTTCTGATCGTCGGATCGTGATCGGAGGCTCAGCTTGACCTCAAACCCCCTAGAGACTAAACCCTAGCCCCCTTTCCTATTTAAACCCCCTCCCTTCCATTTTGGGCAGCTACCTACCCTCCTCCTCAAATTCCGCGCCCCAACCAGCCTCCACCACCTGCGCCCCCCTCCTCGTTTTCCCGCCCAGCCACCTCCTCGGCGCCACGTGGCGCCACGCGTGGTCGCGCCCAGCCGCCGCCGGCCCATAGCCAACAGGGCTGCCACGCGTCCCAGCAGCGCGCCCCCCTCCCGCCCGCCGCCCCCCCAGGCCGGGCCAGGCCCATGAAGCCCATCAGGGCCAGCGCCGAGCCCGCTGCCAGCAGCGCCGTCGCCCGCCTCCGCCTCCCTGCGCCCGAAGCATCCCGCGCCCGCCTCCCGTCCGCCGGCCCCCAGGCCTCCGCGCCCGGCGGCGGCAATCTCGCCGGACCCAGGCCTCCGCCTCCCGTCGCTCCCTCTCCTTCTCTCTCCCTCTCCCCTCACCTGCCTCTCTCTCTCTCTTCTCCCGCAGGTTCCCGTCGGACTCGAATCTCGCCGGAGTCCGCGCCTCGCCGGCGGCCTCCCTCTGGTCGGATCCGGTTGCCCGGAGGCCCGATCCGCCCGTTCCCAGCCTCCCCGTCCGTCCACAGCCTCGCGGACCTCGCCCCTCGCCGGCGTCGCCCCGCCTTCCGTCGTCGCCGCCGCCTGGGGATCGGGAGGAGCCCCCGAGCTCGTCCCGCTCGCCGTTGACCGAGGCATCCCTTCGTGGGCCCCGCAGCAAGGCCCGGCGCGCCCTTCCCCCAGCCGGAGCCTCTCCCTCCTCCACCGAACCGGCCCAAGGCCCAGGGTGAGCAGCCCCCTGGCCTCTCCTCTATGGGGCTAGCCAGTTTCGGCCCAGAGTGTTTTTTTTCCGTTCTGCGAATTTGCTATTTTACCAGGGATTTACTATTTTGCAGAAAAACCCTCCATGTTCATGCTTCAATAATTAATTAACCGTGCATCGGATTTAAACAAACTTTATATGTAATATGCTCAAAAAATTATGTAGATTAATATTATGCCACTCTCATCTTTGTTACAAATGTTTAAATTGATGTTTGCATTAATTTGCTAATATGCCATGTTAAAATGATTTATTTCATAACTAAATAACCGTAACTCGGATTTAAATAATTTATATATGTAAATGGGGTAGAAAAATGCCTAGTTTGACATGGTCCACTTTATTTTGCTGTTTAACAACATTAAAATTGTGTTTAGGGCAGAACAGTACCAAATTCATTATTTGCATATGGGGATTTTCCGGAATTGTTGTTTGTTGCTTCCGGCCTCATTTAAACTTGCCTAGATAGGTAGTTTCATTATGCTTCACCTCTTGCCATGTTTAAAAACATTTAATATTGTTGAGTACATAATCGGGAGTGAACTAATTAATTGATGTGGTGTTTCGTCAATATGCAACTCGTTGCAAATTGAGCTCCATTTAATTTGTGGTATTGTTTGTTGCACTTTGCCATGCCATGCTATGTAAACCGGACATGCATCATACTTGGTTGTGCATCATGCCATGTTTATGTGTTGGTTGTTTACTATGTTGTTTGTTTCTTTCCGGGTTGCTTCTTTCGTTAGCCGGTTTCGTTCGGAGTTGTGAGGATTAGATTCGACTTCATCCGTTTGTCTTCTTCATGGATTCGTTCTTCTTCCTTGCGGGATTTCAGGCAAGATGACCATACCCTCGAAATCACTTCTATCTTTGCTTGCTAGATGCTCGCTCTTTTGCTATGCCTATGCTACGATGCCTACCACTTGCTATATCATGCCTCCCACATTGCCATGTCAAACCTCTAACCATCCTTTCCTAGCAAACCGTTGATTGGCTATGTTACCGCTTGCTCAGCCCCTCTTATAGCGTTGTTAGTTGCAGGTGAAGATGAAATTTGTTCCCTGTTGGAACATGGAGATGTTGTTCCTTGTTGGAACATGTTAACTTGTTGGGGATATCACAATATCTATCTGCTATAATTAATGCATCTATATACTTGGTAAAGGGTGGAAGGCTCGGCCTTATGCCTGGTGTTTTGTTCCACTCTTGCCGCCCTAGTTTCCGTCATATCGGTGTTATGTTCCCGGATTTTTGCGTCCCTAACGCGGTCGGGTGATTTATGGGACCCCCTTGACAGTTCGCTTTGAATAAGACTTTTCCAGCAAGGCCCAACATTGGTTTTACCATTTGCCACCTAAGCCTTTTTCCCTTGGGTTCTGCAGACTCAAGGGTCATCTTTATTTTAACCCCGGGCGGTGCTCCTTGAGTGTTGGTCCAAGCTGTCGACCGCCGGTGGCCCGAGGGCAACTACGGGTTGGCTCTACGGAAGCTTGGACAATCCGGTGTGCCACGAGACGAGATATGTGCAGCTCCTATCAGGATTTGTCGGCACATCCGGGCGGCTTGCTGGTCTTGTTTTATTCTGTGAAATGTCTTGTAGCAGGATTCGAGACTGATCGGGTCTTCCGGGAGAAGGTCTATTCTTCGTTGATCGCGAGAGCTTATCATGGGCTAAGTTGGGACACCCTGCAGGGTTTGAACTTTCGAAAGCCGTGCCAGCGGTTATGTGGCAGATGGGAATTTGTTAATGTCGGTTGTAGAAAACCGAAGTTGATCTTAATTAAAATACACCAACGGCGTGTGTAACCGTGATGGTCTCTTCTCGTGAGTCAGGGAAGTGAACACGGTGTTGGAGTTATGTTTGACGTAAGTAGTTTCAGGATCACTTCTTGATCATAGTTGTTCGACCGTGCCTTGCTTTTCTCTTCTCGCTCTCTTTTGCGATGGTAGCCACCATATATGCTAGTCGCTTGCTGCAGCTCCACCTCACTACCCCTGTCTTACCTTTAAGCTTAAATAGTCTTGATCTCGCGGGTGTGAGATTGCTGAGTGCCCGTGACTCACAGATACTTCAAAACCAGTTTGCGGTGCCGATGAAACCGTGCGGTGTTGCACCGAGCTCAAGGAGGAGCTCGATGAAGATCTTGTTCATTATGTTGTTTCGTTTGAGTTGATCATAGTGGAGCCAGTTGGGACGATCGGGGATCATGTAGCATTTGGGGTAGTCTTCTTTTATTTTGGTTCCGTAGTCGGACCTTGATTGTATCTGTATGATGTAATGTTTTACTCATGTACTGTGTGAAGTGGCGATTGTAAGCCAACTATGTATCTCTTTCCCTTATGTATTACATGGGTTGTGTGAAGATTACCTCACTTGCGACTTTGCTTTCAATGCGGTTATGCCTCTAAGTCGTGCTTCGACACGTGGGAGATATAGCCGCATCGAGGGCGTTACAGTATGAAGCGGTTTTCTAATGACATGGGCACTCTCATGGGCGCTTTAGTGAAATATGCTGATTCTGTTAGTACCAAGGATCCCGAGTCTGATGATGACGAGACAGGGAAGGGAAAGAAGAACAGCAACTCCAAGGGCCAGCAACATCACCCGGCAGGTGGAGGCAAGCGTAAAGCGATTGGCAACATGCATTTCGTAGCCAACACCAATGCGCAGGACAAGGGCCAGCGGCGCAAAGGTAAACAACCGAATCGAGGTGGTGCACCTAATCCTAATCCGGACCGCTTGAACTATCTGTTGAATCAACCCTGTCCGAAGCATGGGACGAAGGAGGCGCCGACAAATCACCTCTGGAAGGATTGTTACATTATGCAGGAGTTCAAAAGTTCTAATGCTTTCGGTATGATCAAGGCTCGGCGGTTCGGGATCCGGGCCGGGTTACGGTGGAGGAAATTCCGGTTCAGGATTTAATGGTAATCCGAACAATCAGACTAATCAGAATAACCAAGGTGGTTATAATCAGCAGCAGCAGCAGTCGAGGTATCGAGCAACCCAAAGCGGTTGAATAATGGGCAGTACCGTCTTCACCACTAGCTTAGACAAGCGAGACCGGAAGCTTGAGCGGGCAGTCAGCGCTGTTGAACCGGCCGTGCCTCATTACCTCGCTGGTCGAGCAGCCCATTATATGGAGTAGAGAGGATCATCCTCCCGGGTTGACAATCCGGGTCAGCTAGCCCAGTGGTGGCACCTCGGTGGGAGGTTATAAGTTCACCAAGGTGCTTATGGATGGAGGGAGCAGCATCAACATCACGTACTATGAGACCTTCCGTCGTATGGGGTTAACAGATGAACATCTCAAACCATCAATACGGTGTTCCATGGTGTGGTACACAGCAAGTCAACATATCCGGTTGGTAAGATAGCTCGGAGGTGGCCTTTGGAGATGAATATGATTCGGATCGGAAACATTGGCGTTTGAAGTGGTGAAAATCAAAGTCCATATCACGCCCTGTTTGGGCGGCGGCTTATGCCAAATTCATCATACGGCCTTGTTATATCTATTTGCAGCTCAAGATGCGGGTCACAAGGGGACAATAACGGTTCACGGAGCCGCAAGATCGCTTTGGAGTGTGAGGAAGGTGATGCGACTTACGCAGAGTCGGTTTGTGCCACCGAGGAGCTGAAGTATTATAAGGACAATGTCGATCCGCGGATATAACTCCATTGAAGAAGCCAACTACGAGCATGATCCGCCCTGAAATTCAAATCGGGCGGTGAGACTAAGCTTGTTGACTTTGTGCCTGGTGATTCGTCCAAGCAGTTCAGCATCAGTGCCAACTTGGATCTGAAATAGGAAAGCGCGCTCATCGAGTTCATCCGTGAGAACCGGGACATTTTTGCATGGAAGCCTTCTGACATGCCAGGTGTACCGAGGGAACTCGCTGAGCACACTCTTAATGTTGATCCCAAGTACAAACCGGTGAAACAGTTTCTCCGCCGGTTTAACGAAGAAAGGCGTAAGGCCATTGGAGAGGAGGTGGCCAGGCTCTTAGCGGCTGGCTTTATCGTTGAAGTTTTCCATCCAGAGTGGCTTGCTAATCCGGTGCTGGTTCTTAAGAAAAACGGCACTTGGCGCATGTGTGTGGATTACACAGATCTTAAAAAAGCTTGCCCAGCAGATCCTTTTGCCCTCCCCCGCATTGACCAGATTGTTGATGCCACTGCGGGTTGTGAGCATTTGAGCTTTTTGGATGCGTATTCTAGATATCATCAGATCAAGATGGCAGTTAAGGACCAGGGGAAGACAGCGTTTATCACTCCCTTTGGAGCCTTCTGCTATGTGTCTATGCCTTTTGGGCTCAAGAGCGCCCAAGCAACTTATCAGCGTTGTGTAAAGAATTGCTTGCATAAACAGATCGGCCGTAATGTGCATGCCTATGTGGATGATATTGTGGTTAAGTCAAGGAAGAAGGAAACACTGATTGATGATTTGAGAGAAACCTTTGACAACTGCGGGTTTACAAGATGATGCTCAACCCGGCCAAATGTGTTTTTGGTGTTCGGCGAGCAAGTTATTGGGTTTTCGTGTCCAGCAGAGGATTGAAGCTAATCCGGAGAAGATTACGGCTATCACCTCCTGGTTAAACCAAGGTGTATTAATGATGTCCAGCGTTTGGCGGGCGGATTGCCTGTTGAGCGGTTTATCGGCCGCCTCGGAGAAGGCCATCCCTTTGTACCGGATCTTTGAAGAAGACGGTCGGTTTATGCGAGTCCGGCCGCTGATGAAGCGTTGGAGGACTTAAGCGGCAATTGGCCAACCCGCCTGTACTCGCCGCTCCCATCGACAAGGAGACGCTTCTGCTATATGTTGCTGCTAACGCTAGGGCGGTCAGCGTGGTAATTGTGGTAGAGCGGAAGGAGGCAGGAAAGGAGCATCCGGTTCAACGTCCGGTTTATTATATCAGCGAGGTGCTTATTGAATCTAAGCAAAGGTATCCGCATTGGCAGAAGCTGGTGTATGGAGTTTTGATGGCAAGCGGAAGCTGAAGCGATATTTCAAGGGCACCCCATCATAGTGGTCGATTCTGCTCCCTTAGGTGATATCATACGAGAACCGGAAGTGGTGGCGGATTGCAAAGTGGGCTATAGAGCTTGGGCATACGGTTTGAAATACGTGCCTCGAGCGGTGGTGAAGTCTCAAGCACTTGTGGATTTCATTAATGATTGGGCCGGAGTGGTGGCGCTTGAAGAAAAGCGGATCATACATATTGGACCATCCATTTTGGCGGATCCGAGGCGGTTGGAGGGCTCGGGGCTGGAGTCGCATTAACTTCCCCACGAGGTGACAAGTTTTATTCGTTCTCCGCTTAATGTTCCCTTGTACTAACAATGCAGCTGAGTATGAAGCCTTGCTCCATGGTCTTCGGATGGCTAAGGAGATGAATCTAAGCGGGTTAAGTGCTTGGTGACTCGGACTTAGTGGCTCAACAGTGTCGGCACTTGGGATTCAAAGGACCCACTCATGGCTGCATATCGTGCGTGAGGTGGATGTTGTCGTGAGTCATTTCAAGGGCTACCGGTGGACCACGTGGACCATCGGAAGAATGAAGCGGCAGACGCTTTAAGCGGTTGGGCTCTCAGCATAAACCGGTCCGCCCAATGTTTTAATTGACGTCTTGCACAACCCGTCGGTCAAGCTCCCTAGTGAAGCAGATTTGGCTATTCACGATCCGGAGGCTCAATTGGTGGCAGCTCGCATGTCATTCGGATTGGGCGCTTCCTTATCTGGCGTACATGAACCGGGCGAGTTACGGAAGATGAGGCGTTGGCCCGGCAGATAGTTCGCGATCTAAGTCTATGACTATTGTTAATGGCGAGTTGCATCATTGCGATTGTGTCGTAGGCGTTTCAACGCTGTGTGTCCCCGAGGAAGGCTGTGAAATATTGCGTGAGATCCACGAAGGAGATTGTGGTCACCACGCGGTTCAAAATCCTTGGTGGCTAAAGCGCCCGCCACGGTTTCTATTGGTTAACTGCCCATCTGATGCGGAAGATCTGGTCGACGATGTGATGGTTGCCAAAAGTTTTCGAGCGTGCTCATGTACGGCCCAAGAATTGAGGATGATTCCAATTACTTGGCGTTTGCGACTTGGGGGCTGGATATGGTTGGACCTTTCAAAGGTCCAAGGACAAGAAGGACCCACCTGCTGGTGGCGGTCGACAAATTTACAAAGTGGGTAGAGGCGAACACTGTTAGCAAGTGTGATGCAGCCACGGCGGTTCAGTTCATCAAAAGGTGATTTTCGGTTTGGTTTTCCACACAGTATCATCATAGATAATGGTACCAATTTGTCCAAGGGTGCCATGAAGGAGTTCTGCGAATGTGAGCACATCCGGCTTGATGTTTCTTCAATAGCTCACCCACAGTCCAATGGTCAAGCGGAAAGAGCCAATCAAGAGATCTTGAGAGGCATCAAGCCCCGGCTTATGGTCCCTTTGCAGAGGACGCCGGGTTGCTGGGTAGAAGAGTTACCGTCTGTGTTATGGAGTATAAATACTACACCTAACAGATCCACGGGATACACGCCGTTCTTTATGGTTTATGGAGCGGAGGCGGTTCTCGCCGGTGACATCCGTCATGACTCACCTCGTGTGACAGCTTATGTTGAAGCGGATAACAAGACAGCACTACAGGACGCTTTGGATCGGCTGGATGAAGAGCGTGACATAGCAGCTGCCCGCTCGGCGATTTACCAACAGGATCTTAAATCGTTATCATAGTCGGCGGTCGTAACCAGAACTTTTCAAGAAGGAGATTTGGTGCTTCGACTCATCCAAGACCAGACTGATATGCATAAGCTATCCCCACCTTGGGAGGGGCCTTTCCTGGTCAGCAAGAATTTGCACAATGGGTCGTACTATCTGATCGATGTTCGAGAGCATAAAGACTCACGCACATCAGAGGAGGAGACTAACAGGCCGTGGAACATAGCCCATCTTCGGCCTTATTATACCTGAGCCATCGGCTCTACTTATGTACATATTATGACTGTATATATTATGAATAAAGTAATAAACCGGAGCCTCAGCTAAAGCGGGGTATTTGTTCTGGTACATCATGCGTGGTTACATGGAGATGTTCTGTTTTAAAGCGGCCTCCGGTTTACCCCCTGAGTTTGCTTTTCAAAAGCTTTATGATATCACTTGGGGGCTTGGTCGTATCCGAACCAATGCAACACCTTTTGATAGGCGAGCCACCGGATCACAGGGACATGGTCAAGTCTGAACCAGATCCGCCTCTTGATCGGCCTAAGGCCATAGAGTCACTTGGGGCTTGGTGAACCCGAACCATTGCCACGCCACTTGATCGGCATAATGCCACGGTTTCAGTTGGGGACCTGGCTAACTTGAACCATGACTACACCTTATTGGGAGCTTGGTCGTGACCGACCATGGTAACACCATCTGATCGGCTCAGTAAAGCCTCTTTTTGCAAACGGTTTTATCATTACCTTTGCTTCCATATTTTTTCATAACGGTTATTTGATTTTGTTGTGTTTCTTAAACCAATAACCTTTTAAAACCGGTTCAAACTGTCAATTGACGGGATTCGGTCCATTTTTAATCCGGAGATAATTCTTCCGGTTTGACTTTTTCTGTTAACATCCCATCATGGAGTAACAGGGGGCTTGTCATGACCCGGCACGGTTTACATGGTAAACCAGCATTATAAACACAGGAGCTGTTTCTCTCCTTTGACGATAATGGTTTATACAACCTCTGCTTCAAGATTGGCTAAGCCAACTTCATGCCCAGCGATGGCAGGTATTTTGTATCACAAATTTTGATTATATACCTCAATATTTCATTTCATATATATATATGAATGTCACAAACCGGCTGGCGGCACAGACCGTTGTGGCAGTTTAAAATTTTGTGACTGCAGGCAATATAAATTGAAGGTTTCGATCATTCAATCAAAGAGTCAGCACCATTGCGAAGGCATATTAAAACAAAAGTGATGGCTATCCTATTACAAGGCATTCAGAGGCCCAAAATTTGGAATGGCGTCATAACAGCAACTTCGATGCATCAACCGGCAGACGGATTAAGCTTCATTGCGGGTTGGCGTGAAGAAGATGGGTCGTCTGGCGTCGGTTCAACTTCTTCCTCCTCACCATCCAATGGCGGAAGTCATTAGTGGTCCGATCAATCCGGGTTAAAGCCGAAAGATAGCTTCTTCACTTATAAGCTCAGCGGATCAACATCGAGGGCATAAGTGTGCTTACGGGTTGGTGGAACAAGGTTACGCACTTCGGAATAACAGCTTCAACCCGTCATTGTTCGCGTCGTAGAAGGAAGCGGTGAACCGTCGAGTTGGCCTCTTCGCCGATTGACTTCGCCGGAAGACGCATCTCCTTGTTACCCGTTTGAGGCATCATTATCAAATGCTTTGCCATTTTCTTGAGCAGGGGAAGCCTTTGGCTATGTCGGTCGGATCAAGGTCAGCTATCCATGCTTTGGGCGAGTTAGTGCGATAAGGTGCCAGCCCGGCAGCGGATCGTTTCAATTCTTCTATACGTGCAATATCATAGATAGCCGGTCAAGTGTGTCCTTGATCAATGTCGAGACTGCGTTATCATAAGAAGTGGCGCAAATAACTTCATTGGGTGCGGTATACAGCTGTTCAATTAAGCGTATACACGGCCTTGAGTTTCTTCCGCATGTCGAGCCGGATGAGCAATGCGCTTACCTATACCGGTTTAAGAAAGTTCAGGTTAAACGGAGGAAATTTCAAAGCGGAATATTCATCACAACCTTGGTGAAACATTGCTTACCAAATATTGCGAGAGGTCATGGCATTGATTTGGTGCTTTAATCGATGAGCTCTTAGTCACGGTTTAATGGCTGCTTGACATCCTCCGCCCGTTTAGCAAGCCCGCCTTTTCGATGTCCCAGTTGGCCCGCTCGGTTTAAACCACTCCTTGAGCTGCTCCATAGTAGTCAAAGGCGGTTTCAACTCATCCTTGGCCTTGGAGGTTTACGCTTGTTGAGATTTCAGATTTTCTTGAAGATCATTGATTTGTGAGGTTTTTTTGGCGTATCTCACTCTGCAACAAAAAGGGAGCATGTTAGTATTTTCATTACAAGTCCCAAGCGCATAACCAGTCATACACTTGGCACTTGGGGGCTAATGCATATTTGATCTTCATCTGCCAATAAAATCACAAAGTCCAAAGCTCAATACAGGTATTCAACTTGGCACTTGGGGGCTAATGGCTATTTGCTCGAACATGTTCTGCTGCGGCGATATAAATTACAGTCCCGGTTTAACTATACTAAGTTGAACCGGCCCTTGGGGGCTACATCAGTGAATTCTGAAGCATTGAGTTTTATGTTAAGTCCCGGTTTAACTATACTAAGTTGAACCGGCCCTTGGGGGCTACAAAGTGGGCTCTGAAAGTATTGAGTTCTATATCAAGTATCGGCTTGAAAGAAGATCACAAACACGCCCTTGGGGGCTACTATGCAATGAAGGTACAAGAGAAAGGCACAACTGTTTACCTCATAGCGCTCCTTCATAAGATTTACCAGACCGGCTTCAAAATCATGGCTTGTGTAGAGCCGGTTCAGGAAGCCAGAGTGAAGGTCTTGGGCAGAGAAACTGTCATAAGCTGACAGATCAGTTTTTTCCTTCCCTATGCTCATGGCAGTAAATTCTTCCTTGGCGTTGTGCTTTGATAGGGCAACCGGATTGCCAGGGGCGTTATATGCGGTGCCCGTAACTACGACATCATCATCTTTGGTCGGGCTGGCCGGATTGGCATTTTCACCTGGGCTTGGCGCTTTCATACCCGGGCTTGGTGGATCAGCAGTTGAGTCCCATTGTTCTGCTGCAGGACTAGGTGGAGCAGGAGGATGTGACGTCTCAACTTGGACATCCGGTTCAACCTCTGGCGGATTAGCATTGGCATCTTGATTAACCCCAGCAGAGTTGTCTTTAGCAACTTCGGGATTTTCACCATGATGCTCTGGAGTCTTCTCCGGATCAACATCCATTGTAGGGTCGAGGGTCTTGGCCTTTTTACTAAGACGAGCCTTGGTGCTACAACATCAAGGGTTAGAATATGACAAACCGACAAATACAAGGAACAAATTAAGGAGTAATATGCTTACCCGGCAGCAACTTTGAGAGGAGGCAGCTGAGTGGTTGATGAACCGCCAGACGAGTTGGAAGAAGCCTGATAATTTAGGTCAGACGGATTGAGAGGGCATCGGAAGAAACCTTTCAAAGGATAACGCTTTTCGGAGAACAAGTCACCTCGGGCGGCGTTCCGGGTTGGTGTGTCGGCTAAACCGGACGGCGTAATTTGTTGACCGCTATGCCGGGTCGACTGGCGTTCTTCAGTTTGCTGTGTCTTCAAAGAAAGTTTTGGATTCAAATGAGCACAAGAGTGAGATTGTTTCACTTTCCGGATGTGTGCGGCGAATTCTTTTAACGGTACAAGATCGAATCGGAAGAAAGAAGGATTACCTCAACAGTTCTGCATGGCTGGCCTCGGCGTCATCACAGGAATGTATGGATGATAAAATGAATGAAAAAGAACAAAGTAAGTCAAGCTCTACCTCGGCATCGATTCTTCATCCTCCGCGATTCGGAAGACTCGGCGGTTTCCTCTTGCCGCTTTCTTGGTGGTCTTGGTCTTTACACGAGGAACCGGGCGGTTTCGTTCGTTTCAAAAGGAGCTGTTAGCACGAGAATTAATAAGAGATTAATACAATCAATATGGAATCAAAATCAGTAGAGCAATGAGAGGAACCTTACTGCTGGGCGGTTTGTTGGAGACGCAGAAGCGGGCCAACCGGTTTGGCTGCACGCGGAGATCGGTTCATCGAGCATTTTCTTCACTGTCTCGGCAACTTCAAGCTCAGTTATTGATAGCTCGTGATGTCGTTGAGGATCTTTGACGTCACCAGTGTATTCGTGCATCAATCCGGGGCGGCGGCTTAATGGCAAGATTCCCCAAGAAACCCAACAGAGGACAAGGTCAATACCAGTTAAGCCGTTGGCCATCAGAGCCCGGAGCTTGATAATTTGCGGTGCAAAGTTCTTCCGTTCTACGACAGTCAAGCGCGAAGGCAATGGGTGGTTGTTGCTAAGCCGGTGAGGGCGATAACCCGGCAAGGGATTTTCTCCGTTAGGAGCAGTGTTCCGGCAATACAACCAGGTTTGATTCCAATCTTTCGGATGGCTATGATGTTTGGCGTGAGGAAAGTCCACTTATTTCCTTTTTTGAATTGAAATGCCACCAAGTTCTGTGTTAGGACCGTCCGAGAACTCTGTACGGCGGTTCAAATGAAAGAAATCTCGGAATAACTCCACGGTTGGTTCTTCTTGAAGATAGACTTCGCAGAAGACTTGAAAGTTGCATATATTGGACACAGAGTTCGGACCAATATCTTGTGGATGGAGTTGGAAGCTTGCGAGGACATCCCGGAAAATTTTTGATCGAGGCGGGCTGAATCCCGGTCTAGGTGTTGCATAAAACAATCACCTCTCCTTCTTGAGGTTCCGCGGACATTCCGATTCGGAACACGCCGATGGAGAACATTTTTTAGGCTAAAGCGCCCGGTGGTGGCGTAGCCGTTGAGCTGTGTTTCCATGATCGGGACGGAACCCAATTGCAAGAAGAAAATTGTTTCGCCATTCGGAAGGGGGAGCTGAAACAAAATCAAGCAGTGCGGTTCACTTGTCTCACGGTTTGTAAGTGAAAAATTCAGTGTTAAACCGGTGAAATTACAATGCAAGGTACAGTTGGCGGTTTAAGAGAGGGCTAATGACATATGGCGGATCGGCTATCAAGGATTAAACCGCCCATAGGCAGAAAGGCCCAGATTCAAGTTTTCTGCTGAAGTGTTGACAGAAACAGGTTTCACACAATGGCCAAATCTATTTGGATCTACCGCGCATCTATAAGACAGTTTTTACTGCGTTCTTTAAAAGGCTTTCAAGAAAAACAGAGAAGGATGTATACTCTACCAGAAGAAAAGGAAGGGCTGCTAGTATTAAAAACAGATGAGGAATGACTACCGCAAGAGATCTATACTGTTTTTGGATTAAAACTACCACGGCAGAAGGTAGGAAGAAGAGGAAAAATGGAGGACTGCGGATGACCTTGCAAAAACTTAATGCAGATCTAAAGGCAAAGAACAGAAGAAGTTTACCGCTGCAGATTGTGGCGGAGGGGGGCGATGAGTCTCTGATCTAACTCAGGTTGATGCAGCGGCCTTGGTTGGTGCGGTTCTCGAAGGTCGCGGACGGCGGCGGAGCTTCAGAGCTGAGGTCGTCGCGAGGAAGAAGAAGATGCAGAAGAGGAAGAGAAAAGGGGGCCCTCGGGCTTTATTTATAAGGGAAGGAGTGAAAGGCAGGCGCGAGAATCAAGGCATCCGAAGCGGCCGAATGGGCGCGCCTGTCGCCTCGATTTTTGGGATAATCATTAATGAGAAGGGAATCTTTTTGATCCCTTTTATGCAGAGGTGATGTCATGATGGACCGTTACGGTGCTCCGAAGATGACGTTACGGCGGTTTACAGCAACCAGAGAAGGGGATATCACGGCGGTTCAACAATTACAAGAAGATATTGAAGTTGAAGATTTTTTACCAAGGATTGACATGAACCTGTTCAAATCAATCTGGGGCCTAATGTTGAGGATATTACTACTGGGCGTAAACCGGCCTATCCAGGCCGGATTAACTTCATCAGTAGTTCAACGGTGTAAAATCCCAAGCATGAAAGTAAGGGCCCAAGGCCCGTAGTCGGTTTAGAACCTGTAGCCGTAAAACGGCCTGGTATGTAAACTTGTACTGCAAGTTAGGAATAGAGAGAGACCAACCCGGATACGAGTATGTACCGGAGATTGGGACTCTCTGAACCGACGGGCGTCACCCGTGTATATAAGGGGACGACCCGGGGCGGTTCAAGGGGACAGACAACAACAACTCGGCCTAGGCGAAGCTTATTTGCTCCCTAGTCATCGAGACCACATCAATCCCATCACAAACTAGACGTAGGCTTTTACCTTCATCGAAGGGGCCGAACTAGTATAACTCTTGTGTCTTCGCGTCCGCTTTAACCCCTTTCAAGTTAACCCATAGCGATGGCTCCACGACTCAGTCCTTTCATGAGGACATCTGCCGTGACAAAACCACGACAGCTGGTATGCCAGGTCGCGATGCCGTGGTCAAGGCCAGGGGGTGAGGGCTCGAGAGCCAGTAGGAGTCCCTGAGGCGCGATGCTCAGGCCCCCCCTTTGACGTGCAAGCGAATTGCGTGAAAAAGGGGTGGCTATCCTTGCGAGGGTGCCTTGGAGGGGTCACGACTCGAGGTGTTGGCAGGGCCGCTCATGGTCCCAGCTCCTGTGGTCCCTGCAAGTTAGCCGAAGAAAGTGAACATAGCACATAGTCGCGTTTGCTGTCCTACCGGTGATCTTTCTGCAAGAAGACGAAGGCACAGAGAACCCGGTGAGACGTGCACGGGGCAGGCCGCGAGCCAGAGCTCGATCTCTCAGGTTTATCAGCGCAGCAGGGACGGACCCGAGCACAGGCGCCGTGCCAGCAGCCCCCGTTGCGGGACGAGCAAGAGGCAAGTTAGCAACACGCGGAGGTCGCGAGGGGCGGTTCCATAGGTAACGAGACAACAGAGGTAATGTCAATAACCATGGTAACACAGGCAAGCATACTGGTCCAAAATACATGAAATAAAAATGGTGCAACCACGGGACTGGCCCGGGCAGCTTGAGGATAATGCATCCCGAGGGGTGCCCTCAATTAAACAAACCAAAAGTCACCTGGCACCATTGCTGAAGCAGCGTTGGAGTAGCTGAAGATGTGTGCCGCAGAAGCCGTTCCTCACGTGTCGTCTGGCTCCCGAGCCTCGCGAGGCTCTGAAGATCCAGGAGGCTCGCAGGGGTCCAGCACCTCCTCCGTCTGGATATCCTCGCGCCTGGCCTCGTGGGCCTCCAGGATGGCCTGCATGCGGCGCTGGTGTAGTGCATCCACGTTCGGCAGGCCGAAAGGCATGCTGACGTAGCTGTGAGGGGGGCCCTCACACCAGCCGACACGGGACGGCCAGAAGAGCTCCTGAGACGCGGCTCTGTTGAGCACTGGGATGTTGACACAGACGTACAGCTCGCTGCCCACGTCCGGGGCGGGAGCTACGCTGGGTGGTGCGGGGCGACTCTCGCCTCACATGGCTCTTGCCTCCTGAAGCTCCTCGATCGCCTTGGTGATGAACTCCTGAGCGCCTGGCGTCCCGCGCCCTTCGCTCTTCTCGCGGAAGCGTGCTTTGAAGCACGACTCGACATGGTGCCTGAACACATCCCTCGTGACGCTGGCCAGGTCTGAGGCCCTCCAGAGGAGAGCCCCCGACCCAACCTGAGAGGGGCGCCGGGGGTGCCTTCCTATGAGAGAGGGGAAGACGCCACATCAGTGGGCGCGGGACCTGGGGCACGGTCGTCGGACGCCCCATCCTCCTGAGATCCTCGACGGAGTAGCTGCTTCTTCTTCTTGAGGATGACCTCAGGGGTGTAGATGGCTCCCTTGTCGTCTGGGTTCTCGACCACCGCAGCCTGATAGGCGCGCTCGAGGGAGCACACTGCATCCTTTTCGTCACAGGCGACCGTGATGATTCCGCCGTTTCCTGGCATCCTGACGACATTGTAGCCGTGGTGCGTCGCCGCCAAGAACTCGGCCAAGGCTGGATACACGAGGATGGCGTTGTACAGGAGGCGAATGTGGGCGACGTAGAAGTCGATGAGCTCGGTGTGGTAGTTGTTGCGATTGCCGAAGGTGACGGGGAGACGGATCTGCCCTATGGGGATGGTGGAGCCGTCGGTCACTCCTGAAAAAGGCTTGGTGGGCTGAAGCTGGTCGTAAGGCACCTAGAGCGTGTCAAACGTCTCGACAGAGAGGATGTTGAGCCTCGCCCCACCATCGATGAGTGTCTTGGTGACGAGGACGTTGCTGATGGTGGGCGAGCAGAGCGTCGGGAGCGCGCCAGCAGCGGTGGCGCACTTGAGCTGGTCTGAAGAGTCGAAGGTGATGGCGTACTTGGACCACCTGAGCGGACGCGACGCCTCGAGCTTGGGAAGGGCCATGTTCACATCACGAGCGAACTGCTTGAAGATGCAATGGGAGGCGGGGGCCTAAGCACCGCGTAGGATGCAAGTAATGTTGCGAGGCTCTAGGAAGCACCCGGCCCCATCATCTTGGTGGTGGTCGTCATTCGTCCTTGGCGGCGGCAGCAGCGGACGAAGGCCAACGTTGCCCTGAGGACAGTCCTCACGAGGCTGATCCCTCCACGGGCTCTCGTGAGGCTGGCCCTGGCAGCGGTCCTCACGAGGCTGGTCATGCCAGTCCTACGGGGGTCGCGGTTATCCTAGCATCCTCCGCCACGGCCTCCTCCTCGACCGTACCCACGGTCGTTGCACTCAGGGCGGCGGCCAAGGCGCCCGTCTCGGATGGCCCTGAGATCTTGGCAGTTGTTGGTGTTGTGGCTGTGGGCGTTGTGGAAGACGCAGAACGGGCGACTGCCTTTGGAGGACTCGGGGTGGTCGCAGCCGCGCTTCATCTCAGGTTCGGCCGCGAGAACAGCCGGGCCCTTGCGCTTCACGTCTTTGGCCTTGGCCTTCTTATCTTCTGGGTCAGCTTCCGGGAGCTCAAGGAGGGAGAGGCGACCTTCTTCTGCCCTCGAGCACTTGGTCGCCATGTTGAACATCTCCAGAGCCGAGCACAGGTCCTTATAAATGGCGAGTTCTTCCTTAATCTTGACATCCCAGACGCCATCGGTGAATGCTGAGATGATGGCCTCGTCCGAAACCTTGGGGATCTTGAGGCGAACGTTGGTGAAACACTGGATGTATTTGTGCAGGGTCTCCTTGGCTGCTACTTGATGCACCGAAGGTCGCCCATAGTTGGAGCATGGTCGTGAGTGCCCAGGAAGTTGGCGATGAAACGCTCTTGCATTTCATCCCAGGAGCAGATCGACCCTGTGGGGAGGTTCAGGAGCCATGAGCGCGCGCCATCATTGAGGGCCATGGGAAACCAATTCGCCATGACCTTCTCGTCGCTGTTGGCTGCCTCGATGCTCAGGTCGTAGAGCTGAAGGAACTCGACAGGGTCAGGGGTGCCATCATAGCATGGAGGCAGGTCCGGATTGAACTTCCCAGGCCAGACGACGCGGCGCAGCTCCAGGGTGAACGCACGACAGCCTGTTGCGCTCAGGGAACTTGTCACGGAGGGGGAGCCAGGTCTTGGCGCTCGCGCGCTGCCGCCTCGGGAAGCATGCGGTCTTGACACGACGGTGGTGGGAGCGCACGCGCCTCTCCTTGAGCCCTCTGCACCACTTGGTAGCTTGCTTCGTCGCGCGCCGTGCCCAGCGTGGCGGGTCGCGCTGAGGGGCCTCACGCCTTGGATCGACGATGGCATCCTGCTTGGGAGGTGGAGAAGGCGCACCGTGGGCCACATCGCCCGCAGGAGGCGGCGGGGGAGGCAGCGAGCGAGACGGTGCAAGGGACTCTCCACCGGCGCTGACGAGCTCGGCGGTGCGGTCCAGCCAGTCCTCGTAGTGATCATCAGTCCGGCGATAGCGCAGAAGCTCGCATGCCATGGGAAGACGAAGCAGCCGCCAGAGTCAGCGATGGAGTGGGGTGTGTCCATCACGCTGCATAGAAGGCTGCAGCGATCAAGCCTGCTGCTCGTGGGCCGCGGGGCCGGTGGCAGCATTAGCCGCGGGCGATGGGGAACGACAGGGGACGCCGTCGCCCGCAGGCGCTATCTGGGCGGCGAGGGCGGCCCGGCGCACAGCGCGAACTCGACGAGCATCATCCGTGAGGACGGTGGAACGATGGCGAATCGACCGACGGAAGAGAAGCTTTGACGCGCCCCTATCTAGCGCGCCAAATGTCAGATTCAGGGCTCCGCACCCCCAAGAAAGGTTCGAACTATGGGGCGTGTCCGAAGAACTCAACCTCTCTAGCCTATCCGCTCGTCGTTCTCATAGCCTAGCTCGATGAACACAAAAAGGAAATAGACGCAACAGTTTACCCAGGTTTGAGCCACCTTGCGGTGTAGGACCCTACTCCTGCTTTGCGGTGGATTAGCCTCGCGGTGGGCTGAGGATGAACTATTACAGAGGAAAAACAACCTCAGGAGGTCTGTTCTGGTGTGCGACTGGCTAAGGAAGGAGTGGATTCGATCCGATCCCCCCCTTGGTGGTGGCTAACCAATATTTATGGTGGCCTCGGTCCTCTTCCACCGAAACGAAGGCGGGAAGGGATTCCACAATGGCCAATTTGAAAGGGGACAAGAAGTACATATTATCCTGACGAAAGGTGGTCTTCGTCTGCAAAGCTTCTGGCGGTGATGCCATGGTGGGCTTGTCGATGACCTCCGTCCTGCCGTCCTGGCGGTCTTGGTCTTGTAGCACGCGAATGGAACCTTTGACTGATTCCCCGGGACTCCGCGCATGCGCTTGCCTCCTTAGCACCAAAGAGGAAACCTGTTGCTCTGCGCCCGCTGGCGCCCACCTGGCCTTGGTTGTCATGGCTTGAGTCACTTGATCCTCACGAGATGGGCGCTTGCATAGGAATCTCCGCTCCTCAGGAGCCAGCCTCGGAGGTCGTTCCTTCCAAAGGTCTTGGCATCGTTCGCCTCACGAGGCTTGGCCCCTCGTGAGGGTCTTGTCTTGTCGCTGCTGAAAGTGGGCCATACCAGGCCCTAGATGAAGCGATGTTGTGGGCCACAGGCAGGCAAGTCTGGGTACCCTGGTTCCCAGAATGCCAACAATATCAAGCGGCCCCTAAAGAATGTCATCTTAAGGCTGTGAAAAGGATAGTGAGATACTTAATTCATACACCACATTTTGGCATTTGGTATCCTAAGAGGTCTTCTTTTTATCTTGTGGGCTACTCTGATTCGGACTATGCCGGTGACAAGGTTGATAGAAAGTCCACTTCGGGTACTTGTCAATTTCTTAGTAGATCTCTTGTGTCTTGGTCCTCCAAGAAACAAAACTCGGTATCCTTATCCACCACTGAAGCGGAATACATTGCCGCCGAATCTTGTTGTGCTCAATTACTTTGGATGACCCAAACCTTAAGGATTATGGGATATATGTGAAACATGTTCCACTGCTTTGTGATAATGAAAGTGCTATTAAGATTGCTCACAATCCCGTGCAACATTCTCAAACTAAGCATATTGAAGTTCGTCATCATTTCATTCAAGATCATGTTGCTAAAGGAGACATCAATCCTAAGCATGTTCGTACCGATAAGCAATTGGCGAATATATTCACCAAACCGCTTGATGAGAAAGTATTTGTCATTTGATAAGTGAATTAAATATCATTGTTTCCTCAAACTTGGAGTAGAAACTCCATTTGGATACATGCAAGGTATAAGCCTTTTATGACTAATCCTTGATATTTCTCTTATGATGATGATCATATGTCTTGGATCTATACTTGTACCCTTGCATGTTATCTAACCCTTGTAGGTACTTGGATGAATCCAAATCCATGAGGTTGCAAGCCACTCACATTTTGAGCAATCTCTACATCACCAAGTTCCTATTACATGGTTGTTGAATACAAGGAAGCATGAATCCTCTCAACATATCGTTTGACAATTTATATATATATATATATATATATATATATATATATATATATATATATATATATATATATATATATATCTGTGTGTGTGTGTGTGTGTATATATATATATATCAAATTTCATCGGTATCAAGCTTCATGATTGTCATTCGAGATCATGTTGCTCTTCCTTGCAAGACTAACCCATGTAGGAAGATGAACTCAAACTACAAGTGGTGCTCCAAATTCTTGATGGACTACATCAACCTTGAGCATCCAACACAAGTTCGACTACATGATCAAGATCAACACAACCCAAGGTATGTTATTCCATCTTAGAGAAGCTTTGACCCAAGCCATGAGTCAAAGCAACTCAACGAGATGTGAATACATCAAAATGCTTAAATGAAAAACGGTAATCCCATTTTGGGCTTAAACAATGAGTATGACCTACGATCAAGTGTTATCACTTGACTCCTTAGTCAATATACTCTAACATAGGTGACTTTGTCGCCGACCCCTTATAGATGAAGTTCTCTAGTGTTTCTTTGTTCACTTATTTTGTGTTTTTGCATATGTTTCTTGCTATCTTGTTCCCCCTTTCAGAAAAAAACTTCATCTAGATCTCTTTTCCTTCGTATATTTTCTTTGTATTTGCAGCATCAAATTCATTGCAAATCCTTGTGAGGCTTAATTTTTTTAGTGAGCTGAGTTGACAAAATATTTCCTCTCCATTAAACTCGGCCTCACCGATTCATGCCTATTGGCTAGACCGAACTTCAAAAATATCTTGAAGACAGTTCATCGGTACAACCGACGCGGACTAACCCGGTCTGACCGATATGCATCATCCATGACACTGCCCACTCGATGTCACCGATGAAAATGAATCGGCGTTACCGATTTCACTGCTGAGAAAACTTTTTTCCATTACATATTTTCATTGCTTCTCCAGCTCCACTCAATGATTCTTATCCTCTACCCGCATCTTAAACAACATGTTGCTTTGTAGTGTGTCTCAAGGACCAAACCTATTTGACTCATGCTCCAGAAGTTCACTTCTTGGAAACTGATGTCAAAGGGGGAGAGAGCACATCAAATCTTATCAAAGGGAGAGAGAGAGCACATCTTAGCTTCTCTAGATGCTTGTTAACAAAAGAGGAGAGAAGTCACATGTCTTTAAGAGGGGAAAGACATATTGATATATGGTTGTTTGTTTCATGCTCTGTTTTTCTTGCTCTGATTTTCTCTTACCCTACCTTCTCCCATTATCCAACATCAGATTCAGGGGGAGAAAGATTCCATATCTAGGGAAGAAAATCTCTAGAATTCATTACATATCTTTAATCTTTGGGGACATGACTATATCCAAATGAAGTACTAAGTACTGATCCATTACATGTCATCCCAGTCTTGGTACTCTTGTGGTTTCTTAAAATTGCTTTAGTTAGAATTTTCTTGTGTTATCTAACCCTGTTTTCTCAAGATAATCTCTTCCAAAGCCAGCTCAAGACCACAAGGTAAGTATATTCATCACACTCATGTGCATGATGATCTCTTGCTGATGTACATATTATTTTGCAAAAAGGATTCATGAACATGAAGGTACACTTCTTTTTACCTACATCATTTGCTCTGATGCATATAGCCAAGATACATGTAACTCATTGATTGCTCTGACATTCTTATGCATTCACATGTTCTTATATTCTTTCTTTACATGATTGCATACATGTAGGGGGGAGCCTATGCATGTTACATGTCTTTCCAAAGCTTTATTTGTTACTCTTCACATCTTTTTATCTAAAGCTTTGATGTATGTTGTCATCAATTACCAAAAAGGGGGAGATTGAAAGCACAAGTGCTCCTTGGGTGATTTTGGTAATTAATGACAACATATCTCTTGTTGGACTAATACCTTTATCTAGTAAATTTCAGATTAGTTCAACAATGGCATGGCAAGGACAAGAGGATGTGGAACCCCTTCAAAATGCTAAGGACAAAGATTGGCAAAAGCTCAAGACTCTTCATTTTCATTTTAGTGATCCAAGATCACATTGAGTCCATAGGAAAGCCAATACTATTAAAAGGGGATGAGGTGTTGCTTAATGGTCTACTTGCTCAAAGTTCTTAGTGATATTGCTCCAAAACCCTTAGCCACTTTCTCATTTTCACATATGTCCAAAAGCCAAAGTCAAACTCGGCCCTCCGATTTGATCTATCCGGCGCCACCGAGTTCAGTTGACATAGCCACTGCCAGAAACCTTAGACAATTCGGTCTCACCGATACGGATCTCGGTCTCACCAAGATGGCCTTGCAATCTCTCTGTTGCATGTTGTAATTATTTCGGTCTCACCCAAATGTGCAATTGGTCCCACCGAGTTTGCTTGACCAACTCTCTGTTTGATCTTTCCTGAAATCAGTCTCACCCAGTTCATGCAATACGTCTCACTGAGATGAGGTTTTAACCTAGCCCTAGCACATCGGTCCCACCTAGTTGATCATGTCGGTCCCACCGAGATTCCTAACATTCACATTTTGAACTAAATCAGTCTCACCGAGTTCTTGTATTCGGTCTGACCGAGTTGGGTCAAATGTGTGTAACGGTTTGATTTTGTGTGGAGGCTATATATACCCCTCCACCCCCTTCTCATTTTGTGAGAGAGCCATTAGAATGTTCCTACACTTACACTACTCATTTTGTGAGAGAGAACCACCTACTCATGTGTTGAGACCAAGACATTCCAATCCAACCACAAGAATCTTGATCTCTAGCCTTTCCCAAGTTGCTTTCCACTCAAATCATCTTTCCACCATAGCCAAATATGTGAGAGAGAGTTGAGTGTTGGGGATACTATCATTTTAAGCACAAGAGCAAGGAGTTCATCATCAACACACCATCTATTACCTTTTGGAGAGTGGTGTCTCCTAGATTGGTTAGGTGTCACTTGGGAACCTCTGACAAGATTGTGGAGTTGAACCAAGGAGTTTGTAAGGGCAAGGAGACCGCCTACTTCGTGAAGATCTACCCGAGTGAGGCAAGTCCTTCGTGGGCGATGGCCATGGTGGGATAGACAAGGTTGCTTCTTCGTGGACCCTTCATGGGTGGAGCCCTCCGTGGACTCGCCCAACTGTACCCTTCGTGGGTTGAAGTCTCCATCAACGTGGACGTACGATAGCACCACCTATCGGAACCACGCCAAAAACCTCCATGTCCTCATTGCGTTTGCACACTCCAATCCAATCCCTTTACTTTCTTGCAATTAGCATGCTTTACTCTTTCTGTTGCTTATACTCTTTCCATGCTTGCTGGAGATGTATTGTGTATGCTTAAATTTGTGCTAAAACTCCACCTCAACTTGAAGAACTTAAAAATGCCACTTTTTCTTGTTGAGTGTCTAATCACCCCCCCCCCCTCTAGACACCTCTTCTCAATCCTACAGAAGGAGATGAGAAGGCCATGCTCAACGAGGTGGAACATGATCTCTTCAAGTGCAAGGGCGTGGTGGAACGCGGCTTAGATGCAAACCACTCAATGATCTTGGAATTCCACTATGAGAAAAAGAATGAGAGTTGCGTGACATGGGAAGCAATTGATCGCCTCCGTGTTAAGATTGAGGATCTCCAAGCCCAAGTTTATGACTTGTAGAATATGAACCATGTTTAAAAGGATGAGTTTCACTGCAGATTTCAGGATGCCAAAGACCACCACCTCTTTTTCTAGATGGAGAACTTATGCCATGGAAGAAGGATGAGAAGCCTTCCACTTCATCACCACCATAACCTAAGAAGGAAACTTGAGTATTTTGGTATGGGCACCACACTCGGCTTGTTCCAAGCTTTATTATATATCTTAGTTTGATCTTTAGTTATTTCGTGATCTAGAAAAAAGTATTAGTATGAAGTAGTTTGCAAGTGTTTTGTTTCATCCCGTGCTATCTATGTAAGCGTGCATCAATGTTTCTATAACTAAATGAAAAACTGCACGTTGTTGCGGGAATATTTTGCAACATATTTCAATGTGATTCATTGCATGAAACATGAATATTTGAAGTAATAATATAAAAAGCTAAAACTAAAAAAATATTATGTTTGATTATTATATAGTTGTAAAATGTTTCTTAAATATATAGTGTAATGGAATGAAAATTCTCATGTATGTTAGCATCTTGAGATGGGTCTTTTTTCATGCATCTCATGATGAAGTGACATGTTTGCATGTTGACACATATGGTAGTGGGGGTGGTCCTTTTATCATGCATGTTGCGCGATGATGTGGCATGCTTGCATGTTGAGATAAATAGTTAGTGGGGGCTAGCTATTTAGATATAGAAGATAAAGATTAGTATGAGTATCTTTTACTTTTCTTTGCCTTGCATCTCACCATTGCAAAATAAATTTCATATGCTTATCCCATGGGAAGTAATGACTTCACAAAGGGGCGCAGAAAATAAAATCTACTGAAATTTAACAAACACACCATTGATCACTCAAACGATTCATGAAAGTATAGTCAACGAAGAGAGATTTCACATGCAAATATACTATCTTGGACATCTTTTATGATAACAAAACCCCATTAAATATTCCCAAACTTGATCAAATAGTTGATGTTGGATGAGGAAGACAACATAATGAGTATGTTTGTGTATATTTTCATAGAAGTTATATTCTCATGGATCCTCCAACATGTGGTGTTTGTTTATAATATTTGCTGGCCAAAAACTTCTGTACTAAGTAGCGATACTACTTATGCATCCAGAAACCCCTAGACCTAGTTTATTTCCATGAGATTCCACCATGTCTACGGTCTACCTATGGATTGAGCAAGATCCTTCAAGTAAGTTGTCATCCGTGCAAGCATTAAAAATTGCTTTTAAATACACATGATCTTTTATTGGAAGAGAAATAAGCTTTGTACAATCTTACGATGGTGGTGTAATAAAACCGACAGACTGCTCAATAAAGGCCACTATTGTAAGGTGCAATATAAAGTGATATTCCTTTGCATTAAGAGTTTACACATCCCAAAATCAAAACGTGAATGACAACCACTGCTTCCCTTTATGAAGGGCCTATCTTTTATTTTTAAAGCTTTACTCTAGTGCAAGAGTCAAAATATTTTCCTCCATTCCAACCTTAATTATTCTCCACTTGGCAAACATCATGTGGTGGAAAAAGATCTAGGCACATACACTACTACAGGATGGTCCAAACGCGACACTGCGATCAGAGACCCTTCGACGAAACTGTGTGCGATGCCATAATCGCAAACGGTGGTGTAAAAAACCGTCAAAAAGGGTGAAAAACGTTTGCGATGACAGATGCATCAAACACGGTTCAGAATTTAGTTGTGTGTGCGATGCAGGGCATACGGTTCAGCTCAATTAACTGTTTAGGATGAGGAGGAACAAAAGAAACGAGCAGCCAGATGAAGGCGTGTGCGATATACAACATACGGTTCACTGGGATGAACTGTGTGTGATTAGGCAACACAATGGAAACGGTTCAACTGAACAAGATGTGTGTGATACATGGCAAACAGGTCCGTAATCAGAAATGTGTGCGAAGACCAATAATAACACTGACGATTGCTGCTAATAAGCCGTGTGAATTGCTCTGTCTACAGTAGAATAACATGTATATATATAACTGAAATAAACATCCAATTACATAACTGACTATACAGATCATTCGCACACACATCAATAAACAATTGCATGCAAGTAGGAGAAACGATCGTCTAGTCATCTACTTCTTGTGACGCTCCCGCCACTTCTATGTGGCTCGATCGCTTGTCTGGGTCAGGAAGAAGACAATTCCTCATGTCAACGATCCGCCTGTACATCTCGTAGCTTGTGTACGCGTCCATGGTCGCGTACTTGACATGTTGTTAATCCAGTCTCTCATGCCGCACACTGTGCTAGGCGTGCTTGTCCTTATTTCTCTCTTCCTTCATCTTCGCGTAGTAGGGGTTGATGATGGCCGAGGCGAGGTCAACCAGGGAGTTCAGTTTTTTTGTCGCTGCCCCAGACCTTGTACTAGTGCTGGATGTTGACAAGATTCGGGCATTTCAAGTCCAAAACCTTGAACGCTTTTAGATCGTTGGTGGTGTCCACCGTAGCGAAACTGTAGTCGGAGCTGTTGATAAACCTGGAGAAACGCTCGCAAGGCCTTGTGGCAAGGTGGTAGTGGTAGACGAGGATGTCATGTTGCACGCACAACTGGGCGACAACAACCTTCTGATCGTGCCCGACACGACCAACGGTGTACTCGAAGTCGAAGCCAACCACTCTGTACTTGTCCTCGGCAAGGAACTGCTCCATAGTTTGGATGGAGCTCTCCACCGAGACCAGATCGTTCGTGTACACCACCGAGAGGGCCTTCCCCCTCACGTGGGTGTCCACTACGTGATGCGTGGTGAACTGCCCGCTGTTGTCATCATCGGCCGCTGGGAGCGCCATTGGAGCCACGGGGAGCGCCATTGGAACCGTTGGATGTCCTCTCTGTATGTGTCCTCGTGGGTGTGCTTATTGTGTCGTGTGAGACGAGAGATGAAGGAAAATGGCCGGAGGAATAAAAGGGGGCCGGGCGGCGTGGATTATCGGCGCGTCTGCATGGCAGTTTTTGCAGCAGGTAACTGCATCGTCGCACCGCGCCCGGCGCAACCGCTTGCACACGAACGTGTGTGATCGTGCGCCGGCCCCAAACACTGGCAGCGTGCATGGAGGGATGAGGGCAGAGCACCCGGAGGGACGCGAGAGCAGAGCGCGCGCGGCAGGACGTGAGCAGAGCACGCCGCGGCCGCCTGAACCGCAAGCAACCACACGCATAGAGTAGTTGAACACGCAGGAAATGGTCGCCTACAAGCCGGCCGACAGTTCCTTTATATTTTGTGCCATACTTTGCCCTCAAATTTAACCAGGAAAATGTTAATGCATGTTTTAAAAATTATATAATTGGAAACTATGTTCAAATACAAATCCAACTATATAATATTTGGCGACATGCATTCGTATTTTATTAATTAAATCATACTTATAAACCAGGACGATGGTATAGTAGGTAATTAAATCACAAACGGTTTTTTATTAACAGTATGTGTACGTGGCATTTCGTCCTCCTCTCGCACGTCTTATCACCCCACTGCCGCAGACGGCTTACAGCGCAAGCTTGCGCAGCGCGCAGGGGCATTCTTTTGGCCAAACGGTGGCGCCAATGAATCATCGGTGAGCCCGCTCCCGCGCAATCTCGCAGGTTCCCGCGCAAGCTTCCCGCCTGACTCGATGAAATCCCCCAAAATCCCAATGCTTACTGGCCTGCTATAAAAACCCTCACGGTTGTGAGAAGCTCTGGTTTGTGAGAAGCATATACCCAAACCTACCCCAAATGGGACAAAAAATTTACCACGGCATGTTGATGCCGCTCCATGATAGCATGCCAAGCTTCATGAATTTCAGATGAGTTTTGGATATACTAGAATTTAAAAACCAGGCATCTCAATGTTTCCCGGCAATCAACGGTGCCCTGGTGTTTGAAATTCATTACCATTTCTTGCATGGGACATTAGCATGCACCCAAGGACAAGGATTTGATTTTTCAACCAATTTATATGCACTCAAGCATGTGCATGTAGTTCAAATTTGAATTATGCACATAAATGCATTGAAAACTCAGTTAATGCATAAAAATGTCCAAACGAACCCCAAATAATCACACAACACTCCTGTTGTTCAATGTTGACACAAGAAAAGAAATTGAAAGCAATAAGAGGCAATGGATACCGTTTCGTCCCCAAAGGTGGGATGTTCCCTACCGAAACCATCATGCTTGTTGTGAGAAGCTCTGGTTTGTGAGAAGCATATACCCAAACCTGCCCCAAATGGGACAAAAAAATTACCACGGCATGTTGATGCCGCTCCATGATAGCATGCCAAGTTTCATGAATTTCATACGAGTTTTGAATTTTCTAGAATTTAAAAACCAGGCATCTCAATGTTTGCCGGCAATCAACGGTGCCCTGGTGTTTGAAATTCATTAGATATTCTTGCATGGGACCTAAGCATTCACCCAAGGACACAGGTTTGATTTTTCAACCAATTTATATGCACTGGAGCATGTGCATGTAGTTCAAATTTGAATTATGCACATAAATGCATTGAAAACTCAGTTAATGCATAAAAATGTCCAAACAAACCCCAAAAAATCACATGACACTCCTGTTGTTCTATGTTGACACGAGAAAAAAATTCAAAGCAATAAGAGGCAATGGATATCGTTTCGTCCCCGAAGGTGGAACGTTCCCTACCGAAACAATCATACTTGTTGTGAGAAGCTCTGGTTTGTGAGAAGCATATACCCAAACCTGCCCCAAATGGGACAAAAAATTTACCACGACATGTTGATGCCGCTCCATGATAGCATGCCAAGTTTCATGAATTTCAGATGAGTTTTGGATTTACTAGAATTTAAAAACTAGGCATCTCAATGTTTTGCCGGCAATCAACGGTGCCCTGGTTTTTGAAATTCATTCCCATTTCTTGCATGGGACCTAAGCACGCACCCAAGGACACATATTTGATTTTTCAACCAATTTATATGCACTCGAGCATGTGCATGTAGTTCAAATTTGAATTCTGCACATAAATGCATTGAAAACTCAGTTAGTGCATAAAAATGTCCAAATGAACCCCGAAAAATCACAAAAATTCACACAACACTCCTGTTGTTCTATGTTGACACAAGAAAAAAATTGAAAGCCATAAGAGGCAATGGATATCGTGTCGTCCCCAAAGGTGGGATGTTCCCTACCGAAACCATCATGCTTGTTGTGAGAAGCTCTGGTTTGTGAGAAGCATATACGCAAACCTGCCCCAAATGGGACAAAAAATTACCACGACATGTTGATGCCGCTCCATGATAGCATGCCAAGTTTCATGAATTTCAGACGAGTTTTGGATTTACTTGAATTTAAAAACCAGGCATCTCAATGTTTTGCCGGCAATCAACGGTGCCCTGGTGTTTGAAATTCATTCCCATTTCTTGCATGGGACCTAAGCATGCACCCAAGGACACAGATTTGATTTTTCAACCAAATTATACGCACTGGAGCATGTGCGTGTAGTTCAAATTTGAATTGTGCACATAAGTGCATTGAAAACTCAGTTAATGCATAAAAATGTCCAAACAAACCCCGAAAAATCACAAAAATTCACACAACACTCCTGTTGTTCTATGTTGACACGAGAAAAAAAATTGAAAGCAATAAGAGGCAATGGATATCGTTTCGTCCCCAAAGGTGGGACGTTCCCTACCGAAAACCATCATGCTTGTTGTGAGAAGCTCCGGTTTGTGAGAAGCATATACCCAAACCTGCCCCAAATGGGACAACAAAATTACCATAGCATGTTGATGACGCTCCATGATAGCATGCCAAGTTTCATGAATTTTAAAAGAGTTTTGGATTTACTAGAATTTAAAAACCAGGCATCTCAATGTTCGCCGGCAATCAACGGTGCCCTGGTGTTTGAAATTCATTACCATTTCTTGCATGGGACCTAAGCATGCACCCAAGGACACAAATTTTATTTTTCAACCAATTTATATGCACTCGAGCATGTGCATGTAGTTCAAATTTGAATTATGCACATAAATGCATTGAAAACTCAGACACAAATTTTATTTTTCAACCAATTTATATTAATGCAAATTTGAATTATGCACAAAATGTCCAGTTAATGCATAAAATGTCCAAACGAACCCCAAAAAATCACACAACACTCATGTTGTTCAATGTTGACACGAGAAAAAAAATTGGAAGCAATAAGAGGCAATGGATACCGTTTCGTCCCCAAAGGTGGGATGTTCCCTACCGAAACCATCATGCTTGTTGTGAGAAGCTCTGGTTTGTGAGAAGCATATACCCAAACCTGCCCCAAATGGGACAAAAAATTTACCACGGCATGTTGATGCCGCTCCATGATAGCATGCCAAGTTCCATGAATTTCAGACGAGTTTTGGATTTACTATAATTAAAAAACCACGCATCTCAATGTTTGCCGGCAATCAACAGTGCCCTGGTGTTTGAAATTCATTACCATTTCTTGCATGGGACCTAAGCATGCACCCAAGGACACAGATTTGATTTTTCAACCAATTTATATGCACTGGAGCATGTGCATGTAGTTCAAATTTGAATTATGCACATAAATGCATTGAAAACTCAGTTAATGCATAAAAATGTCCAAACGAACCCCAAAAATCACACAACACTCCTGTTGTTCTATGTTGACACGAGAAAAAAATTTAAAGCAATAAGAGGCAATGGATATCGTTTCGTCCCCAAAGGTGGGACGTTCCCTACCAAAACAATCATGCTTGTTGTGAGAAGCTCTGGTTTGTGAGAAGCATATGCCCAATCCTGGCCCAAATGGGACAAAAATTTACCACGACATGTTGATGACGCCCCATGATAGCATGCTAAGTTTCATGAATTTTAGATGAGATTTGGATTTACTAGAATTTGAAAACCAGGCATCTCAATGTTTTGCTGGCAATCAACGGTGCCCTGGTGTTTGAAATTCATTCCCATTTCTTGCATGGGACCTAAGCATGCACCCAAGGACACATATTTGATTTTTCAACCAATTTATATGCACTCGAGCATGTGCATGTAGTTCAAATTTGAATTGTGCACATAAATGCATTGAAAACTCAGTTAGTGCATAAAAATGTACAAAGGAACCCCGAAAAAATCACAAAAATTCACACAACACTCCTGTTGTTCTATGTTGACATGAGAAAAAAAATTGAAAGCCATAAGAGGCAATGGATATCGTGTCGTCCCGAAAGGTGGGACGTTCCCTACCGAAACCATCATGCTTGTTGTGAGAAGCTCTGGTTTGTGGGAAGCATATACCCAAACCTGCCCCAAATGGGACAAAAAATTTAGCACTGCATGTTGATGCCGCTCCATGATTGCATGCCAAGTTTCATGAATTTCAGACGAGTTTTGTATTTACTTGAATTTAAAAACCAGGCATCTCAATGTTTTGCCAGCAATCAATGGTGCCCTGGTGTTTGAAATTCATTCCCATTTCTTGCATCGGACCTAAGCATGCACGCAAGGACAAAGATTTGATTTTTCAACCAATTTATATGCACAGGAGCATGTGCATGTAGTTCAAATTTGAATTGTGCACATAAATGCATTGAAAACTCAGTTAATGCATAAAAATGTCCAAACAAACCCCGAAAAATCACAAAAATTCACACAACACTCCTGTTGTTCTATGTTGACACGAGAAAAAAAATTAAAGCAATAAGAGGCAATGGATATCGTTTCGTCCCCAAAGGTGCGACGTTCCCTACCGAAAACCATCATGCTTGTTGTGAGAAGCTCCGGTTTGTGAGAAGCATATACCCAAACCTGCCCCAAATGGGACAAAAAATTTACCACAGCATGTTGATGCCGCTCCATGATAGCATGCCAAGTTTCATGAATTTTAGACGAGTTTTGGATTTACTTGAATTTAAAAACCAGGCATCTCAATGTTTTGCCGGCAATCAACGATGCCCTGGTGTTTGAAATTCATTCCCATTTCTTGCATTCGACCTAAGCATGCACCCAAGGACACAGATTTGATTTTTTTCAACCAATTTATATGCACTGGAGCATGTGCATGTAGTTCAAATTTGAATTGTGCACCTGAAATGGTTAGAAAACCAATTTAATGTATAAAATGTTCAAACGAACCCTGAATAATTAGAATTCTTTTACGACACACACATAGTTGCATGTTCACTCCAGATAAACGGTCTAGTAATTCAAACACCGTCCATTTCCGTTGTGACCCCATTATGCAATTCAAATCAAGATGAAAAATCAAGTAGATCGCACACAGTTTATTATCAGCAACCGTGTGAGATGCAGCACAAAATATCCTGGAGCACCATCGGTGTATAGTACGCCTATGACTTAGGCGATAAGGTGTGTCGGCTACAGTCCACAGACGGCGTCTCAATCACACTAGCTCGCTCCCCAAATATCATTTCACTGTTCAATCGTCGCCGGTGAAAGATGGGCACGTGGACCCGCGTCGTGAGGGCAACTTCGGTGGCCCACTCCGGCGAGAGCGCGGCCGCAGCCGCCATGCGCGTGCTAACAAGGTGCATGAGCACGGCCACAATCTATGACAGAGCGGCAAAGGCAGCCCAAACGGCCGATGTTGCTTCTCAGGTGGCGGCAGCAACATCTACCTTAGGGATAGCAACTGGCGAGAGCGGCACAGCAGCTGGCCATTCTGCAGCGGCGGCCTTAGCCCTGATGGAGGCCGCCCATGCCCAGCTCCTGGCGGTCACCACACAAATCAAACGAAGCTTCGCCGACAACAGTCGGCAACCCACGACCGAAGAGCCGGCAATCGCCAAGAGCGTTCGAGCAGTCGTCAGTTCCTCCGCCGCATACCTTGCGACGACGGAGCCCGTCCAAGCCCAGATCGCGTCTGCCCACGCCCAGCTCGTGGCGGCCTTTTCCAAAGAGATGGCGGACACAGATGGCGAGATGCTTGCCGAGTATGGTGCGATGGATGCCATGGAGCCCCTTCCTAGGAGACCGTCGGGCGCGAGCTGGACATGGAGGCGGCAGCGGAGATCGACGAGCAACAGCCGTAGTATTACTTTTTGTTTTGTTTAATTAAGAGTGACGGTCTTTAATTTGTTAGAGTAATGCTTTGGTCAGCTAGCTCTGTTTAATTGCTGAACTTGCTCGATTAAGAAGTGTGGGTGTGATGTAGTCTCCTTTGTGTACCCAAATTATGCAATGACATGGATGGCCACTGTAACCATGGAAATTCGAACCAAAACTTTTGACGTTCAAACTCATCACACACAGGTTAAGCTATCTGAATTGTTTGTGATGTCCACATATCATACACACTTCTGAATAAGGGACCGTGTCGATGACACTTTTGCGCCATTTTTTGGTGAAGCGATTCCAAATTTTCGCTTCATGAAATATCTACCTCCCCCCCCTCCCCTTACCAAAATCCACATTTCACCCTCTTTCCGCCTTCCTTTCCAAGTTGAAACCTTCACTCCTTGCTTGCAGTGCCGCCTCCTCGTCGGCGACCCTCCTTCACGCTGCTCGGCCTCGTCTATCCACGCAGGTAATCCACACCCGACCCCCATCCTCCTCCTTCCACATCCCACATGCCCCGACCGCCGACGCGGGCGCGACACCTTCCACCCAAATCACCGACCCCTCCACCAAATAAGCGCCGGCCTAAGCCATGGTGCACGCAGTATAGCCAGGATCTCAAGGAGCATTTGGTAGCGGAGAAGCAAATCGCGGCCGCACGCGCGGATGAGGTCGCGATGGCTTCCATTCATGCCGACCCCCAGATCTTGGAGGAGCACCTTTCCCTTTGCTAGCTACGCCGGTTAAGCATGCTCGGTTTACCAGTTGCGTGTGCTGCTCCTGCCTTTCCTTCACAAATTCTAGTGAATTGTGCTATCTAATTTTACCATGCAATCTATTGCTCTAGTGTATATGTTCCATATGTCATGCAGTGTGGTGCTCACTTATTAACTGTTTTGTTAATTAGTTGTCATGTTCAGTTAACTGTTTGGTTCAATTCTGCAAATGTGATGTTCAATTCTTCAGGATGCAATTTTGTATTGTCTTCCATGTGAAAAATAAATCAAATTTATCTTTACAAAATACATGAGAAACGAATACAATTGCTATATTTCCAAGTTGTCAAGCATGCTTGCTTTGGTTATACATTGTGCAATGTGGTGCTCAGTTAACGTGTGGTTCATTTGTGTTGTGGTGTTTAGTAAACTGTTTGGTTCAATTCTGCAATGCGATGTTTAATAGTTGTGGGTGCATTCTATTATTGTATACCATGTGAGGAATAAATTGAATTTGGTTGTAGTAAATACATGAGAAACAAATGCAATTGCTACAATTGGCTATAGTTAACTGTTTGGTTAACTGTCTGATCTTCCATTAGGAGTATGTTATATTGTGCAATATGGTGCTCAGTTAATGTTTGGTTCATTTGTTATGGTGTTTAGTTAATTGCTTGGTTCAATTCTGCAATGCGACTTCCAATTGTCATGGGTAGAATTTTGTATTGTTGTGCATGTGAGGAATAAATCGAATTTCGCTGCACTTAATACATGAGAAACATATACAAGTGCTATATTTCCTAGTTCTTAATCATGCTTGGTTTGGGTACATGGGTTTTCCGTGTGGCTTGAATTAATGTGATGAATCTGCAATGTGCTTATTTTTTATCAACATATTTTACTGATAGCATGCGAACCCTTACTTAACCTGATGACTAACTACCTTATATGTGTTGCAGGGAAACAATGGGAAGCACTGAGGTTTACAATCGAGATTAGCACGTGCATGGTCCATTCTCTAATAGCACATTACTGTGCAATTGCAGGAACCATTCAAATACTTTGGTTTTTAACAATTTGCTCTTGCACATGTAAGTCCTGCTGTTAGAGGTTTTGACCCACTGTTCTGTTGGGGAACGCAGTAATTTCAAAAAAATTCCTACGCACACGCAAGATCCATCTAGGTGATGCATAGCAACGAGAGGGGATAGTGTTGTCCACGTACCCTCGTAGACCGAAAGCGGAAGCGTTATGACAACGTGCTTGATGTAGTCGTACGTCTTCACGATCCGACCGATCCTAGTACCAAAAGTATGGCACCTCCGTGATCTGCACACGTTCAGCTCAGTGACGTCCCGCGAACACTAGATCCAGCTGAGGTCGAGGGAAAGCTTCGTTAGCACGACGAGTTGATGACGGTGATGATGAAGTTACCGACGCATGGCTTTGCCTAAGCACTACAACGATATGATCGAGGTGGAAATCTGTGGAGGGGGGCACCACACACGGCTAAACAATCAACTTGTGTGTTTATGGGGTGCCCCCCTCCCCCGTATATAAAGGATTGGAGGAGGGGAGGGCTGGCCCTCTCTATGGCGCGCCCAAGGGGGGGGGGTCCTACTCCCACCAGGAGTAGGATTCCCCCCTTCCCTAGTTGGAGTAGGAGAGGAAGGAAGGAGGAGAGAGGGAGAAGGAAAGGGGGCCGTCCCCCCAACCCAATTCGGATTGGGCTTGGGGGTGCCCCCACCTTGGCTGCATCCTCCTCTCTCCCGCTAAGGCCCAATAAGGCTCATATACTCCCCGGGGGGTTCCGGTAACCTCCCGGTACTCCGATAAATGCCCGAACTCACCCGGAACCATTCCGATGTCCAAACATAGCCATCTAATATATCGATCTTTATGTCTCAACCATTTCGAGACTCCTCGTCATGTCCGTGATCACATCCGGGACTCCGAACAACCTTCGGTACATCAAAACACATAAACTCATAATACCGATCGGCACCGAACGTTAAGCGTGCGGACCCTACGGGTTCGAGAACTATGTAGAAATGACCGAGACTCATCTCCGGTCAATAACCAATTGTGGAACCTGGATGCTCATACTGGTTCCTACATATTCTACGAAGAACTTTATCGGTCAAACCGCATAACAACATACGTTGTTCCCTTTGTCATCGGTATGTTACTTGCCCGAGATTCGATCGTCGGTATCTCAATACCTAGTTCAATATCATTACCGGCAAGTCTCTTTACTCATTCCGTAATGCATCATCCCGCAAGTAACTCATTAGTCACATTGCTTGCAAGGCTTATAGTGATGTGCATTACCGAGAGGGCCCAGAGATACCTCTCCGATACTCGGAGTGACAAATCCTAATCTCGATCTATGCCAACTCAACAAACACTATCGGAAACACCTATAGAGCATCTTTATAATCACCCAGTTACGTTGTGGCATTTGATAGCACACTAAGTGTTCCTCTGGTATTCGGGAGTTGCATAATCTCATAGTCATAGGAACATGTATAAGTCATGAAGAAAGCAATAGCAACAAACTGAACGATCAAGTGCTAAGCTAACGGAATGGGTCAAGTCAATCACATCATTCTCTAATGATGTGATCTCGTTAATCAAATGACAACTCATGTCAATGGCTAGGAAACTTAACCATCTTTGATCAACGAGCTAGTCAAGTAGAGGAATACTAGTGACACTCTGTTTGTCTATGTATTCACACATGTACTAAGTTTCCGGTTAATACAATTCTAGCATGAATAATAAACATTTATCATGATATAAGGAAATATAAATAACAACTTTATTATTGCCTCTAGGGCATATTTCCTTCAGTCTCCCACTTGCACTAGAGTCAATAATCTAGATTACACAGTAATGATTCTAACACCCATGGAGTCTTGGTGTTGATCATGTTTTGCTCGTGAGAGAAGCTTAGTCAACGGGTCTGCAACATTCAGATCCGTATGTATCTTGCAAATCTCTATGTCTCCCTCCTTGACTTGATCGCGGATGGAATTGAAGTGCCTCTTGATGTGCTTGGTTCTCTTGTGAAATCTGGATTCCTTTGCCAAGGCAATTGCACCAGTATTGTCACAAAAGATTTTCATTGGACCCGATGCACTAGGTATGACACCTAGATCGGATATGAACTCCTTCATCCAGACAACTTCATTTGTGGCTTCTGAAGCAGCTATGTACTCCGCTTGACACGTAGACCCCGCCATGACGCTTTGCTTAGAGCTGCACCAACTTACAGCTCCACCGTTCAATATAAATACGTATCCGGTTTGTGACTTAGAGTCATCCGGATCAGTGTCAAAACTTGCATCGACGTAACCATTTACGACGAGCACTTTGTCACCTCCATAAATGAGAAACATATCCTTAGTCCTTTTTAGGTATTTCAGGATGTTCTTAACCGTTGTCCAGTGATCCACTCCTGGATTACTTTGGTACCTCCCTGCTAAACTAATAGCAGGGCACACATCAGGTTGGTACATAGCATTGCATACATGATAGAACCTATGGATGAAGCATAGGGAATGACTTTCATTTTCTCTCTATCTTCTGTAGTGGTTGGGCATTGAGTGTGACTCAACTTCACACCTTGTAACACAGGAAAGATCCCTTTCTTTGCTTGATCAATTTTGAACTTTTTCAAAACTTTATCAAGGTATGTGCTTTGTGAAAGTCCAACTAAGTGTCTTGATCTATCTCTATAGATATTGATGCCCAATATATAAGCAGCTTCACCGAGATCTTTCATTTAAAAACTTTTATTCAAGTATTCTTTTATGCTATCCAGAAATTCTATATCATTTCCAATCAACAATATGTCATCCACATATAATATTATAAATGCTACAGAGCTCCCACTCACTTTATTGTAAATACAGGCTTCTCCAAAAGTCTGTATAAAGCCATATGCTTTGATCACACTATCAAAACGTTTATTCCAACTCCGAGATGCTTGCACCAGTCCATAAATGGATCGCTGGAGCTTGCACACTTTGTTAGCATTCTTTGGATTGATAAAACCTTCGGGTTGCATCATATACAACTCTTCTTCCAGAAAACCATTCAGGAATGCAGTCTTTACATCCATTTGCCAAATTTTATAATCATAAAATGCAGCAATTGCTAACATGATTCGGACGGACTTAAGCATCACCTATGGGTGAGAAGGTCTCATCATAGTCAACTCCTTGAACTTGTCGAAAACCTTTCGCAACAAGTCATTTATTCTCCAGCGTTAGTCTTCTTCTTGAAGATCCATTTATTCTCGATGGCTTGCCGATCATCGGGCAAGTCAACCAAAGTCCACACTTTGTTCTCATACATGGATCTCATCTCAGATTTCATGGCCTCAAGCCATTTCGTGGAATCTGGGCTCATCATCGCTTCCTCATAGTTCGTAGGTTCGTCATGGTCAAGTAACATGACCTCCAGAAATGGATTACCGTACCACTCTGGTGTGGATCTTACTCTAGTTGACCTATGAGGTTCAGTAGTAACTTGATCTGAAGTTACATGATCATCATCATTAGCTTCCTCGCTAATTGGTGTAGTAGTCACATGAACTGATTTCTGTGATGAACTACTTTCCAATAAGGGAGCAGGTACAGTTACCTCATCAAGTTCTACTTTCCTCCCACTCACTTCTTTCGAGAGAAACTCCTTCTCTAGAAAGGATCCATTTTTAGCAACGAATGTCTTGCCTTCGGATCTGTGATAGAAGGTGTACCCAATAGTCTCCTTTGGGTATCCTATGAAGACACATTTCTCCGATTTGGGTTCGAGCTTATCAGGTTGAAGTTTTTTCACATAAGCATCGCAGCCCCAAACTTTAAGAAACGACAACTTAGGTTTCTTGCCAAACCACAGTTCATAAGGTGTCGTCTCAATGGATTTAGATGGTGCCCTATTTAACATGAATGCAGCCGTCTCTAAAGCATAACCCCAAAACGATAGTGGTAAATCAGTAAGAGACATCATAGATCGCACCATGTCAAGTAAAGTACGATTACGACGTCCAGACACACCATTACGCTGTGGTGTTTCGGGTGGCGTGAGTTGCGAAACTATTCCGCATTGTTTAAAATGAAGACCAAACTCGTAACTCAAATATTCTCCTCCACGATCAGATTGCAGACACTTTATTTTCTTGTTACGATGATTTTCCACTTTACTCTTGAAATTCTTTGAACTTGTCAAATGTTTCAGACTTATGTTTCATCAAGTAGATATACCCATATCTTCTCAAATCATCTGTGAAGGTCAGAAAATAACGATACCCGCCGCGAGCCTCAATGTTCATTGGACCACATACATCAGTATGTATGATTTCCAATAAATCTGTTGCTCGCTCCGTTGTTCCAGAGAACGGAGTTTTAGTCATCTTTCCCATGAGGCATGGTTCGCAAGTACCAAGTGATTCATAATCAAGTGATTCCAAAAGTCCATCAGAATGGAGTTTCTTCATGCGCTTTACACCAATATGACCCAAACGGCAGTGCCACAAATAAGTTGCACTATCATTATCAACTCTGCATCTTTTATCTTCAATATTATGAATATGTGTGTCACTACTATCGAGGTTCAACAAAAATAGACCACTCTTCAAGGGTGCATGACCATAAAAGATATTACTCGTATAAATAGAACAACCATTATTCTATGATTTAAATGAATAATCGTCTCGCATCAAACAAGATCCAGATATAATGTTCATGCTCAATGCTAGAACTAAATAACAATTATTCATGTCTAAAACTAATCCCGAAGGTGGATGTAGAGGTAGCGTGCCGACGGCGATCACATCAACTTTGGAACCATTTCCCATGCGCATCGTCACCTCGTCCTTAGCCAATCTTCACTTAATCCGTAGTCCCTGTTTTGAGTTGCAAATATTAGCAACAGAACCAGTATCAAATACCTGTGCACTCTGCGAGCATTAGTAAGGTACACATCAATAACATGTATATCACATATACCTTTGTTCACCTTGCCATCCTTCTTATCCGCCAAATACTTGGGGCAGTTCCGCTTCAAATGACCAGTCCCTTTGCAAGAGAAGCACTCGGTCTCGTGCTTAGGTCCAGACTTGGGCTTCTTCACTTGAGCAACAACTTGCTTGCCGTTCTTCTTGAAGTTCCCTTCTTCCCTTTACCCTTTTTACAAATCGGTGGTCTTGTTGACCATCAACACTTGATGCTCCTTCTTGATTTCTACCTCTGCAGCCTTTGGCATTGCGAAGAGCTCGGGAATTGTCTTATTAATCCCTTGCATATTATAGTTCATCACGAAGCTCTTGTAGCTTGGTGGCAGTGATTGAAGAACTCTGTCAATGACACTATCATCGTGAAGATTAACTCCCAACTGAGTCAAGTGGTTGTGGTACCCGGACATTTCGAGTATATGTTCACTGACTGAACTATTCTCCTCCATTTTGCAGCTATAGAACTTATTGGAGACTTCATATCTCTCAATCCGGGCATTTGCTTGAAATATTAACTTCAACTCCTGAAACATCTCATATGCTCCATGACGTTCAAAACGACGTTGAAGTCCCGGTTCTAAGCCGTAAAGCATGGCACACTGAACTATCGAGTAGTCATCAGCTTTGCTTTGCCAGATGTTCTTAACGTCATCAGCAACATCTGCAGTAGGCCTGGCACCCAGCGGTGCTTTCAGGATGTAATTCTTCTGTGCAGCAATGAGGATAGTCCTCAAGTTATGGACCCAGTCTGTGTAGTTGCTACCATCATCTTTCAACTTAGCTTTCTCTAGGAACGTATTAAAATTCAAAGGAACAGTAGCACGGGCCATTGATCTACAACAACATAGACATGCAAAATACTATCAGGTACTAAGTTCATGATAAATTAAAGTTCAATTAATCATATTACTTCAGAACTCCCACTTAGATAGACATCCCTTTAATCATCTAAGTGATCATGTGATCCAAATCAACTAAACCATGTCCGATCATCACGTGAGATGGAGTAGTTTTCAATGGTGAACATCACTATGTTGATCATGTCTGCTATATGATTCACGCTCGACCTTTCGGTCTCAGTGTTCCGAGGCCATATCTGCATATGCTAGGCTCGTCAAGTTTAACCCGAGTATTCTACGTGTGCAAAACTGACTTGCACCCGTTGTATGTGAACGTAGAGCTTATCACACCCGATCATCACGTGGTGTCTCGGCATGACGAACTTTCGCAACGGTGCATACTCAGGGAGAACACTTGTACCTTGAAATTTAGTGAGAGATCTTCTTATAATGCTACCGCCAAACTAAGCAAAATAAGATGCATAGGATAAACATCACATGCAATCAATATAAGTGATATGATATGGCCATCATCATCTTGTGCCTTTCATCTCCATCTCCAAAGCACCGTCATGATCACCATCATCACCGGTGCAACACCTTGATCTCCATCGTAGCATCTTTGTCGTCTCGCCAACTATTGCTTCTACAACTATCGCTACCGCTTAGTGATAAAGTAAAGCAATTACATGGCGATTGCATTTCATACAATAAAGCGACAACCATATGGCTCCTGCCAGTTGCCGACAACTCTGTTACAAAACATGATCATCTCATACAATAAAATTTAGCATCATGTCTTGACCATATCACATCACAACATGCCCTGCAAAAACAAGTTAGAAGCCCTCTACTTTGTTGTTGCAAGTTTTACGTGGCTGCTACGGGCTGAGCAAGAACCGTTCTTACCTACGCATCAAAACCACAACGATTTTTCGTCAAGTGTGTTGTTTTAACCTTCAACAAGGACCGGGCGTAGTCACACTCGATTCAACTCAAGTTGGAGAAACTGACACCCACCAGCCACCTATGTGCAAAGCACGTCGGTAGAACCAGTCTCGCGTAAGCGTACGCGTAATGTCGGTCCGGGCCGCTTCATCCAACAATACCGCCGAATGAAAGTATGACATGCTAGTAAGAAGTATGACTATTATCGCCCACAACTCTTTGTGTTCTACTCGTGCATATAACATCTACGCATAGACCTGGCTCGGATGCCACTGTTGGGGAATGCGGTAATTTCAAAAAAAATCCTACGCACACGCAAGATCCATCTAGGTGATGCATAGCAATGGGAGGGGAGAGTGTTGTCCACATACCCTCGTAGACTGAAAGCATAAGCGTTATGACAACGCGGTAGATGTGGTCGTATGTCTTCATGATCCGACAGACCCTAGTACCGAAAGTACGGCACCTCCGCAATCTGCACACGTTCAGCTCGGTGACGTCCCGCGAACTCTAGATCCAGCTGAGGTGGAGGGAAAGCTTTGTCAGCACGAAGGCGTGATGACGGTGATGATAGAGTTACCGACGCAGGGCTTCGCCTAAGCACTACAACGATATGACCGAGGTGGAAATCTGTGGAGGGGGCACCGCACACGGCTAAACAATCAACTTCTGTGTCTATGGGGTGCCCCCCTCCCCCGTATATAAAGGAGTGGAGGAGGGGAGGGCCGGCCCTCTCTATGGCGCGCCCAAGGGGGAGTCCTACTCCCACCGGGAGTAGGATTCCCCCCTTCCCTAGTTGGAGTAGGAGAGGAAGGAAGGAGGAGAGAGGGAGAAGGAAAGGGGGGCCGGCCCCCACCCCAATTCAGATTGGGTTTGGGGGGCGCTCGCCCACCTTGGCCGCCTCCTCCTCTCTCGCACTAAGGCCCAATAAGGCCCATATACTCCCCGGGGGGTTCCGGTAACCTCCCGGTACTCCGGTAAATGCCCGAACTCACCCGGAACCATTCCTATGTCCAAACATGGCCATCCAATATATCAATCTCTATGTCTCGACCGTTTCGAGACTCCTCATCATGTTCGTGATCACATCCAGGACTTCGAACAACCTTTAGTACATCAAAACACATAAACTCATAATACCGATCCTCACCTAACGTTAAGCGTGCGGACCCTACGGGTTCGAGAACTATGTAGACATGACCGAGACTCATCGGTCAATAACCAATAGCAGAACCTGGATTCTCATATTGGTTCCTACATATTCTACGAAGCTCTTTATCAGTCAAACCGCATAACAACATACATTGTTCCCTTTGTCATCGGTATGTTACTTGCCCAAGATTCGATCATCGGTATCTCAATACCTAGTTCAATCTTGTTACCGGCAAGTCTCTTTACTCATTCTGTAATGCATCATCCTGCAACTAACTCATTAGTCACATTGCTTGCAAGGCTTATAGTGATGTGCATTACCGAGAGGGCCTAGAGATACCTCTCCGATACTCGGAGTGGCAAATCCTAATCTCGATCTATGCCAACTCAACTAACACTATCGGAGACACCTGTAGAGCATCTTTATAATCACCCAGTTATGTTGTGACATTTGATAGCACACTAAGTGTTCCTCTGGTATTCGGGAGTTGCATAATCTCATAGTCATAGGAACATGTATAAGTCATGAAGAAAGCAATAGCAACAAACTAAATGATCAAGTGCTAAGCTAACGGAATGGGTCAAGTCAATCACATCATTCTCTAATGATGTGATCTCGTTAATCAAATGACAACTCATGTCAATAGCTAGGAAACTTAACCATCTTTGATCAACGAGCAAGTCAAGTAGAGGCATACTAGTGACACTCTGTTCGTCTATGTATTCACACATGTACTAAGTTTCCGGTTAATACAATTCTAGCATGAATAATAAACATTTATCATGATATAAGGAAATATAAATAACAACTTTATTATTGCCTCTAGGCATATTTCCTTCATGTTCGACCCTTTTTGCGTATGGGGAAATGAGTTGTCCATGAATATCAATCAAATCAAGAAACTCAGAAAGATTGTTAGGATAAAGAAATTAGCGACAAAAAACAACAAGATCTTTTGTCTGCACAATGAGGAAGACATCAGTTCACTACAAGATGGTACTAACTATTATACCTTGCCTTTCTTTATTCCTTTGCCCATTTCCAATATAGAGAAGATATTTATGCACATCCTTGTTTTCAGGCCTTTCCAAAGCAGTTCACTAATGATTACCTCTCAAACCACCTCTATGGTCAGGAGGCGAGGAAGGTTTTCATACAACACCCACGGTTCAATATTGAAATGTTCCTGAAGAGGATGAAGAACGGACGGTCAATCATCCACATGCACTGGCCTAAAGTTGCAAAGACCTTCAACATGAATGAAGGCTCAATATTCGCCTTCCGCTTCAGCAGTTTTCCAGATGAGATGCATCTGTCTATATACCATCTATGATGCTAATTTCGAAAGGTTCTACATGTTGCATGTGAAACTTGCTGCTGGTGCAGTTGTGTAATGGGGTAGCTGAGTGCTGAAGCTATATCATGTTGTACTCTGATGTATTTAAATTATGAAATTATGCTTCCTTAGTATGGAAATGAAATATATTGTGTGCTTAATATGAATGTCAATTATATTAATAAATGAATTATGAATAATTAAATAATTAGCCTGCTAATTGGGTTTTGCTATTGCAAACGGTTATTGAAAAAATACCGTGGGTGATGACCTCAGGCAACGCACACAGTTTCTAGGAATAAACCGTGTTGGATCAATGAACAATCACACACGACTTTCTCTTGAAAACTGTTTGGTTAGGCCACCTTGCGCAAACGTTTATCACATAAAAATTGTGTGTCATGGATAGCCTTTGCCACACAGTTTCTTCTACGGACCATGTCTTATACATTCAATAACTCAAACGATTTAACGGGAAAAATTGTGTGTGATGTACCTGTGAACAGAAACGTTTTCCTTGGAGCGACTGTGTGGGATGTACATACGGACGGAAACGTTTAGCGGGGACTGACTGTGTGGGATGTACTTGCGACCAGAAACAATTTCGCCGTATAATTGTATTTTTTTAGCTCTACTGTACGTATTTCCGTATTTGAGCGCTCGCAGGTCGCACATGACCTCATTTTTCCGAGCGTGTGTGCCAGGAGGACATATCCCCGACGGTTTCTGGGTCGTGTGGGCAAGACCGCCTATCGCCCACACTCACTTGGCGACGGTTCCAAATGCCGTCGCGGAAAGGGGTTAAAACCGTTTGTTTAGGACCGACGCGCACCAGTGATATATGCAGTTGAATATATATGATCATGAGTTATTATTGTTGACAATTATCCCTGAGGTAAATAAGTTGGCAGGTGAAGCACTAGACCCCCATATTTCTTTGTGTCTGATTGAAACTTTTGGCTCTAAAAATATGATTTGAGTGCCATCATTCATTAGAAAATTATATGATGGTTGAGTGTGTGAACTTTGCCAAACAAAAGCTCTTACATAGAAACTTCTGAAAAATATAATGAATTGTAATTGCTTGAATAACTAAGAACATAGTTTGTTGGATTTCAAGAGAGTTTATGGTCTATACTTTATCATATGAATAGGTTGTTACTTGATCATGAGAAGTTTTATGAATAATAATTGTTGTTCAAGGTATACTATTAATTATAATCATGATGCTTGGATGTTCGTATTTTTCTTTTATCGATACCTCTCTCTATAAACTTGTAATCATGTTTACCGAGTTCGGGAGAGTTGATATGTCCAGTTTACATCATGATTTCCTACTACTATTTATCTTGTTTTGAAGTTAGATTTCATATTATGATGCAATTCTAATGCATTTTCTCTCTTAGAATGCAAGAAACATCAAAAGAGGGAGATTATCAAAAACTGGAATTCTGACCTAGAAAAGCTACAATAAAGATAGCAATTCTCTAGAGCTCAAAATGACGTAAAATTCGACGGAGATCTATTTTCAAATATATAAAGAATACTGGAAGAAAGAAGTATCGAAGAAGTGCCTCGGTGGGCCCATAACCCAAGGGGGGACACTACCACCAGGGCGCGCCGCCCTGGCTTGTGGACCCATAGAGGTTTATTGCTAACTCCTACCTCTTGAGCTTGCGTTGGATTTCCTTGAAGAGGAAAGGTTATGCAGCACAGTAGCGTAAGTATTTCCCTCAGTTTTTGAGAACCAAGGTATCAATCCAGTAGGAGACTACGCGCGAGTCCCTCGTACCTACGCAAAGCAAATAACTCATCGCAACCAACGCGAATAGGGGTTGTCAATCCCTTCACGGTCACTTACGAGAGTGAGATCTGATAGAGATGATAGATAATATTTTTGGTATTTTTGGTATAAAGATGCAAAGTAAAATAGAAGGTAAAGTAAATAGCAAAGCAATAATAAAGCGTAGGAAGATTAATATGATGAGAATAGACCAGGGGGCCATAGATTTCACTAGTGGCTTCTCTCAAGAGCATAACTATTCTACGGTGGGTGAACAAATTACTGTTGAGCAATTGACATAAGTGAGCATAGTTATGAGAATATCTAGGTATGATCATGTATATAGGCATCACGTCCGAGACAAGTAGACCGACTCCTGCCTGCATCTACTACTATTACTCCACTCATCGACCGCTATCCAGCATGCATCTAGAGTATTAAGTTCAAGAAAACAGAGTAACGCCTTAAGCAAGATGACATGATGTAGAAGGATAAATTCATGCAATGCGATAAAAAAAACCATCTTGTTATCCTCGATGGCAACAATACAATACGTGCCTTGCTGCCCCTACTGTCACTGGGAAAGGACACCGCAAGATTGAACCCAAAGCTAAGCACTTCTCCCATTGCAAGAAAAACCAATCTAGTAGGCCAAACCAAACTGATAATTCGAAGAGACTTGCAAAGATAACCAATCATACATAAAAGAATTCAGAGAAGATTCAAATATTGTTCATAGATAATCTTGATCATAAACCCGCAATTCATCGGTCTCAGCAAATACACTGCAAAAAGAAGATTACATCGAATAGATCTCCACGAGAGAGGAGGAGAACATTGTATTGAGATCCAAAAAGAGAGAGGAAGCCATCTAGCTACTAACTATGGACCCGAAGGTCTGAGGTAAACTACTCACACTTCATCGGAGGGGCTATGGTGATGTAGAAGCCCTCCGTAGTGGATTACCCTTCCGTCGGAGCTCCGGAACAGGCCCCAAGATGGGATCTCGTGGATACAGAAAGTTGCGGCGGTGGACTTAGGTTTTTGGCTCCGTATCTGATCATTTGGGGGTACGTAGGTATATATAGGAGGAAGGAGTACGTCGGTGGAGCTTCGTGGGGCCCATAAGGGTGGGGGCGCGCCTCGGGGGTAGGGCGCGCCCCCCTACCTCATGCCCACCTCGTGGCTTTCTTGACGTAGGGTCCAAGTCTCCTTGATCATATTCGGTGAGAAAATCACGTTCCCGAAGGTTTCATTCCGTTTGGACTCTGTTTGATATTCCGTTTCTTCGAAACACTGAAATAGGCAAAAAAACAGCAATTCTGGGCTGGGCCTCCGGTTAATAGGTTAGTCCCAAAAATAATATTAAAGTGAAAAATAAAGCCCAATATTGTCCAAAACAGTAGATAATATAGCATGGAGCAATCAAAAATTATAGATACGTTGGAGACCTATCACTCAAATCCTTATCCTATATGAAGCCATTTACCCTAGAAAAAAAATCAAGAGAAGACTTTCGGGACCAGCCGCCACTGTCTAGAGGCGAAAACAGAGGCGGAGCACTTTTGGTCTCTAGCGGAGCGATTCTGCCAGGGAAACTTCCCTCCGGAAGGGGAAATTGAAGCCATCATCATAACCAACGTTTCTCTCATCGTGGGAGGCCTCATCTTCACCGACATCTTCATCAACACCATCTCATCTCCAAAAGCTAGTTCATCTCTTGTGCTCAATCTTTGCATCAAATCTTAGATTTGTACCAGTGGGTGATAGTAGTGTTGATTACATCTTGTAGTTGATGCTAGTTGATTTACTTGGTGGAAGATCTTTATGTTTAGATTGTTGATTGCATATTATATCTACTGAACATGTTCAGTATTATGATTTGTGTAGCTTTATTTGTTCGTGAGGACATGAGAAAAGTCTTGTTATTAGTAATTATGAGAAAAGTCTTGTTATTAGTAATTATGTGAACGTTGACTACATGACACTTTGCCATCTTTGGGCCTAGGGGAGAGCATCATGGAATTAGTTTGTAGATCCTGGATTGCGACAGTGACTGAAACCTACACCCCAATTTATGAATTGTTCCATGAGGGGCCGTTTTGGATCTACATGTTTAATGCTATATGGTCAGATTTATCTTAATTATTTCTCTTCTATTTGTCGATGCTTGCATGGAGGGTATTATCATAAGTGGGTGTTTGTTCAAGTAAGAACAACATCTTAGCTCCGGTCCACCCACATAAAAACTTATTTAGGCAATGAACACAAGTTGATGAATCGTAGTGAAAGTAACTCGCCGATATTTCTGTGTGCCCTCAAGAGCGTTTTGATCACTATAAGAAGTTCCACCGGCTTGTTCTTAGCAACATTAAGGACTGGACCATCTTACTGCACCTTGTTACTTTTATTACTTCTTACTTGTTACCAATTATCTTGCTATCAAACTATCACTTGCAGAAAATACCTTGCTGAAAGCCGTCTATCAATTTCTTCTGCTTCTGGTTGGTTTCGACACTCTTACTTATCAAAGGACCACGATTAATCCCCTATAGTTATGGATCATCAGTCGTCCTCTTCCACATTCGAGGGCAAGGATGGCGAGTTCACCGAGGTTGTGGTGGTGTGGCACGGCGAGACTTCCTAAAACGCCTCGTGCGTCATACATGTGATCACAATTGCTGAATACTCCTATCTTTTTCTTTATTGGATTTGGAGCTTGGTGAAGGGAGCTTTGGCCAGCAGTAAAATTGTTGCCTTATGACAGTAAGGTCATGAGTTTTTTCTGAAAAACTTCTGATCTATTTATTTTCAGTCATAGTAGTATAATTAATGAATATTAAAAATAATAAAAATTACATCCAGATCCGTAAACCACCTAGCGACAACTATAAGCACTGAAGCGAGTAGAAGGCGCGTTGCTGCCATCGCCCCTCCCTCGCCGGAGCCAGGCAAAATATGTTGTAGTAGACAGTCGGGAAGGCGTTGTGCTAAGACCCCATAAAACCAACGCACTAGAACAGCAACCGACACCGATGAAAAGTATCGTAAATCAGAAGAATCCAACCTGAAGAACATGAACATAGGCGAACGACGAACAAATCCGAGCAAATTTACCAAAGATAAATCCATCGGAGAGAATCTTTTGCAAAATGTAGAAAAAAACTGCGTACAAAAGACCCAAAGTGTTTGGACCCCTTTCGGACCCTGCGCGCGCAAGTGGGAGTGCAGACACGCAGTTAATAAAATACTTTGGCGTGCTAATCGATGGTCAAATCAGTCACCATCACAGGTGCTATACATGTCCAGCGAATCATCAGTTTATACAGGTGTAAAATCCAGTAATCAACAATGCCTAGCCATCCTTTTTGGTTAGTCGAACAATGCCAAAGCTATCCGACAGAACATAGAAGCTTGTAGATGGAGAAGCGCAAAGCAATTCCAAATCAGAGTTCAGCTAAGACCAGCGGGCCCACATGCAGAGCCGCAGAGATCACGGCCGCGTGTATATAACGCCCAGACACGGCTACGGCCAGGTAGAACCAACCGTAGAGGCGGGGCCAGTTTTGCTTAGCACCCAGATAGAGAGAGAGAGAGAGAGAGAGACCGAGAAGGCAGGGAAGGAACGCAAGGTACAAACACGAGCCATGCTCCTCTCTTGCTTTGCTTCCGTTGGCTTAGTTCTTACTGGAGTATATATAGCAATTAATAAATTCAAGTTACAGCGGTCAATATCAGCCGCTTTAAGAGAATCATCATCATTATAGGTCGTACAGTATAATTTTACTGTTGCTTCGAGAGTTACAGGACACGAGCACTGTGATCCTCGGGTGAATCTTGACTTCGATCGCATCGATCAAGTGTTTTAATATACAGAAAAAAGGTCAGTTCTGTTCGAGATGGGGTGGGCCGGGGGTGGGGATCAGTGGAGCATCTCCATGAAGAACAAGGAAGAGCGAGGCCTCCTCATCTCATCCCCTTGGTTCGTTGGTTAGATTTCCTCGGATTGCCCGTTTCGATTATGTCATGCCTGGAAAGCATCACCCGCGGTTTGGTGGCGGCGGAAGAATCCGAGGCGAGCGATCTCTGCAGATTAAACGTCGGATCGGATTTGGGATGGGGGTGTGGATCGGTAATGTAGGGGGAATCTGAGATTTCTCTGTTCTTTCCTGCCCCCCTCCCTTTCTCTGCTCCGGATTACTGATTCAGGAGCAGCTGATTCGGATCCTATCTACACACTCTGTTTTGATCGGCGTAAAGTGGACAAGGAAAATGCTTGCCCTTGGCTGTTTATTGTCTTTTTTAACTAGTATATACCGTACTTCTTTAATCCCCTCTTCATTGTTTATAGTTCCGTCCTGAACTTCATGTTTCAAATTTCAAATCTTAGCGTTGCGTGACTGAGTCAAATGATTTTTTGTTTATGAGAAAAAGTAGGGAATTCCTGAAGAGGTTATTAGAAATAAATGTCGCCGACGTGTCGTATACGATGCTCCTATATTTCTCCTTGGTACCGTGGATTTCTTTCCGTCTCTGCAACTTGATGGAGGAAATATCTGTCCTGTTCCCCTTTATTTGTAGCACTGTTTCTTTTGTTCCATTGCTTTTCGGTGGCATTACTTTTCCACAGCCCCCCGCCACAGCCATCTTCTTGTAAATTCATTAATACAGGGTTATGTTAAACATGTCAAAACTCCAATTCCTAGTATCATAGTACTAGGCAGTGAAATTTTAGGTGTCAGCCAGACCATGTAAGGAGGCAAAGGGGAAAAGAGAGAAGAGAACCACATTTGGGCCCCTCGGCTTTCGTTTTAGGAAGCTATTGCAATCAGTTGCTATCTTTGTCTACCCCCATCCTCTTACTCTTCTGAAAACTAGGACAGTGACTGAAGAATATGTAAAATCCACGCTACAACAAGAAAATATGTAGGACCCACAACTCAGCTTCTCAGCGAACATGTGTAATTCAGAATTTTCTTTACCATCAATTCTTATATTCTTGAAAGGTATGGGGAGTGGATAGGAGAGAAAGGAAGGCAGCTTGAATTGATTGTTTAGTGGTGGTTATAAGCCAAATTGTAGGTCAAAGTGAATACAAACTAAACTAGGAAATGCGTTTGCCGTTACTTACTATGCTTACTCAATTGCTACTAGAAACCGAAAGTCGAAAGCTTTAACCTGTCACACTTTTGCAATAGCAATAGAAATTACATCTGAAGTTGCACATAACATGAATATGGGTAACTCCCTAAAACTATTGCTGGGCTCTTCAGGGATAGCTTCTCATATAAGTTCCATATACTAAGCTTTTAACTTAGGATATCATTGTCTAGATAGAAAGAACCTTTTAAGGATATACCGAGATTTAGCAGGCGAGCATAATCGTGAAGCACGCCCTTGTTTTTGGATGTTCTGTACAATTGTTTTTAGGAACACACGAGAAAGCACACTTTTTTTTTTCTCATTAGAAGTGCTAATAAAACAAACTAGCATATTCTTCACATGTTCAAATGTGAACTCTCTTTATAATGAAGGCGCGTGTCCTGAATTGTTTGCTTGGATAAAATTATTTATGGTTATTCTGAGCTGATCTCTTGGCCCACTCCTACGATTCTGATCTTTCGTGCTGCCTGGTCACTGATTTTTTATTCTTTTCCTGCGAATTGATGAATAATCTTATTGCTAAAATGGAAAAGGCAAAAAACATTGCATATTGAGTTGTTGTCATTGCTTGCTTGAGAGAAAGAAGAGAAAAGACTTATGGTTGGCTGGTTGCAGGAGTTTAATTGTATTAATATGACTACCCTCATAAATTGCCTGTCTGCAATTTCTTATGGCTTTCTCTGCTGCCACCTCTCTTGCTCTCCGATCCTTCAAGGCTGCAAGGCACCCGTTACCTAAACGTGTCCTCTTTCCTGCGTTTCAAGAGCGTCACCACTGACCCATCTTGTATCCTCCCATTGACCAATCTGGTCTTTGTCTTTTTCATGCACTTGTCGACACCTGCTGCTTCCTTAGTGTCCAAGAATCAGCAGTTTCCTTTCACTTCTCTCTCCTTCATGTGTCCTCCCCTCGTTCCTGAATACTACTCATGCTATCTATAAATGGTCTAATAGGTTTTGATCTTTCCATACAGAAGTCGGGACCAGAGGAAGCAGTACAAATTACCGATGGATTTTGGGACTGAACTGAAGGGATGTGTTTGCCGGATCAACAACTGCGCCATCGAACTATTCTCCATGGAGGAGGATTTGGAGATTGAAGACGAAGACTCATGGGACCTGGTTGGGAGGGACCTCCGTCTGAAGGCCACCTTCATGTATATTGACCTCAGCCGTGTGATCTCCTCCTGTGAGAGCGATGAGCGCAAGAAGACGCTCACCGGCCTAGCCAACAAGTTCTTCTACTTCATGGACGAGGTGATGATTTCTGTCTTCCCCTTGTTTGGTCAACAACCTTCGGCTCGAAGCATGCCTTATTTCATTGCGAATTCACATGTCGAATCATACATACACAAGTTATCAGGGTTCATGGACGCCCTTGATTATCAAATTTCACAGATGCCTCAGCATCTCAAGTGAAATTAATTTGCAATTGCGTCCTAATAAGGGGCAGATTATTTAAAGTTTTGCCTGCTATACAGCTCAACATTTTCTAAGTAAAGGTATAAAAGTGGTTCAGTTCATGTTGCAGCAGCCTATGTGGACTATTCTGATCTGATGGATGTTTAATAAGTACAGTAGTACAGATCTTTTGACGGAAATGTTTAATACATATAATTATAACGGATAACTGTCCCCACTTAAGCAAGTCGTTTTCACCTTTTTCCTGTTTCCTTTTGCGTTGGCCGAAGTTGTTATGGATCATGACTGGGCTTTCGCTGATAGAGTTCAAAGTGCTTGTTCATCAGCAGTATAAGGAACTCAGTCAAGTGCAGTTAGTCCTCTTTGGCTTTCTGCAGTGTAATATTTATGTAGACTAGTCTCTGGTCAACTTTACAAAATGGTTGCTTGGCGGTTCCTTATGACAACGATCTGGGCAATTTAGCATGATGTACTATGCTTGATGCTAACCGAGTTAAGATGCCCTTGTGCAAATGGCAGTTGGGCAATGCGGTGAAGGACAGAAGCGCCCCCCTGGTGCAGGTGTGCTACAGCGACACGACTCATGTTCTCCGCGAGGTGGTGGCCGCCCTTGTGCCGTCCCATTAGTCTGGCTCTGGCATCCATGCTGAGAAAGCTGTAAGATCTGGGAGCTTCGCAGTTCTTGGAAACAAGAAATTGCCCAAAAACCTGTACAAAGAGGACAGGCCAACATGAGGGGCCTATGTAATGTACATATCGTTAAACGGCTGTGGAGCCGAAGCAAACTAAATGATTAGTGTCTGGTTTGCACCATGATTGAGGTGTTCCTGTTAAATTTGTTTTTTCAGTTCTGTATGTTGCATGCGTCTAGCACGGTGGTAAAGACCTCCTGAAGTGAGGCTACTGACCAGGGCTCGAATCCTTATTCTCACCAAAAAGGCCCCTCGCTGCGTATACTTGCACAGTGCAAACCGGTGTGACTAGGGCTCGAATCTTGATTCTCACAAAAAAGGTCCCTCGCTGCGTATACTTGCACAGTGCAAACCGGTGCGTTCGTTATGCATACCTTCGCTGCGCAAACCGGTGTTTGGAGTTTTCTCATGACGTTAGAATGCAATGCCTTCGAGTTCTCTCCACCATGGGGTTGAGTTTATTATTATTATTATTATTATTATTATTATTATTATTATTATTATTATTATTATCATTATTATTATTATCATTACTATTATTATGTTGCTGACGTTCCTTCCTCTTGACGCTGAATGTGGGTAGTCATTATTGATGCGCTTCAAAGGTGTGAAAAAGTCTGCAATACTACTATATCTTAGCTCAATGGTCAATCAATCAAGGCTCTATTTAAAATTTTGGGTTGCAAATGCAACAATGCATTGTGGTAGGCGCGAGTAGTGAGTTATCGATACGGTGTCCATCCCTCGGTTTGATCTCTCATCTATTTTGCATTTCGGCATATCATATATCAACCTACGTAGCAGGATAATAGCAAGTGATGGCATGTCATCAGAAACCTATTTCACAAGAATAAACTAGAGTTTACTAGTTAACTACTCCCTCCGTTCCAAAATAGATGACTCAACTTTGTATTAAAGTTAGTACAAAGTTGGGTCATCTATTTTGGAACGGAGGGAGTATATATTAATATTCACCAGTATGAGATCATGTGGGAGAGGGAGGCGAGCCTTCTAGAAAAGTTGCAACAGCCTGGGCGCAGGCAGGGAGGAAAGTTCATTTAGGTGAAGTTTGAACAGTGTTGCGGGACCTCATGAAAGAGTTGCAGGTTTGGAGTAACGCCCGGTTCGAAAGTGTTGTAAAGGAACTTGAACAAGCAAGGTGCAAGTTAGAGGAGCTGATTACCATGAATGGTGACGGCGATGAAATACGTCGAGTCTCTAGGTGATGTTCGAATAGTGCCGTGGGACCTCATGAAAGAGTTGCAGGTTTGGAGTAAGGCCCGGTTCAGAGGTGTTATAAAGGAACTTGAACAAACAAGGTGCAAGTTAGAGGAGCTCATGCCTATGAATGCTAACCGTGATGAAATATGTTGAATCATGTGAATGAATTATTGTATAGAGAAGAGCGTATCTGGATGCAAATGTCGCATGTGGACTCACTTTGTGATGGGGACCGTAACACAAGATTCTCTCATCAAAAAGCAGTTTGGAGAGCACGTAAATATAAAGTTAAATATCTCATGGATGCTGATTGTACTAGGCAGACCGAACAACAAGTTATGGGATCCGTGGCCACTGCATATTTCGAGACAGTCTTCCAAAGAGACGAAAATTTTATACATGTTGGACCATTGTTGAATTTGTTTGAGGAGAAGGTCACGGCTGATATGAATGAATACAGTGTGCGGAATTCACATAGAAGGAATTTCTGATAGTGTATTTCAGATACACCCCCTAAAAGCACCGGGGTGTGATGGGTTCCATGCTCGATTCTTTCAATGGAATTGGTTGACCCTCAAGGAGGAAATTATCAAAGCAGTGAAGGAGCTCTTCAGAACATGTATCATGCCTAGTGGGGTGAATGACACAGTAATAGTTTTTATTCCAAAAAAAAGTGCCGCGGTCAGACTCACTGATTTTGAACCCATAATAAGCGCGCACACACACACGCTCCTACCACAGCCTGTCTTCTACTCCGATTTCCTTTTAACTAACTATTTTTCTTTTGATTTGTTCTGATTTTCTTCTACCTTCTTTTGCAAGGCCTATCTCAGGAATCTTAGGGTTTCTAACCCTTTTCTTTTTAAGATCCAGCAATTGCTGGCATTTCATTGCATTAGCAGGAAGCAGTGGGAGAAAAACATGAGGGGGTTCCGGCCCTAGGGCCAAGTACAGGAAAGGTGTACATCATACAGCAACGGACCGAATTTTCCGGCCGTCAAAATAGAAGCAAAACTATTTCCTCACGGTGGATCCCAGAAGGGGCTCTGCAGGGCAATGGCTCCTGCCTGGCGCCAGAGTTGAACGGAGTTTTCGATGGCCCAGAAGACGTCATCTGGCTCTGGTTGCTTGCCTTTGAAAGTGCATTCGTTTCGCTCTTTCCGGATTTCCCAGCAAGCTAGGAGGATGATTGTTTTTGCCCCTTTCCTGTAAGCCATCGGCGTTGCCTGGACCATCTTGTGCACGATCTGTTTTGGATTGGAGGTCGTCCATGAGTCGCACGGGAGGAGGTTTGAGCATCCTCCCCTGCACCCCACCGATCGCCAAACGGCAAGGGCGGCTGGGCAGTCCCATATGAGGTGGTGTGATGACTCAAGGCTGCGAACACACAGTTGGCAGAAATAGTTGTTTGGCCAACCCCTTCGCTGGAGGCGGTCGTTTGTCCACAGGCGATCCATCATCAGCAGCCAGGCGAAAAATTTGATGCTTCCCGGTGCCCATGTCTTCCAGACTAGATCATCCATGGTTGATCATAGCCTGCCCTGAAATTGCATCGCGTAGGCCGATCTTGATGTGTATTGCCCCTTTGCATCCTGGTTCCAACGGATGGTGTCCTGGGTGCCCTCGCTGAACTCGGTTGCAGCTGTGGTGATCTGGCGATGCAGTCGAATGAAATCCGGCAGCAAAGGCAGTGTGTCCCCGTGCCTAAGGTCCTTTATCCAGTTATCATCCCTGATCGCCTCGCGCACGGTCCGCTTCTTCCTCTTGGAGTGGTTGTAGAGGCACGAGTATGCCGCAGCAAGGGTGCAGGTTCCAAGCCACCGGGAGCAGCCGCGAACAGAGCCATGTCCTCGCCGTTGCATGGCGGCAAGGTGCCATACCAAGGGCGGCTAGGGTCTGTCCAGGCGATCCATAGCCATCTGAGTCTCAAGGCGCGACTGAAGCGCTCTAGATCAGGGATTCCCAAGCCTCCATGCATGGTCGGCGAGCACACCGTCGGCCAGTTCACCTTGCAACTAGCTCCGGTGATCTCCCCCTCCTGCTTCCACAAGAATTTCCTCCTACACTTATCAATGTCTTTCAGTAGCTTCTTGGGGATCCGCAGAACTGTGAGTGCAAAAGTTGGCATGGCACTGAGCACACATCTAACAAGAATCCTCCGGCTAGCTATAGGTAGCAGTCTGCCTTTCCATCCCGCTAGTCTTGCCTTAAGCCTATCTATGATGAATTGTAGATGCACTAGCCTTAATCTAGAAGTGGTAATAGGTAGGCCTAGGTAGGTGGCTGGGAAGGTGCCTATTGCACCTCCAAAATTCTGTAGCACGCCCTCGAGGTCGACGTTGTAGCATCTAATGGGTAGGGTTGATGACTTTGCGGGGTTTATATGAAGGCCCGTGGATTCGCCGAAACTTTGAAGAATGTCTAGTAGCGCATCAATCTCCTGTTGTATTGGATTTGCAAAGATGACAGCATCGTCAGCGTACAGACTCACTCTAAGCTTGAGCTCTCTGCCGGGCAAGGGGGCAAGAAGCTGTCGATGCGTGGCTTCTTCTAAGAGATGATGAAGCGGGTCAATCGCCAAAATGAACAGGAAGGGCGATAGGGGGTCTCCTTGCCGGAGTCCTCGACGGTGTATGATCTTGCGGCCCAGCGAGCCGTTGAGGAGGAAGGATGAGGATGAGGTGGCGAGGAGTAGAGCAATCCAGTCTCTCCACTGGGCACTGAACCCCAACTTTTGCATCAGTTCAAGGATGTACTCCTAGGACACATTACCGAAAGCTTTGGCAATGTCTAGCTTAAGTAGTATTGCTGGGGTCTTTTTTCTGTGGAGAGCTTTGACGCGATTCTGGACGTACAGGAAACTATCGTGGATGCATTTGGTGCGAAGGAGGGCCGACTGAGCCCGGGAGACAAGGGTGTGGATGACCGTGGCCAGCCTCATCGACGGTACTTTGGAAATAAGCTTGGTGATGGAGTGGATCAGGCTAATGGGCCTATAATCACTAATGGTGGACGCCCCTATGTTTTTTTGGTAGGAGAGCTACTATGGCTGTGTTGAGCATGGCGAAGTTTCTGCCAGCAAGGTTGTAGAACTGAGAGAAGGCCGCCAGATGTCGCTTTTGATCAGCACCCAGCAGGATCTGAAGAAGGTGTCGGAGAAACCATCCGGCCCCGGTGATCGCTCGGCCGGGGAGGACTTGATCGCAAGCCACACTTCTTCTTCGGTGAAAGGATTGTCGAGGCCACCACCGTGGATTTGTGGTAATTGGAGTGCAGTCCAGTTGATGGTGGTACTCCGCGGCGCCGTGGAGCCTAGCAAGGAGTGGAAATGATCATGGATCATCCTCTCCTTGTCCTCCTGTGCAGTGACTGACCCAGCTGGCCCGTGCAATGCATGGGTGAAGTTTTTGCGTGCTCTGGAGCTAATCTTCGCCTGAAAAAAGGCAGTCGGTGCATCGCCAGCCCGGAGCCAGGTTATTCGGGACGCCTGCCTTTTTCGGGCTCTCTCTACTGCAGTCAGGCCTAGAATTCGCAGCTTAAGGGCTTTGCGCAGATGGAATTCATCGTCAGAGAGGGGCCTAGATTCCTGTGCTATGTCTAATCTCAGGACGATTTCCGAAGCAAGGTGTAACTGGAGGCGCGCGTCTCTAAACAGTGACTTGCTCCAAATCTTCAGGTCCTTAGCCACTCTATTCATCTTAGTGTTAAGTCTAGCAAAAGCACAACGCTCCGTCATAGGTTGATTAACATGCCCTGTCTACTGTTTCATGGAAGTGTGGGTGTTGAGGCCAGAAGGACTCGAATCTGAATCTAGCCCGTCGTCGAGGGGCTGCCGCAGTTGCAAGTAGCAAAGGGCAGTGGTCGGAGCAAGAGGTGGATGCGGCGTGCAGCAGGTGCGTTGAGAAAAGGCTTTCCCATGCAATCGTGCAGAAGAACTTGTCAATGCTGACAAGGGTCGGGTTTCTCCGCTCGTTGCTCCAAGTGAAGCGGCGATTCTTGCATTTGATTTCACGTAGACCCCCTGCATCAATGGCCACTCTAAACTTGTCGATGATCCTATGATTGATGTTGCTATTGTTTTTGTCCCTAGCCTCATATATAATGTTGAAATCGCCATTGATCAGCCAGGCCTCTCCTGGCTGGGGAGCCACCCTAACGATCTCGGCAAGGAAATCATCCTTACGTATCTCATCTACTGGCCCGTAGACCGTTGTCAGCCAGAAGTAATCCTGGGCTCCGATTATACTAACTTTAGCCGTGATGGAGAACTGGCCTATTGCGTGGGCTTGAACGGAGACAGTGTCGGAGTCCCAGAAAATGGCGACTCCTCCTCGTGTTCCCATGGCAGGTAGCACGACGCAATCATCTAGTCTACTTCCTCCAATTTCCTTTGCTATTGCTGGCGACCAGTTCTCGATCTTTGTCTCCTGGAGACAAAGAATAGCTAGCCTATGTGTGCTCACAGCCTCACAAACTACAGAGCGTCGAGCCGGCGTGTTTAGGCCTCTAACGTTCCAGCTCATTATAGGGCATGGCGTGCTATCCATTGGCAGATGAAGGGGCGCTCATGAGATGAACTACAGGTGTAACGCGCAATTAAAACCTTCGACGACTGTGGATCATTGCAGGGAAAGACGAGTACACCATCCATCTATCCTGGGGTTGCCGGGGGCCACCAATAGGCCCAAGATCCCGCCGGCAAACTCTAAACCTCCTACTGCAGCTATTGTTACAAGTTTGCAGAAACATAACTAAAGTTAACTTCACCAGGCACACGGCTAGCCGTCGTCGATGGGGGACACTAGTGAAGACTACTGGCATGGTGCGTTGGATGGCCCCGGGGCCTCACCGTCTTGGGCCCCTGCAATGACTTTGAGAGCGCGGGCATCGAGGCGGGTGAGCTTGGCAATGGCAGCGATGTCGGTGTCCGAGAGCGGCTCGTCGAAGCGGCGGATGAGAGCCTCGGCCGTCTGAGCCATCATCTTCTCCTTTGGGCCAAGGATCCCCAGCCCGTGCATGATGCGTAGCGTGGCCCTCTGAGAGACCGGCACCGTTGAGGGGTTGCCGGCCTGCCTTGCACTCTGCCTGGTTGGCTTCGGGGTGTTTCGAGCCCTAGCAGGCGTCTTGTCACGGGCCGGCAGCTTGCCAATCACCGCGCGGGTCAGGGAGTGAAGAGGGGCTGCGTCTCCGGTTCTTCTTCTTCACCTAGCGGCTGCATCTCCATGACCTTCTGGGTGACCTCGCCCAGCTGTAGCTCGTGCGTGCATGCCACCTGGGGGGTGTGGCATGCAAGTGAGATGGCAGGCCCCAGGTCAAGGGATTCGTCAGTGCCCTCACTGTCTTCCTGGGTGAAGGTGAGCGGCTTGTCGAGCTTGGCAGCGATGATCTTGTCAATCTTCGAGGCTTGGTCGTCGGGCCGGGGCGGGGGCGTCAAGGTCTTCTTTGCGCCTGCAAAGAAATCAGCCACCGGGTCCGCTGCAGGGGCCGGCGCGGGAGGCGGGGCGAGCTTGCGTGGCGGAGCGGACAGGGAGATGCTAGCTGAGGTCCCCTCCCCCGCTCCGGACGGCTTGTGTCCGACTGGCTCCTTGCTCCTGGTCTTGGATGGGCGGGCGTGCACGCTGATGACCCACAAGTATAGGGGATCTATCGTAGTCCTTTTAATAAGTAAGAGTGTCGAACCCAACGAGGAGCAGAAGGAAATGATAAGCGGTTTTCAGCAAGGTATTCTCTGCAAGTACTGAAATAAGTGGTAACAGATAGTTTTGTGATAAGATAAATTGTAACGAGTAACAAGTAACAAAAGTAAATAAAGTGCAGCAAGGTGGCCCAATCCTTTTTGTAGCAAAGGACAAGCCGGAACAAACTCTTATAATAGGAAAAGCGCCCCGAGGACACATGGGATTATCGCAAGCTAGTTTTCATCACGCTCATATGATTCGCGTTCGTACTTTGATAATTTGATATGTGGGTGGATAGGTGCTTGGGTGCTGTTCTTACTTGAACAAGCATCCCACTTATGATTAACCTCTATTGCAAGCATCCGCAACTACAACAAAAGTATTAAGGTAAACCTAACCATAGCATGAAACATATGGATCCAAAACAGCCCTTATGAAGCAACGATAAACTAGGGTTTAAGCTTCGTCACTCTAGCAACCCATCATCTACTTATTACTTCCCAATGCCTTCCTCTAGGCCCAATAATGGTGAAGTGTTATGTAGTCGACGCTCACATAACACCACTAGAGGTTAGACAACATATATCTTATCAAAATATCGAAGCTAATACCAAATTCACATGACTACTAATAGCAAGACTTCTCCCTTGTCCTCGTGAACAAACGTAACTACTCACAAAGCATATTCATGTTCATAATCAGAGGGGTAATAATATGCATAAAGGATCTGAACATATGATCTTCCACCAAATAAACCAACTAGCATCAACTACAAGGAGTAATCAACACTACTAGCAACCTACTAGCACCAATCCCGGACTTGGAGACAAGAATTGGATACAAGAGATGAACTAGGGTTTGGAGATGAGATGGTGCTGGTGAAGATGTTGATGGAGATTGCCCTCTCCCGATGAGAGGGCGTTGGTGATGATGATGACGATGATTTCCTCCCGAGGGAAGTGTCCCAGCGAACAGCTCTCCGCCAGAGCCCTAGATTGGTTCCGTCAAGGTTCCGCCTCGTGGCGTGAGTCTCGTCCCGAAAGGTTGCTTATTTTTTTCTCATCGAAAGACTTCATATAGGAGAAGATGGGCATCGGAGAGCCACCAGGGGGCCCACGAGGTGAGGCGCCCCAGGGGTAGCGCGCCTCACCCTCGTGAGCAGGTTGTGGGCCCCCTGGCCTTCATCTTTGGCGATGATTTTTCTTTATTTATTTTAAGACATTCCGTGGAGTTTCAGGACTTCTGGAGTTGCACAGAATAGGTCTCCAATATTTGCTCCTTTTCCAGCCCAGAATTCCAGCTGTCGTCATTCTCCCTCTTCATGTAAACCTTGTAAAATAAGAGAGAATAGCCATAAGTATTATGACATAACGTGAAATAACAATCCATAATGCGATAAATATCGATATAAAAGCATGATGCAAAATGGACGTATCACACGCCGGGCTGCGCCGTCGCACTGCGCCTAGCGGGGGCGTGTGGCAGCTCTTTGTCCTGGCACAAGTGCCTGCCACGAGGCGCGCCCTGACGGTGGCGGGAGATGGGGGTGCGGCTGCGCTGGCGGTCTCTGGGCGTCGGGGCGGCCGCTGGAGCATGGTCCCTTGCGCGCCCCATGCCCAGGAGCGTGTCCTTCCATGATCGCCGCCAGTATCCAGGGTCATCTCTGTCGTGGTCGCGTCTGGCTCCGCCCGAAGACATGTCCCGGCAGCCCCCAGTCGCCGCACGGGACTGCGAGCGCATGGACAAAGCAGGCTCCAGGGCGCGCCGGCCGTCCTCCACCCGCGTTGTCCAGACGCCAGGCTCGTCACGGGGGTACAGGCGCTCGTCAGGCTCATCATCGTCGGAAGGAATGCCACTCTGGGGGGAGCGGGACGACCGCGGCGAGAGCGGCGTCCAGTCCTCCACACGATCCAGGTGGAGCAGGAGATCGTACTGCATCATCTCGGGGGGTGGCGCCACCGCGCGGCTTGGGGGGAGTAGCCCAGCATCTCGTCGACGCGGCCTGCTCCCCTGGCGTGCTTCCAGATGGTGCGCCTGGTTGGGATGTGGGCAGTGTCCCAGCACCAGACCCAGTAGGCGAAGAGCTTGGTGTCGGCGCGCTCGTGTGTGCGGCTGTCAAGGCGATCCACGATCACCTTGTCCCCGATGGCCTCCACCGCACCCTCCAGCGTCCAGAGGGTCATGGGCAGCTTCTCGATGACCACACGCACGTGCAGCATCCACTTGAGGTGAACGGCGTGGGCGTCCTCCCGCCATGGCTCGAGTAGGAACGGCACACCGTCCACAGACAGTGAGCCGCGCTGCACCATGAGGTCCTTGTGGGCAGGCATGGTGAGGAAGACGAAGAAGTCCTCGGGGTCATGGTTGGTGACACGCAGCAGGTGTGGCGGGATCTTGAACTCCTTCTCGAGCGCGCGGTCAATAGAGTGGGGGTTGGCCGCGTGCGCGGTCGTGCCCACCGCCGTGATCACCACGGCGTGCTGGTGGAGAAGGAACGCTTGGTGCTCCAGTGCCGGGGAGGAGGCGATGACCTTGTGGCTATTGCGCGGCCGGCGAGAGTGGTCGATGAGGGCCGCAGGCTCCATGGGTGCGCTGCCGGCGGCAGGAAGCGCCGGCCACAGGTGCGCGGGCGGGGGGAAGGTGAGGCGCTCGTGGACTGGTCGGCGAGTGGCACTACCGCCCCTACCCTTGTTTCATGGATTTTGTGGGCATTCACGGCCGTAGTGGCCTTGCAGCTTGCAGATAATGCAGCGGAGGGGATCCCTGCAGTCTATTCTACGATGGCGGGTGCTGAGGCAATGAAGACAGAGGCCTTTGAATCTGCTTAAGAAGGCATCTCTACCCGGCGACGGGCGGTGGCCGGGGTGTGGATGGGGCCATTTGCCCTGCAGGAGTGACCCAGTTGCCGCCGGATCGAGGCTGGCCTTCCTATTCTTACGGGACTTGTAGATGGACCAACCCTCATCAATGGCGTCGGTGGCCGGATTTGGTAAAGGAGGGTCACATACCACAATGGATTTGAGGCGTGGTCGCTCACAGGGAGGGGGGCGGCACTGTCCATGGGTCCGAAGGCCTCCGCACCCAGATCCACGCCAGATCCGTGCGGGGAGCGAGGCGGGCTCCTAAGAATCCGCGGCGACGGGATCGATGGGGTCTCCGGCACCCCCGACGGACCGCAGGGGACGGCCAAGGGAGTCGCCGGCACCTCAGACGGACCGCTGGGCGAGGCTAGGATCCCCCTCCCCCAACCGAAGAGCTCCATTGAAGGATCGCAGCCGGCGAGGCCGGGGCAGGCGCAGGGGGGCAGCGCGGCATGGCCTGCCGCGGGCGCCCAGAGGGGCTACGGGCGGAGTTAAGGCGGCGTTAAGGGGTGGTGGGTGGTCGCCGCGGCCGGAGTGGCCAGCGGCGCGGGGGAGAGGGTGGGGAGCGGCTCTCAGCTCTCAGTCCGGGTTGTAGTTCTAACCCTTTATAAAGGCAAGGTAGTCACACCTTTGGCTCATTATCAATCTAATCCCTTGCCGCCACTTTATGCCACCTATCCAACATAATTTAGTCTACATGATCAAGAAGGGATCATTTGCCATGTCTACCAACGGTACACCAACCACCTCCATCAACAAGAAGGGGCCGACTTCAAGACCTTCGAGCAAGATCACCCCTCTCCATGATTGGGAGGAGATGACTCCAAGGAAATGGGAGGATCTCCAGAAGATGAGCGTCAAAGAAGATGTGCAAGAGGAGGTTAAGCCTAAGGAAGAAGAACATGAATCAAAGAAGAAGGATGAATACCCTCAGAATCCTTGCAGGTACAATATCTAAGGATCTCTTCCCATATCTTCTATAGGGATGGCATCACACGAGCCCGAGAGGGAAGCGCCCACTCCCGATGAGATCAATGAGCCTGAGGAAGTATCTAAATCATGTTTAGATACAAATTGCTCAAGGGATGTATTCTTATTGGATGATGAGCAAAGATCTTGAAGCCAAGGTTGATGGCCTCTATAATAAGATAGATACCTTCTTTGATTTTACCACCAAGATCTTTATAGAGACTAGCCTCCTTGCGAAGTTGGACACTGAGCAGTAGAAAGAAATCTCTGTGATGGTATCTCATTTCAAGTGTATCGGTCTCGCATGCAACCTGAAGAAGGAGGATGAATCCAAGGAAGCTACGCAGGAAGGAACACCGGCCAAGCCCAATCAGAACTAGGTATTAGGATCCCGTCGGCCTAACTGTAAGCTTGGGGGAGATCCAATAATGTCGTGTATCTTACTTTCTAGTATTTATTTTCTTGCCATACGGGATTAGCTCCCTAGGTTGAATAATGAAGTTGAACTATCAAGTCCTTTCAAACAAGGAAGGAGTCTTATTCCTATGAGTAACAGATGTTTTTAATGTGTAGTCCCATTGCATGCTTGAGAAAAGGATATTAGATGTTTGAGCAAGTATGTGTGTTACCGCATTCTCACCCCTGATGATGATTATATGTCTTCCACATTGTTGGTATCGATTGGTTGGTGAATGTAAACAATTGCTTGGGATAGTTCATTTTGATTTCAATTTTTCCCAAGATAAATTATAAAGAATGGATTGAGACATAAGTCCACCTTTAATGTTAAATTACTAAGGGCAAATAGCGAGAAACGATTAATTTCTTAAAAGTGAATTGTCAAAAGTTTACATAAGAGCCGATCTCACTAAAGCAGTGTGTCACATGTCACAAGTTCAAACATTAAACAATTGTGACATGGGAAAATAAACAATATAAGGGCTTGAAAACAAATACTGCCTTGTGTTTCTATGTAAGCCGAGTGTAATCTATCAGTCTGTCAACTTAAGCAAATGTCGTGTGCATCTTGATAGACGCTCGGCTTATAATCTGGACATGTGGCGGCCCCAGGTTGACTCCTGTCACAAATGGAAGTCGAGCATCGACACTCTGCTTACTCAACACAGTTAACGTGGGCCGACCGTTAGGGCACCTTTCTTTGCCATGGGCAACTACTTTTAACTCGGCTTACCCTGTTGCCGAGTCCGCAACAAAAGAGACTTGGCTTATGCCCATATGCTGAGTGTGAGTCGCGGAGTGGCGTAGACATTGCCGATGTGAACTCGATCTTCCTCGAGTGGTTTGCACATTCGGAATAAAAGCTTTTTTCTGTAGAAGTAGTGCTAAAGTATTGGAGACGGGTTTTTCCCGAGAAGTCGCTTGAGTTGGGAAGTATGGCCCTGTTTGGTTCCTCTACGCTCCTCTAACTCTACTCTTGGAGCGGACCAGGCTACAACTCATTTTCATGGAGCGGATAAAACCCAGCTCCACAGCTCCGCGGAGTGGAGAGATTCTGAACAGGGCATGTTGGGGATATAACTATCAGATATGACCCGCCCAGGAGGGGCCGGGTCATCCCTATGGCGGTTCATCGCAATGAAGCCCAAGAGTATATTAAAGATGGCGGTTCATAGACAGGCTTGTTAGAGGGCCCAAACCCGAAGGCGGCTTAAGGCCCATAAGTATAAACCGCCATGTATGTATAGACTTGTAATGTAAGATAAGTCACCGAGCCGGACTTATTGTATGAGCCGGCCGGGACTCTGTAGGCCACAGGGCGTCTATCCATGTATATAAGGGGACGACTCGGCAGCGGCTTAGGGCAAGAAAACAACAAATCGAGAGCCAGGAAAAGCATATTCACTCCCTGGTCATCGAAATTCTAGCAATACCACCTCAAACTGGATTAGGCCTTTATCTTCACCGCAGGGGGCCGAACCAGTATAAACTCTTCGTGTCCTTTGTCCCGTTTTAACCCCTTTAAGCTAACTCCATCGCAATGGCTCTGCAACTAAGTCCTTCCATCAGGACATCTGCCGTGACACTTCCATGACAGTTGGCGCCCACCATGGGGCCAGCGCACGGTGGTTTTGAGTTCTTAAAGGGCAGCTTCGAAGGGACCAAGGGATACGCTGTGGGCCGGATGAACAAGAGTCATCGCGGCAAGCTCTACATCGACGATGCAGGCTGGGGCCCCGAGGCCGGCTCAATTGAGTACGGGTACCGGGTCCCCTTCGGCGGAATCCACGTCTTCATCAGCAAGATCGGCGAACCGGGCCCTGAGCCGGACATTTGCACCGACATCATCGAGACGGCTCAGCGTGCACGACCTGCCTGGGTTCAACCCGCCGTGAAGCGTGCCTTTGTTGGATGTATCCATGGGGTTGAATTGGAAGGCTCTGAGTCTGGCGGTGAGACGGCCATCTACTCTGATGGTGAGTCGTCTACGGGCGAGACCGACTCAATGTATCAACTACAAGATGGACGGCTTGGGGGATGTTCCGATGGTGACAGTCCGGCCCCCCCACGAGCCGCCGAGCAGAGTGGCGATCTTCATGGCTGGCACCCAGCCGGTTCTCGGTTCGACAACCGTCGCGGCCATGACTTCCAGTACGGCAGCGGTAACAGCGGCTGGTGCTGGCGGGTCAGTTCGCCCGCCGGCTCAAGTTTTAACAGATCTATTGAACGATTTGGCGACTCTGATGGGAGTGGAGGTAACCGCAGACAACCAGGAACAACATAAGGTGGATGTGGCTAAGTTGCGTGATGAGATAGCGCAAGCTAAGGAGGAATTGGCAACGGAAAATACTAGGATGGCTGCAGAGCGAGCTGTCTTAAATGCCCAGGCCCAGTGGATTCAAGCAGATTCGTACCGGCTTATGATGGATCAGAACGCTTCAAGCGAAGTCTTGAGGAGAAAGCGCCAGAGTCGTCTGCCCTTGATTTATGAGTCAAGGAACCTCTTCAACACATCCAGAGCAGGGCTTAGTAACCCGCCAGTGATAAACTAGACGTTTGAGGCACCAGGGGGTGGAGCGTTGGGTCAGCCACGCATAGCTGGTTCTCTGCATATGAATAATACCCCGCCTCAGCATGTAGTGATGCCGCCGAGTCATTACTCCACCCCTCTTGATAACATGATTGCTGCAGCTATACGATTGGCGGCTTTGCCAGTTGAGGGTGAGACTCCCGCGATGGTTGAAACCCGAAGGGCTAGGGAGCTTCTTCAAACAGCTTTGGTGCAGCAGCAGGCTTACTCCTACAGTCGTGATCGGATTCATTCAAACCCTCGTCGAAGCCGGAGCTACAGTAGGCACATTGACTCGCCAGCAGTCTCGAGTACTGAGCAGCGCCGTAATCAGCCTCATGGACATAACCCGGCGCGCAATGGGGCCAATGCATCGGATTTGGTGGACTAGGGCAGAAAGCGCCGAGAGGCCGAGTTGGCGGCTCACCAGCACGCGACGGTTTACCCGACGGCTTCAGTTGAGGCAGGTGTAACTTCTAGAGCTTTTGATGTGCCATGTCTAACGGTGGCTCAACGAAACGAGCGTTTCCCCAAAGACTTCAAAGGCCCTCGCAAGGTGCCCAATTACACAGCGGATCAGCCCCCTGAGGCTTGGGTGGAGAGTTATGAGATGGCTATGGAGATGCTGGATGTTAGTGAGGCTGCATACGCTAAGTATTTCACCATGATGCTGGAAGGGACAGCTCGTACTTGGTTGAAAGGGCTGCCGGCTAACTCCATTGGATCATGGACAAGAGCTGAAAGCCTGGTTCATCCAGAATTTCAAAGATACATGCAAGCAGCCTATGTCGATCGTGGATTTGGTTTCTTGTGTCCAGGCTGAGGGTGAGTCAACGACCAGCTGGGTGCGCCGGGTCTCGACTATTATACATTCATCAGATAATATCAACGTCGGCTCGGCGGTTCTAATGTTGGAGAAAAAATTGTCGTTTTGTTCCACTCAAGCAGAAGCTTGGGCGGCTTAAGCGTTATTTCAATGACATGGGCGATCTTATGGCGGCTCTTATTAAGTATGCCGACTCTGATGGTACCAAGGACCCCGACTCTGAGGATGAAAGATCGGGAAAGGGAAAGAAGAGTAACGGCATGAAGAGACAGCAGTACAACCTGCCAATCAGGGCGGCAACGGTAAGCACAAGGCTGATGATTTTGTGGATAACACCGGAGCGTGTAATTATAACCAGCGTCGTAAGAGACCGCCGGTTCAAGGGACTAGGTTTGACCTTGATGCAATATTAAATCAGCCATGTCCAAAGCACGGAACGGATCAGAAGTCGGCTACCCATCTGCGGAAAGATTGCAACATAATGAGAAGCTTTAGGGAATCCATCTAGCACAACCATGGCCCGAACGGCGGTTCAGGGTTCGGCTCTCGTGGTCCGGGTCAAGGAGGCGGCAGTACAAATTCTGGGTTTCAAGGCCACAGTAACCAGGGCGGCTACGATCAGCAGAGTAATCAGGGAAATCAGCAGTAACAGTCTGGTTATCAGAGCAATCCAAAGCAATTGAATAGTGGACAGTATCGCGTCTTTACAACAAGCTTGTGTAAGTGCGGTCAAAAGCTTCATAAGAGGGCAGTAAATGTTGTTGAGCCGGCAGTGCCGCGTTATTTACGGTGGTCAGAGCAGCCTATCGTGTGGAGTCGTGAGGATCACCCGCCCCGGGTTGATAATCTGGGTCACCTGGCTCTAGTGGTGGCACCTCAGGTTGGAGGTTATAAGTTTACTAAGGTGCTCATGGATGGAGGTAGCAGCATTAACATCCTTTATTATGAGACCTTCCGTCGCATGGGACTGACAGATAAGAATCTTAAGCCGTCAAACACTGTCTTCCATGGTGTGGTACCGGGTAAGTCAGCCTACCTAGTGGGTAAGATATCTTTGGAAGTTGCCTTTGGAGATGAGCATGATTCCAGATCTGAGACTTTAACCTTCAAAGTGGTCAAGATTAAGAGCCCTTATCATGCTCTGTTTGGGCGGCCGGCTTATGCTAAGTTCATGGCAAGGCCTTGTTATGTTTTGTCAGGACCCCGATTCCAAGTCACATTGATCTAGACGGTAACACCTCATATCACTTTGCGGCCTCACGCACGGTATTCCCATGGGTGTCGCCTTACCATGGCCCGGGACCGTTTGCGCCTTTTGGCTCACGTATATGATAGTGTCGCTAGCATCCATATGACAGAGAACCCGGGCCGACATGGCTAGTCGTGAACCCAAAGAGGCACTAACCCATGGGGACAGGCATACATGAATCAACTTCGAGCATGTCGGTCGCCAGCGTCGAATCCGGGCTGTAGCACTGGCTAACGGGACTCGGGAACCCGGCTGTAGCAGCTAGGCAGGACTCGGATGTCACCGCGTGACATTTCCCGAAGGGATGTACACGAGAACGAAGTGAAACACATGCCCGCCAGTCAAGTGTCCCGAGCAAAGAGTGTCTTTGGGCTAGCAAGACTCCGTGAACTGGCTGTAGCGGACTACTATGGCTCAAGGAAGCACTAGACTACATTTCCCCATAAGAGAGGCTGCCAAGGATAAACAACTAGATTGTCGGATCCCACACATACCAAGCATTTCAAACATACACACAATATGCTCGATATGTGTAAATACAACATGGCATCACAACATAACTCTACTACTCAAGTATTTATTCATTAGGCTCTGAGGAGCGAGATATTACAAACATGGGTCTCATGACCCAACATTCAGAGCATACAAAACAAAGCACACGCGGAAGCTTAACATGTCTGAGTACAGACATCTACAAATGAAAAAAGGCTGAGAAGCCTGACTATCTACCAGATCCTGCCGAGGGCATAAGATCGTAGTTGAGGTAACAAAACTAAACGTCGAAGTCCACGCGGAACTACTAGCGAGACGGAAGTCTCTCTGCAAAAACATAAATTAAGCAAATGTGAGTACAAATGTACCCAGCAAGACTTACATCAGAACTATCTACATATGCATCAGTATCAACAAAGGGGGTGGTGGAGTATGACCGCAACAAGCCAGCTTTGACTCGGTGGCTATCCTACACTACGACTGCAAGTAACTCTTTTGAGGTGGCGCACACGAGTCCACATATTCACCATCAATACACCACTATGGATCCGCTCCCGTCTCCCTACGGGAACGCCATCCATAGCACTCACGCTTATCTTGTGCATTTTAGAGTATCCACTTTCACTTGTCTATGAACTGTACAGGCAACCCAGAAGTCCTTTACCGCGGACACGGCTATTCGAATAGATGATGTTAACCTTGCAGGGGTGTACTTCTTCACACACGCTCTCACCACTTATCGTCGTTTACACGACATGTACTCGGCAACCTTCAAGCGGAAGCCCAGCGAGGGTGTCGGCCACGACCTGACTAACCACACAAGTCTCTCATCCAGGTTTATCGCCTATTCGGTTTCCATCCGCAAGGAGATCCGGTCGGGGTGTCGCTCACGGCCCCAAATGATGTGAGCAGGGTTCCCGAGCCCACCTCGACGGGTTGTTCTACGCTTGGTACACCGTGCCATGGTGCCTAGTCTGTTCCAAGCCCACCTTTACCGGGTGCCACTTGGTAGACTACTAACACTACCTACAAACACCAGAAACTAGTTGCAACTCCTGGACAGAGATCAAGTTGATTAATAAGCCGAGAGGGTCGAAGTTACGGAACACAATGTGTGGTAGTAACTGCTCATGGATCACAAACACGTAACTCAGTTCCCGAGGACAGCTGCAATGAGACAACCCACCATGTACTCCTACATGGCCTCTCACCGTTATTTTACCAAATCGTGTTCACACACTTAGCTCACACACAAGAGGACATGTTCACACACCTCCAATTCATCCACGATGAATCGGACTGACACAACTCTAAGCAATAGCAGATATGACAAACAAGCATGTATGAGTAGGCACATCGTGGCTCAAACAACTCCTACTCATGCTAGTGGGTTTCATCTATTTCTTCGTGGCATTGACAGTCATGCAGAGGAAAGGGTTCAGCCATCGCAGCAAGTAACAAATATGTCGTTGTTGTCCTAATGCAGTAAAAGAGAGCAGGAGCGAGAGAATGGGATTGTACCGGAATGAACAAGGGGGTTTTGCTTGCCTAGCACTTTTGAAGATAGCATTGAGTCTTCATCAGTGTCAACGATCACAACGTCGGTAAAACGTCTACCGAGGGGGAACAACACCGGCAAACAGAGAAGAAACACGATCAATGCAATGCACAATATGATGCATGCTATGACATGGCAATATGAATGTGTTTTGGCTAATGCAAGCTAGAACAGATTAAGATGAGTCCATTTGAACCAAAGATTCAAATGCAAGCCCATTTTAAGAGGTCATAATAGTGCATTAACTTGTTTCACCTAAACAGCAAGGTTAATGTGTTCTAACATTCACGAAACCAGTACAGATGGATAGATTCGATTTTTCTGATCATTTTTCATATACAAATTATTTGATTTGGAGCTACGGTTGATCTTCTATGAATTTTTGAAGTTTGCAACATTTTCTGGAATTTCCTATATGAGAATAAATCCAGAAAATAAGTTACTGCGTCAGCATGACATAGGTGTGACGTCAGCAGGTCAACAACTGCGGTCTAGGTCAAACCTGACCAGTGGGGTCCACTGGTCAGTGACACAGTGTTGTTCAGTGTCAATGACAGGTGGGGCCTGGTCAACGGCCATGTTAGCACAGTCAACTCTGACTGGTGGGTCCCGTGTGATTATAAACTAATCTAAACAGAAATAAAACCTAGACTATTTAGGGCGTGGGGCCCAGGTGTCAGTGAGCTAGGTGGGTTGGTTAGTGGGGAGTTTAACCGCTAATGACGGCCACGTCAGCTACCGGCGTTTAGCCGCCGGCGACCAAATCCGTGGCGGAGGGAGTCGGGATTTCGCTGCAGGGCCCTATTTGGCGCGCGGGGAGCATCTACGTGGAGCTGGGGGGGCTGCCGCGTCGAGTGGTGGTGGTGTTTGGGCTCGGGGTGGTCGGAAAAGACGCCGGCGACGACGTTGGCGGCTGCCGGAGCTCGGGCGAGCTCGGGGTCGTCGCTAGGAGGCACAGCAGGAGGTGCAGAGCGGTGCTACGGGCTCCTGGGGACACGGCGAGTGCGGTGAAGCACTCGACTGCAAGCTTGCGCGGCTGTGGCCATGGCTACGCCATGGCCGGCGGCGAGATGCTTCGGTCACGGTTGGGGATCGGGGCTAGAGGACGAACGCGTCGACGGGGAGAGGGGCGTAGGAGCTCACAGCGGTTCCGCAGGGTTGGTCAGTGGGCTCGAGGAGAGGCCGGAGCAAGCGGGGCGGCGATGGAGATCTCCGGCATCGGGAGGTTGGAGACGACGGCGTGGAGGCGCTCGGGGGCGTCCGGCATTGCACAGCTCGACGAGGAGGAAGAGGGGTACTAGGCGGAGCTCTTGGGCATCTCAGGGCGTCTCCGGGATGGCAGTGTCCGTGGTGGTGGCGAGCGGCGGCGACGAGCGTGCTCGGGTGTGCTGCGGGGAGAGGAACAGAGGAGGGGAGAGAGAGCAGCGAGTGAGGGGGAGGGGAGAGAGGTCTCAGGGTGGATCGGGACGGCGCCTGTATGCTCACCCACGCGCCCTGAGGCTCGGCGGCAAGCAGGAGGAGGCGCCTGGCGCCTGCCAAGACGCTGCAGCGTTGTCCCTCCTCCGCCTCTTGGCAGAGGTTGGGGATGACTGCACCAGGTTGTGGGCTGGGCCAAGACAGTGAGGCCTGTGGGCTTGGTGGGCGCCTGTAAAATACTAAACCATTTTATAAAATCTGGAAATAATTAGCGGTGTTGTCTGAATTATTCCAAAGGACCCATAACAACTTCCAACATTTTGGAGCATCTAAAATATATATAGCATTTAAATAGCTCCAATTCAAATATGTTTGAATTAATTCAAAGCCCAAATATGTCCTGCAAAAATGTAAACCATTTTTGGTAGATGCTTCCACCTCAATCCAGAAATGTTGAACATTTTTAGAGGGCATTTTGAGTTTAATGAAAAAATTTAAGTTTGAACCTAGTTGAAATCATTTGGTGCTAGGGTTTGATCAATCCCCATTTCAAGTTTATTTAAATCGTAAACATGATGACATGATGAGCAAGCAAAGTCAAGCAAGGGCTGATCTAGGGCTGTGACATGTTTACTTGCAGCTTAAGATGCCGAGTTATAAGGGCACCATCACAGTGCATGGGAGTCGCAAGGTGGCCTTGGAGTGTGAGGAAGGTGATGCGGCTTATGCTGAATCAGTTTGTGCAGCGGAGGAGCTAAAATTTTACAAAGATAATGTTGACCCGGCAGACATGACATCCTTGAAGAAGCCGACCACAGAGCATGATCCTTTGCTCAAGTTTAAGTCGGCGGACGACACTAAAATGATTGATTTTGTCCCTGGCGACTCATCTAAGCAGTTCAGCATCAGTGCTAATCTAGATCCAAAATAGGAAAGTGCGCTTATCGAGTTCATCTGTGAGAACCGGGACATCTTTGCATGGAAGCCTTCAGACATGCCGGGTGTATCGAGGGAACTCGTTGAGCACACTCTTAATATTGATCCGAAGTTTAAGCCGGTCAAGCAGTTTCTTCGATGATTTAACGAGGAGAGGTGGAAGGCCATTGGTGAAGAGGTGGCCCCGCTCTTAGCGGCCGGGTTTATCGTTGAAGTTTTTCATCCTGAGTGGTTGGCTAACCCAGTGCTGGTACTCAAGAAGAATGGCACTTGGCGGATGTGTGTGGATTACACGGACTTAAACAAGGCTTGTTCGGCTGATCTGTTTGCTCTCCCTCATATTGATCAAATCATTGATGCTACGGCGGGTTGTGAGCATTTGAGTTTTTTGGATGCTTATTTTGGTTATCATCAGATCAAGATGGCAGTTAAGGACCAGGAGAAGAACAACTTTCATTACTCTGTTTGGAGCCTTCTGCTATGTGTCTATGCCTTTTGGGCTCAAGAGTGCCCAGGCGACTTATCAACGGTGTGTGCAAAATTGCCTTCACAATCAGATTGGGCGTAATGTTCATGCTTATGTAGATGACATTGTGGTGAAGTCAAGAAAGAGGGACACCCTAATTAATGATTTGTAGGAAACGTTTGACAATCTCCGGGTTTGCAAGATGATGCTTAACCCGGCCAAGTGTGTTTTTGGTGTACCAGCAGGCAAGCTATTGGGATTTCTGGTTTCTAATAGAGGCATTGAAGCTAACCCAGAGAAGATGAAAGCCATTACTTCGTTGGCTAAGCCGGCGTGTGTTAATGATGTTCAGCGTCTGGCGGGCGCGGCTTTGAGACGGTTCATAAGTCGGCTGGGTGAGAAGGCTATTCCTCTTTATCAGATGATGAAGAAGACAGATCACTTTGTTTGGAGTGATGCTGCTAATCAAGCATTTGAGGATCTGAAGAAACAGTTGGCTGAGCCGCCCGTACTTGCTGCCCCTATTGATAAAGAGCCTCTGTTGTTATATGTGGCTGCTAATAGTCGGGCCGTCAGTGTAGCCATTGTGGTGGAAAGGAAAGAGGCAGGCAAGGAGTACCCGGTTCAACGGCTGGTTTACTATATTAGTGAGGTGCTTATTCAATCCAAGCAGAGATATCCACACTGGCAGAAGCTTGTGTATGGGGTTTTATGGCAAGCCGGAAGGTCAAAGAATATTTTCAGGGTCATCCCATTACCGTGGTTAGCTCTGCTCCTTTAGGAGACATCGTTCAAAACAGGGAAGCCACAGGCCGGGTTGCTAAATGGGCCATTGAGCTTGGACCTCAGGGTTTAAAGTATGTACCTCGTATAGCCATCAAGTCTCAAACACTTGTGGATTTCATCAATGACTGGACAGAGTTGCAGGCGCCTGAGGAAAAGTCGAATAACACATATTGGACTATTCACTTTGATGGATCCAGGCAGTTGGAGGGCTCGGGAGCTGGAGTTGTCTTGACTTCCCCACGAGGTGATAAATTCTCTTATGTTCTCCGGCTAATGTTCCCTTGTACTAACAATGCAACTGAGTATGAGGCCTTGCTCCATGGTCTTTGGATGGCTAAAGAGATGAATTTAAGCCGGGTGAGATGCTTTGGCGATTCAGATCTGGTAGCTCAACAAGTCTCTGGTACCTGGGATTCTAAGGATCCCCTTATGGCGGCTTATCGCCGAGAGGTTGATGCTATCGCGGGTCATTTCAAAGGTTATCAAGTTGAGCATATTGATCGTAGGAAGAATGAGGCAGCTGATACGTTAAGCCGACTGGGGTCTCAGCGTAAGACGGTGCCACCCAACACGTTCTTGGATATTTTGCTTAACCCTTCAGTCAAATTGCTTACAGAGGAGGATCTTGCTGTCCCTGACCCAGAAGCACAATTGGTGGCGGCTCTTCATGCTATTCCTGATTGGACAGTTCCTTATTTGGCTTACATGACCCGGGGTGAGTGGCCAGAATTTTGGCCAGACAGATAACCCGGCGGTCTAAGTCAATGTCAATTGTCAATGGGGAGTTGCACCATCGCAGTGTCACAGGGGCGTTTCAGCGTTGCGTCTCTCCTGAAGAAGGCTGTGAGATTCTACGAGAGATCCGTGAAGGAGATTGTGGTCATCATGCCGGCTCTAAATCTCTTGTAGCCAAGGCTTTTCATCATGGGTTCTATTGGTTGACGGCTCATGCTGATGTTGAGGATTTGGTAAGCAGATGTGATGGCTGTCAGAAATTTTCACGACGAGCTCATGTGCCAGCTCAAGAATTGAGGATGATTCCAATTACTTGGCCGTTTGCAACTTGGGGGCTAGATATGGTTGGTCCTTTCAAGAGGTCCAAGGATAAGAAGACCCACCTTTTGGTGGCGGTTGACAAGCTCACTAAGTGGGTTGAAGCAGAGCCGGTCAGTAAGTGTGATGCGACAACGGCGGTTCAATTCATCAAGAAGGTGATCTTCCGCTTTGGCTTTCCACACAGCATTATAACAGATAATGGAACTAATCTTTCTAAAGGTGCTATGAGAGAATTCTGTCAACGAGAGCATATCTGGCTTGATGTTTCTTCTGTGGCTCACCCCCAGTCTAATGGTCAAGCGGAATGAGCTAATTAGGAGATTCTATGAGGTATCAAGCCCCGGCTTATGGTTCCTTTGCAGATAATGCCGGGTTGTTGGGTAGAGGAGTTACCCTCAGTATTATGGAGTATCAATACAACCCCTGACAGATCAACGGGTTACACACCTTTCTTCATGGTTTATGGAGCAAAGGCAGTCCTCCCTAGTGACATCCATCACGATTCACCCCGGGTGGTGGCTTACGTTGAAGCTGACAATGAAAAGGCACGTCAAGAGGCGCTTGACCTGTTAGATGAGGAGCGTGACCTTGCGACGGCTCGTTCAGCGATTTACCAGCAAGATCTACGTCGTTATCACAGCCGCCGGGTCAAAACCAGAACCTTTCAAGAAGGCGACTTAGTGCTTCGGCTCATCCAGGATCAAACAGACATGCATAAGCTCTCGCCGCCCTGGGAAGGACCTTTTGTGGTCAGCAAGAATCTGCATAACGGGTCATACTATCTTATCGACGTTCGAGAACACAAGGATTCACGTAAGTCGAAGGAGGAGACCCATCGGCCTCGGAATATTGCTCATCTTCGGCCCTACTATACCTGAGCCACCAACTCTCATGATGTACATAGTTACCTGATGTATATATTATAAGCAGTATAATAAAGCCGGCATCCCTGATAATTCAGGGCCTCTGTCGTTTCACTTCCTCGAAGCTGAGTCTTTATCATCGTATTCATTTAAGAGGCTCGACGCCCAAACTACAGGGACCAAAGAGAGTTGGATGCACAACACAGCTCAAACATAGGTCCCTGATGAGCACGACTTGTCAGTATGTCACTTGGGGGCTTCCTGTTCAAACATAGGCGTATTCGACCAAAGAGAACATAGTGTTACTACTCTCTTGACCAGGTTTGTTCAAACATAGGCTTATTCGACCAAAGAGAACATAACCTTTCCGGATCATCCTACCTGTAACCAGCTGCTTCAACTCCATCGGATAATCCCGATTGACCCGTTGAACTATTAACAATCAATATTTACGGTGTATTTGACCAAGATCTGAGCTTGTTAAGGTTCAAACGGTGGTTTGCCATGCGAGAGCACGGTTTACACATAGTCAGGATAGATCCAGGCTTGGATAAATCGGCCTGTGATGTATGCTGTTACTCTGACCCCGCGTACTCCTGATAAGGTCTTTAAGCAAGCCCTAACTTTATCTGGGTTCAAATGTCGATTGGGTACTGTGAGTCAGGCTCACGGAACGCACGAACAATCCAGTGGCTCCGGCTAGTTTCATCAAAGAAGACACTTTGGCTTGGCAGCCTACAAAAGCCTCGAATTTTCTTTTGATATCTTCATTTATATTCTATGGTCTTTTCTTTGACTTCTAGTTTTTTACAAGTCGGGCCCAGCTGCCCTGCTTATGGCTTATATTAGAAGCATCTTTTGGGTCTCTATAACCCGCCAGGATGGCAGACTCTAAGTCGGCAGAGTATCATACTCTTATGTTTACAGTTACAGCTCTAAAATACCTCTAACTATACGAAGCTGATAAGCTGGTAGTCTAAAGCATATACTACAGGTATGACATCTTATTTAACAAAGTGTCAGGCCGGCCCCGGCTATGGACTATTCGTCCCAAGCGGTTTCAATTGGGTATCATGACCCGCCCGGCGGTAAGCCGCCAGGGTGTTTGTATTTTTTTTGTGCAGGATAATAATCATTCAGATATGCATAAATCAAAGGCTATCATACCCATAATGGTTTTTTTTAACCGGTGGATCAGCAGTATTAAGCAAAAATGTGCACGATGGCACGGCAGATTCATGTTTTTACTACCCTATTACATGACTCCATGAGCCAAATGAGGATCAAGTGTTTTTCCAAGAATCAAAATATATAAACCGCCTGGCGGTTCACTCTTCTTGGCCTTGCTGGCTTGAGGCTTCTGGATTATCCCTTTCCGGTTCTTCGTCCTCCTCCGCCGGCTGAAATTTGGTGATGACCAATCGATGCCAGATAAAGCTTGAAATTCAGCTTCGTCATCTATAAGATCAGACGGCTCAATTTCAGGGGCAAAAGTGTGCTTACGGATTGGGGGGATTAAGTCCATCACTCTATAAGCCGGGGTCAGCATCTTTTGATTCTCCTGGTTATAAGTCGGATGGTATTTTGCAAGATCAGAATCATTGGCAATCAGAGTCGCCATTGGACGTATTTCTTTTACGCAAGATGAGAAGTCCTTCTGATCAAACGGAGTGCCATCTTCCTTCAAGCTTGGGTATCCGGTGGCTACTTCGGACGGGTCAAGCTCTGGTACCCATGCTTTGGCCCGGCTCAAAGCCGTCACGGCGCCGGCTCTTGCAGACGATCGTTTCATCTCCTCAAACCTGGCAGGCAGCACAGAAAGCTTTTTCAACACATCTATCAACAGAGTAGGCGCCTGATTCGTTGGAGAAATTGCGGCCAATGCACGTTGGGTTCCGGTGTACAGCTGTTCTACAAGTGTGTAGACAGCTTTGAGCTTCACAAGCATGTCTTGGTTCAAATTGCTGCTCCTGGACCTGGATACATCTCAGATTGGTTAAAATGATGGTTTATCTTATCATGATAAGGATTAACTTTTTGATAATTAGCACGGCGACTCACCAAAGATAGCAGAAACCATCTGAGATACAAGGCGCTTTAAACCGGTGAGCTCAGTGGTCACCTCTTGAAGAGCCGGCTCTGCTTTTTCAGTCCGCTGCCTTAAAGCAGTCTTTTCTTCAGCCCAAGTCTTTTGCTCCGCCTCAAAACTGGTTTTCAGTTTTTCCGACTCAGCCACACTAAATTGGAACTTTGACTCAGCTTTCCGGGTCTCGGTTTCCCGAGTCGCCAGCCAGGTCTTTGCATCATTTAATTGAGACTCCAGTTCAGCACTAGCAGCCTGTATGAAGTACTGAGTTATCAACACATTTATATCAGGGTTCCAAGAATATAAGTCCCAAGTCTTTTGCAAGCAACAACACTTGACACTTGGGGGCTAATGTCTGTCAAAGAAAATTTTCAAGGAAATGACTCTTAGGAATAAAGTCCCAAGCACTCTGCAAGCAAGACTACTTGGCACTTGGGGGCTAATGCATATTGCTTGTATCTTTTTAATGATGAGCCGGCTGTGCTGTAAACAGTCCCAGCTGACTCATGGGGGCTACGCAGTTAAGATCTCCTGTCTTACACAATGATAAATAGGACCGGCTCATTCATGCTAATTAAACCGGCCATTCGGGACTACGGATGCAAAGCTAAACTGCTTAGACATCCGATTTAATTTTAAACCAGACTTGGAGGGATTCTATGACAGAAACTTCTGGATTCTTATAAGTCTACAACCTATTCAATCTTATCATAACCATTAGACTTGGGGGCTGGCAGGATGTACATAACTTATTTAAAAGCCGGAAGTCATACCTCATATTTCTGGTGCATTTATTTCACCAACAATCTCAAGGTCGCAACTGGAATGAACTTGGTTAAGATAACCAGAGAATACTTCATTGACGGTCAGTTGAGAGTAATCAGCAATGTCAAATTTCATTTTCCGCCTCTCAATGAATCCATCTTTCGCGGAGTGCTTGGCTAAGATGGTTGGATGTCCCGGTTCTTTGAAGTTGGTGCCAGTAATGATAACATCTTCACCATGTTCTTATGACGGCTTAAGTGGATTGGATGACTCGGTGAGCACATGATTGGCTTTGTGATGATCACGGAGAGGTCAGAATCTCAAAGCGAGCGTCGGTGGCGGTTCGTCCGCTGTTTGTCGGAAGTTTCGTGTCTGAGGATTTTCTGTTCGGCCAAAGAACTTCAGTGCCTTAGTTGGCTTGGTCACCTTTGCCTTCTTGTTAGGCTTTGCTTGACCACTGCACGGGTTATGACAAGTCAGTATAAGTATAAGAGTATAAAGAGTTACAGGGTAAATCAATCGCCATTACCCAGGAGCAGTTTTAAAAGCTGGCAACTCGGTTTGTGATGAGTCGCCAGAGGAAGAACGGGCAAGTTCCTGGTCAATGGTCATCAACAGATTTAAGTGATAGATAAATAAGACCCGCCAGCGGGTCAAAGGAGTAAGTTAAGAAGAACCTCGTTTCGCCGTTTTCGAGGAGCGGGAGTGTTTGGTAAACCAGAGGACAACTCTTCGCCTCCACTAGTCCGGGTCTGACATCGACTCTCGTGTTGTTGCTTCAAAACAAAGTGAGGATCTAAATAAGCCAAGGGGTGTGAAAACCTTACTTTTCGGGTTACTTGCCGAAGTTTCTGTCTTGGCAAAGGTTCTGAGCCAGAGGAAATAATAGTTACCTCTTCTTCAACTGCTTGGCTGGCTCCCGTGTCATCCTGATAATAGTCAGTGTCAATAAGATGATTGAAAAACAAGCCAAGAGAGTCAAGGGCTACCTCCGACTCAGAGGTATCATCCAGACTAAGCAAATCAGAGACGCTTGGTTTCTTCTTTTTCTTGGTGGTCTTCTTGGCGGTTTTCTTGGCGGCTTTCTTGACGGCCCTGGCCTTCTTGGCAGCTTCATGATCATACTCCTCTGTCCAAAAGTCAGATTTAGCCTGTAAAGGTCATTAAAGGTTGAGTTAATAAAGGTATTTGAATAATGAAGTAAAAGTGAGAAAATTCAGAGACTTACATATGGTGGCGGGATAAGTTTGCAGAAAGGGGCCAGACCCACTTTAACGCAATCTGCCGGGTCTTCATTCAGAAGGGACTCGGTCATTTCAATAATTGCCTCGTCAGTTAATTGCACAGAGGTGTGGTGCAGTGGATCTTTTACACCACCAGTGTAAGTACACATTAAGCCGGACCGTCGACTCAAGGGTATGATCCGCCAAGAAACCCAGCACCGAATCAAGTCAATGCCAGTTAACCCATTGGCCAGTAGAGCCTTGACTTTTGCAATAGTGGGGGCAAGCTTTGCATGTTCAGTAGTGATAAGTTTTTCAGGAAGAAGACGCTTGGGGTCCAGTTGCTCAATGCGATAACCCGGCAATGGATTCTCATCAGTGGGAGAGGTCTCTTTGCAATAAAACCATGTCTTATTCCAATCTTTGGGGTGGCTCGGCAAGGTCGCATAAGGGAAGATGGCGTCTCTTCTTTGCTGAATTGAGATTCCGCCAAGTTCCAAGCTGGGTCCGTTCGTGTACTCATTTTTGTGGTTTAAATAGAAGTATTCTCTAAAAATTTCAACACTGGGCTCCTCTTGAAGGTATACTTCACAAAAGACTTGAAAATTGCAGATATTTGACACGGAATTGGGTCCAATGTCTTGAGGATGGAGCTGGAAGAAGTGCAGAACATCCCGGAAAAACTTAGAGCCGGGTGGTGAGAAGCCCCGGTTCATGTGATCAGTGAATACAATAACTTCGCCATCCTTTGGTTGAGGTTTTCTTTGCCAGGTTCAGGGGCGCGGTAATGCATAACACTCTTTGCGGGCAAGTACCCGACTTTGACAAAGTCTCTGAATGTGCCCTCGGTGACGAGGGAGGGGACCCAATTGCATGTATAGACTGTCTTTGGCGGCATTATGAAAGAAAGAAAACCTAAAGGAAAGAAATAATTTGCCGGTTCAAGTTAGCTAATGAAATCACAAGACAGTTGCAGCACACATTCAGAATGGTGGCTTAAGTGAGGACTAATGATATATGGTTAATTGTAAGCCGGACATGTAAGCCGCCATGACACGTACTGGTATTCAAGATCTGACAAAGGCAAAATTTTACTAAGTGTGGGGATAAACAGGTTTCACAGATTAAAACTATAAGATCGGATCTGCAGCTATTCAGCAAATGGGATAAAATCTAAACCTAAGGTGGCGGCAGCAGAATAGCGGGGGTTTTCAGATGAGATCTATTGCAAAAAAGATATGGTCTAATATCAAAAATAAGTGCTAAACTGCTTCCGCGCAAGATTTATGTGGTTTTTCATATCTAAGCTATGAATCTAAGCAAGAAGAAGGAAGGGCGGCGACGAACACCGATGAACACTGAAACCCTAAATGACAGATCTGTTGCGAGGAAAGGGAAGACTTACTGATGCTAATGAGACAGCGGAGAGGCGCCGCGGTGTTCTGGTCCGTTCAGGGTGATGCAGCGGCCAAAGTCGAGGTCGGAGACGAAGGTTGACGGCGGCGGAGCTCGGCGCACTGGAACGTCGCCGGAAGGAAGAAGAAGGCGAGAAGGAAAAGGGGGGGAATGACAGGTGAACCTGTGGCCCTATTTATAAGGGTAGAAGGATAAGTGGCATGCGCAAGAATCGAGGAGTCAGGAAAATGGATAAGTGACGGCGCGGGCGCCTCGATTTTTGGAAGGTCAGTAAAGAAAGAGATTTATTAAGATTTGGATTCTGTGAAGTATTAATCACAGGTGACGTCACGGCGGGTTACCACAATTTCCGGAGATGACGTCATGGCGGGTTACAATGTTTCATAGTAAAATGAAGAAGGATTTTTATAAAGTATTGAAGGTTGACATGAACAAATTCAAATCGACCTGGGGCCTAATGTTAGGGATATAACTATCAGATATGACCCGCCCAGGAGGGGCCGGGTCATCCCTATGGCGGTTCATCGCAATGAAGCCCAAGAGTATATTAAAGATGACGGTTCATAGACAGGCTTGTTAGAGGGCCCAAACCCGAAGGCGGCTTAAGGCCCATAAGTATAAACCGCCATGTATGTATAGACTTGCAATGTAAGATAAGTCACCGAGCCAGACTTGTTGTATGAGCCGGCCGGGACTCCGTAGGCCGCAGGGCGTCAACCCATGTATATAAGGGGACGACCCGACAGCGGCTTAGGGCAAGAAAATAACAAATCGAGAGCTAGGAAAAGCATATTCGCTCCCTAGTCATCGAAACTCTAGCAATACCACCTCAAACTGGATTAGGCCTTTACCTTCACCGCAAGGGGCCGAACCAGTATAAACTCTTTGTGTCCTTTGTCCCGTTTTAACCCCTTTAAGCTAACTCCGTCGCAATAGCTCCGCAACTAAGTCCTTCCATGAGGACATCTGCCATGACACTTCCACGAGAGAGCCTATATATATAACATAACTGTTTTAGAACCACCACCAAAAAAAGTATTAAGATAATAAGCTCTCTCAATTTGAGACCTTCTGTTGTGTCGTGGGTTGTAGAGGGGCTTTGGACCCTGCGTGTAAGGGTGTGTGTTTTCTATTTTCTTTTTAACACAGCATAAACGCAGATGTTCATATATACGAACATACACCTCACCCATGTGAACACATGCACACATGCCCCACACCTATGCCCAGCTCCGAGATATTGAGCGGATACAACATCTTGAGATTGACAAAGTCAACATAGACGTCTCGTAGTCGAGGGGAACATCTCCTCCCATTGAATGTACATCGCCCGAATCCTGAAATAAATCCAGGAAAATAAAAGCACCACTACCAAGTCGACTTGAACCTTGATGGGTAGGTTCCACCACAAGGAATCTAACCATCTGAGTTACGCTTAGTTTGCGTGTGTGTGTGTCTTGGTTGAGATCACACACACCTACATAGTGACGCTTGGTTTTTTTATTTTTCAAATATTTTATAAGGTATTATCTGTTTTTCCTTTTCATTTATCTTTTTTTGTTTTCATTAGTCTTTAGTTTTCTCTATTATATATTTTATTTTCTTTTTCACATTTTATTTTCATGAATATTTTTTCAAATTCATGAATACTTTTTAAATTATTGAATATTTTAAAATTCATGCACATTTTAAAATTCGTGAAGATTTTTAATTTGTTAACTGTTTCCAAAATCACGAAAATAGTTCAAAATTCATGATTATTTTTAATTTGCAAGTATTTTTCTTTAATTATTTTTGAAATCAGATGATTTTTAAAATACAAGAGTTTCTACATTAGTGAACATTTCCTGATTTAGCAAAGTTTTTCAAATGAAAACAATAGTGGGTTTTTTCTGAGCTAGCAGCGGAGCGAGCAGTAGCAAAATTAAGCGAGCGAGCAGAGCAGGGGCAAGAGCTTCACGGACCAGCCCATGTGAGCAATATAGCAGTGATTCCACAGTTTTTAAGCGTGGAATAAGAGCTACCAAGGGCTGACACAACCATCATCTGATGACACCAAAGTCGAAAAGCGAAAGAACATCACAACCAGTGGCGGAGCTAAATATGAGTGTTTAGCAGGCCAAAAGACTATTTTTCCTAATCTTCCTCTCCTCCCAAAAAAAATTCTTTCACGAATTTTACCAAGGCTGGGGGGGGGGCATGCCCCTGCAGCCTTCAACGTGGCTCCGCCTCACGCATCGAATAACTTTACTCTTCTCTCATAACAAACACCGTCTCCAAGAAGTATCCCTTGAAGGCGAAAGGTGGAGGCCGCCCTGAAAACCGCCTCAGATATACAGAGGGCTGCGTTGGCGGACTATCCCGAATGCCATGTTCAGTAGTAGCAGTAGTGATTTGTCTAAATTTTCTCAGTGCAGCCTTTTCTTAGGGTGTGTTTGTTTGGGCTGCAACTTCTCGGCTGCAGCTGCAACGGCTCCGCCGAAGGAGCGGTCAGAAGGTAGCTAGCTCAGGCCGAAAGCCCAAGCCGAGGTGCGCTTGTTTGGTAGTTATGTTGTAGCGGCTACGCTATGCGTAATCATGCTGAAATGACCAAAATGCTCTCTATTGTTTCATTACACCGAGTCAAATGTTGATCGTACCTTCATAATAATAAATCACTCGACTATGACTTGTTTTTACGGCAGATGTCCACTTTTCACCGGATTTAATCAAACTATTTTTTTTATGATGATTTAAATGCAAATGATGGAGTTGTAATTTAACCGTCTAAGATAATACTACTCCTACTAGACATGAATTACTGGTAATTCACACACGCACAACGCACACACCTGACACCACCAACGCAACGCACGCACACGGCACACCATGCAAACCACGGCGGCTAGCTGGAGGCCAGTGCACACCACGCACGCACACCTCAACCTGGCAGTCGTCGCCAACACAGACTCCGCCGCTCGCCCACGTTTCCCTCACTGCTCTTCATGTAGCCGTCGCCGCCACGCGCTCTGCCTGAGCCATGCAGTGACGAGGTCGGATCTGGAGGCCCCTGCATCCCGTGAGTTCGATGCGATTCAGTTCGTGGCGGCGTCCGGGGCTCGGCCTCCTCTGCGAGCTCAGGGATCGCGCCGGAGCTACACGCCCATGCCGGGCTGGGCTAGCCAACGCCACGTGCTCGGGGCGGCGGGGCTGCCTCTGTGAGCTCGCGACCTCGCTGACGTCCGTGGTAAAGGCGGCGGGAATAATATGCTCGTGGTGCAGGGTGGGGTTCGGAGGCTCCGGACGATGGCCGGACGAGAGAACGGACGGTGGTGGCCGGAGATCGGTCCGGTGGCGGACTGGTGGCGCCGGTTGTCGAAGGAGATGGGCCTGGTCTGCCGGGCTGTAAAGGAGTGGGAGAATAGACCGGCGAAAGAAACGAACCGGTAAGGGCAATTTGAGTGTTATATGCTGTTTGGTGGGAGGGCAAAAGGGTAAAATGTCGGTTTTTTTTAGGGTTAGCTGCAGCTGCAAGAAGTTCGATTTTTCAGCTGCGACTTCTGCGGTGTTTTCTTGGAGCGCTCCGAGGGAGACGCTGCATGGAGCCGGCCCAAAAGTTAGCCGTTTGTTTGGGCTCTAGCTTTTTCGGGCTAGAAGTTGTAGAAGCCGCTCCTAGGAACCCAAACAAACACACCCTTAACTATGTTTATGCCATCCTATGCCACTACTACCATGAACTAATACACCGCATCAGCAAACAACATTCTTTGCTTGTTGATTCAAGCTTGACTAGCCAATGTGCCCCTGCAGCCTTCAACGTGGCTCCGCCTCACGCATCGAATAACTTTACTCTTCTCTCATAACAAACACCGTCTCCAAGAAGTATCCCTTGAAGGCAAAAGGTGGAGGCCGCCCTGAAAACCGCCTCAGATATACAGAGGGCTGCGTTGGCGGACTATCCCGAATGCCATGTTCAGTAGTAGCAGTAGTGATTTGTCTAAATTTTCTCAGTGCAGCCTTTTCTTAGGGTGTGTTTGTTTGGGCTGCAACTTCTCGGCTGCAGCTGCAACGGTTCGGGAAGGAGCGGTCAGTAGCTGCTAGCTCATGGGCCGAAAGCCCGTCGAGGTGCAGTTGTTTGGTAGTTATGTTGTAGCGGCTACGGCTATGCAGAATCATGCTGAAATGACCAAAATGCTCTCTGTTGTTTCATTACACCGGGTCAAATGTTGATCGTACCTTCATAATAATAAATCACTCGACTATGACTTGTTTTTACGGCAGATGTCCACTTTTCACCGGATTTAACTGAAACTACTTTTTTTATGATGATTTAAATGCAAATGATGGAGTTGTAATTTAACCGTCTAAGATAATACTACTCCTACTAGACATGAATTACTGGTAATTCACACACGCACAACGCACACACCTGACACCACCAACGCAACGCACGCACACGGCACACCATGCAAACCACGGCGGCTAGCTGGAGGCCAGTGCACACCACGCACGCACACCTCAACTCGGCGCTGCCGCCAACACGAGACTCCGCCGCCGCCCACGCTTCCCTCATGCTCTTCATGTAGTCGCCGCCGCCACGCGCTCCGCTCGAGCCATGCAAAGGACGAGGTCGGATCTCGAGGCCCCGCATCCCGTGAGTTCGCGCGATTCAGTTCGTGGCGGCGTCCGGGCTCGGCCTCCTCTCGCGAGCTCGTGGATCGCGCCGAGCTACACGCCCATGCCGGGCTGGGCTAGCTAACGCCACGTGCTCGGGCGGCGGGCTACCTCTGTGAGCTCGCGACTACCGACGTCCGTGGTAAAGGCGGCGGAATAATATGCTCGGGTGCAGGTGGGGTTGGAGGCTCGGACGATGGCGGACGAGAGAACGGACGGTGGTGGCGGAGATCGGTCCGTGGCGGACTGGTGGCGCCCGGTTGTCGAAGGAGATGGGCCTGGTCTGCCGGGCTGTAAAGGAGTGGGAGAATAGACCGGCGAAAGAAACGAACCGGTAAGGGCAATTTGAGTGTTATATGCTGTTTGGTGGGAGGGCAAAAGGGTAAAATGTCGGGTTTTTTTAGGGTTAGCTGCAGCTGCAAGAAGTTCGATTTTTCAGCTGCGACTTGCGGTGTTTTCTTGGAGCGCTCCGAGGGAGACGCTGCATGGAGCCGGCCCAAAAGTTAGCCGTTTGTTTGGGCTCTAGCTTTTTCGGGCTAGAAGTTGTAGAAGCCGCTCCTAGGAGCCCAAACAAACACACCCTTAACTATGTTTATGCCATCCTATGCCACTACTACCATGAACTAATACACCGCATCAGCAAACAACATTCTTTGCGTGTTGATTCAAGCTTGACTAGCCAATGTGCCCCTGCAACCTTCAACGTGGCTCCGCCTCACGCATCGTATAACTTTACTCTTCTCTCATAACAAACACCGCTCCAAGAAGTATCCCTTGAAGGCGAAAGGTGGAGGTCGCCACGAAAACCGCCTCAGATATACAGAGGGCTGCGTTATGACTATCCCAATGCCATGTTCAGTAGTAGCATAGTGATTTGTCTAAATTTTCTCAAGGCAGCCTTTTCTTAGGGTGTGTTTGTTTGGCTGCAACTTCTCGGCTGCAGCTGCAACGGCCCTCGGCTGGAAGGAGCGGTCAGAAGTTGCTAGTCTGCGGCCGAAAGCCCAAGTCGAGGTGCGATTGTTTGGTAGTTATGTTGTAGCGGCTACGGCTATGGAGAATCATGCTGAAATGACCAAAATGCTCTCTGTTGTTTCATTACACCGGTCAAATGTTGATCGTACCTTCATAATAATAAATCACTCGACTATGACTTGTTTTTACGGCAGATGTCCACTTTTCACCGGATTTAACTGAAACTACTTTTTTATGATGATTTAAATGCAAATGATGGAGTTGTAATTTAACCGCCTAAGATAATACTACTCCTACTAGACATGAATTATCGTAATTCACACACGCACAACGCACACACCGACACCACCAACGCAACGCATACACGGCACACCATGCAAACCACGGCGGCTAGCTGGAGGCCAGCACACCACGCACGCACACCTCAACCTGGCAGTCGTCGCCAACACAGACTCCGCCGCTCGCCCACGTTTCCCTCACTGCTCTTCATGTAGCCGTCGCCGCCACGCGCTCTGCCTGAGCCATGCAGTGACGAGGTCGGATCTGGAGGCCCCTGCATCCCGTGAGTTCGATGCGATTCAGTTCGTGGCGGCGTCCGGGGCTCGGCCTCCTCTGCGAGCTCAGGGATCGCGCCGGAGCTACACGCCCATGCCGGGCTGGGCTAGCCAACGCCACGTGCTCGGGGCGGCGGGGCTGCCTCTGTGAGCTCGCGACCTCGCTGACGTCCGTGGTAAAGGCGGCGGGAATAATATGCTCGGGGTGCAGGGTGGGGTTCGGAGGCTCCGGACGATGGCCGGACGAGAACGGACGGTGGTGGCGGAGATCGGTCCGTGGCGGACTGGTGGCGCCGGTTGTCGAAGGAGATGGGCCTGGTCTGCCGGGCTGTAAAGGAGGGAGAATAGACCGTGAAAGAAACGAACCGTAAGGGCAATTTGAGTGTTATATGCTGTTTGGTGGGAGGCAAAGGGTAAAATGTCGGGTTTTTTAGGGTTAGCTGCAGCTGCAAGAAGTTCGATTTTCAGCTTCGACTTCTGCGGTGTTTTCTTGGAGCGCTCCGAGGGAGACGCTGCATGGAGCCGGCCCAAAAGTTAGCCGTTTGTTTGGGCTCTAGCTTTTTCGGGCTAGAAGTTGTAGAAGCCGCTCCTAGGAGCCCAAACAAACACACCCTTAACTATGTTTATGCCATCCTATGCCACTACTACCATGAACTAATACACCGCATCAGCAAACAACATTCTTTGCGTGTTGATTCAAGCTTGACTAGCCAATGTGCCCCTGCAGCCTTCAACGTGGCTCCGCCTCACGCATCGAATAACTTTACTCTTCTCTCATAACAAACACCGTCTCCAAGAAGTATCCCTTGAAGGCGAAAGGTGGAGGCCGCCCTGAAAACCGCCTCAGATATACAGAGGGCTGCGTTGGCGGACTATCCCGAATGCCATGTTCAGTAGTAGCAGTAGTGATTTGTCTAAATTTTCTCAGTGCAGCCTTTTCTTAGGGTGTGTTTGTTTGGGCTGCAACTTCTCGGCTGCAGCTGCAACGGCTCCGGCTGGAAGGAGCGGTCAGAAGCTGCTAGTCTGGGCCGAAAGCCAAGTCGAGGTGCGCTTGTTTGGTAGTTATGTTGTAGCGGCTACGGCTATGCGTAATCATGCTGAAATGACCAAAATGCTCTCTGTTGTTTCATTACACCGGTCAAATGTTGATCGTATCTTCATAATAATAAATCACCGACTATGACTTGTTTTTACGGCAGATGTCCACTTTTCACCGGATTTAATCAAACTACTTTTTTATGATGATTTAAATGCAAATGATGGAGTTGTAATTTAACCGCCTAAGATAATACTACTCCTACTAGACATGAATTATCGGTAATTCACACACGCACAACGCACACACCGACACCACCAACGCAACGCGACGCACACGGCACACCATGCAAACCACGGCGGTTAGTCGGAGGCGATGCACACCACTTAACGCACACTCAACTCGGCGTTAAATGCCGCCAACACAGACTCCGCCGCCGCCCACGCTTTCCCTCATCGCTCTTCATGTAGCCGCCGCCGCCACGCGCTCCGCTCGAGCCATGCAAAGGACGAGGTCGGATCTCGAGGCCCTCGCATCCCGTGAGTTCGGCGCGATTCAGTTCGTGGCGGCGTCCGGGCTCGGCCTCCTCGCGAGCTCGTGGATCGCGCCGAGCTACACGCCCATGCCGGGCTGGGCTAGCTAACGCCACGTGCTCGGGCGGCGGGCTACCTCGTGAGCTCGCGACTCGCCGACGTCCGTGGTAAAGGCGGCGGGAATAATATGCTCGGGTGCAGGGTGGGGTTCGAGGCTCGGACGATGGCTTGACGAGAGAACGGACGGTGGTGGCGGAGATCGGTCCGTGGCGGACTGGTGGCGCCGGTTGTCGAAGGAGATGGGCCTGGTCGCGGGCTGTAAAGGAGTGGGAGAATAGACCGGCCAAAGAAACGAACCGGTAAGGGCAATTTGAGTGTTATATGCTGTTTGGTGGGAGGGCAAAAGGGTAAAATGTCGGGGTTTTTTTAGGGTTAGCTGCAGCTGCAAGAAGTTCGATTTTTCAGCTGCGACTTCTGCGGTGTTTTCTTGGAGCGCTCCGAGGGAGACGCTGCATGGAGCCGGCCCAAAAGTTAGCCGTTTGTTTGGGCTCTAGCTTTTTCGGGCTAGAAGTTGTAGAAGCCGCTCCTAGGAGCCCAAACAAACACACCCTTAACTATGTTTATGCCATCCTATGCCACTACTACCATGAACTAATACACCGCATCAGCAAACAACATTCTTTGCGTGTTGATTCAAGCTTGACTAGCCAATGTGCCCCTGCAGCCTTCAACGTGGCTCCGCCTCACGCATCGAATAACTTTACTCTTCTCTCATAACAAACACCGTCTCCAAGAAGTATCCCTTGAAGGCGAAAGGTGGAGGCCGCCTCAAAACCGCCCAGATATCTGAGAGGGCTGCGCTGGCGGACTATCCCGAATGCCATGTTCAGTAGTAGCAGTAGTGATTTGTCTAAATTTTCTCAGTGCAGCCTTTTCTTAGGGTGTGTTTGTTTGGGCTGCAACTTCTCGGCTGCAGCTGCAACGGCTCCGGCTGGAAGGAGCGGCTGTAGCTGCTAGCTGCGGCTGAAAGCCTGAAGCTGAGGTGCAGTTGTTTGGTAGTTATGTTGTAGCGGCTACGGCTATGCAGAATCATGCTGAAATGACCAAAATGCTCTCTGTTGTTTCATTACACCGGTCAAATGTTGATCGTACCTTCATAATAATAAATCACTCGACTATGACTTGTTTTTACGGCAGATGTCCACTTTTCACCGGATTTAACTGAAACTACTTTTTTTATGATGATTTAAATGCAAATGATGGAGTTGTAATTTAACCGTCTAAGATAATACTACTCCTACTAGACATGAATTCTTGGTAATTCACACACGCACAACGCACACACCGACACCACCAACGCAACGCACGCACACGGCACACCATGCAAACCACGGCGGCTAGCTCGAGGCCAGTGCACACCACGCACGCACACCTCAACCTGGCAGTCGTCGCCAACACAGACTCCGCCGCTCGCCCACGTTTCCCTCACTGCTCTTCATGTAGCCGTCGCCGCCACGCGCTTCCGCTCGAGCCATGCAAAGGACGAGGTCGGATCTCGAGGCCCTCGCATCCCGTGAGTTCGGCGCGATTCAGTTCGTGGCGGCGTCGGGGCTCGGCCTCTCGCGAGCTCGTGGATCGCGCTGAGCTACACGCCCATGCCGGGCTGGGCTAGCTAACGCCACGTGCTCGGGCGGCGGGCCTGCCTCTCGTGAGCTCGCGACTCGCCGACGTCCGTGGTAAAGGCGGCGGAATAATATGCTCGGGTGCGGGTGGGGTTGGAGGCTCGGACGATGGCCGGACGAGAGAACGGACGGTGGTGGCCGGAGATCGGTCCGTGGCGGACTGGTGGCGCCGGTTGTCGAAGGAGATGGGCCTGGTCAGTCGGGCTGTAAAGGAGTGGGAGAATAGACCGCGAAAGAAACGAACCGTAAGGGCAATTTGAGTGTTATATGCTGTTTGGTGGGAGGGCAAAAGGGTAAAATGTCGGTTTTTTAGGGTTAGCTGCAGCTGCAAGAAGTTCGATTTTCAGCTGCGACTTGCGGTGTTTTCTTGAGCGCTCCGAGGGAGACGCTGCATGGAGCCGGCCCAAAAGTTAGCCGTTTGTTTGGGCTCTAGCTTTTTCAGGCTAGAAGTTGTAGAAGCCGCTCCTAGGAGCCCAAACAAACACACCCTTAACTATGTTTATGCCATCCTATGCCACTACTACCATGAACTAATACACCGCATCAAGAAACAACATTCTTTGCGTGTTGATTCAAGCTTGACTAGCCAATGTGCCCCTACACGTTGATGCATGATCGTATCACCGCGAGTACGTGCGCTCGATCCGCTATATGATCATATCAAGCCGTAACTCCTCCAAAATTACACGAAGATGGGGTAAAGCACATGCGAGATGCGTAATCTAGCTTCGGTTTGCGGCGAGACCAAGCAAAGGCAAGCGACATCTGCGATAAGCCCACCGAGGAGCTACATGCGAATTTTTGCTTTTATGCGAGATCGAGCTAGAACCCTGGTCTTCCGGCCGTTCTCCAGCGTCTTCCCTCAAGTAACTCCTCAGTGGCTTCAAGCAAATGGGCCTTCCATGCCAGCCACCTGCTTCTTGGTGTGGGACATGCATGGGATTATTTTAGTATTTCCGGCGCGCAGCATGGTGAAGGTCGTCTACTGACAAGTGTGTTTTGCTTGGGCATGAAAAATGGAGAGAGTTGCGCCTACTCGCAATCGTGATGGCCAAGACAACTCCTCATCTTTTCCGTAAACGAAAACCAACCGTGTTCTCTGTTCTGTTAGCTTAATCTCAGTAATTTCATCATTTTTTCCTTCTAGGAACAACATCCATTTCTCACGCCTTACGTGCAAACGCTGGAATGTCATCTTGATATCGAGGGTTTTTTATTCTTTAGAATTTCAGAAATGCAGCTAATTTGAGCGTGTCTAGCACCAGCGGTGCAACAAGTCTAGTCCAGCTAATTTGTGCTTGCTTCTCAGGCTCACTAAATTAACCTTTCTTGCCCCGAAATTGTGCAACCCACTGTGACACCAATGATTTTCATCCACTACTACGTTAGCTATAAAAGGATAGCCCTTGAGCAAGGACGCCCGGTCATAAATTCCTCATGCTACATGTAGATTGACAAAACCCTAACAGGATCATCATCAACTTCCGGTGCGATGGCATGGATGAAGATCGATTCCGCGCCGAGGACAGCGAGGCGTCGTCTTTGCAGCCTCCTCGTCCTCGCCGCAGACTACCTCAAGTACCTCTTCATGAACGGCGCCGACTCCTCCGCTGGGTGGCGAGGCGCACCCACGCCGTCCTCTCCTCCTACCACGCCAAGAGCAACAAGCGGCTGCCGCCATACTGCCCTCCTCGCGTGTTAATGGAGCACGAGTTCTCGTGTAGCGGCAGCCCTAGCCCAGCGTTCCTCGGCCAAGAAGCTCCGATCCACGGCTGAAGCGGGGTGCCGCCGCTTGGCGCTGCCGTCGCTTCCTGCTTTGGTGCCACCGTTGGGGCCTCGTCAGGTCGCCGCGGCTACACAGAGGAGGATGTGGTTGAGGAGGAAGATGAGGCTGATGGGTGGGGCTGCTCTGAGCTTGAGCCCTGATGTGGACTACAGGGCGGAGGAGTTCATCAGTATGTTCTATGAGCAGCTCAGGGCGCAGAACCTTCCCCCGGTCATGTACCTGGGGTAGGGTCATAGACCTGCCCAAAGGTACCCTCCACAAGGAGACTCACAAGAGAAGCAACCTTCAAGTCGACCGTGTAAGTATCCACTCGACAGATTCAAAGACACTCGACTACGAAGATCCACTAGACCACCAGGAGTCCAAGAGCCACTCGGTATCCAAACGGTCTGTAGTTAAGTAGTCTTTATGACCTTAATGACACTTTATGTAAGGCGTTACCAGTAACGCCTAGCTTTAATACACCTTAAACCCTCTACTACGTGGGCAGGCTGGGGTCCCGCACACTCTATATAAGCCACCCCTCCACGTAGAAGGGTTGACACCTGTAACACATACGCATATAATCCAAATGACCGTCTCCGGGCTCCGAGACGGAGGGCTATTACTTCCTCCGAGAAGGGCCTGAACTCGTAAATCCCTTGCGTATACAACTACTCCATAGCTAGGATCTTGCCTCTCCATACCTACCCCCCATTCTACTGTCAGACTTAGAACCACGACAGTTGGCGCCCACCTTGGGGTTGGTGTTCTAGCGAATTGTTGGAGAAGTTGGGATTCTTTCGATCTCCGGCATCATGGTTTCAGGTGGAGTTCTGGTCGACGGCCACGAGATCCGTCTCGGTGCGCTCACGTTCGTCGCCGACGGCGACTTGGCAAGGAGGCTCCACTCGACGTGGACGCGCTCCCCATCCGCGGGCGACGACTTTCGCTGCGTGTCCGCGGCGTCCTCCTCTGCGGCAACCGTCGACCCAGATGGGTCGGCTCTCGCTGTTTTCACTCCGGTCTCCCACCGCGCAAGCATTCCGGTCGGTCGAGGCTTCAGCGGTGGGTGAGGCATGCGGTGGCCCGCCAATCGGCCATCCCCAAGTCGCGGCGATCGAGCTCGACGAATCTCTCTACGGCCTGCTCGACTGCCGACCGGGTTCAGAGAGACTGCGTCAATGCGATAGCGATGACTCGGCGGCAGAGGTTACGATGGTCGATGGACCACGCAGTCCCCTCGATTCATCCGCACCAACGAAGGTGGCGGTGGAGGCGATCCGTGCAAGCCCACGAAGAGTACTTGCTCGAGCCCTCACTTCGCTCCAGAGGGAGGAGCTTCGTCGTCGGAACATGGATGCACTTCACACTCCTATCGTTGGAGAAACCCCCGAGGCTCGCGCCTTGGAGGATGCGCGCAGCCAACTGGCTGGAGCGCACTCGATTGGAGAATCTTCAGCGAGTACTCGACGAGCGTCTGCGACCGAGGGTTCCGAATCCATCGACGCCACTCTTTCAACCGCCAACCTGTATATCGAACTCCGATTCAGAATTTAGCAGTGCGCCACCAGATAGCGAGTCAATTCAGCCTTCCCGATCGGAGGCAGGTAGAGGTTTGCAACAAATCAGGATTTGCTCGGCGGCGCAGGAGATCAAAACTCGTTGTATCGATCGCGGAACAGGGTTCACAGCCGGTCGTCGCTGCGAATTCATTCCAGTCGGCCCATAGTCCAAGATCGCCCCCGAGGCGTGAGGAACGTGGGGGCCGGCGTGATGATCAATACAAGGGCCGCGAGCAGTATGAGCACCGATTCGATCGCAACGATCGATGTCGAGTGCCCACTCCTCCCCCAAGGGGTGGATCATACGCTCCTCGGCAGCAGGACGACAGACGCCAAACAGTGCTGGGCGAAGAGTTCCAGTCGACCCCAGGGAACCAGGCTTTGATGCGAGATCTATTATCGTTCAAGGTTTGGTCGACAGGAACAGAGGCCACCGAGACGGCCATGATAGAGATGTTCCTTCCAGAGTAGAGTTCATGTCTCGGGACGAGTGTTTCAGCAGAGCCATCGAGCCGAGTGATTCCTCCCAACTTCAGGTTGGCGATTGGAGTCGACAAGTTCCTTTGGAGAATCCAAGCCCGACACTTGGCTTGAAGATTACCGAGTGGCGGTTCAGATCGGCGGTGGCAACGATGAGGTAGCCATGAAGCATTTACCTCTTATGTTGGAGGGTTCAGCCGAGGCGTGGTTGAGTCGATTAGCACCCAAAGAAGATTTACACTTGGGAAGATCTTGCCCTAGTGTTTGTCAGACATTTGAAGGAACTTGCAAAGCCACCAGCAGGTTTGACAGAGTTGCGATCGATGCGTGCAAAAGTCGAGTGAAACTTTGAGAGATTATATCCAGAGGTGGATCACTTTGCACCACACAATCGAGAATGTATCGATCACCGGGCGATCTGTGCCTTCAAGGAAGGTGTCAAGAACAGAGAATTGAGTTTGAAATTTGGTCGAACCGAGATATGACCCTGAGTCGGATGATGGAGATTGCCACCAAATATGCAAATGGTGAAGAAGAGGATCGACTCCGGAGTGGTAAATATAAATCGTCCGCCAATGAGACCGGCGGAGGAAACTCCAGTCGGAAGCAGAACCGCAAAGCCGAGCCAGCGGCTCCTGGAGAGGCCTTGGCAGTGACCCCAGGAAAGTTCAAGGGGAAACCCAAGGGTCCTTGGAACCCTAATAAGGTGAAAGACCAGGATGGGAACGACGTGTTGGATTTACCATGTCATATTCATACAAAGAAAGATGAAGAGGGTAAACTCATTTACCCGAAACATACCACTCGACAAAGATGTCGGCTCTTGATTCAGCAGCCCAAGGAAACAGCCCAAGGATAAGGATAAGGAGATGACAAAGTTGAGGATGAGATGATGTTGATGGTGGATATCCCGTGTCAATTCCACCTCGATGATTTTTGCCGACGCCGAAAGCAAAAGTCGATTGAAGGTTATCAATCGGGAAGTAAACTTGGTTGCTCCGGCGACTCCCAATTATCTCGAATGGTCCTGCACCACCATCACATTCGACCGGTCGATCACCCGACGCACATTGCCACCCCGGGAGGCAAGCATTGGTGGTCGACCCGGTTGTCGAAGGCACTCGTGACCAAAGTCCCGATGGATGGTGGTAGTGGTTTGAACATATTATACGAGAGACGTTGAAAGGGATGGGCATTCCGATGTCGCACTCGATGCTGATAATATGAGCTTCCACGAGTCATTCCGGAAAGAAGGCTGAGTCACTCGCCAAATTGCTCTTGATGTAGTTTTGGTGATTCAAAGCATTTCCAGAAAGAAAAGTTGACCTTTGAGGTCATGGATTTCAGGCGCTTATCACGCTATTCTGGGGAGACCAGCTTATGCACGTTTCATGGCCCGACCATGTTACGTGTATCTTAAAATGAAGATGCCTGGTCCCAAGGGCGTGATCACTGTCACGGGCAATCGGAAGAAGGCGTAAGAGTGCTTCGAAAGGCTCTAAGATCGCCGATGCTTAGTTGGCAATGGTAGAGCTACAAGAGTATCGTAAAACCAGATCCGAGTGATTTGTTGCGAGCTAAGAAGCCCGCCACTGAGTCAAGATTCTAGTCGATGGCGAGACGAAACAGGTTCACATTCACCGATCGATCCCGGCGCTGCTTCGACCAACATCTCAACAACACTCGACTCAAAATAGGAAGAAGCGCCATCCGGTTCCTCCGTGAGAACGGGACATCTTTGCATGGAAGCTCACGACATGCCGGTGTTCCTAGGGGCTAGCTGAGCATCGCCTATGAGTCGACCCAAAATTCAAACCAGTTAAAGAGTATCTTGGCGGTCCGCCGTCCGTAAGAGAAAGGCCATTGGTGAGGAGGTGGCTCGCTCTTAGCAGCAGAGTTCATCCGAGAGATCTACCACTCGAGTGGCTCGCCAACGTTGTCATGGTCCCCAAGAAGGACAAGTCGTTGCGCATGTGCATCGATTTCAAGCATATCAATCGGGCCTGCCCGAAAGATCATTTCCTCTTCCTCGCATCGACCAAATAGTCGACTCAAGCTGCGGGATGCGAGAGGTTGTCTTTTAGACGCCTATTCCGGTACCATCGATCCTTCAGTATGGACCCGATGAGATTAAAACAGCGTTCATCACTCCATTCGGGTGCTTCTGTTATGTCACCATGCCATTCGGTCTCAAGAATGTCGGAGCCACATTCATGAGAATGATTCAGAAGTGTTTGCTCACTCAAATCAGTCGGAATGTGGAAGCATATATGGATGATATAGTGGTCAAGTCACGAAAGGGTTCCGACCTGTTGACTGACCTTGCTGAAACATTTGCCAATCTCGGGAGGTATGATATCGCTTAATCCATCAAAGTGTACATTTGGAGTTCTGGTGGAAAGTTACTCGGTTTTCTCATTTCGAGCGAGGAATCGATGCTAACCCGTAAAAGGTTGGCACCATACTCCAATGAAGCGCCTGTCGCGTGTGCACGATGTCCGAAACTTCTTGGATGCTTGGCGCTTTAAGTCGATTCATCTCTCGCGCCCGTGAAAAGGCATTGCCTCTTTACCGATCGATGAAGAAGTCGACAAGTTCGAGTGGACTCTAGAAGCTGATGCAGCGTTTGCGAGCTCAAAGCTTTGCTCTCCACCCACCGGTGCTTGCTGCTCCAATCAGCAAGGAGCCTTTGCTGCTTTACATTGCAGCCATCGGACAAGTCGTCAAGACTGCATTTACGGTCGAGCGAGAAGAAGAAGGAAAACCTTCAAAGTTCAGCGCCCAGTTTATTATCTTTCAAGTAATCGACCCCATCAAAGCAAAGATACCTCACTATCGTAAGCTTGTTTATGGGATCTATATGACCACGAAGAAGGTTGCTCATTATTTCTCCGATCATTCCATTACAATCGCCACGACGCCTTTGTCGAAATTCTTCATAACAGAGATGCAATCGGTCGAGTGGCAAATGGGCGATTGAACTCCTTCCCTTGATATCAAATTCGAGGCAAAGAAAGCCATCAAGTCCCAAGCAATAGCAGATTTCCTCACCGAGTGGATGAACAGCAACTTCCGACCCAAGTTCACTCGGAACACCGGACTATGTTTTTCGATGGTTCCAAGATGCTGAACGGTTTGGTGCGGGGGTTGTATTGGTTTCCCCGAGGAGATAGGCTCAAGTATGTTCTCCAGATTCACTTTGATTCTTCCAACAACGAAGCGTAATATGAAGCACTCCTGTATGGGTTGCGATGGCCATTTCACTCGGCGTCCGCCGCCTTATGGTCTATGGCGACTCGGATCTGGTTGTTAATCAAGTGATGAAGGAGTGGGATGTCGAAGCCCAGCTATGACAGGTTATTGTAATGCAAAGTGAGAAATTTGGAGAAGAAATTCGAGGGTTAGAGCTTCATCATATACCCCGACCGAAAAATCAAGCTGCGGATGATTTGGCGAAGATAGGGTCCAAGAGGGAAGCCATTCCGGTGATGTATTTTGGAACACATTCATGTTCCATCGGTGCAGGAGGATCCTTTCACGTAAGAAGCCCCGCAGCAAAAGAGTGCCAATGATCCGACTGAAGTTGAGGTCCCACCGTGGTCGACCTGATTATGGAAGTTGTGGTCATCACTCCCGATCGACAAAGGCCGTACATCGCATATATCCTAAGGAAAGAGCTCCCAGAGAATGAAGAAGAGGCTCGACAGATCGTCTGGTCGATCCAAGGCCTTTACAGTGATCAAGGGACAATTATGCTGAGAAAGCGTGATCGAGTCGCCGTAAGTGTATCACGCCGTAAGAAGGTCGATAATTCTTGAGGATATCCACTCGGGACCTGTGGCCATCATGCGTCCTCTCGGACCATTGTGGCTAAAGCATACCGAAGCGGGATTTTCCGGCTGAAAGCAAATGAAATGGTAAAAGAAATAGTCGACAAGTGTGAAGGATGTCGGTTCTATTCCAACATGTCGCACAAGCCAGCCTCAGCCTTGAAGACCATTCCACTCGTTTGGCCCTTCGCTGTTTGGGGGTTGGACATGATTGGACCGTTGAGAACTGGCGTAAGCGGTTTCACCCATTTGCTAGTAGCGATCGACAAGTTCACCAAGTGGATCGAAGCCAAGCCCATCAAGAACCTCGATGCATGCATCGCTATCGGTTTCATCAGAGAGTTGATATTCAGATATGGAGTTCCGCATAGCATCATCACCGACAATGGGTCAAACTTCGATAATGAAAAGTTCAAAGCCTTCTGTGCCTCTCAAGGCACACGGGTCGACTATGCTTCAGTGGCTCATCCTCAGTCGAATGGACAAGCAGAACGTGCAAACGGCCTCATTCTCAAAGGGCTAAAACCTCGGCTGATGCATGATCTCAAACACGCAGTAGGACCTTGGGTCGACGAACTTCCATCAGTTCTCTGGGGATTGAGGACCACTCCTAATCGGTCGACTGGGAGAACTCCATTCTTCCTGGTCTATGGAGCTGAAGCAGTTTTGCCGAGTGACCTGCTTCACAATGCGCCTCGAGTCGAGCTATACTCTGAAGAAGAAGCAGAACAAGCCCGACAAGATGCAGTCGACCTCTTGGAAGAGGAGAGAGAGATGGCCTTGATCCGCTCGACTATCTATCAGCAAGACTTGCGTCGATTCCATGCCAGAAATGTGAAGAGTCGAGCCTTCCAAGAGGGAGATTTGGTCCTCCGAGTGGATCAACAGAAACCACACAAGCTTGCTCCCACTTGGGAAGGTCCCTTTATCATCACGAGAGTCCTCCACAACGGAGCATATCATCTCTACAACGTTGATCGCCAGATCGACGAGCCTCGAGCTTGGAACACGGAGCTGCTCCGCCACTTTTACACTTAAAAACTCACTCGGTTGAGATGTAATAAAAGTACTTTTGAAGTTTGTTTATCCAAGAAAAGAATGTTATAATTTTCCCAGTGATTGTTATTTCTTTTTGTTGAAATTTCCCCCAGTGGGTGGCTTAGTCACGAATCCGATTCGCCTAAGCTTGTAAAAAAAATCCTTTCCGAGTGCGAGCCAGTCTCTCACTCGGGGGCTTAGTTGCGAATCCGCTTCGCCTAAGTATTCAAAATCCTACCGAGTGGCGAACCAGCCTCCCACTCGGAGGCTTAGCTGCAGTCCAAGTACTCGCCTAAGTATACAAAATCCTACCGAGTGGCGAACCAGCCTCCCACTCGGAGGCTTAGCTGCAGTCCAAGTACTCGCCTAAGTATACAAAATCCTACCGAGTGGCGAGCCAGCCTCCCACTCGGAGGCTTAGCTGCAGTCCAAGTACTCGCCTAAGTATACAAAATCCTACCGAGTGGCGAGCCAGCCTCCCACTCGGAGGCTTAGCTGCAGTCCAAGTACTCGCCTAAGTATACAAAATCCTACCGAGTGGTGAGCCAGCCTCCCGCTCGGGGACTTATAACAGCCCAAGGATTCGCCTTAAAACATCCAAAGTGATAAAAATCCTACCGAGTGGAGAGCAAACCTCCCACTCGGGGGCTTAGCTGCAGCACAGTGCTCGCCTAAGTGATAAAAATCCTACCGAGTGGAGAGCAAACCTCCCACTCGGGGGCTTAGCTGCAGCCCAGTGTTCGCCTAAGTAATAAAAATCCTACCGAGTGGAGAGCAAACCTCCCACTCGGGGCTTAGCTGCAGCCCAAGACTCGCCTAAGTAATAAAAATCCCACCGAGTGGAGAGCAAACCTCCCACTGGGGCTTAGCTGCAGCCAGTGCTCGCCTAAGTAATAAAAATCCTACCGAGTGGAGAGCAAACCTCCCACTGGGGCTTAGCTGTAGCCAGTGCTCGCCTAAGTAAGGAATTCATCCCAATCCGCAAGGACGACGAGGTGCAGGTCGACTGCTACCTCCTCCTTCGGAGCTTCGCCACAAGTACAACGTGCGGTCCATCCCAATCCGCAAGGACGACGAGGTGCAGGTCGACTGCTACCTCCTCCTTCGGAGCTTCGCCACAAGTACAACATGCGGTCCATCCCAATCCACAAGGATGACGAGGTGCAGGTCGACTGCAACCTCCTCCTTCAGAGCTTCGCCACAAGCACAACGTGCGGTTCGTCCCGATCCGTAAGGACGACAAGGTCAGTCGCAATCTGTGTTCCACCTCTACCTGCGGGATAGATGAAGCACAAGTCGATTGGAATTTCAACGGAATATCTTCCGAATGAGGAATAAAGTTCTCTCGAAGGCAAGCAAAGCATGTTAAAGGAAAATTCAAGTTCGGATAAATGTCCTACGGATCCAAAGGCGCCAGCGTTAAGCCCGTTAAAGTTTATCGATTCTGAAACCACTCGGCATTCCAAGGCAAATTTAAAGTGGGACTTAGAAGTTTTTACTCCTCCGCGGAGGATGGAAGGTGCAACAAACTGGTCGAGGTCGATTCCGTCAAGAATACGGGTAGCAGCAGCGATGAAAGTCTTCATGAAAGATCTGAAGTCGTGCTTCCTAGTATCGGCAACCTTGAGAGACACCAGCTTGTCCTCTTGCGCTTCTTTGCGGTGGACACGAACCGAGATAGAGCAACATCAGCACCACACCGCGCGATGACTTTTTCCATTCTTGCACTCGACTTGGAATCTCATTCGGTCGAGTCATCGTGGATTCAAGATCATTTCGAGAGTCTGTTCGCCGAGAGTCGAGTCGATCCGCGACATCGCAACTTTCAATCGAGCAAGATAATCCACCACGCTAGCAACGCGAGACTCGGTCGGAGCACATTCATAGCGGCCGTCCTTCACGGGAGAGTTGATGGGGTCCAAGCTGGTTTCCACTGATTGGTTTCTTCTTCAAAGTTTTGGCAGAATTCTGAAAACACAACTCAGACTCAAAATAAAGATCATGTGATGAGCCGGTGAGAGCAAGACAATGGATAAAAGAGATTACCCTCAAGCATGAGAAACGACTTCTTGGCGAACCTCCAAGATAAATCTCCGTGTCGTTTCGCTTCCCCTTGGTGGCCAACCTTGTCGACAGTAACATTCTTGTCGTTCTTCACCAACCGACTTCCTTGTTAGCCGTGTCAAGAGAGGCTTTCAGCTTGGCATTTTCATCTTCGAGTTTGTTGATCGAGGCAAGTTTCTCTTCAGCGAGCTTTGTTTTCTCCAAAGCATATACATGCCTCTCGCAAGGTCAAGGTCCTTCTTCTTCAAAGTCTCTTCCAGTTTATCTGCAAAGCAACAATGAGAACATAGTTGAGAATGAGCAGAAAAACAGAGGCAGTCGTCAAAAATTCTCACCAGCCATACCTTTTGCTTCATCCTTTGCCTTCTGCAAATTCTCTTGAGCAAGCTTCAAATCGAGATTGAGTTGAATCTGCTTTTTCTCTAACTCAGTATAGCGAGCCACAAGCTCGCAAGATTTCTACAAAGAGTCAACCAACGAAAGACATCAAAGACAGATCACTTCCGAGTGACTAAGGAAAAATAGTAGCATTTCTAAGACTACGGTCGAATAAAACATTCGACAAGAGTCTCGGGACTACACCAGTTGGTGCACTCAGCGTGCCCCCACTGGTTTACCAATTTGGTTCGATCAACGACCAAAAGAGGCAAAAGGTTATGATTCTAAAAACATGGCTAATTGCCGGTGGTCACCGCAGATAAAAAAACAGTTCTTTAGACTATAGTCGATCGCACGCATCGACCATAGTCTCGGGATTACACCCGATGGGTGCACTTAGCGTGCCCCCACGGTTTCTGAGCCCATTCGACTTGGTTCATCCAGGTCGAGTGAAGAAGATCACATCATAAAGACTATAGCCGATCGCACGCAATGACCACGCCTCGGGACTACACCCGGTGGGTGCACTCAGCGTGCCCCACAAAAGTTCAACGACACACACACCCGGTGGGTGTACAGATATGGAAATCTCCGTAAGAAAGCAGTTTCAGATAGTATATCCTAACAAAGCAACCGACGACTGACTTACTTGGACATTGCTCTGGAGAGCTAAACTGGCATCATAGGCCGCCTGACTAGCCTCTCGAGCCGCTTTCACCTGCTCCATCACAATCCCTGCCTGGCGTATGGCCTCCTTAGCAGCACTTACTTGGTCTTCCGGGACGTGGTGTGTAGCAAAGAGAGATGGTGGATCTGCACTCGACGAAGTGGGTCGGGCACTTATCAGCGGTACAGCGAAAGAAACAGAAGTCCGAGTGGGGTTGCCTCCCTTGGAAATCAGCGTCTCAGGAATCGCCGCGACTTGAGCAGCCTTGCTAGCAGGCACTTTCTTATTCCTCCTCTTCCTCAATGGCGCTTCCTCGTCATCATGGGGGAGATCAATGACGTGAGGCAGAACTACAAGAGAGATCCAGAAGTAAACATTGAAGCCCAATCGACTAAAAAGCTCCAGTCGACTAAAAGCGAAACCTCAGAGATCTTACCAAGATTGGACGTGGCCGCATCCTCCATTTCCTGATCATCGTGCTTGGCTGAAGTCTCGGAGGTAGCGGCGCTGTAGATTTCAAGAGTCGGCTAATCAGTCATCAAGTCGACCAAAAGTTCACTCATGTTGAAAAAGGAAATACAAGGTTCTGTCGGTTACCCGGAGATGGTGGGGATGACCATTCGCATCTTGGGCAGGGCCTTCGACGGCTTTGACGACGTCGCTCGAGGTTGCTTCGGCGGTTTCTCAGTCGGCGCGAGAGAAGTTGTCCTAGGTCGCTTCGTCGACTGCCCGGTGGGCACAACAGCTTTACCGCGCCCGGCCGCCAGGTCATGCGTCAGCTTGGACCTTCCCTCCGAGCGAGGAGGATCAACGTCTTCCTCCTCTTCCTCCTCCTCCTCCTCGTCATCAGAGCTATCATCCTCCTCATCCTCCTCGCCGTTGGACTCCCATTCCTCCGGACTTTCACCTCCACTTCCTTCTTCTTCTTCGACTGGTTCCTGCGCCCCATTGGGCATCGAGTACATCTCAGTGGTGACCTATAAGACAACAAAACAAGGTGAAAGTCAGTCGACGAATTGGTATCAAAACAGAATGAATGCAGCAGAATCACAGTCGGAGATAAGTGGTTATACCTTGTCTGGTTGGTAACTTTGGTCGAGTGGTGGAATCCTCCTAGCTCCGCGAGGGTTGTCTTTGTTTCCTGTGATGGCAGTCATCCACTTCTCCAGCGTGGCGTCTTCGACCTCCTCTGGATGGACCCGAGTGGTATCATCCGTACCAGAGTACATCCACATCGGATGACCTCGGTATTGAAGTGGCTGAATACGCCGTCGGAGAAAACCTCCAGGAGATCCATGCCGGTCACCCCATCGCGAATAAGCTGGACTACACGCTCCATCAGCAGCTTTACTTGGGCCTTCTCCTCTGGTAACACCTTCAGGGAGGATGGCTTGTTCACTCGACTCATGGAGAAAGGAGGGAGCCCAGTCGATCGCCCGGCGTCGGCTGGTCTTGGCAATAAAACCAGGTCGATCGCCACCCTCTAACCGAGTCGGGAAGAGTCATAGCTAGAAAGGCGCTCTTCCCCTCATCCGGACCCCGAGCCCCCACACATCTGGATTACCGGGTCCTCTCGTCATTCGGCTCGTTTTCTTCACCGTCTGAGAGCGACAGTGAATATGTGCTTGAAGAGACCCCAATGCGGTCGACAACCCAAGAAATTTCGCAGAGCTAAACGAAGCAGCAAGATACACAATGGAGTTTGAGGAAATGGTGGAGTTGCGCTCCAAAAAGTTCGAAACCCCGGAAAAAGGATTTGGCGGCAGAGAAAACCCCCTATCTACATGGGTGGCCAGGAGGACGCACTCACCCTCTTCAGGCTGCGGTTGCCACTCCGTGCCCGGAAGCCTCGCCGACCCATGGGGGATCAGTCCTTCATTGGCCAGATCGGTGAGATCTTTCTCGGTGATGGTCGACCGGATCCAGTCTCCTTGGACCCAGCCCTGCGGCAGCTTGGACCGCGAAGAGGAACCGCCCCGACTGGGCGCTCTCCCCTTGGCCTTCGCCGCCGTCTTCTTCACCGTTCCAGGGCGGCAGTCTTGTCCTTCACCATGGTCGCCGGCAAGAAAAGTTCCGAGCTTCAGCGCTGGACACACGAAGAGCGCGGCGAGAAGGTTTGGGGGCGGAGAGAAGGGAAGTCTGAGGTCGCACTGTTCAAAATACCCTGACCAGCGCTTTATATGGGGCCGCTTCCGAGTGGCTGACCGGTAGGCCCAAGCAATCCCGTCGCAATCCCGCAACAGGCACGCGCACGATACGTGGCGAAAAAGGTGGCGCGAAGATCGAGGCGTCATCGTCTTATCCCATCCGAGTGTCGCGGTTTTCTCCGCTTCGCGCGCTTCCCAAAATTCGGATCCCGCGAAATCCGCTAACCGCAGAACAACTCGTCAGACAACAGATTTCCTCCGATCCGTCGCTCGGAAATCCTCAGGTTGACATAATTCACTCGACAAACGTAGAGAATGGATCAAGGCGACTGAAAGAGAAGTTGGTGCCATCACTAAAAGGTCGATTGATCCACAGTGAGACGCACTCACAACACGAAGAACAGGTCGAAAAGATTATCAACTCCTTCCTCACTCAAACCTCGATCCATTCGGGGGCTAATGATGAAGTCATGTACCTGGGGTAGGGTCATAGACCTGCCCAAAGGTACCCTCCACAAGGAGACTCACAAGAGAAGCAACCTTCCAGTCGACCGTAAGTATCCACTCGACAGATTCAAAGACACTCAACTACGAAGATCCACTCAACCACCAGGAGTCCAAGAGCCACTCGGTATCCAAACGGTCTGTAGTTAAGTAGTCTTTATAACCTTAATGACACTTTATGTAAGGCGTTACCAGTAACGCCTAGCTTTAATACACCTTAAACCCTCTACTACGTGGGCAGGCTGGGGTCCTGGCGCACTCTATATAAGCCACCCCCCTCCACAGGTAGAAGGGTTGACACCCCTGTAACACATACGCATATAATCCAGTCGACCGCCTCCGGGCTCCGAGACGAGGGCTATTACTTCCTCCGAGAAGGGCCTGAACTCGTAAATCCCTTGCGTATACAACTACTCCATAGCTAGGATCTTGCCTCTCCATACCTACCCCCCATTCTACTGTCAGACTTAGAACCACGACAGCCTCCTCTGCGAGCTCAGGGATCGCGCCGGAGCTACACGCCCATGCCGGGCTGGGCTAGCCAACGCCACGTGCTCGGGGCGGCGGGGCTGCCTCTGTGAGCTCGCGACCTCGCTGACGTCCATGGTAAAGGCGGCGGGAATAATATGCTCGGGGTGCGGGGTGGGGTTCGGAGGCTCCGGACGATGGTTGGACGAGAGAACGGACGGTGGTGGCCGGAGATCGGTCCGGTGGCGGACTGGCGGCGCCGGTTGTCGAAGGAGATGGGCCTGGTCTGCCGGGCTGTAAAGGAGTGGGAGAATAGACCGGCGAAAGAAACGAACCGGTAAGGGCAATTTGAGTGTTATATGCTGTTTGGTGGGAGGGCAAAAGGGTAAAATGTCGGTTTGGAGCCAGCTGCAGCTGCAAGAAGCTTGATTTTTCAGCTGCGACTTCTGCGGTGTTTTCTCGGAGCGCTTCGAGGGAGGCGCTGCATGGAGCCGGCCCAAAAGTTAACCGTTTGTTTGGGCTCTAGCTTTTTCGGGCTAGAAGTTGTAGAAGCCGCTCCTAGGAGCCCAAACAAACACACCCTTAACTATGTTTATGCCATCCTATGCCACTACTACCATGAACTAATACACCGCATCAGCAAACAACATTCTTTGCGTGTTGATTCAAGCTTGACTAGCCAATGTGCCCCTACACGTTGATGCATGATCGTATCACTGCGGAGTACGTGCGCTCTGATCCGTTACATGATCATATCAAGCCACAACTCCTCCAGAATTACACGAAGATGGGGTAAAGCACACGCAGAACGCGTAATCTAGCTTCGGTTTGCGGCGAGACCAAGCAAAGGCAGGCGATACTGCGATAAGCCCGCTGCGGAGCTACATGCGAATTTTTGCTTTTATGCGAGATCGAGCTAGAACCCTGGTCTTCTGGCCGTTCTCCAGCGTCTTCCCCTCAAGTAACTCCTCAGTGGCTTCATGCAAATGGGCCTTCCATGCCAGCACCTGCTTCTTGGTGTGGGACATGCATGGGATTATTTTAGTATTTCCGGCGTGCAGCATGGTGAAGGTCGTCTACTGACAAGTGTGTTTTGCTTGGGCATGAAAAATGGAGCCTACTCGCAATCGTGATGGCCAAGACAACTCCTCATCTTTTCCGTAAACGAAAACCAACCGTGTTCTCTGTTCTGTTAGCTTAATCTCAGTAATTTCATCATTTTTTCCTTCTAGGAACAACATCCATTTCTCACGCCTTACGTGCAAACGCTGGGATGTCATCTTGATATGGAGGGTTTTTTATTCTTTAGAATTTGAGAAATGCAGCTAATTTGAGCGTGTCTAGCACCAGCAAACGGTGCAACAAGTCTAGTCCAGCTAATTTGTGCTTGCTTCTCAGGCTCACTAAATTAACCTTTCTTGCCCCGAAATTGTGCAGCCCACTGTGACACCAATGATTTTCATCCACTACTACGTTAGCTATAAAAGGATAGCCCTTGAGCAAGGACGCTCCAGGTCATAAATTCCTCATGCTACATGTAGATTGACAAAAACCCTACCAGGATCATCATCAACTTCCCGGCGCGACGGCATGGATGAAGATCGATTCCGGCGCTCGAGGACAGCGAGGCGTCGTCTTCGCAGCCTCCTCGTCCTCGCCGCAGACTACCTCAAGTACCTCTTCATGAACCGGCGCCGACTCCTCCGCGGGGTGGCGAGGCGTACCCACGCCGTCCTCTCCTCCTACCACGTCAAGAGCAACAAGCGGCTGCCGCCATACTGCCCTCCTCGCGCGTTAATGGAGCACGAGTTCTCGTGTAGCGGCAGCCCTAGCCCCGCGTTCCTCGCGGCCAAGAAGCTCCAGTCACGGCTGAAGCGGGGTGCCGCCGTCGGCGCTGCCGTCGCTTCCTGCTTTGGCGCCACCGTTGGGGCCTCGTACGGGTCGCCGCCGGCGACACTGGAGGAGGATGTGGTTGAGGAGGAAGATGAGGCTGATGGGTGGGGCTGCTACGAGCTTGAGCCTGACGTGGACTACAGGGCGGAGGAGTTCATCAGTATGTTCTATGAGCAGCTCAGGGCGCAGAACCTTCCCCCGGTTTTGCAGCGCTCGCCATGACGCGCGACGCTCAGACATGAGAGCTGAGAGATCGAGGGTTTGCGTACGTCAGGTACGCGTTAAGAGGAGAGGAGTACGTTCTTACTTTCGATGAGGAAGGACAGGCCAGCTTGTATCACTTTATTTTGATTTCTACATTGCGTCTTTGTGACTTGTAACTAAGTGTACTACGTACACATGTGAGCTACGGATATACCTATTGAGTACAAATAAACGTTACTCAGTCTTGTTAGAGATTCCACGATGAATACAAAGCAAAATAAGTGAATATACACTTTAAATGTCATCTAAATAGATCCGTATGTAATCCATAGTGGAATCTCTATAAAGACTTATATTTAGAAACAGAGGAAGTAGATGCGATGCCTTTCGAAATTTGGTTTCAATAACAGTTTTGCTCCTTTTCTTTTGGCTACTGCTAGCCACCGGTCGACCGGCCCAACTTGGGCCAGTCGCACCCGCAACGTCGAGCGATTTAAAGCCGCACGACCCCCCCACACACACACACATGTCAGGCCTCAAAGCACTGCCTTGTGCGTCTCGTCTGTTGTTGACGTCACCATCGTCGTCTCCTGTATTTCTCAGCGGCTCCGTGCATGCAGCAGTGTGTCCCCATGGTTGCAGCTCCCAGTGACGACCGTTGCAGCTCCGGTGGCGACGGCTGGCGATCACAGCACCTCTGACGATGAGCTTGCAAAAAACTATACTCTCACTCGGGTTGCTGGTTGCAGGAAAAAAGTCGGCCGATTGTAGCAAAAAAAGTGTGCTGATTCTAGAAAAAAACCTCGCTGGTGCCGTCACCCCATCTCCATCGTAGCAAAAAAGCTCACTGGTTGTACCTTTCGTGGTTGCTGGTTGTAGCAAGACAAAACGACGCAATTGTAGCAAAAACTAAATTGGCGCCGATCACATCTGCATATGGTGGTAACAAAAACCGCCGCCGGTGGTAGCAAAAAGTTGTGTGGTTGCAGCAAAATAATGTTGTTGCCCGCCGTCACGGTTGCATCGTCTTCATGAATGATGTAGCGAAAAATGCCATCGCTGGTAGTAGCAAAAGAAGTCACTGGAGTAGCAAAACTAAATGCCAGTTCCAGCAAAATAAAATTCGACAATGAACTCCAGTAGTTGGTTCCAGCAAAAAAATTGTCAACTATAGCATCCTCGTGATCGGATGTAGCATCTCTAGTGGCCGGTTGTAGCATCTCTCTCTCTCTCTCAGGGGTTGCAACACTCCGATGAGCGAAGGTGTGTGTGTGTGTGGGGGGGGGGGGGAGGGCGCATCCATGGCGACTGTTGCATCGTCGTGTTTTGTAGACCTCGCAGCGGTGTGTGCGCGGTAGCAGTGGGAAAAAAGCAGAGGCTTGTCCTTGAGGTGGTTGACGTCCAGCACCACCGCCCCCCTTAGCATACCTCACTACACCCCTGTAGCACCGGTAGCTCGCGGTGGTTCCACGGTGGTAGAAAATGATGGGAAGGAGCAGCGGAGGAGAGCAGATGCAAATGGAGGAAGAAGAAAGGCAAAAAAGATAAGGTATACATGGTGGGGAGTGGGCCACATGACTTAATCTAGCAGTAGCCTGAAAAGTAATAGCCCATTGGATCTGCCTCGGTCCTACGAAGCGTGCACGGCCGTCCAAAACTTTCGCCAGCCAACCGGTTACAAATGCTTCCCTTTTCTTTTTCGCATGAGAGGTTTCTTAGTTATTTTCTCGTCAGCTTTGTGTCCCTCTCTTCTGGGCGACTCGGGACCACCACTACATCTGCTCCTCGGAGAATGGTAAACCTACCGGCAAGGGTATGTAACGACAAAGCATCTGCCATCCATTAAGATTCATGCTAGCTTTATATTGGTATAATTTGAGGAACATTTCCCTCTGCAATACATAAGGTCAGGTCAGAATATGACCTCCAGCGAGGTTTCCAAGCAACTCTGCCTTCTTTCTTAACATGATGATGTAGAAGTGTGTTGGCAAGGGCCAGAGGCCTGTCAGAGGAAGGCCCATTTTTCTCATTGTATCTGCATAGATGATGTTGATGCCTCTCCCGATATCCATGAGTACCTTTGTGAGCTGGCCTCCTTTGATTATCGGATCAAGTACCATAGCAGACTTGCCAGGATTTTGGATGAAGTATGTATGGTCAGACCTGTCGAAAGAGATCGAGGAGTCGGACCAATCTAGGTACTGTTGTATGCCTGGTATGAGAGCGTAGACCTCCCTGGCAGTCTTCTTTTGTGTGTGCTAGGATTTAAGTCCTCAAAGGTCATGTTTACTCGATGGATGTCTCTTGGAGAAGGCTCTGGGGCCCCACCAGCTCCTCTTGCGCATCATCCTAGGTTCAGTGGCCCAGCCGCCGGGGGCATCTAGGATGCACACAGCCAAAATGATAAAAGGAAGAAGAAGAAAAAAATCGATACAGCAACGACTTGCAACAAACCAGTGGCAACGCCATCCACCGTCCTTGACAACACATAAGCTACAAGAAAGGTTGTCCGAAAAAGAATGCCTTCAAGAAGGTAATGATGCTATAGCTCCACCGTCGCGGCATCCAACCATTACATGTGAGATATTAGGTTTACACCTTGAAGAGCATGTCTAATCAGACTCGAAAGCAATGCCTTCAACAAGGACACGACGTATAAAACACCACCATTGTTAGGTGCACCCATTGAAAGTTATACCTAGGGTTTTCAACTGGCTCACGATCCAACGCGAAAAAAGCACAATCAAGCCGAAGACACCATGTTTTGCCGCCACCCTTGGAAGACGAAGCTGCAAGGAAAGGCATCCAAATGCCATGGTAACAGAAAACTGAAGTCCGAACGATTACATGACACTCATGCCCGGAGGTAGCCGGTAACCACTAGTAGAAAAAGGGTCAAATGTCAAGCACATTAGTGCCGGTTTGATTTTGAGCCGGCACTAATGTGTGCATTAGTGTCGGTTCCAATGGCTAGCCGGTCGCTCTCATTAGTACCAGTTCGTGGCGAACCTTTAGCACCGGTTCGTGCCACGAACCGGTACTAAAGTGAGTGGTGGCAGGATGTTGTCAGTACGGGGACCCTCCAGCACCTTTAGTACCGGTTCGTGGCACGAACCGGTGCTAAAGGTCGTCCTACATAAACCCTTCGTCCACCCTAGCTCGCTCTGTTCTTTCCCTTTCCCCTCTTCTCTCTGTTCTTCCCCTCTTTCTCTCGAGCTCATCACACATTTTGCCCAAAATTTGTCAAGATTTGAAGGCCCCCATCCATTCAAATGATCACAAAGGTTAGCAACTTTGTCCTTTCATCTCTCATTGCTAGATTAGCTCTTGCAATGCTTTGTATAGTGATTAATTTATGAGTTTAGTAATTTGGGAGGAAATATATGTGCTAGTATTTGATTTATATGCAATTTGAGGTCAAAAATAACACTTAGTTTGCATATGTAGGTGTGGTTTACTTAGTGCCTTCTAAATCTCCGTCAGAAACACGATCGCCCAAGACTGTTCGTCACCGGCACCACCTTGTGGTGAGCCTCTTGTTCATGAATGTTTTACATTATCAAATTGATGTTTGTGTGATTTGGATATATAGTTACTCGTATAATCATCTTACCCGTACGTTGTTTGTTATACATAGTGCCATGGTTTTGATATCCATCCCCGTCGGCCCTCGTCCTTGTTATGATTCGGATGTGGTATATTCTCTTTTAAAACTAGTTGTTGCATTCGTGTTTATGACAAATTATGCCCATCAAGTTGACATAGATATTTTTGTCTAGGAGGTTTGTGAACCGGAAATTCCAACCGACCCTATTGTCGAGAGGTTAAATTTAGTTGAAAGAGAAAACGAGTATTTGAAAGAAAAATTGAAAAGAATTGAGGGGAGAAGATGGAATTGGAGTTGCATGTTGCCGATGTAAATCGATGATCACAAGATCAAGATGGAGAAAATGCGCTGAAGATTAGAAAGATTAGAAAATATGCCATTGATAGTGAGGCCTGGTATCATTATGTTGTTGGATCAATTGTTACCTTAGTTGCGATCTTGATCGCATTTGTTGTTGCATTTAAATGCTTTAGTTAGAGAGTTATTTGTTTGTTGCATTTAAGTCTTGTATGAATTTTATGTATGAACTTGTATTAATTTGGTCTTTTCGGTGTTGTGTAATGAAGATGAGCCGACAATGGATGTACGATGACCGATGCTCTCCCGAGTTCATTAATGGCGTGCAAACTTTTCTGCTTGCGGCTGAGGCAAACAAGCGGGTGGATGGTTTTATGCCTTGTTCATGTTTAGTCTGTAAGAATGATCACAATTACTCTACGTCAAGAATCATTCACGTCCACCTGTTTAAGTCCGGTTTCATGCCCCACTATAATGTTTGGACCAAGCATGGAGAAAGAGGGGTTATGATGGAATACAATGAAGAAGAAGAGGACGACGACAGCTATCCTGGCCATGGGTTTCCTGAATACGATGATACAACAATGGGGGAAGAAGCCGAGCCGGCAATGCGGGAAGAAGCTAAAGAAGAGGCATCAGATGAGCCCGCTGATGATCTAGGTCGGGCCATTGCCGATGCAAAGAGAAATTGCGCACGTGATTTGGAGAAGAAGAAGTTGCAACGCATGTTAGAGGATCACAAGAAATTGTTGTACCCAAATTGCGAAGCTGACAAGAAAAAGTTGGGCACCACACTGGAATTGATGCAATGGAAGGCAGAGAATGGTGTATCTAACAAGGGATTTGGAAAGTTGCTGGTAATGATAAAGAATATGCTTCCAAAGGACAACGAATTTCCCGAGAGTACGTACGAACCAAAGAAGGATGTCTGCCCTCTAGGGTTAGAGGTGCAGAAGATACATGCATGCCCTAATGACTGCGTCCTCTACCGTGGTGAGTACGAGGATTTGAACGATTGCCCGGTATGCGGTGCATTGCGCTATAAGATCAGGCGCGATGACCCTGGTGATGTCGAGGGCGAGCGCCCCAGGAAGAAGATTCCTGCCAAGGTGATGTGGTATGCTCCTATAATACCACGGTTGAAACGTTTGTTCCAAAACAAAGAGCATGCCAAGGCGACGCGATGGCACAGAGAAGACCGTAAGAAAGACGGAAAGTTGAGAGTACCCGCTGACGGGTCACAGTGAATATTGACCCGAGCATCCAGTTAAATGATGAAGATTTTCCATGGCTACGGTGCAAAGGGACACACGCGAAGAAAAAGTTTCACACCCAAAGATCTGGGATGTGATCGGCTTCACTATCATCACTTTCTTCTGTGTTTCACACCGTGAGGGAATCTCTGTAATAGTTAGGGTAGTTATGTGTTTTGGCATTTGAAACGCGAAGAAATTTTATGTGCAAACAAATTCTTTCATGCATTTACTGATTTTTTCAGCTAAATGACCCTGAAATTGAAAAGCATTTCAAATGAACTCAGAAAAGGTTGAAAGTTGGCATGGTATCATAATTTCACCCACATAGCATGTGTAAAAAAGTAGAGAGGGTTACCGTAAAAACTGGATGCACTTCGTGTAAAAAATGGACAATCTCTTTCGAAGTATCAGGGTTTCGGACGAAAACTCATCCATTACAAAAGGCATTTCATTTTTTAAATAACCTAAGCATTACCAAATTGAATATAATGATAAAACACACTAATATTAAACATAAGAAAAAAGAATCACTGAAAGATCTATTTTCAAAGTTAAGTTATTCACAAACTAGTGATTCACACAAATTTCAAATAATTCAAAATGTAAACTATTTAAATTTGTAAACTACCGGCACTAATAGAAAGTTTGTAATTTTTTATATCTAAAGCAAAAATATTCACAAAGAAACTCTAAATACAGCAAAAAAACAACTCAAAAATAAATAAAACAAAAATAAATAAAGCAAAAAAATAAGAAAATAAAAAAGCCCGCCTACTGCGCCACAGCGTCCTGCATACGACTAGAAACCCAACCTGTTATTGGCCAGGATGCAGGCCCGCAAAGGCCCAGTAGGCCCATAGGGCAGCACAGAACATTTAGGCCCAGTAGGCCCACAGGGCAGCACAGAACATTTAGGCCCAGTAGGCCTGCTTTGGAGAGGAGCTCGAGAGAGCTACCGCACTGGGGCTTATAAACCAGTGCGGACGCCCCTCGGCTAGCGAGGTGGGACTAAACATGACGCACTGCACTGCTGGCCAACCTCCTTTAATAGTGGGTGGTGGCTCAAACCGGTACTAAAGTGGGGTCTTTAGTACAGTTGGAGCCACCACCCGGTACTAAAGGTGTGCGCTCGCCGCTTGGCCTGGCCAAAACAGACCTTTAGTCTTGGTTGGTGGCTTCAACCGTACTAAAGGTTGTTCTATATAAGAAAACACTTCAAAAAAATCAGTTTCTCATCTCTCCTCTGCTTCTTTCTCCTCGCCTGTCCGCCGCTTTCTGTCATGTCCGTCCGTCGCCGTCTGGCCCCCGTCCCGTCCCGTGCTGGCGCCTGACCTGGCTCCTCCGTCGTCCCCGCCTGCCCGCCCCCGTCCCGTCGTCGCCGCCCGTCCCCATCCCGTCGTCACCGCCCGTCTCCGTCCCCGTCGCCGCCCCCCGTTGCCGCGCCTCGCCGGTGAGCTCCTGCCCCGGCCGCCATGTCCCCACACACACACACACACACACTCTATTATAGAAATGTTAGCAATTTTCTGTTTTTTAGTTATAGAAATATTAGTTATATGGAAATGTTATAAATTTTTCTGTTTTTTAGTTATAGAAATATTTATAGAAATGTTAGCAATTTTTCTGTTTTTTAGTTATAGAAATATTAGAAATTTTAGTTATATATATAGAAATGTTAGAAATTTTAGAGTTAGTTTTAGCTAGATGACGAAGGAAAAGTTGAAGTACTGGACTCACTACTTAAAAAAGAAAGTGACTACAGCATCGTGAAGGGGATAGTCAACAGGTAATTTCAACCATTATTAACTATATCTCGGCCTATTTAATTCGTTATTTCCTGATATGAACTATTTTTAATAACCCCTTTATTAATTTTCTTTGCCGGCGGGCAGGGCTTGGGCAAAGTACATCAAGGTGACTCCAGGAAAATGGCGACAAAAGCTATTTTGGTATCGACCCAGGGTAAGTAATTAAGTAGTACTAGCTAGCTAGCTACCATCTCTTTAATTTTTGTTTCAATACCATTAATTAATTAACATGCTTGATTAATTATTATCTAATTAAATTCTATTCTCGTAAATGCCCTGAAGCAGGCGCCGGGGACTGAAGTGTGTGCATAGTACGTTTGCAAGAACATTCGCATGATGGCGTCCAAAAGGAGCAGATCTGATAGACAGCAATGGGTACGTTTGTCAGAACACTATTCATAAATCTTACATGATTGTCGATATCTAGTCACACAACTAATACACATGCATATTGATCTCCTTCTTAACCGTTCAAAGACGTGCGGGACCAGCTCCTACCAACAGAGCGCATACGAGCACTTCAAAAGGAAATAGCAAGATTTTTGCTCGACCAGGTCATAGATCCTAAAGGAGAATACTATTACCCGCTACAGCCCCATGAACCACTTGTCATCGTGGTCCGAAGGCACCAAGGCAACATGTAGGAGAAATTGTATATATATATACATGTGTATGTGTGAATAATTAATGGTGGTTGTGAGACATTCGATTATATATATATATATATGATCGGTTCTATGAGAAAATCTATTTATATATATGCATAACGTGTACAATAGGTAGTAACATAAAATACCAGCAGATAAAAAAGAATTAAATGAAAAACACAAAATTAATGGAAAAATAAAAATTAAAACCAACCCCCCCCCCCCCCCCCCCAACATTTAGAAGCCCGGTTCTGCACTAGTGAACGCACATATCCTTGATGTGTATATCACCACACAATCATATCTATATATGCTAGCACAGAATTATCACATAGCACAATGAGCCGAATATCTTCGGGAGTCATCTCATGCACACATGGTGCAGAAACCCTATGGCAGAGGTCGCTAGTGACAACAGCGTCGAGAACTCTGTGGCCACCACATGCCATAGTCGTACCATCCCAGGGTCGCCGCTACACATCTTCACGTCGTCGTTGTCATTGCGGCTTCGCCACTACCACCATCAGGCTGGTCACAATGGGCAAGAACATAAGCTAGTAACGTACACGCTTTCCTAGACTATGTTACTACCTCCATAGTGGGTAGGAACATCTATGTAGTGTCATGCAATGATGTATTTATTAGGTTATAGACTCATTGTTTCTTGGAGTGTGTGATGTTCCGGTAACTTAGCTAGTTACCACAAGCACCTCTCTCTTCATTAAATACGTGCCACATAAGCAAAGTTGTATTGGAATGTGTGATGTTACTCCTAAGTTCCACCCCACTGTGACCAGCCTCAACCAGCTGCCAAGACACCATTGTCAGATTTAGGCATCGAAAGCCCATCACTACAGACGACCACCCACACCGTCCACTGTTGCCCACGCAGCACGACCACCACCTAGGGCACTCGGAGTCCTCGCCCCGACATTCATGCTCGCACCATTCTGGGTTGACGTGCCTCCCGATTGGAGAGCTCCCCTCCCGAGAGATTCATCACACGAGAAGGCATCCCTACCAGCGGTGACAGCTGGGGGAGAGAAGGAGACAACCAGGTTTCGTGAGAGATGCGGAAGATGGGTTGGTTGTTTCCCTAGGTTGCATACTATTAATAGATTAGAGGAATTTTTTTAAGAACAATTAGACCATCCGGAGATGCTCCGATGGAATATGACACGTGTTCTAGTGTGTATCTGAGGAAAAAAAGAAGGGGGGACCACAGCGGGCAATTCATCTTCTTTTTTTCTTTGAAACAATGAGCCTCTTTGTCGATTTCCATTAAAGAAACCGCCATCAAGTTTTACAAAGGTTATAGCAAAACAGGGAAACACACCCAACTACAAGTGAACAACAAACCAGCAATTCAGTCAAAAAAAAAACAGCAACTAAACCTAAACCCATGGCAAGTCATCTAAACAGCAGACGACCGCCAGATTAGCTCCTGGCGAACGTGACGAACCTTATCCTCGGAATACATGGCTACTATGCTGTGCATACCTGAACCCATGGAGAGCCAAACAAGATTCCACCAAGGTGGAAAGGCTCCGCCATGGCAATGGCATTGCAGCTCGCCATCCAATCACTCGCCGCAAGCCTCTCGCGCTCTCCTAACAAACCCGCCACCAAGTCCCCGAGCACTGCGCACCACCACCCGCAGGAACCAACCGGCAGCAGCAGCTGCAGCGGCAGAAGGAGCCTTGCGGCGGCGGCGGCGGCCGGCACGGCGCTCCTCGCGTCCCAGCTGCTGCCGCCCACGGCGGGCATCGCGGGCGCGTTCGACCTCGACCTCCGGATCACCATCCCGGAGCAGTCGAGCGAGGAGGCCGAGGCCGTGGTGAGGACGCACGCGAGGAACCTGGTGCGCGTCAAGCAGTTCATCGACGCCAGGTCGTGGCGGGAGCTGCAGACGGCGCTGCGGGCCAGCGCCGCCAACCTCAAGCAGGACCTGTACGCCATCATCCAGGCGAGGCCGCCGGGCCAGCGCCCCGAGCTCCGGAGGCTCTACTCCGACCTCTTCAACAACGTCACCAGAGTAGGGGATCTCACACAGATCAATCCGCCTTTTGAGCCTCTGACATTGCTCATGGCGCGCTGACATTGCTCTGCTCTTGTGCGCGCAGCTGGACTATGCGGCCAGAGACAAGGATGAGCCCCAAGTGCAGGAATGCTACAGCAACATTGTGGCCGCCATTGACCAGATTTTTGCCAGAATCATGTAGTTCTTGCACTGGCTCGATCGTCTAGGATAGAGGGAAAGATTGGATAAAACTAGACATCCGGATTTACGTTTGCATACAAGGAGAAGCAAATTAAGATTGACCGGCAAAAAGGCTTTTCTTTTGCTATATAGCTAGTTCTTATTAGCTTCTTGTTGTTGCTACATCTTCTACTAGTATTTACTCTACTCTCTGGAGGATAAACCCAAAAAAAGAGTCAACATTTGCTGGTGCAGCAGGACGAGAAAAACTGCAATTTCCTGAAACCATCACTGCTCGATCAATGTTCAGCCACCAATATACAGGCTTGTCGCAATGCAATGCAGAGTGGTTCCTCAGTCACCGCTCACCTCTCCTTTGCTTCCAGATAGAGGAAACAAGGTTCCTTGGTGACTCTATTCGTCGCCATCCGGCGTACATGCTGAAGCAGTATTTATCTTCCTATAACTCGTCGAACTATCGATGAAGTTTCAGTATCTGCCTCATCTGTGACCTGCTTTGGCTGCGACTCACCATCCTCTTGGCTCCTCCTTCAAATGGCTATTTCCAAGAACTTGTGCCTAGAGAAAGGTTACTTGGTAAGTTGGTTTACTAGATCAAGAGCAACACGCAATTGTGCATTTCGAACTCCAAAGCAGTGCATGAAAGGATATGAAATCACTAGGTAAAATGCAGAACCTCAAACTGGTTTGTGATAAAAAGAGTGTCAAGTAGTGACATCAACTGGAAGAACTTACCATTGTAAGATCTGGGAGCAAGTAACTGGCAAGGTTTTCATTCATCGCAACTCCCAACTGAGGCATCTGACTCATTTTTCCCGGCATTTGGCTCATGCTGTTTATAGAAGAAGCATCATTAGAGGCAGGGATTTATTTTTTCTTCACAAGTACAGCTTTAATATTTCTGCAACTGAATTATGCATGGATCATAGGTGGAATAATATGTTTACATTTTCAAAAGGCCATCAATGTTCCTTCTCACGCGATTGAAGAGATCGTTGTTATTTTGAGCCTGGAAGAAATAAGACAATCGATATGAAATCCATTCATAAAAAAAGAACACTCCAGATGATGGCTGACTGAGAAAATCATTCTCCTGTACGAGTAATTGCACATGAAAGAAAGACTGACCTGAAATGTTTGAATATTTGTGTCTATCTGAGCAAGAAGCCGATTATTTTCTTCCAGTACAAGCTGTACTATACGATCCATCTCAGAGGCTACATGGTGGAAAAGATGGTCAGTTTATGGAACAAGGATCAAAACAAATGGAAAGCATTAGCTGAATCTCGTCGACCATCAGGATCTCTGAACCTGCATATTATATTTGAAGTTCAGGAGGAAATGGCTTGTGATCTTACAGTAAGTTTCACCCCCGTTAAATACCACACGGTTGATGGTCTATATAACCCCAAGTTTGGCAAAACAGGTTCGACATATCCACAGATACTCAATGTTCAGAGATCGATTTCTAAAATGACGACTCTCTTAATCATTTCTTGCAAGTACAATGATACATATTTCAACATAACAAGTTCCAATGGAGTCAAGTAATCCCATGCCTTTTATTAAAATAAACCCTACCTATGTGAGTTAAATTTAGAAATGTAACCAATAACTAAGTCCACTAAGTACTGCAATTTTGTTGTAAAATTCTTTACTCCTATAAATATGTCAACTGGTCATGGTGGTCCATGCACAACTGGAATTACGGAATAAATCAATTGGACCTGGTAAATTGTAAAGAAAAAAGCCTGATACTCAGGTGATCTAGATCTACCAACCTCCAGATAGATATTGACTGTTTTGAATGGCATGATGCGGCACAAAGGAAGAGACTCCTGTATCTGTCTGAACAGGATGAGTGGTACCCCAGGATGAAGGCCCCACCATTTTATCCTGAGAAATAACCATGAGTAACACCAGACAAAAATATGCACATAACATGTGAAATGCACAGGATAATAGGTACTCCCTCTGTCCCATAATGTAAGACGTTTTTTGACTCTACACTAGAGTTAAAAAACATCTTACATTATGGGACGGAGGGAGTATATTTTACATAAACTTTTGCCCCCTAAAAAATTTTCTTTCAAAAATACCTTTGTAAGGAACTGACAGTAGTACATCTTAGGTATTCTTATCCACACCTTTATAACAATTTTGACTGAAAGCTTACTTTGTAGTTTTATCTCTAATTATTGGGGATAATTACCGATGTTATATGAAACAAAGTTCATAAAATAGAAAAAGGAAGATGCTAGTACCTTTCTATCTTTCATTTTTCTGCTATGATGTTCTGCAGGCCTCCGCCGTCTTGTAGTTTGTTTGTTCTATAAAAGCATCAAACCATTTACATTATCAAAAATAAAAAAGGTGTCAGCTAGAACATATTTATCTTAACAGTATATGTTCTAGAAACAAATGCCAGCCTTTATTTTGTAGCTAGCTCTATTTTCAGCAAGACTGCAGAAAATAAAGCACTACATTTTGGTTCATGAAAACAAAGCACTATATTATTCCAGGTGAAAATAGTATCATTCTTTAATCTTCAACAGCACAGAACTATTGGTCAATCAAAAGCTCAGGCAAGTATTACCAATTCAGCTGTTGTAACTAATAAATATATTGAGCCAAAAAGATGGATCACTGATGAAATAATATATGATACTTTATTATTTCGTAATTAAATAAGAACACCTGTGTTTTATATACCTTTCCTTTTAGGTAACACGAATGGACAAGAATAAAATAGCATACCAAAAGGATGCACTGATTGCCAACTCATGTCCCACTATATAAGGTCCAAACTGTAGTATTTGTATATACAATGAGAATAAGTGTACCTTCCACTCGTCCTAATATATGCACACATTTAGAATAAATGCATCTATCACCAATCCTAGTATGTTCAGATTAATCTTGAAACCAAGATAAATTTTAGCATGTTCCTTGAAACGATCTGCTCTAGGAGGAAAAAAAACGATTAATTTCTTCTTGTACAGTTGCACCCGAAGAAATTGCCAAATATGTGGATGTGTGGGTTTGTATCCATTCAGTGCTCAGATCTAAATGAGTGTTGCCCCTTCTTGGACATGAACTATTTTCTGATGTAGCACTTCCAAGGAACACCTCAAACAGATGGCATCCATGTAAGCAGAAAAACAAGAACAAATACAGAGTATGTATGCAAATTAGAGATTACTTACCCCCATCCATTGGCATCTCATCGCAACATCCCTCACCGTCTTGGTTGGTAGGGAAGCGGCTATCTTTATGTACTTCATGATACCATGTTCATTCACATATCTGAAAGGGTGCACATGAGAGGCAATGGAACGAACGCAAAAATCAAGGGATAGAAAGAAAGATTTATGGTAGCATAAACCAACATAACAAGAAAATCTGTGTCTAATGAACAGAGTTTTAGGATGCTGAACGATGGAGACCACATCTTCTGTGTTAATTTCCTTATGAAAACAGCCAGACAAGTGGAAATAGCTTACCTATCTAGGCAATCTTTCAGCACTTGGATCTCGAGATGCGACCAGCTTTCAGCCAGGGGTCCTCCATATTTGAGGTTCTGTGCAGATTCAGCAACCATGTTGGATGAACTTGTGGAGACAGCTACTGAAGGCGTGGTGTTCATCATCCCCATGTTAGACCCCATGCTGCTGGAGCAGTCTAGGTACACCGGCATGCTGCCTCCTGACCCGCTAGGCGTCGCGCTCGTCTGAAATGAAACCACATTCTGGCTGCAGAACGGCTGCGAAAACAGCCCGAAGTTTTGATTAGGATCGTCTGCCATCTCTATGCCCAGCAACTCCTCTAGAACAGAATCTGGTACTTCCAGCGTGGAAGGATGCACTGCTAGCTCCAGAGCAACTTCAGAATGCCGGCAGCAGATCAGAGCTTCTTGTTTCAAGTTTTACTGCATGTGGACACACCCTGGGCAAGTTTATCTCCTACTGCTCCACTAATTCTTCCAAGTGTGGACTCCTGGCAACAATCTCTGCAGATGCAAATAGTAGAGATGGCAAAAGAAAGTCAGAAGCTTGAAATTTTGGAGAAAAGAGATTCCAATACAGGAAGAACTCGAAATTTCTTATGCCTCATCAAAAGAGTAATATGTGGAACAGAAAGAAGTATGCTCTGACCGAAAGGTACACTTCAGAAACAGAATTTTCTCTCACTTGTCAAAGGCGCTAATGTATTGTCAGTTCCGTACCTAAAACATCAAACTCTTCTCAACCGCATGACAGTTGGAAATGATCATACTAAAACATCAAACTATCAGCCTTACATACACCTGGAGTCTTTCTCTTCTTCCATTTCCTACGCAATTCTTGGGGTGAGTTCAGAAATCAGCGAAAGGTACTCTTGTCGATCAATTCGACTGGCAAGGTGTGTTTATCTACGGACCCAATATGTTAAACAGAGTATATGCATGCAAAACACATGAAGGAAGAGTAACTAGAACCCCATAAACAACAAAGAGCCAATAATAACTCCATGAAAGAATCCAATCAAGAAAGTAACAGGTGGACAAGGACCCGAGCAATCTGCTCTCCCGCAGTTCGTTCATAGGTCGTGGATAGAGACCCAAGACAAACCTGTAGAAATGATTACGTAAAGCCAGGCCTGACCAATCAACACACAGTGAGGCGGGCAGGCGGGCGGGCGGGCGGGCATGCATGCAGAGCGCCGTCAGGGAACAGACCTGGCTCGTGCCCCCAATCTTATCCAGAAAACGTGCGTGTTGCCTACGAGAGAAGCGCACAAAGGAGGCGCTCGGAAAGGGAGGCGAGCCAGGCCCCGATCCTCCCGCCGGAGCCGAAAGCGGCAAAGGAAAACAGGCAAGAGCGAAGGCAGGCAGCAGGTGGCCAGACGGAATTGCCGGCGAACTTACTGGTCCGGGTCCGATCTGGATGCAGCGGGGGGGAGCAGCGGGCCGGGGAAGGCGAAGTCCAGTGTGGTTCCTGCGTGTCGACTCCCCGGCGCTTCGTGTGCGTGACGGTGCGCGTGGTGGTGGTGGTGGTGGTGGTGGAGGTGGAGGTGGTAGTGTTAAATGGTGCCGCCCGGCTTTGTGCGCTCCAATGGGGAGGAGGCCGAAAAGCGGCGGCCCCGCCTCTCCAGTAAGCCGTCTCTGTGTGTGTGTGGCCTCCCCTCTCCAAAAAGCGGAAGTCGTGTGCCAGTTTAACAAGTTGACAAAAGGGTGGTGGTGGTGGAGGAGGAGGGGGAGAGGCAGGGGCGATCTCTGTTGGGCGTTCGGGTTTCAGAGCGAGGAGAGGAGATCGGAACCCGGTGGAGGCGGGCAGAGGCAGAGGCAGAGGCTTCCGAGCAAATGATTGCCACAATTGGTGTCCATCATAGGTTTCACTCCCCCTCTTTTTGAGAGGCAGGGGCAGAGGGCTTCCTCGCGGCAGTTTTAGTTGGAAAGAAGAAACCACCCAAGCCACGGTCTACATTTCCACCCTGCCTTTCCCGGCTCTCTTTTTTCATGCGAGGAAAGCAACAGGACCGTGCTCCTTTCCGCCCAATTTCTATTCTTGTGAATTCAACTGCCTTTGTTCTTATTGTCAAAAAAAAAACTGCCTTTGTTCTTTATGGCATTGCGCCCCTAGTAATACTAGGGTATCTATAATAGTGCGATGCCAGTCTCAGTATAGGCGAGAGGATGCTTTATCTGTATGAAATGATGTTTTGTGCGTCATACAAAGACGACTCTTTTTCATCGCACGTTTTCCTGCATCGGATATATTTATATTGTATAATGCACCGCAAAAGAATATTTTAATTTGTGCCGAAAAAATCTTGTACCAATGCTACTATTCATTGATAGAGGTAACGCTCAAAACGCACGCCCCGCTTTCCCGTGTGCATGAAGTTTAGAATTTTACATTTTCAAAACCGCACGACCCTGTTTAGTATGCTTACCGCTTTTAGAAGAGGTGTGTTGCTCCGGTCACATTCACTATTCCAAGGGATGCCTTCACTTCTCTCTAGAACCCACCTTTCAAAAGATGTGTGTTGCTTTGGTCCATACTAATAAATGGTTTAGTATGCTAGGGGTGTAATGTTTCCTTGAAATGATAGAATAAAACACAAAACAAAACTTGGACGACTCCAGAAACAAAGTAAAAAATGCTAAAAGGACATCTATTTAGGAAAGACAAAGTAAAGCACCTATGTATGTATTATAGTTTTCTTGTCATCACTATTGACATGAAGTGCACACGAGAAGGTTGCCTTCTTGTAAGGGAACATGCTACGTAACAATTATTCACATATATTCACACCCAGGAACGCTATGGAGATATAAGATGGATCATCTCACCAACAATCCATGTAGCGGAAGCAGAGGAAGAAGAGTTGATGAAGCTCGCCGATTCCTGCAGCTAGGTTATACCTCCCAGCCGCGAGAATTTGCACCGGGATCTAGTGTCGAAGTATACAACACCACCGAGGTATCCACTCTAATAGCACCACAACACTCCGTAGAACCAGCACGAAGAACAACAGGAAGAACTAGAGGGAGAAACAACCTAGTGGCCCTCGATCTAGATTCAATCTAGACCGAGAGAGAAACAGGGTGCAGGGCAGTGAGGGAGAAGGCAGTCAAGGCTAATTGATGTGCCTTTGGTACGCCCCCTCTCACCTATATATAGGTGGAAGGGGTCAGGGGGTCGGTCGACCCGGGACGGAAGAGTCTTGCCCGGGTGTGCCATTCAAGAGGACTTTTTTTTGTCACACGTTTTCCGGCATCGAATACCCTTATATTAATGCACCGCAAAAGAAGTTGCGCCGAAAGTAATCTTGTATCAATGCTACTATTAATTGATAGAGATCAGGGGGTCGGTCGACCTGGGGGCGGGAGAGTCTTCCCCAGGTGCGCCATACAAGAGGACTTCTTTTCGTCGCACGTTTTCCTGCATTGGATACCCTTATAGTAATGCACCGCAAAAAAATTGCGCCGAAAATAATCTTGTATCAATGCTACTATTAATTGATAAAGGTCAGGGGGGCGGTCGACCTGGGGGCGGGCGAGTCTCCCCCGGGTGCGGCATACAAGAGGACTTCTTTTCGTCGCACGTTTTCCTGCATCGAATACCCTTATATTAATGCACCGCAAAAAATTGCGCCAAAAATTATCTTGTATCAATGTGACTATTAATTGATAGAGGTAACGCTTAAAACACACGCTCTACATTCCAATATGCATGAAGTTTAGAATTTTACACTTTCAAAACGACACTACCCTATTTAGTATGCTTACTACTTTTAGAAGATGTGTGTTGCTCTGTCACATTCTTTCTTATAAGAACTTGTCTCTAGAACCCACCTTTGAAATGTGGATGGTCCAATATCAGTAGCAAACTTATTGGTTTTATAGTAACTTGGTAGAAATAACTTTTAGAAGTATTAAATTACATCAAAAATGAAAATAAGTTAGTTTTGAAAATACATGATTGGGTGGAACAATCTAAGTCTCTATCACAAACCCAAAAACATATCCCTCTTGCCTATCTCCCTTGCCTTTCCCGACTTTCTTTTCTCATACGATGAAAGCAATAGGTACATGCTTCTTTCCCCGACTTTTTTACTTTATGACATTACGATGTTAGCAATATAGGACATCTATAATAGTGGGACACCATTATCATTATAGGCTAGAGAGAAGCAATATTGAGTTGCCTGTATGAAATGTTGTTTTGTGTGTCATACAAGATGATTTCTTTTCATCGCGCATTTTCTTGCATGTATCTCATATTAATGCACCGCAAAAAAAGTTCCCGCCAAAACTTAATTGATAGAGATAACGCTTAAAACCCACTCTCCACATTCAGGTATGCATGATGTTAAGAATTTTACGCTTCTAAAATGGCACTACCCCTGGTTAGCATGCTTACTACTTTTAGAAGATGTGTGTTGCTTTGGTACATACTAATAAATGCCATTCCAAAGGGGGTAGTATGCATAACCAAACTTGGCTTGGTTCAGAAACAAAATACAAATGCTGAAAGGACATCTATTCAGAACAGAGAGTAAACCATTTGTGTTTGTATTATAGTGTTCTTGTCATCGATACCTACATTAAGTGCACAAGGGAAGGTTGCCTTCTCTATTACAAGGGATGCCTTTACTTCTCTCTAGAATCTACCTTTGAAAATGTGGATAGTCAAATATCAGTAGCAACTTGTTGATTTCAGAGTAAATTAGTGCAAATGCATTTTAGAAGTATGAAACTACATCCTAATTGATAAAAATAAGTTAGTTTTGAAAATATATAACTAGACGGAAGAATGTAAGTCACCATCAAAAATTGAAATACATACCCCACCCCCACCCTTGCTGCCTATCTCCCCTGCCTTTCCCGGCTTTCTTTGCTAATGTGAGGAAAGCAACAAGACCATGCTCCTTCCCACCCAATTTCTATTGTTGTGAATCCAACTGCCTTTGTTCTTTATGACATTATGATGCTAAAAATATTAGGACATCTATAATAGTGTGATGCCAGTCTCATTATAGGCGAGGAAGAAGCGATATTGTGTTTTCTGTATGAAATGATGTTTCATGCATCATATGGGTCTGACTTCTTTTCGCCGCACATTTTTCTGCGTCATATATTTTTCTAATCATGCACCGCAAAAATATCAATCATTTGCGCTGAAAACAATCTCATATCAATGCTACTCTTAATTCATACAGGTAAAACTTTGAATGGACGCTCCACGTCCATGTATGCACAACGTTTACAATTTCATGCTTCTAAAATGACATTATCCTTGTTTAACATGCTTATGCTTCGAACGCACCACCGAAGTCACTGTTTACATTTCCCCTTCCCGGCTTTCTTTTCTCATGTGAGGAAAGCAACAAGATCATGCTCCTGTCCGCCCAATTTTCATTGTTGTGAACTGAACTGCCTTTGTTCTTTATGACATTATGCTTCTAGTAATATTAGGAGTTTAGGACATCTATAATAGTGTGACACTAGTCTCATGATAGGCGAGGGAGAAGCAATATTGTGTTTTCTGTACGAAATTATGTTTTGTGCATCATACGAGTCTGACTTCTTTTTGCCAAGCGGTTACATGCGTCATATATCTTTATATTAATGCACCACAAAAAAATTGCACCGAAAAAAATCTTGTATCAATGCTACTATTTATCGACAGTGATAACGCTTAAAGCACTCTCTCCTTGTTCACGTATGCATGACGTTTAGAAGTTTATGTTTCTAAAATGGCACTATGACAAGATGTGTGTTGCTTTGGTCCATACTAATAAATCACATTCCAAAGAATATGGTATGCAAGGGAGGAAACGGTGTAAAGTTTCCACGAAATGATAGGATGCAGTGATAGAAAAACAAAACAAAACTTAAACTTGTTCAGAAAAATATGAATCAGTACAATTACTATGCTCCCTCGATTTGTGAGGCTCCTGGTGAATCGGTGGTGTGAAAGCTATGTGGGTCAACGTTTGACAAGGTGAGCTCCGAGGAAAAGGGGGGCTCTGGTGCATCGGGACTATATTTAGCATTCGTGGCCTCATATGGGTGGAAGCTTGGTCGTTCGAGTCCACTCGCAAAGGACGTGGCAGCTGCATGGTAATTTTTGTCTTAAGTGTTTTTTTATTACTACCGATGGTAATCTTTTTGCGGGAAATTTTTTTTATCTATTCATGTTCAATCATAATAGTACAACGAACACTGAAAATAATAAAAATTACATGCAGATCTGTAGACCGTCTATCGACGACTACAAGTAGTGAAGCGAGCCGAAGGCGCGCCGCTGTTATCGTCCCTCCCTTCCCGGAGCTAGGCAAACCTTGTTGTAGTAGACAATCGAGAAGTCGTCGTGCTAACGCCCCATAAAACCAATACACCAAAATAGCAACCGCAGCGGATGAAGAGCGTAGATCAAAAGGATCCAACCTGAAGACAAACGAACGACAAACAGATCCGAGCAAATCCACCAAAGACAGATCGCCAGAGACACACCTCCATATGCTCACCAATGATGCTAGACGCATCACCGGAACGGAGGCTAGGCAGGGAGCCATTATTTCATTTTCAAGAAGTCGCCGCCGTCTCGCCTTCCTGAGTAGGACACAGACCCTAACAAAACTTGAAAAAAGATCTAAAAACAGACCAGCAAGAGCCGAGATCCACTCCGCCTCCATGGCCCTAACGCCACCAGAGACAGGACGGACAAACGCCAGCGCTGACGGGAGATAGAGAACCCTAACATTTTGGGAGGCGGTTGCCTTAAGTATGGACGGTTACAAAAAAGGAACCGCTCCATGCTGCTAACAACCAGGTCCTTAGGCTTGGGGAGATAATTTTTTTAATTCTCCCGTATGGATAATGCTCACGACAAGTGCTCATAAGAAGTTTGTGAACTATATTTCTTATCTCCCCTTGGTTCCTACTCCCTTCGTTTCAAAATAATTAAAGTTTTAGGATTTTTTAAGTCAATCATTTCTAAGTTTAACTAAAGAGAGGCAGCCCGGTGCATATAGCTCCTGCTTGCGCAGGGTTCGGAGAAGGGTACGACCATTTTGAGTATATTGTACACAACATTTCCCTGCATTTTTAAATTTAACTAAGTCTGTATAAAATCTGAAAAATCTACAATATTAAATATGTAAATACTACAAAAATATATTTATAAGAAATCTAATGAAGTGAATTTTACTTTGTAGATGTTAATATATTTTTATATGGACAGTTCAATCTTAATAAAAAATTATGTAAGACGATCCTAATTTCAATTTTTTTGAAAATGAGTATGTTATATTGTTCTCATCCGAACACCTGATCTCTCTATGGTTCTTTTGTTTCATATTTTTATTAAAATTACCTGATATCCTTTCCTACTCTTAGGATTGTAGGATTCATATATTTTTCCCCTTTTTTGTCCAAACAGAGCGTTAAAACCCAGCCCAACACACAACAACACAACTGATCATAATAACACGAAAGAAGCTTAAGCTATAATGAAACAACCGACTCTAATAATCTAAAAAAGGCTGAACTTACAAACTAAAGTGAAAAACGGCGCAGCAAAGCGCCGTCACCAGCTAGTGCCAGAATGAAGATCAGAACTGATGGAGGCAGGTAGAGGCGGTGACTAATAAAATAATTGCCATAATAAACCCACAATTCATCCGATCCCAACAAACACACCGCAAAATACGGTTACATCAGATAGAACTCCGAGGAGAACATTGTATTGAAGATCAAAAATAGAGAAGAAGTCATCTAGCTAATCACTATGGACCCGTAGGTCTGTGGTAAACTACTCATCTTAGGTTTACTCCCTCTTTTCCATTCAAAAGCAGAGCAGAGGGCTCGTGACACGGTTGTAGTTTTGTTGAAAAAAATACCCTAGGCAAGTTTGTACTGCATTTGGATGCCCAAAGCGTTTTCATCTTGAATCTGATTTCTTTACGTCACGCATTTTCCGGTGTCATATATCTTTATATTAATGCACCAGGAAAAAACTTTCATGTGCGCCAAAAAATCTTGTATCAATGCTATTATTAAGTGATAGATAAATATAACACTTAAACCACACGCTCCACTTTCATGATGTCATTTCGAATTTTACGCTTCTAAACAACACTACCCCCGTTGACCACTTACTACTTCTAAAAGATGTGTGTTGCTTGACATTTCAAAGGGAGAGGTATACAAGGGGGGAAACGGTGTAAAGTTTCCTCAAAATGATAAAATGTATTGATTATGAAACAAAACAAAAGTGCCCCGGGTTCAGAAACAAAATATGAATGCTAGAATGGACGTGGAGTTTCTGCACCCGAGCTCATATGAGCTCGGGTGAACAGTAAAATAAAATAAAAAATCCAAAATTTTTTTGGTAGAAACATTAACAAAATTTTTAAGTGCTTGCAAAAATTCGTCATGAAATCACATTTCTAGAAGGCGTGGCAAAAAAAAAAACAAAATCGGTAGTCTGAAAATGCTACTTTCAAAAGCATTTTGGAGGCTGAATTTGTTTTTTTGCCACGCTTTACAGGAATGTGATTTCATGATGAATTTTTTCAAGCACTTAGAACTTTTGTCAATGTTTCTCTGAGAATTTTTTTGGAATTTTTGGAATTTTTTTTATTTTTTTTTTCGATTTTACTGTTCACCGAGCTCAAATGAGCTCGGGAGCAGAAAGGCACTTTCATGCTAGAATGACATATATTCAGGAACAGAGAGAGTTAAACATTGTGTTTGAATCAGTGGCAACCATTCATAATTATGTCTCTCACTTATGTAAACCTTTCTAAAGTTCTAACCATATGGTAATTGAGAGTCGTTTTTATGTAACAAATCACCATAAATCTTGTACACCGCGTATGGTTAGAAATAGAGGACCATTTAAAATTATGGTACCAATCTTCAGTTTTGTCTATTTTAACCATTAATAAATACTCCCTCCGTCTCAAAATAAGTGTCGTGATTTTAGTTCAAAATTTGGGATGGAAGGAGTAGAAAACAACATAGGTTAGTTATATGCTAATATAGGTTTGTCGTGAAAATTATTTACATACTAGGGTATTAATGACTATGACTATGTTTAAAAAGTCTAATGAGGGGGGTAGTCCTAAGTTAGCCATTGCAACAGTTCTTTAATGATTCCCCGCAACACCAAAAAAAGAACGGTTCTTTATGTCTACCTGTTTCACTTTCTTACTTCGTGTCACTCATGTGAAACAAACATTTGCATTGTCTTCTTTCATTTGTTGTTTTCTAAATGCAAGTAGAGATTAGGTGCCCATCTCATTCCCTCAGTGGATCTCTCTTTTCTTATTTCATTGTGGACATGGAATCGGATCCTACTATTTTTACAGAACCAAACTATACTGTACATGAAGGCAACATGCAATTTGCGCGTGTTCCCCCTCCACTAGGCCGCCTACAGTCTGTAGGGCATCTGTTCAGTACATCAGGTTGATCCGTCTGCTTGTTAGTAAATCAACCATAACCATCAAAACGAGGGGACCTCGCCATAAAGTATCGTGAGGTGATATGAGTCAGATGTATACAGAACCATTTTTGCAGCGACCAACCAGGATTTATGTGTTGAGTTAGTTAATACCTTGAGACCACTTAAGGAATATATTCAGTGGGGCAAATAAGTCTCGCTATGTGTGCAGTTAGTAGTTAGCTAGTTTCCTGCGTAAGAATATGAATCCACATTTTTTTTAGTTAATACCCATCTCGTTCACCAATATAAGATATTTGGATATTTAAATATAAACTACATACAGATTGAAATAAATGAACACACACACACACACACACATATACATCTGAATCAGGAAAAAGTTTGAAAATCTTATAATAATGAACAGAGGGAGTACATAAGAATCTTCCTATTTCACAATATTTTGTATTTGAAGGCTTAGCTAACATTCCTAGAGCATGGATCGTGTGTTTAACAAAGCTTAAATCATGTGTGCATCTCTCGACAAAAAATCCTCCCGCTTGCGCCATTTAAGAACATCTTCAGAGCGAACCCTCAAAGCTTCAGTATACATTTGGACCATGGTGTCTGGGCCACTTTTGCTATTTTTTTGTTATTAAATGGGGACCCTTAAACGTTGGCAGATCAGTTCAGACCTCCATTTTTCGGCAAATTCAAGACAAATTTGAGGAGCTATGAGGGAGTCCGGACATACAATTGACCAACAAATAGACCCACGTGGTTCTCCCCTCTTTTTTCTCTCTTCACATGCATGGTCCCTCTCCTCTCTCTCCTCCCAACCGGATTAATTTGTAAATAGGGTTGGATGGCTTCCTCCCGCATCATGTCCGCGGACCATGTCCGGACGTAAAAACGAACATCTACGATGTCCAATTACCGGTCAGCGTTGCCGATGCCCTGAACAACATTGTTCCAGGTTTTACTCCTAACAACCATCTTTCTCATTCTATTAGATGGGCTCATCGTCAGGCCTAGTGTGAGCTGACTAAACTAATAGCTCAGAGGCGTATTTCTCTTGTGCGTGACCGACAAGGCAAGGGGTCACGAATCACATGGCTCAAGGAAGGTGAGAGGAACACAAAGTACCTCCATCAGCGGGCTGTATGAAAGCTGGCAAGACTTATATTCAGCGCTTTGAGGCGCATGGATGGGTCATGGTGCTCGGTCCCCTCTGAGATGGAGTTGATGGCTACATCATACTTCAAGGAGGTGTTTACAAAGGACCCTACTCTTTTCCCGGAGCCGGTTCTGGAGAAGATAATACCAAAGGTTACACACGAAATGAATGAGACTTTATGTAGACCGTTTGATGTGGAAGAGGTGTTGGATGCGCTGTTCCAAATTGGGCCGCTAAAAGCACCAGGTATGGATGGATTTCCTGCTCGGTTCTATCAGCGGAATTGGGCCGTCATGAAGGAGGAGATTACAGCAGCAGTTATGGAAATTTTTTGTGACAGGAGTCATGCCTAAGGGTGTGAATGATACGGCTATAGTGCTAATTCCGAAGGTTCAGTTTTCTAAGGAGCTCAAGGATTTTCGGCCAATAAGTTTGTGTAAAGTGATCTACAAAATATTGTCTAAGTGTCTGGTGAACCGGCTTCGGCCCCTGTTGGTGGAGCTTATCTCAGAAAACCAAAGTGCGTTTATACCTGGTCGGCTTATCTCGGATAACTCGATCATAGCTTTTGAGTGCATCAATCATATTCAGACTTTGAAGAATAACAATCCTGATGCGTGTGCATACAAGTTGGACTTGTCTAAGGCGTATGACCGCGTGGATTGGGACTTTCTTGAGAAGGCCTTGAGCAGATGGGGTTTTTCTGCAACATGGATCAAATGGATGATGGCGTGTGTAAGATCTGTCACGTACACTGTGAAATTCAACGGTAAATTGCTTGAGGTTTTTTCACCGTCGAGAGGGCTCCGACAAGGTGATCCGTTGTCCCCGTTTCTATTTCTTTTTGTAGCCGACGCCTTGTCTGCTCTCATTACCAGCTCTGTTGAGAGTGGTGAATTAAGGGGAGTGACCATTTGTCGGGGTGCCCCGGAGATATCTCATTTGCTTTTTGCGGATGATACATTATTGTTCTTTGAGGCTTCAAGCCAGCAAGCTAGCTTTGTCAACGGTTTGTTGAACACTTATACTGCAGCGACGGGTCAACTGGTAAACCCTGAAAAGTGTTCCATCCTGTTCTCTGACAATTGTGATGCATTGGTGGCGGATGAGGTAAAAGGCATTTTGGAGGTATCACAGCAAGTTTTTGAGCCCAAGTGTCTGGGCTTACCGGTGCCAGAGGGAAGGATTCATAAAGGACAGTTTGAATCACTTCAGGAAAGATTGAGAGCAAGGTTGGTAGACTGGAGTGAACAGTTTGTTTCAGTCGGGAACAAGGAGATCCTAATTAAGGCTGTTGCACAAGCTATTCCTACATACGTTATGAGCGTTTTCAGGTTGCCTGCGTCCGTTTGCAATGACATGACCAGGATGATGAAGCAGTACTGGTGGGGGTGGAGAAGGGTAAAAGGAAGATGGCCTGGCTTAGTTGGAAGAAGATGGTGGCGCCTAAGTCCATGGGGGGCATGGGCTTCCGTGATATGAGAGCTTTCAATCAGGCACTGCTGGCTAAGCAGGCATGGCGTCTGTTGGAGTGCCCGGATAGCCTGTGCGCTAGACTTCTTAGAGCCAAGTATTACCCACATGGAAATCTCTTGGATATTGTATTTCCGGCTAGCTCTTCTGCTGTTTGGAAAGGGATTGTACACGGCCTTGAGCTGGTAAAGAAAGGCATCATTGGCGAGTCGGGAACGGGACACTCATTAGAACTTGGAGAGATGCGTGGATACCGAGAGGTCATAACTTTCGGCCAATCACACCAAAAGGCAACTGCAGATATAATTGGGTGGCGGATCTCTTGAATGAACATGGTGCTTGGGACGAACATAGGCTGCGAGAACACTTTTGGGACATGGACGTACGTGAGATTCTTAAGATCCGTACCTCACCAAGAAACGACCAAGATTTCATGGCTTGGTTTCCGGAGAGGAGCGGCCAATTTTCTGTGAAGAGTGCCTACGGACATGCAACTCTTAGTATTGAGCCGGAAAGTATACCCGCGACAAGTACCAGCCCCTCTGGAGAGAGGCCGATTTGGCAGTGCATCTGGACAGCCAAGGTACCCCTCAAAATGAGGATCGCGGCGTGGAAGGCAATGTCGGGGGCGTTAGCAACAAACGCATGCAAAAAGTATCGCCATATATCTACACGTGATACCTGCCCAGTTTGTGCGAAGGAAAGGGAGTCTTCCTTCCATGCCCTGGTCATATGTGATCATGCTCAGCAGCTGTGGCAACAGATGCGGAGTGTGTGGAATTTGCCGAAGCAGGAGTTGCTGCAGGACACAGGGCAAGACTGGCTTCTAAACGTGTTGACAAACTGTGATGATTATATGAGGGCATGTATCATAATGCTGATATGGCGCATTTGGTCCCTACGATCGGACATAGTGCTTGGGAAGGAAGTGCCGTCGGTGGATATATCAGCATCATATTTGCAAAGCTACATGCACTCATTACATCTTTGCACCAAATACTCCACCGATGATATTATCAAGGGGAAGATGCCTATAAGTAGCGAGGAGCCGACAACCGCACTAAAGGTGAACATGGATCATACCTGGCCGAAACCACCTCAAGGTAAGGTGGCCTTGTCTGTTGATAGAGCTTTCCTTCAATCTAATGGATCAGCAGCGGCAGGGATGGTACTACGGACACATGAAGGGACGGTGATTTTCTCGGCGTACCGATGCATTTTTAACTGCAATGAAGCCCTGGAAGCGGAGTTGCATGCGTTAATGTAGGGGATGGCACTGGCCATCCAGCACTGTGACCTCCCTGTCATTGTTCAGTCGGACTCTTCTATCGCCCTCTCCGCCATGTCGGACGAGAGCTTATCTAGATCGGCTTATGGACACCTGGTCGCTGAGATTCGACATCTTATGGTAGATAGAGAGTTTATTCCCTTCCAAATTAGTCGTTTGCAGAATAGGGTAGAAGATCGATTGGCCCTGTATAGTCGCACAGAGAGTGCTACCGCTGTGTGGCTGGGCCTAGGGCTGCAAGAAAAGCTCGAGGCTCGTGAGCCGCTCGAGATCGACTCGCTTTTTGACTCGACTCGAGATCGACTCGAAAAGAAACAAGCTGAGTTTGAACACTTTATGTAGCTCGACTGAGAAACGAGCCAATCTTGAGCCAATGTTGGCTCGCTCGATTTTAGCTCGATAGCTCAACAGAATATCATTATGCTAAATGATCATGCCATATATTAAATGGAAATAAGATAATTTATTACCATATATGTTGTCCATAATTTTTCTCCATTTTATTTACCAACAAACATGGAAACTTAATTAAGTGCAGAGAAGATTTAGATCTAATTATGGTACATGGTCGACTATGTGTTAAGTATCCTATATTTTTGGCAAAGCTTCCCAACATATTCACCTTAATTTTTTTATTATTCATCCATAGATTTATAATTTTTACCATCTCATTTAGCTCGAAACTAGCTCGAGATCGACTCGAGATCGTTACAAGCTGAGCACGAGTCATGTTCTACAGCTCGATCATGAGCTTCACTAAGTTGAGCTCGCTTGAATTTTCATATGAGTTGAGCTGAGCCAACTCCAACTCGCTCGAGCTCGACTCGTTTGCAGCCCTGGCTGGGCCGAGGTCCACCGTGTGTGGAGGACCTCCTGCCGCTTGATTGTAACCCTTTACCTCTGGAATAAAACTCTTCTACTAGCGCAAAAAAAAAAAAAGACAAGGCAAGGGGTGCATTTGCGCATGAACTGGTCTCGATGAGGGGGTTAGGCTGCGGGCAGACGCGTCTACATCCATCCGCAAGGCCTAAATACACTAACCTCAGTTACTTTAATTATCATGCTCGACTTAATTCTCATCATGCGGACATTTGCGGACTCGTGGATGCCGGCCGCCTACAGGTTGTCGCACCACCTGAGTTGCTCCTATCTGTTTTGGGATTCGGAAGCGATAGCTTGGCCAGCGTCTAAGGAAGTTCTAGCGATAGTGGATGAGCACACTCCGACCTATGCATATGCAGGATGCACAGAACCAACGCACGCGCGCACACACAAAAAAAGATCACAACAACGAAGGGTAAAGTCGTAAAAGACCAAAGCTCTACCTAGGTGGATGAAAACAAAAATACCTCAAAGCAACCAAAAAGGTGAGCGACAAAATACAGTAATAACCATCGTCATTAACCATCTTTTGACAAAACAAGGACTACAAGAAAAGTTTTCAAAAGTAACGCCTCCAGGAGGAGAACAACACCCAAGCACCTTTGTTGTCGGACGAAGGCACCCTAAAGATCAAGTTCGAGCAAACTCCAAGCAGTGTCCTCGATAAGGCAATGACGCAAAAATAGCATCATACCTCAAACCTCAAGGCTGGGTACTCAAGAAGTACAACCAAACTAAAGTCATCTTGTGTTGTCACCTTCACTTCCCCTGATCCTAGTAGTTACATACACACACAGTCCCGACATGAGATTTCACGCGAGTGATGACCATACCTGCACAAACAGTTGGTCGAGCCGTTACAAGAGCATTCGCCACAAAATGTGTCGAACGACAAAAACTCACTGTCACACATGTGACGAAGTCATTGATAAGGGAGGAAGGTCATCGGTACCGCCAAAATCCTAACTCGGGGAGACACCCAGTAAGCCCCGCACTATCCTCACAAGTGGAAGATTAACATCAGGCGACACCACCACACGCCATCTCTTGCTCCACCATCCTCGCAAACAGGAAGGACCGTCACACAGGATCGCAGATGGTTGTCGCCCAAGAACCTGCATATCACGAGATCGCGAACTCCATCGCAAAAATGACCTTCGGTATGAGGCTAGAAGACACCCTCTCCAAATTGTCACGAAACAACATTCCCGATCGATGCTTCACAACCGCCACTAGTGCCTCAAACTGCCGCACTCATATCGCATCATGTCACCGTGTGTGATGAGTTCAATTTATGTGAATTTTTTATTTTTTATTTTGTGTTTACGCAATAGGCTTTGTGAAATTTTACTGTTCATCGTTGCTTTTTGTCGGTTTTCCCAGGAAACGTCTTCTAGAGTAAAAGGACTACCATGGAAGAAAACTTAGAAAATTGTGATGAAATCACACCAATCAATATGTTATCACCTACCATAAAAGTTTCAAAAGCATTGTAGTAATTTGGGATCTGTGCAGCTAGTCCAGAGTGCAAGATGACCTAGCATACGAGCGCATGCGCTCGTATGCACGGTCGTATGACTTGCCAAGGCCGCCTCCTGGCAGACATACACAGCCTCCATAAACATGTCCAGAACTCAGAACCCTAGCCTCCGGAGAGGGAATTGATTCAAGGACTTCGCTGCCGCAACGCTGCATCAATAGGGTTTCATCATCATCACCACCACCGTTATCACCTCGTCCCCATCCATTTGTAATACAATAATTGGAGTGGATTCAATCTTGTGTTACTTGTGTGAGATCACCATTTTCATCATAATTCATCTCATCTCATTTGTGTGCAAGTAATTTTCCTAGTTCTCGGGTATATGGAGGAACCCTAGTATGTAATAGATTTTTTGATATTAGGATTTAATATCGTCTTTGTATGCTTTAATAGTCTTCTTGATGTTGGATGAAGTCGACCATCCAACATATGCCAATTTTTGACGGAAAGTTATTATTGTTGGTGAACTGCTTGGTTGCGGAGGTAGGTTAGTGACAGGGCCTATCTCCCCGTCTCGGATTTGTAGCATGGGATAAACGAAGACCGCTTATAGGCTACGTCCCCGGTGACTTTTTTCCCCTTAATCATGTACCGGCTTCACCCACAAATAAAAACATATAAAATGGCTTAGAAATCCGATGTAGCATTATGCTTAGGCATTGATCGTTTAGATACATACGTGGAGAATCCAGACTCCCTGGAAACACCTTAGTACTATCGATTCCAACAACTTTCATTGACGTCTCGCGCTACTTTATTTTATTTCTACTATTTATTTCACTATTTGCTACACTACATTCATCCATATTACTATTGCTTTGGATTGCATTTAAGTTGTTGGCATTGCGATTCAAACCCTACAGGAGAAAAGATTAATTCATTTGCTTCCTATAGGATCGATACTCTTATTTCGAAAAGGCTATAACTAAACCCTATGCGCTTGCCGGCCATCATTGCACAAAGGACCAGAGCATCCCACCCTCATAGGTTATCGGGGTTCATGCCACCACAACAAGGGTTGGTGGCAGCAGCGGCGGGATGAGATGGGGAGATCCAACGAGGAAATGCACACGTACCACCCGCCACATGATTAACATCTGAGGCGTCAGAAGCCTTCCCCCACCCATACACCCACACAACCGCGCGTCTGAGCAGTGTCCACCAACGCCCCAAATCAAGCGCCACTGCCCGACACGACCAAGCGTCCACCTTGCGGTAGCTTCGTCGTCGGGCGCCTCCTGTGGCAGTGAGGCGAGAGAGCCGAGGGAGGGGGAAGACACAGCGGCGGACTCGTGAGCTAAGGTAGGATTGTTTTCATGTTTAATAGTTCATGTATTTGATCGATGAGCCTCATGGTTTTATTTTTCTTATTTGATGAAAATTGAAACTATTTTATCTTAACCCTATAAAAGCAATTTTATCTAATAAAAAAAAGTTCACCAAATGTTTTCCTCCGGAAAAAAGAACACACCTCTCCATCCAACTACCCGAGTGTTTATACGGGTACGTACTCTCGAACGAGGCAATTTGGCTCCCAGGGTCATTTGCTCCCATGGATGAACAGTAAAATAAATAAAAAAATAGAAAATTTTGATTATTATTTTTGACATACAAGATGCTCGAATGTGTGATGTCTGTGCCAAATTTGATGGCGTTTCGGCATTTGAGTAGCTCTCAGAAAAAAGAACAAATTTTTGTCATTTGAGGAAGTTTGAAAAATGCACTGTTAGAAGCTCATTTTATCTTTTTTTGCCACGACCTCCTCGAATGATGAACACCACCAAACTTTGCACAGGCATCATGCACTAAGAGCATCTCCAGCCGCGCCCCCAACAGGCCCTCCCCAGGCATTTTTGTCGCGCCGGCGCCCAAAAATCGGCCCAGTCGCGCCCCCATTAGCCCGTTTTTCGCTGGCTTGGGCGAAACTGGCGCCGATGGACCCGAGCCGAACCCGGCGCGCCTGGGGGCGCCGGCACAAGCAAAAAGGGGCGTGGGGCCGCTCTGTCGGCCAGTCGAGAGCCTCTTCCCACCGTTTCTTCCCGTTTTCCCCCTCACTTCCCTCTTATTCTCTCCATTCTTCCCGCTCGCCTCCCAGCCGGCCGCCATGCCGCCGAAGAAGTACGTGATCCCCCGCGCCGCGACAACTGCGACCGCCACCATCGCCCAGCCAAAGCAGAGGAAGCCGAGGGCGCCGCCGTCCAAGCCACCGGGCATGTCAAACACTGACTGGAGGGAGGAAGTTTAGCGACGGGAGGATGTCACCGCCGGCCGGCGGAACAGGGCCATCACCAAGAAGGCCCAGGACAACGCGGCGCGTGCGGCTGCAGCTGCGGCGGATCAAGCCGACGCCGAGGCGGCTCGCGTGGGGATGATGAATCCACCCGACGGCCATGCCCAGTACGCGCCCTGGAGCCAGCAAATCGTCGGCTCTCCGGCCGGCTTCTTGTCGTCGCCGCAACCATGGGGATGCACGCCATCGCCGGGCTATGCCGACGGGGATGCGCACAGTGGGTTCAACCCCAACGTCACCTTCCCCCATGGACACCCGGCCCAACGCACGCCCTCGCCCGCCTTCGCCGGCGTGCAGTACCCTCCATACAGCTACTCGCCGCCGGCTTACGCGTCCTCCCCGACGCCCCCTCTCCGCCGTTGCGCGTTGCCCTTCTCACAAGCTTCCATGTCGCACCTCGGCGACACCGACGAGACCGACGCTGACATGGACGACATCATGACGGCAGGCTCGGCCACGGCCGCCGCGTCCCCCGGGTTCGCTACCCAGGACGACACGGTGGACCTCAGCGGCGGGATGGACGGCGAGCTCGAGTATGGCGAGGAGGAGCCGGAGGAGCAGGAGGAGGAGGAGCCGGCGACTGTTCTGGTGAGGAGGCGCAAGAAGAAGAAGGGGGCGGCCAGTACCGACGAGCCGCGCATCAAGTGGGCGTCCAATGAGCAGGAATGTCTCACCGAAGCGTGGAAAGTCGTCTGTGAAAGTGCGTTATATCGACTAGAGGGGGTTGAATAGGCGATTTTTATGAATTCTTCACTGAGGAATTTGCCGGTGAGGAAATTCCTTAGTGAAGAACTACTTGCAGCGGAATAAGTACTCAGAAGTAAGCATAATAGAATACATGCATGGTCGTCATGATGAAATGAGGACAAGCACAGAGTACAGAAAGCGTAACACAAGATGAGACAAACAGACTGAAGAAATTGAGCTAAGGAAATTGAGAAAGTCTTCAGTCAAAGTCTTCAGACACTGATATGATGAAGCACTTAACACAGTAATGAGGAAATGGAAGAGTTGAGGAAATAGAACCAGTAAGCTTGGTGAAGACAATGATTTGGTAGACCAGTTCCAACTGCTGTCTTAGTTATACGTCTGGTTGGAGTGGCTGAGTATTTAAACTCGAGGACACACAGTCCGGACACCCAGCCCTGAAAGCACGCAGCTCGGGACACCAAGTCCTCACCGTATTCTCCTTGAACTAAGGTCACACAGACCTCGTCCAATCACTCGTGGTAAGTCTTCAAGCGACTTCCAAACCTTCACAGACTCGGTCACTCGGCAATCCACAATTTCTCTTGGATGCTCTAGACCATGACACCTAACCGTCTGGAAGAAGCATAGTCTTCAAAGGTAGCAAGCGTCGGATCCACGCAGGATCAATCTCTTCAGTGATGCTCAATCACTTTGGGTTTGTAGGTGTTTGGGTTTGGGTTTTCCTCACTTGTTGATTTTCACTCAAAGTCCTCGGAGGATGGGATGCTCTCAATTGACAAGTGTCAGTTTCTCTAGGAGCAGCCAACCAGCTAGTGGTTGTAGGGGGCGGCTATTTATAGCCTAGGGAGCAGCCCGACATGATAAGACATAAATGCCCTTCAATGATATGACCGTTAGGTGGATAAGATATTTTGGGACAGCTGGCGCGTAGCACAGCAAGGTCGGAAATTTGAGGTTCAACTTCCTCAGGGCTATCATGTTCCTCACTGTGTAGGCAATCCGCACTGGCGAATTCCTAACTCCTCAGTCAGAACAAATTCCTCAACGACCAGAAGAACTTCGTCTCTGTCACTGAAGAAATTGAGTGAACTGTATGAGATTTCCAATGGCTTCACTCGAAGGGATTGGTAGGTGTAGGATTTTGAGTTGAGCATCACATGGAAATTTTTCCTTAGTATTTCCTCGACCCCCTTTAACAGTACGGTGTTTCCTATGACTCAAGAAAGAGAAAACGAAACTACGAAAACAAAAGTCTTCATGCTTCATGTTCCTCAAATGAATACCAAGTCTTCAAGGTCACACCAATTTCTTCACTTTCAAAGTCTTCAGAAAGTCTTCAGAATACCAAAGTCTTGAGTTGAAGAACTTCATTTTTAGGGGTCGACTTTCTCTATAAATATCAAACTCCTCATAGACTTATAGACATGTATACACTCACAAAAACGCATTAGTCCCTTAACCTATAAGTCTTCAATACACCAAAATCACTAAGGGGCACTAGATGCACTTACAATCTAACCCTTTTTGGTGATTAATGATAATATAGGTTAAGTTTTCAACGGGGATAAACATATGAAGTGTAAATACTGATATTGAGGAATTTGATTGCAAGATATAGAAGAACTCCCCCTGAAGATGTGCATAGTGAGGAATTTGCTTTTGAGGCAATGCACATTGAAGAGTTGAATCATGGAGATCTCCCCCTATATCTTGTAATTCATACACGCATTTGACATATAATATGAAGAATTTGAAATGCATGATGAAATATGGTGACTGATGTAATTCAGCATGCGTGTATTAACATATAACGAGGAATAAACATGCAGAGGAACACATCAAAAGTATCAGAGCCCCATCGGGTTTAAGATTACAACTCGATCCAATAAAGTTTCAGAAGAGCGAGAGTTGTAACTTAGCAAAAAAACGCCCATATAATAGACCCGCTTGAAGACTAACTCAAATTTCTCCCCCTTTGTCAATGAATGACCAAAAGGATCGGCGAGGACTAACGCCTCGAAGAATATCAAGTTGATGGAGGGCGCCCGGGGTTGTCGGGGTCGGTTGACGTAGTAGGGCCTGCCGCAGTGTCGTCGAAGTCTTCATTTTCATCAGTGTCGCGCGATGAAGAATAGGAGCTGGCCACCAAGGAAGGAACCTTGACCTTCTTGTATTTCTTCGGAGGAGGTGCAGACCAGTCAAATTCTTCCTTGAGACCCATTTTCTTCGGATCTTTTTCGCTGTAGACATGAGACAGAACAACCCAGGTACGGTTGAAGGTTTCATGGAGGTAGTATTGGTTTTTCTTCACTTCATTGTGTGTTGAGGTCATGTTGTGAAGAATTAAACCAAACTGACGCTTGACCCATTTATGATTGCGATCAACTTTCTGATGAAGACTAAGGAGTAACTCACGATCAGTCATCACCCTGGGTGATGTGGCTTGAGGATTTTGCTTGGCAGAGTTGTTGGCGGCAGAGTCATGTGTGGCACAGTCATCATTGGTGGAGTAGGATGCAGCCTTGCGAAATTGACCATCCAATGGACGAATGCCTTCATCTATCACAGCAATTGTCTTGCCTTTATCATCAGCTGAGGAAAATGTCCGTTTGAGGACTTCAATTGGAGGCAAGTAGCTGCAGTGGTTCAGTGTGTCAGCCTTGTAATTCAGTGAAGACCTTGTCCTGATGAATCTCATAATCCATGGTGCATAAGGCTTCAGCTCAAATGGTGACATAGCAATATTGGCTAGAGTCCTCATGAAGAAATCATGGAAGTTGACGGGAACGCCATGAATGATATTGAAAAGCATATTCTTCATGATGCCAACGACTTCTTCATCATTTGAGTCGTGGCCTTTGATAGGACTCATTGTCTTCATCAGAATGCGATAGACAGTCCGAGGCACATACAGTAATTCCTTGACGAGGAGTTTGGTTCGAGGGGCCTGCACTGGCTTCAAAGGCTTCATCAACACTTGCATGTAATAATTTGTAAGCTCAGGTTCACTGTAGACGCGACGAGCACCGTCAAGGGAGGATCGAGTGGGAGGCACGAAGCAATTCGATTCTTTGGTGCCTTGTAGTGAGTATTTTCGACATCGAGTCCAACACCCATGAGTTCACATCTTAAGAATCTCTGTGATGTGCGAGGTCGCATAGGCGAAGAATGAGTTCTTCATTCCAATCACATATGTCAGTGCAGAAGTTTAACAATCCAGCATCGTGAAGAACACTGAGGACTGGCTCGAAGCCCGGCAGAGATTCCATGTCCACATGAGGAATTTGTGCGTGATCGAAGACTTTGTCTTTGTTGAACGACACTGAGGAATAGAAATTGGCTTGACTAGCAGTCCAGAAACGCCTCTTCCTTATGCGAGCAGAGTCATATGGGTTGTAGTCAGTGAAGAATCCATGCTCGCTAAAGAAATCTTCAGCCTTGAACTTTTGCTTGCGTGAGAATGGATCCTTTGGTTTGGGCAGAGGAGTGTCAGTGAGTTGCATCACAACCTCAGGAATCGCAATCTCAGGTTCTTCAGGCTGAGGAATTTCTGGTTCCTCTTCAGTTGCAGTCTGCGTTGTCATGTGATCAGCAGCAGCAGGTTCTTTAGCACTAGTGGCTGGAATTTCTTCATGCACAGACGAGGTGGGGTGAGTTTCTTTAGAGCCCAGTTGAACGGTTGGTGCAGGGGACTGAGGTATTTGTTGTAGTGGGGTGAAGAGTGGAGAATTGGGGTGCTGACTTTCCCAAAAGTCATCATTCATCACTGGAGTAGTACTCCCAATATCCACGTCTTCATCTTCAATTTCTTCAACGCCTTGACCTCTTCACCGTGAAGCGAGGCATTGGCGAGAAACAAGCTGGTGTTGAAGGGATTGCATCCACTTCAATTTCTTCATCAATCTGCTCTGACGAAGCAGCAGAATGATTTTCTTCATCAGATCCACTAGGGATCACATATTCTTCACCAAAAGGAACAAGGTCCTTTGATGGCATGGTTGAGATTGGAACAGCGTCAATGGGATTTTCAAACGAGCTGGTCATAGGCTTCATTTTCTTCGGAGCTGAAGAATCTGAAGCAGCTGATGCTTTCCTTTTCTTCACAGCAACTCGCTCTGCAGCCTTGGTCTTCTTCACATCTGATGCAGATGGAAGGATAGGTGTTGGTGTAGGCGCAGGAGGAGATGAGGAATCTGATTGATTTTCTTGAGGCACAACTGATGCAGTTGCCCTGACTTCTTCATTTTCTTCAAGCGCACCACTAGTGGATGCCACAGCAATTTCTTGGTGGCTGGTATGGAGTCATCAGCCACGGAACTAACATTGTCTTGAGAGCTGAAAGTCATCGTGGTCTTGGCATGTTCTTGATGGGGTGAGCGAAGCTTGACTGAGGAACTTCTTGTTGCGATGGGACTGCAACATTGGTGAACTTATCAGTCAGTTTAACAAACCTGACTTTGGCTCATTGCCAATCAGCATAATAAGCATCGAAATCATCGCTGAGGGCTTTGATTTCAGACTGGATCTTTGTAAACTCATCAGTCGTCAAAGAGACAACGTTTTTCCTCAGGAACTTCTCTTTCCTGTAATGTGCCTTCTTGATCTGTCTGGCCTTCTCATATTTCCATTTTTCTTCAGAGATGAAATGGGTCGGCATGTGACTTTGGCCAGGAGTCAAATTGAAATCAGGCATAGGAGTGTTTGGATCCTTGTGCCAAAGATCAATGTAATCGAGGATCAACTTCGGATCCAATAGCAGTGGCATAGTTGTGCCTTTGGCTCTAGCGGCCCTTTCTTGTCTATCTCTGATGATTTCTGCAAGTTCATCATTATCAGCTTCATCGTTAGATGGCACTTGGAAGGCAACCTGTTTCTTCTTAGGACTTGGCCGAGGACCTCATCCAGCCGTTGCCTTTGTCTTCAGCAGAGTGGGGCCTGATGAAGAGTTTGGTGCAGTTGAGGAACTTGCTGAGACAGCAGAGGCAATAGAGATGCCTGCAGTCCTTTGGCACGTGGCCAGATGCACAGGTGTTGAGGACTTTGCCGGAGCAGCTGAGGACTTTGGAGGAGCAGGAGCAGCATGAGGAATTGGCCGTGAGGGCATTGAAGATGAAGCACTTGGCTTGTGCGCGGGCTTCTTCGCCATTGATTTCCTAGGCTTGACAGAGGCCTCAGTGGCAGCAGCAGCAATAGAGTCTTCATTGAATTTCCTCACTGCTTCTTTGGCTTGTCTAGCCAACTTGGCTTGGCGCTTGGCCCATTCTTGGGAAAATCCTCACCACGCTTGATCTTTGGTGGGGTGACTTCTTGGCTAGGTGCCAATGAAGCTCTTGGGCATGGAGGATTAAGTGCGAATTTCTTCATATACTTTGGAGTAACATACCTGTACTCCCTCCATTCTCTTGCCCATCTCCTTTCAATCCTCTGTATGCGCACCTTGCGCTGATTTTTGTTCTCCTTTCCGAACTTGGCCTCATCAGGTGTGCAGTAGTCTTTGTAAATGTCCTTAGGGATCTCAAAAGCAGTCATGACCTCAGTCTTCTTTTCTCCTTTCTGCGGCTTCTTACCGTCTGCCATATTCTTCAGATGAGGAATTTGAACAATCGAATCTCTGAAGAAGTATGCAATTTTTCTTCGAGGAACGCTGCAAATGAGTTAAGTTGATGAGAACCTAGTGATTCAGCAGCGGACATGAGTACCTGTGAACAGAGTATAGTTGCGAGGAATTTGGGGAGGTCATATGCGTTCTCAGAAGGTTTTTCAAAAAAAGAACAAGTTTGAGGAATTTGACCAGATGAGTCTTGAAGAATTTCACTAAGCGTTCTTTGTCTTAGGTTCCAGAGTTGTATAGATCGAAGATCCACACAATTGAGGAATCTTGAAGAAAAATGATGCTTAGAGAAACGAATCAAGAAAAGATGACTAATGAGGTGTTTTGTGTGTGAGGATTTGAAAAAAAAACACCTTTGAAGGTTTTGTAGAGAAAAATTGAATCAAAGAGGGCAGTAAAAGTAACTTTTAATTACCCTGGACGAAGAACACGACGAACTGTGAGGTGTAGATTTGAAGTTAAATCGATTCAGATCTTCACGCCCTAACTTCGGCGGAGGAAGGCGGCTCTGGCGGCGGAGTGAAGATTTCATGACGGGCTGAGTACAATGGCGACGAGGTCGAGGCAGTGAAGCTCTTCCTCACCGGCGACGATGGACTAGCGGCGGCGCTAGGGTTTGAGAAGCTCGAGCGGGAGAGAGAGGTCGAGCAGAGTAAAGGAAGTGAGGAAGGGGTGTGGGGGTATTTATAGTCGCGGTGAAAAACTGTTTGCCCGAAGATTTAGGATGAACGTGCCCCTGACTCTTCTCATTCGCATGACATGTGTCACCCACGTACTGAAAAGTGGAGATCGTGTTAGATCGTGGGTGAATAGATAAGTCTATCATGGGATGAGGAACGGTTTGAGCGGCAAAACCGAAAATTTTGGATAAGATTAGTTTTAAAGTTCCGTTCACAATTTCTTCAGCTGACAAGGACATAGTGAAGATTTTGAACGGGTTTCAAATAGAACGCACATGAAGAATTTATGAATAGATTGGGTTGAGTATAGCATAGAGGGGGAAGGGTCCGATCACATTCACTTAGCAGAAAACGCAACTTGAAGAAATAGCCATAAGTGAATGATGTAGAGGACATAAACCTATATATATATATAGCCAATGAAAAAAAAACTACGGAACTAGTGAAGATTTTGCAAAGTTGAAGAATTTGAAAAACTGAAGAATTTCAAAACTGAGGAAAAACTCAAATTGAAGATTTTCAACTTTTGTGGTGGCGTGACCCACCGTATAAGAATGATGATTTCAGACACCGCGTACAATTGTCGTAGGGTTCTGAGAATCAAATTCTTCATTAATTTCTTCACACATAGAGTGTTATTCTTCATTGATTGAAGAAAAACGTTTCTTCATGTGTTGCACATCTAAGTCATCAATTTTGCATAAGTGTTAGGATGAGTGTCCTTTTCAAAGAACATTCGAAGACTCTAAGATATTTAGCTCACACCGCAACTTGCTAAATCTCTTCTCATCCAAGGGATTTGTGAAGATATTGGCTAGCTGTTCTTCAGTCTTCACGTGCTCGATTGAGATGTCGACCTTCAACACATGATCACGAAGAAAATGATGACGAATCTGAATGTGCTTTGTCTTCGAGTGCTGAACTGGGTTGTGAGCAATCTTGATGGCACTCTCATTGTCACAGTAGAGAGGCACATTCTTCACGTTGATGCCGTAGTCCTTGAGAGTTTGCTTCATCCACAGCAATTGAGCACAGCAAGAACCAGTAGCAATGTACTCAGCTTCGCGATGAGCGGTGATCGCATTCTGCTTTCTTCGAGGACCAACGGACCAAAGATCGTCGAGGAAATGACAAGTACGGATGTTGACTTGCGGTCCACACGATCACCAGCATAGTCGAGTCGAATATCCAATGAGATCCAAAGCGAGCCCTTGGGGTACCATAATCCTAGTGTTGGTGTGTGAGCTAGATATCGAAGAATATGCTTCTGACCTTATGGTGTGATTCCTTTGGTGTAGCTTGAAATCGGGCACACATGCAAACACTAAGCATTATATCTGGCCTAGATGCACATAAGTACAATAAAGAACCAATCATGGGCGGTATACCTTGTGATCGAAGTCAATACCATTTTCATCGATTGCATAGATGGCCATTTGTGGGCATAGGAATTTTGACACCTTTGCAATCTTGCATGCGAATTTCCTCGAGAACATCCTTGAGGTATTTCTCCTGAGATATGAATATGCCATTGCGCTGTTGACGAATTTGAAGACCTAAGAAGAATTTCAACTCTCCAATCATAGACATTTGATATTCTTCACTCATCATATAGGAAAATTCATCACTATAACGTTGGTCAGTACAGCCAAAGATAATATCATCAACGTATATTTGGCACACAAATAGTTCACCATCATAAGATTTAGTAAAGAGAGTAGGGTCGAGTGAACCGGGTGTGAAGCCATTCTTCATGAGAAATTCCTTCAAAGTATCATACCACGCCCGAGGGGCCTGCTTGAGGCCATAGAGGGCCTTGTTGAGTCTGAAGACTTTGTCGAGATTCTTTGGATCTTCAAAACACAGGGGTTGAGCAACATATACTTCTTCCTCAAGCTTACCATTGAGGAATGCACTTTTCACATTCATTTGATATAAAGTGATATCATGATGGTTAGCATAAGCAAGTAATATGCGAATAGCCTCAAGTCTAGAAACAGGTGCAAAAGTTTCATCGAAATCAATTCCTTGAACCTGTGTGTAGCCTTGAGCTACAAGTCGTGCCTTATTCCTCACCACAAGGCCATTTTCATCTTGCTTGTTGCTATAGATCCACTTTGTGCCAATGATATTATTCTTGCGAGGATCTGGACGTTTGACCAGTTCCCAGACGTTGTTGAGCTCGAACTGATGTAATTCTTCTTGCATGGCCTGAATCCACTCAGGCTCCAAAAATGCTTCATCTACCTTAGTGGGCTCTGTGATAGAGACAAAAGCATAGTGCCCACAAAAGTTAAATAAATGTCAAGCTTTTGAGCGTGTGAGAGGACGTGGTGCTTCAATGTCATCGATGATCTTGTCAACTTGCACTTCTTTTGCAACACGGGGATGAGCTGGTTGTCGTCGAGGAATTTGATCAGCATTTTCTTGACACCATTTTCTTGACATTTTCTTGGTGCTTCAGCTCGGCGTTCTTCACGTTCGGAATGAATTCTTGACAGATTCTTGATGGGAATGACATCCTCAGTAGCCTTGAACTTGATAGAATCCTCAGGTGCTGGTTCATCCATCACAAAAGGTAGGTGCTCTCTTTGCGAGCCATTAGTTTCATCGAACCGCACATCTACAGTTTCAACAATCTTGTGAAGAACATTGTTGAAGACTCTGTAGGTGTGCGAGTCCTCTCCGTAACCAAGCATAAAACCTTCATGTGCTTTCGGTGCAAATTTAGCATTGTGATGAGGATCTCTAATCCAACATTTAGCACCGAAGACTTTGAAATAACTCACATTCGGTTTCTTGTCAGTGAGGAGTTCATAGGCAGTCTTCCTGAAGAATTTGTGAAGATATACCTTGTTGATGATATGGCACGCAGTGTAAATTGCCTCAATCCAGAAGTGACGAGGCGTCTTGTACTCATCAAGCATATTTCGAGCCATCTCAACAAGAGTTCTGTTCTTGCGCTCCACGACGCCATTTTGCTGAGGAGTATAAGGAGCAGATAACTCATGAGTAATACCAAGTTCATCAAGATAGTCATCAAGACCGGAATTCCTGATGTGCTTGATCTTCACACCAAAGTTGGTTGAAGCCCTCGAGGAAAATCGTTTGAAGACTTCCTGCATTTCATGTTTGTAAGTAACAATGTGTACCCATGTGTAACGAGAGTAATCATCAACAATAACAAAGCCATATAGAGATGCATCATTAGTCACTGCTGAGTAATGATTAGGACCAAAGAGGTCCATGTGAAGCAATTCGAATGGTCGAATAGTGGTCATGATAGTCTTCACTGGATGCTTGGCCTTGGTCATTTTTCTAGCTTCACAGGCTCCACACAAGTGATCCTTGAGGAATTTGACATTCTCAATGCCAATGACATGCTTCTTCTTCGCAAGCGTGTGCAAGTTCCTCATGCCTGCGTGACCAAGTCGTCGATGCCATAGCCAGCCTTCTGAAGCTTTTGCAAGTAGGCACATGGCTGGTTGCCGTCCTGTAGAGAAATCAACAATATACAAATCTCCTCTCCTAAAGCCTTCGAAGACTTTGGAATTGTCAGCTTCCTTAACCACAACACAACGATACTTGCCAAAGACAACAACCATATCAAGATCACAAAGCATTGAGACAGACATAAGGTTGTATCCTAAGGACTCAACAAGCATGACTATGTCCATGTGTCGATCCTTTGTGATCGCAACCTTACCTAGACCCAATACGACTTTTGCCTTTGTCGTGAAGATGATATGCTTGAGATGCGATGGTGATAAGGAGCATCCATCAATAGATTCTTGTCACCGGTCATGTGATTTGTACATCCACTATCGAGGACCCACTCAGTGGCTTTGGGTTGATCATCCTTCAGATGAATTAGTGCAGCTTACGAACTCATATACTTCATCAGTGAAGAATATGATATCAAATTCATTAGATGAATTTCATCAAGCAGTAAAACAGATATAGCAGTATGAGGACGTGAGAAATGAAGGTTCATTTCTTCATGATTAGCATGCGTCCTTTCGAGCATTTAAATCGGGCCCCAGAAATTCTTGAGACGTTAAAGCACGCCCGGACCTGACCCTGCAGAAGAGATTAGTTCTTTTCTTCACCACCCACATCTGAAGGGGTGGCAAAGAGTTCATCACTCTGCGAGCTCCATATGAGAATGGTGGCAAAGAAGCGGACCATTTCATTTCACATAAGAGGGGTTAGGGTAAGCATATGAATAAGCAGAGAAATTCTTGAGGGCTTATGAACATAATGGTTTGAGGAATAATGCACATATTCATAGCCCTTAGCTCTACCTGCGAAAGCGAGTTGTTAGCATGATGATAATCATATGAGTACTTTGATCCTTTTGAGAATTTGATCCACGTGAGGAATTTGGTCCGTATGAGGACTTGGATCCATATGAAGAATTTGGTCCATATGAAGAGTTTGATCTGGGGTTCCTATTCTTCACGGTGGTGTCATGAGGACATTCACTGAAGACTTTCAAGGCACCTTTGGGAACCCAGATTTTCTTCATAGGGAACCGTTCCGGCGATTAGTGCCAACATATCTAGCAAATACTTCACCATTCTGATTTTGAACAGTTTATAGTTGAGTCAAATGACTCATCAGAAGAATGAGGAGATTCACATGTAAAGCCAGATAAGTTAGATGGATCAACTGGTGGTCCCTTTGCAGCAACCCATGAGGTTTTGGAGTACTGCTCAGGCTTCCAGTATGTACCATTAGCATTGATTTTCCTCTCAAAGGCAATAGCCTCTTTCCTAGGGTTTCTGTTGAGGATCTGCTTTTTAAGCACATCACAAAGAGTCTGGTGCCCTTTGAGGCTTTTGTACATGCCTGTCATGTACAATTCCTTCAGCCCTGCATTGTCAGTGATACTAGCAATGTCCTCAGATGAGGAATTAGTGACAGCAGAGGCAGGTGAAGAATTTGTAACAATAGAAGCATTTGAACATTCAGGTGAAGAATTAGCAGATTCGCGTTCAATGCACTTTAAGCATGGAGGAACAAATTCTTCCTGAGCCGCACTGATTTGTTGAGCAAGTAATGAATCGCGCTCCTTCTGAAGATCTTCATAACTCACCCTTAGCTTCTCAAGATCTTGCTTTCCTTGAAGAAATTCATAAGAAAGCTTCTCATGATCAGATAAGAGAGTGTTATGATGACCTTGAAGGCTGTCAAACCTAGATTGTAGTCTCTAAAGATTTTCAGTCAAGGCTTTAGTGCGATCCATTTCTTCACCCAACATATCATCACTTTTTTCTAGCATGTTTTGAACCTTTTCAAAAGCCCTTTGTTGTTTTATAGCAATCTTAGCAAGTTTAGAGTAGTTGGGCTTGAGGTTTTCATCAGATTCATTCTCACGAGATTCAGAGGAGGTATATTTGAGTACCTTGGCACCTTTTGCCATGAAGCAATAGGTGGGAGCGTAGTCATCATTGTCTTCATCAGCCTTGTTGGTGAGGTCATTTTCTTGAGTTGAAGATAGACTTGTCGCGAATGCGATGGCGAGAGCCAGGCTCGCCACACCAGACTCGGACTCCTCAGATGCCTCCTCTTCCTCATGTTCCTCAGATTCAGCCTCAGAGTCCATTTCTTTGCCAATGAATGCCCGAGCCTTCTTGGAGTTGCCCTTCTTGTGAGATGAAGACTTCGAGGACTTTGATGATGAAGATTTTGATGATTTCTTCTTCTTCTTAGCGTCATCAGAACTGTAATCCTTGTATTTCTTCTTCTTTAATTCCTTTTCCCACTGAGGACAATCTTGAATGTAGTGACCAGGTTTCTTGCATTTGTGGCATAGCCTTTTCTTGTAGTCACTGGATGAGGAATCACTGCTCCTTGAGGATTTTCCAAAACGACCACGTCTTGAGAACTTGGAACTTCTTCACGGCGATGCTAGCTCTGGCTCAATTCTTGAGATCACCAAGGCTGCTGCGGAATCTTCACATTGATTCGAGACCTTGCCTTGGCCTTGTGGCACGTGATCTGCCATAGCTCGAACCATAGAGATCTCTCTTTTTAGCAAGCTGGAACTCATGAGTATTTAGCCTCTCGAGGATATCAGCGGGATCAAGTGACTTGTAATCAGCACGTTCTTGTATCATCAATGCCAGAGTATCAAATGAGGAATCAAGCGATCTCAACAATTTCTTCACCACCTCATGGTCGGTGATGTCAGTGGCACCAAGGGCTTGAAGCTCATTTGAGATGTCAGTGAGGCGATCAAAAGTTTGTTGAACATTTTCATTGTCGAGTCTTTTGAAGCGGTTGAAGAGATTGCGAAGAACATCAACTCGAGAGTCACGCTGAGTTGAGTCTCCTTCATTTACTTTGTACAGCCTATCCCAGATAAGCTTAGCAGTTTCCAAAGCACTCACTCTTCCATACTGTCCTTTGCTCAGATGACCACATATGATATTCTTCGCTTGAGAATCGAGTTGCTTGAATCTCTTCACATCGGTAGCATTCAGTCAGGGTGAGACAATGGGAACACTATTTTCCACAACATACCAGAGATCGTTATCAATTGCCTCAAGATGCATTCGCATCTTGTTCTTCCAGTAGGGGTAGTCTGTCCCATCGAAGGTAGGACAGCCAGCAGAGACCTTGATCATTCCTGCGGTCGACATAACTAAAGTTCCAGGCGGTTAAACCAAAATCACACAGAACAAGGGAGTACCTTGCTCTGATACCAATTGAAAGTGCGTTATATCGACTAGAGGGGGGTGAATAGGTGATTTTTATGAATTCTTCACTGAGGAATTTGCCGGTGAGAAAATTCCTTAGTGAAGAACTACTTGCAGCGTAATAAGTACTCAGAAGTAAGCATAACAGAATACAGGCATGGTCATCATAATGAAATGAAGACAAGCACAGAGTACAGAAAGCGTAATCACAGGATAACACAAGATGAAGACAAACAGACTGAAGAAATTGAGCTGAGAAAATTGAGAAAGTCTTCAGTAAAAGTCTTCAAACACAGATATGATGAAGCACTTAACACAGTAATGAGGAAATGGAAAAGTTGAGGAAATAGAACCAGTAAGCTTGGTGAAGACAATGATTTGGTAGACCAGTTCCAACTGCTGTCTCAGTTGTATGTCTGGTTGGAGCGGCTGAGTATTTAAACTCGAGGACACACAGTCCCGGACACCCAGTCCTGAGCACGCAGCTCAGCACACCAAGTCCTCACCGTATTCTCCTTGAACTAAGGTCACACAGACCTCGTCCAATCACTCGTGGTAAGTCTTCAGGCGACTTTCAAACCTTCACAGACTCGGTTACTCGGCGATCCACAATTTCTCTTGGATGCTCTAGACCATGATGCCTAACCGTCTGGAAGAAGCACAGTCTTCAAAGGTAACAAGCGTCGAATCCACGCAGGATCAATCTCTTCAGTGATGCTCAATCACTTTGGGTTTGTAGGTGTTTGGGTTTGGGTTTTCCTTACTTGATGATTTTCACTCAAAGTCCTCGAAGGATGGGATGCTCTCAATTGACAAGTGTCAGTTTCTCTCGGAGCAGCCAACCAGCTAGTGGTTGTAGGGGGCGGCTATTTATAGCCTAGGGGGCAGCCCGACATGATAAGAAATAAATGCCCTTCAATGATATGACCGTTAGGTGGATAATATATTTTGGGACAGTTGGCGCGTAGCACAGCAAGGTCGGAAATTTGAGGTTCAAATTCCTCAGGGCTATCATGTTCCTCACTTTATAGGCAATCCGCACTGGCGAATTCCTAACTCCTCGGTCGAACAAATTCCTCGTGACGGAAGAACTTCGTCTACATCCTTGAAGAAATTGGTGAAGCTGTATGAGATTTTCAATGGCTTCATTGAAGGATTGGTAGGTGTAGGATTTTGAGTTGAGCATCACATGGAAATTTTTCCTTAGTATTTCCTCGACCCCTTTAACGATCACGGTGTTTCCTATGACTCAAGAAAGAAAGCGAAACTACAGAAACAAAAGTATTCACGCTTCATGTTCCTCAAATGAATACCAAGTCTTCAAGGTCACACTAATTTCTTCACTTTCAAAGTCTTCAGAAAGTCTTCAGAATACCAAAGTCTTCAGTTGAAGAACTTTATTTTTAGGGGTCGACTTTCTTGTAAATATCAAACTCCTCATATACTTATAGACCTATGTACACTCACAAACGCATTAGTCCCTTAACCTATAAGTCTTCAATACACCAAAATCACTAAGGGACACTAGATGCACTTACAGTCTGCCTCGACCCGACAACCGGCACGAACCAGAGCATCGAGACGTACTGGGAGCGCATCAAGGCCGAGTTCGACGAGCGCAAGCTCGTTGACCCCTACTTTAAAGGCGTCTACATGCAGCGCGGGACGAAGGCAATGGCGAACCATTGGGGGCTCATCCAGGCGGTGTACAACAAATGGCATGGGATCATCGAGGAGATCGCGGCTCGCCCGGAGAGCGGCGCCAACATTGAGGATCAGGTATGGCACGCCGGTCTCCCGCTTCTCTTCGCCGTGTGCGCCCGCCAACTGTTTGTTCCTTGGCGCAGCTGCTGCGCATGTTCGCCATGTATCGCCAGGGCAACAGCGACCAAGAATTCAAGTACCTCCACGTTTACAAGCGGATCGGCAAGTGCGAGAAGTGGGCGGAAGTCCGACGCACCCTCGACAAGGCCAAGGAGACCTACAAGCCGGACGCGCCGACGCCGGGCGCGTCAGAAGGGCGGTCGGACGGTAACAAAAGGGCCAAGAAGGTGAAACACGCCGACGCGGCTACCGTGCGAGTGCAGGAGTCCATCGAGCATTGCCTCGCCGATGCACAGGCCCGGGCCGCCCTGCGTGAAGAGAAGACCGAGGCGCGATGGTCGGCGTTGATGACGAACAGCACCGTCAAGCTCGACCTGCTCCGGACCAACGTCGCCGCGAAGAAGAGGAACACCGACCTGGCTTTTCTGATGGGCTGGGCGGACATGCTCCAGAGCAACGACATGGCAGAGCGTGGCCTCATCCTGAACCAGCTGCCGACGACGGCGCCGCCAACTCCCGTGCCCACGCCGCCGCCGCCAAGCCCGGGTGATGATGCCTTCACGACGCCCAGCTGCACCGAAACCGCGCCGATGCCGCCTAGCACAGAAGCAGCTCCGACACCGCCAAGCCCGCGCACGTCGACTCCGCCGACGCCGGAGGCCGACCCCGCCGAGTGATGCGTTGCGCACGCATCTAGATTTGTGGCGCTCTTTTTTTTTGTACGCCGGACTATTTATCCGATCACCGAACTGTGGCTTGTGATCGCCGGACTTGTGGCGTCTTTTGTGAGCGGGAACGACCAAGTTCAAAATTGCCGCGTCCTGGGGCCGGCGCCTGGGGTGTGACTGGGAGCTAGGTCGCCCCAGGGGCCAATTTAGCGCCGGTTCGCCCCCAGGCCGCTCTTTTTAGGCGCCCTGGGGGCCGAACGGCTGGAGATGCTCTAAACATCTTGCATGCAAAAAATCAAAAGTTTTTGAATTTTTCTGCTATTTTTTTGATTTTATTGTTCACTAGGAACATATGAGCCCACGCTCATAAAGCAATTACCGAGTACTCGACGCTTTCCCCAGCCTGTGAGGGGACGCCGGACGGATTCACTTCCCCGTGGGATCCGTGTGTACGAGCACTTTCGCTGCAGCCCCAGTCCGTCGTCCCCGATGCATCGCGCTGCGTAGGCTTCCCGTTGGCTCTCGTTCGCCGCCCGGGTGCCTCTGCAGCGCAGTCGACTACGAACCTACGGCCAAATACAGCGCTAGTTCCGAAGCCACGGCGGATCTGACCAAGCAAGGAACGGACCACGACCGCAAGCGACAACGGGAACGTTCACACCGCGCCTGCACGCAGACGCAGTGGTTGCGTCCCGGCGGCTGCCCTGCCTGTAGGCGCAGGGAGATGCCAGTGTGCAAGTTGCTGCAAGCAAAACGGCCGAGTGTTCCCCTCTCCTCCATGATCTTGAAAGGTTCCACGTGCGATCACACGCATTATTGCGAAAAGACAGTTCGCACAAGCATGGACAAACCAATACTGATATTACTAACTCAGCCTCCTGTTGGACCTTTTACCCCCCAAATCACCATGGAGAGTAGGAGATATTGACGGAGGAATATGTCCGTGACAGAGGGCTTGCATGCGTGCTCTTGTGGGGAATCGTCTGTTCTCATCCTGAGAGGCGCCCACAGGCAGGCAGTGACTCAGGGAGCATGACTGATCGACATTACAGAATAGTCTGTCGTTCGCGACAGATGGATAGATTATTACTCCGGATTACTATGTGTGAGGCGCGCCCAGGCAGCTGGATTCTGTGACATTCTTTGTGGGAGAAAAAGAAGAGATTCTGTACTAGCACTAGTCGACGACTGCTGTGACGGGGGCCAAATCCAGATCGACGCTCTGGCCGTGGTAGGTCTGGGACAAAAGATCGACAGCAACTTCGAATCCTACAGATATTTTTCGTTTTCTTCAGAAAAGACTTTGCTCCCCACTGTTCACTAGCTCTCGTCCAAATTTCAAATAATTGATTATAACGATGGTGGAGCAGATGTGCTGGTCCTCTGAGACGTGTGTTGAATGTTAGCCTATGGTTCGCGACAGGTGGCATGCTTCTATGATAAGATATGAATACATGTCACATTTTTCACCGAACTGACTTTTCATTGTCTGGAACTGGAGCTCCATCAGTGCACATGTCTTTGACTCGGGTCGCCACCATGATTCTTGGCTGAAATATTTGCGGTTCCCGGTAGTAGTTCGTTTTGGAAAGCGCTAACGAACGTAAGTCCGTCTTTCAAGATGCTCCACGTAACTGAAAGTAGTATAGAGTCTCTTGTTGCCAACAAAAAAGGTGTCGCTTTTCTCAAGAATCTTTCATTTCAAGATGACTTTGTCGGAAAAGACTTTCGCTCTGCTTTATAAATAAAGCAAACCGCCACAGAGCACATATACATGGACTAGTTCAAACACACGCACCCAAGTCTCACACACAATCTGAAGGATTCTGCTGAAAGCCTTGTTCAACAAGCCCAAACAAAAACAAAAGAGAAGAGCCGAGGGGCCCAACAAGCATCTAATCGGGTTCCGGCGGTGGCGGAGGAGGCGGTGAAGACAGACGGACGCCATCGGCGGAGATCGGCGATGAAAGCGAGATGGCGTCCGGTCATCGAAGCGGCTAAGCGCCGCCAGAGATGCAAAGAAACCGGTTTGAAGATAGCGTCCAAGAGGCCGTTGGAAGGAGCTTGTTGGATCACAAGCTTATTACGGATCGTCCGGAGGTCAGCGATGACCCCAATCTCAAGCCACCTAATGTGGCGAGAGGCAAGGAGGGCCGGAGTTCGAATCTGGTCGGGGAAGTTGGTGTGGCACCAATTTCCACCCACCACCTCGTGAGCAGCTCCACACAATTGCGAGACACACGGGAAAAGAAGATGTGGTTCGAGTCTTGAGGGTGGCGCCAAAGCGGCAACGGCGATGCGGGCCATTACGTTTGCGGACCTCCACGCCCGACGATATCCGACAGCGAATCCACTTCCACATGAAGATCCGGATTTTCAGAGGCAAGCGGATGGACCAAACCGTCGCGAGGGGGGAGGGGCGGAGGAGGGGCAGTGGCATGGTAGAGAGACTTAGTGGAGAATTGGCCCGAAGGCTCGAGCCGCCATCGCACTTGGTCCGGGCCACCGTCCACCACGGGCTCGTGGAGGGCCACGCAATCTAGTAACTCACGCCAGGCGGCGGACTCCGGGGGGCCAAAGGGCCTCCGAAAAGCAAGGCGTCCTAAGTCAATAAGGGCCCTCTCAACTGAGATCAAGGGGTCTACAACTATGGAGAAGAGGTCGGGGAAGCGCGCAGCGAAGGGGGAGTCTCCGACCCACCGGTCAAACCAGAACAAAGTCTCCGTGCCGGACCCCACCGCGATGGAAGTCCCGATACGGAAGGACAGGAAGAAGCTGGATGACCATTGCCGTAAGCTGCGAGCCGCGGTTCTCGACAAAAGGCAAGGCTGTCCATGCGGTATTTGTTCGGATGATATCGAGCGAGACCACCACGGCCTTGCGAATGCGCCGAGCCAGTGGGATAGGAGGCGATATTCATGTGCTTAGAGCACATGATACCGAGGCCGCCTTGTTCCGGGGCTTGCGGATGTCGAACCGGTGACCATATGATATTTGCTTATTATTGTCGCCATGACCCAATAGAAGCGGGATGGATTTTAGCGATCTCATGGTGCAGAGTCTCGTGCAGGCTGTAGAAGCTCATGAGAAACAAGAGGAGGCTGGAGAGGGATGAGTTTATGAGAATAGTCCGAGCTGCCTTTGACAACCACCGACCCTGCCAAGGCTCGATGCGAGTCTGAAGCTTGGACACGGTCGGGCGGAGGTCCGCGACGGTGAGCCGAGAGTCGCTAATGGGCGTTCCCAAGTAGGTCGTGGGGAAGGCCCCAAGCCGGCAATTGAGCCGGTTAGCAATGGCAAGGGTCTCGGACTCAGAGTAGCCCATCACCATCACATCACTCTTGTCGAAGTTTATCTTAAGGCCAGACATTTGTTGGAAGCAGAGGAGGAGGAACTTAAGATTGGAGATGTCCAACTCAGAGCCTTCAACCATGATGATGGTGTCATCGGCGTACTGGAGGAGGGAGATCCCAGCACCGCAAGCCAGATGGGGAGTGATCCCACGAATGTGGCTACAAGCCTTAGCCTTGTCCAGGATGGCAGCAAGCGCGTCCACACTACAAAAAAATACACTTCCGTGACGATACGTGTTTGTCACAGTAGGTCGTGTTTTTGGTCATGCATGTACATCCATGACAAATTTATGACAAAATCAAGATAGTCATACCTGTGCTGTCGTAGAAGTGTTCCATGACATTACCAAAATTATTATCACGGAGTGTCCACTTCCATGACGATAAATCGCGCGTCACGAAGTGCTTTCGTCAAGGGTGGTGACATGTGGCATCCACCGTAGCGAACGCCGTTAAGCTATCGGGTCGGGTTTTGGATCCGATAACCCGTTAATGACCCGACCAATGGGGATTTTCCGTGTAAAGTCATCATTGGTGGAGGAAACACGTGTCGGCTCACCGTTGGGGCGAGATGTCATCCACTCATTGGACGAAGGCGCCTATGATACGTCGACCGTGGCACGCATTAACAGAGGCCCATTCACGTGAAAAGGCCGACCCATTTGACTTGGTCAAGGTGGCGGGCCAGCCCATGTAAAGCACGTTAGCGGCATGTTAGCATATAGCCCATTTACGACCCGCTAACCCAAGGCCCGTTATGCCCTATCCGAATTAGGCCCGATGGCGTCATCTGGGCACCCAATATGATTCGGCCCGTTTTCGCCGGCCCATGTGTGGCCCATGGCGTCTTCGGCCCATATGAGGCCCTATGTAACTCTTGGCCTATTAACGGCCCGTGGTAAGCGGCCCGTAATGAGCGATGTATTACTTTACACCCATTAACGACCGTGGTGGCGGCCCGTATTACACCCATTAACGGCCGTGGTGGCGGCCCGTAATGAACGATGTATCACTTTATACCCATTAAGGGCCCGTTATTCCGTTGGGCCGTTTCCAGCCCATGTTATATGTCGGCCTTCTCAGAGCCCATTTATTCTTGGGCTCATTTCCAGCATTCGTTTACTTACGGCCCGTTCTTGTCATTTTACGCTTATGGGCCAAAGTCGGCCCGTAATTCTGATCGGCCCGTTTGTGGTCCGTTAACACGTTGGGCGTTTTCATAGCATCATGAAATCGGCCTATTAACGATGGCCCGTTATGGTCGGCCTATGAGCGGACAATTCAACTCTAGCCCGTTCACGACCATAATGCGGCTGTTATTGGCCCATGTTTGCCAATCGATCATCTTGCCGTATAAGGCCCATTGATGATCTGCCCGTAGAAGGCCCATTGTTTACTGCGGCCCGTAGAAGGCCCATTGTTTCTGACCGTGGAAGGCCCCTTGTTTATCTGACCCGTAGAAGGCCCCTTGTTTTCTGACCCATAGGTGCGGTGTCACTCGATAAATATTAGCCCATGGTTATTGTGGCCTAGTTTTAAAAATAGGTTGTTGTAGCCACTAGCAAACCACGAGAAAAAAGAACTGCGCGACTACAAGCAAACAAATAAACAAGACAACAAGAAATAAATAAGCAAGCAACTTACACTAGGCTATCACGGCTATTATACATATTACATCCTTTGGGCATCAAAGTTAGCCACCGGTGCAAATATAGGGAACACATGACATATAAACGCGCATGACAAAACAAGTCCAGAGCTGAAACCACTTGAGAAGAGCTCAAGAAACAATATCCTTGGTACCCATAATGTTGGCAAGATGCTTAGCAAGCTTATTAACTTTCTCTTGTTTGGCGCTTAAGTCCTCCGGCGCTTTCTTTGTTGCACGAAAGTATGCATCTAAATTCTGCGGGGACTTCCTCGGTCCTTGACTTCTGTCCCATAACATCGATCGATGTCTTTCAACTTGAAGTTGAGACTCAAGAAGCCAAACTGATTAGAACAGCGAGTTCAAAGATTTGGTGCGGCGGTGGTAACCGATAACTTTCGAACACTACATCAAGGCAGGACTTTGGGGTTGTCTCAGTGTCCTCAATATAGTTTTTATCAGCTTTCTTGGAGACCAACAGGGATGTCTCACTATCTTGAACCTTATCTGCATTACTTCCTTTACCATTGCATAACAGGGTACTCTTCTCCAATATTTTATCTGCGCTCTAAAAGGGAAACAAACAAACACATCTCAGGTTTACAATGTAGTATATGAAACTCATTTTGGTAAACCAGTTCAGTAGTAAGGTGGACAGGATAACAGCATGAAACAAACATATATCTATGTAGTATGGTGATATAGACCGAACCTCGACGGCGAGATCCGATCCGTTGTTGCGGCCCGACCTTTCACGACACTCCACCTTCAGCAGCAGTAGCCTCTCGCCCGCGCACGCGATATGCACGAAATAGAGGATTTGAACCTTGCGGCCCAGCACGAGAAGATCAATCTCGACGATGATACTCACGCAGCATAAAAACAATTTCTACAAAGAAATCGCAACAGAGGTTTTCTAAAGATCCTCCAAAACTTGATACGGGTGTCTACGAAAAACACATCGTTTCTATTTCATATCAAAATATCCTCCTTTACATTGAACATACCATGGCTATTTATATTAGCCGGACACAAGTTTCGCCTATGGCCGTCACACACGCACACACCTATAACAAATCTAAGAAAATAACCGACTTGAATTAAAAAACGAATGACAGATAGACACCGGCCAAAGAAGTTGCTAAATAAAACTTGGACTCTAATCACGTTGGACTCTCTTGGTGGGCCCCATCCAGTTTCCTTCAAAGAAAACAATCTCCACCATTGTAACAAGCTGACGTGCACCTCTAGCTCCGGAGGTCTCGATAGGGAGAAGTAGTAGATGCTTATAATCTCAAAGAAGCAAATCTCTTGTACGTGTATAACTTGGAATTGTTTTGGACGGGGCAACCAAACTAAACCTTGATCAAACGTACATGAATCCTTCCTTCCATGCACACACGTGTACCCCTCCCCATATAATGCATGCACGTTCCATATCTTTTTTTCCTCAATCTCATGTTTGTATTTCTTCTTATCAACCTCTAGACTTGGGATAACAGAAACATCACTAACGACTTCATCGACAACTGGATTAATATTGCTAATGATTTGCATGGCCGTATCATCCTCTCCCCCTTGAAACGAAACCGTCCTCGGTTTCGGGTCAATTCTTCAACAATATTTTATCTCTAGACTGAGCAGCGATCATAGAAATTTTAGTAACCCGACCATATTCTTTTTGCATCTTCCTCTTCTTTTATCTTCTTCTGGTGTTCACTCCTCCAAGCAATAAAACGATCCTCACCAATGGGCACGAGGCTGCACAACTTACCCTTATTGACAGTATATGTGTGTGTCGGAAAATCATACACAACATCGTGCTTTTTGTACCACGGCTCGCCCAACAACAAGTGACATGAAATTATCGGTGCCGGAATCACGTCGCACAAAACCACACAAAAATAATTACCCAACAAAAACGGTACCTTGGTTTGATGTGTGACAGTGAGCACTTCACGACCCCAACGGAACAAGTACGGTTGTGCTCGTGGTGTCATCGATAGATCTAGCTTCTCCACCATCTCGATGCTTGCAGCGTTGATCAAACTCATGTGGTCGATTGTCATGGCACATGATCTCTCCTGTACCACAACACGAGTATGAAAAAGCCCATCCCATCGACCTTCCTCCTCCAATTGAAATCCATAGCTTAGCTTCCATGATAATCCAGTCATCTAACTCCGCAGTGTCGTGAACAACCTTGCTCTGAATACCACCTGATATAGACCGAACCTCGACGGCGAGATCCGATCCGTTGTTGCGGCCCGACCTTTCACGACACTCCACCTTCAGCAGCAGTAGCCTCTCGCCCGCGCAAGACGCGATACACGAAATAGAGGATTTGAACCTTGCGGCCCAGCACGAGAAGATCAATCTCGACGATGATACTCACGCGCAAAAACAATTTCTACAAAGAAATCGCAACACAGAGGTTTTCTAAAGATCCCTCCAAAACTTGATACGGGTGTCTACCCTGAAAAACACATCGTTTCTATTTCATATCAAAATAACCTCCTTTACATTGAACATACCATGGCTATTTATATTAGCCGGACACAAGTTTCGCCTATGGCCGTCACACACGCACACACCTATAACAAATCTAAGAAAATAACCGACTTGAATTAAAAAACAAATGACAGATAGACACCGGCCAAAGAAGTTGCTAAATAAAACTTGGACTCTAATCACGTTGGACTCTCTTGGTGGGCCCCATCCAGTTTCCTTCAAAGAAAACAATCTCCACCATTGTAACATGCTGACATGCACCTCTAGCTCCAGAGGTCTCGATCGGGAGAAGTAGTAGCTGCTTATAATCTCAAAGAAGCAAATCTCTTGTACGTGTATAACTTGGAATTGTTTTGGACGGGGCAACCAAACTAAACCTTGATCAAACGTACATGAATCCTTCCTTCCATGCACACACGTGTACCCCTCCCATATAATGCATGCACGTTCCATATCTTTTTTTCCTCAATCTCATGTTTGTATTTCTTCTTATCAACCTCTAGACTTGGGATAACAGAAACATCACTAACGACTTCATCGACAACTGGATTAATATTGCTAATGATTTGCATGGCCGTATCATATGGATAGTAGGGAAGAAAACAGGGCATGAAATAATTCACATTTATGTTGTCTAAGCAAACAGAATAGCAGGACATAATTTCACATATATGATGGCTAATTAAACAGGATAGCATGACACAATTTCACATGTATGATGGCTAACTAAACATGATAGAATGACATACTTCAAAAATATGATGACTATGTAAACAGGATGACATGATATAACTATACGATGTGTCTATTAAAGTGGTTGGCATGCCATAAATCACAAACATGCCGTCGATGGAAACATGATGGCATGATATAATTCACGGATAGAATGAATAATTTAAAATATGATGACTATGTAAACAGGATGAGATGATATAACTATATTATGTCTTTAGAAAATGGGTTGGCATGCCATAATTCAGATACATGCTGTCTATGTAAACATCATGGCATGACATAATTCAAATATATGATTTATATACTAAGGAAGTGAGCAGAGTGCAATTGCATATATGATGTGTCAACTAAGGAGATGGCATTCAATATTGTGTATATGATGTAAAAAATAAGCATTGCAATACAACATATGCATTATATGAGTAATATAACCCTGCCAAGTTTGAGCATACACCTCGGGGATAATAGGACTGGTCATCGCCTCTGAGTCCTCCTCGAAGAGCTATCGGTAACCAACAAGATATCTGCTTGAGCGAGTAGCATTATCGCTCTGAAGACCTTGTTTTCCTCAGATTTCTCCATCACCAATTCAAATGGCTGATGCACAGGAAGAGCGATTGAATATACAAACATTGTCGACAAAAGCAATGAGAAATACAAAAAAGGGCGACATGATATAATTCACATATATGGCGCTTGCCTAAACAGCATGGCATTGCATAATTCACATACATAATGCCTTGCAACAAGCTAACATTGCATAATTCACATATATAATGTCTTGCAACAAGATGGCATTGCATAATTCACATATATGGTAATTAGACACTAAGCAGGTGGCATTCACACAAAGCATGTCTAAACTAAGCAAATGACATAGAAATGCAAGATACCATCGCATGATATGAGTAACATAACCCTGCCAAGTTAGGGCATGCACCTCACGGGGAAATATGGTGGTCATCATCTCGAATCCTCCTCTAAGGAGCTATCGGTAACCAGACAAGACATGCGCCGTCGAGATAGCATTATGCGCTCTGAAGACCTTGTTTCCACTCCAGATTTTTCCATGACCGTGCGAGTGGCTGATGCACAGGAAGAGTAATTGAATGTACTAAAATTGTTGACAAATTTAACACATAATAAAAAAATGATGGCATGATACAATTCACATATAAGATGGTGGCTAACCAGGGTGGCATTGCAAAATTCACATATATGATGCTGGCTAGACAAGATGGCATTGCATGATTCACATATCGATGAAGAAACAAAGCAGATGGCATTGACACAAAGCATGTCTAAACTAAGCGAGATGACATATTTAATGTATACGATAAGCAATGCAAGGCACCATATGCATGATATTACCAACATCGGCATGCCAAGTTAGGCGAAGACCTCATGGGGTAAATAGGAGTGGTCTTCTCATACGAATCCCCTCGAGCAGTTATCTTCCTCTTGATTACGATCCGAAATGGGTGGAGGGGGCTGCCTTTGCACCCACCGTGGAGCAGCGTCGCATGAAATTTTATTGCCACGCAAGGCTCGTCTCTTTTGCTCTACATGATAGATTCCATTGTGTACAATAAGCGGCATGCATAGGAATAAAACATAGTGAGATTATGTAAGGAGTGCATGCACAAATCCAAAGTGATGGTAGCAAGCGTGGATAGACCCAAAACCAATGGTAGCGAGCAGATAATAGTAGTTAAAAATACAGATAATGGCTCCTTTAATGTTTGTTGCACCCAACATGAAACTCATAGTAGAACCGGAGATTAACCACATAGTAGGCAGATAGTCTGATTGCTGCCCCAATATGTACCCCACAACCATTTAAAAACTCAAGTTTCAGCATTAGTTTGGACTGACTCGAGTCTAATAGGTGAACACAAGCGATAATGTAGCATGTCATCATATTAAGCGGCGCATAGCGTAAGCGGAACACGGAAGAGTGCGACCTCTCTTGCGGACCGTGTAGTCCTCAAGGTCATCTGCTCAATTGATGATGGTAATGCGGTTGTCGTGGCTGCGGCGGGGAACAAGATCGGCGGCGAAAGGCAGTCTGGAGGCGGATCCCTGCTGTGGTGAACCCTTCCGTCGTTAGTGCGGTGAGCTGGGTGGAACCTGGCCTTGAGAGCAGGACAAACCACACAAGGTTTTCTTTGACACATATCTGTAATGTGAAGTAATTGAGTAAGGGCTTGTTTGAATTTGAGGATTCTAACAATGCGAGGGATAGGAAATAGATAGGAATAGGATAGGAATGCACGTGCAAAGCAGAGAATTTAAAACACAGGATTTACGCCAATCTGGGTGTTTGATTCACAACAATTGGAAGATCACGGGATGCAAAAAGCATGGTGAGATTAAGTCAAACCACAAGAAATGTACGGTTATAATGCTATTATGCTACTATCTCTTAGTCTTGTGCTTGATGAATAGGAATATGAAAAGGAGGAGAAGTGGAAATTAGAATTCCAACGATTTTTCTTTCAAGGAGACACTAAAGGAACAAATCCTACAGTTTTCCTTTGCTCCATTCCTTTGCACCAAATTCATGAAAAGTAGTACCATAGGAAACTTTCCAATTCCTATGTTTTTCATTCACTTTTCCTTTCAAGCACTGGCGATTCTAGTAGGCAGGCTTGAGCAAGGAAAATCCTACACTAAAAAAATGTTTTTGTGCTACTTCTATTACTTTGGACTCGAGGCCCTTTGCCATACTAGCTCAACTCCTAGGCCCATCGACAAATGCACAGCTCAAGCAGCGAGAGATAAATAATGATGGCGTTCAAGAGAGTCCATCACGAATAGCTAAGTTGCACGGTACCTCCTTTGCTTGTCATATAGTAGGATAAAATAATCATATTTCCTGTTACTACGAGTGCTCGATGGACAATATATATAACATGTAGAGTAAAAAGAGATGCAACAAGTGTACAACCTCTTTGGCGAAGCCATGTCGATCTCAGCGTGATTGGGTTGGCTGGTGAGGATGCTCCGGCTGACTTTCTTTGTCGGAGGTGGAAGAAGATCTTAGGCGCCCGGAGATGGAGCCGAGGTACTGCTCATTGTGATGGAGGGTTTAAATCGTTGGAGCAGCTCCGTGAGTTGTGCAACGCCGAGGCTGAAGCAGGACAAGAGAGACAACGAACAACTTTAACCTGAGTGGAATTCTAATAGCATCTCAATACATGGCGTAAAATACATAACCACAAAGTGCTAGATGTAAAATACATCAGCCGCTCATCTCTGAACTTAAGCGTCGAAACTGAACTTAGCTGTTGGCTGAACCTAACTGTCCAAACTGAATTTTTCGCCGGCTGAACGCACTAGCAAGGTGAGGCTACGTCGGTGGACTGAATTTTTCATCTCTAGTCAGTCGATTTTGCAGCCGTTGGATACGAAATCAAGGACATTTGGTTCATCCTCAACCTCCACCCCGACCTGAGCCGCCAGCCACCACCGGCCAAACAGCAGCCCCTCGCCGCCCTTGCGACGTGTCGCCCGCCCGCCACCGAAAACCTCCCCACCGCTGGTCGCCGCTGCCCGGCCATCCTCTAGGCCCCCGTGCGAGCTTTTCTCCGCGATCCCCACGCCACCGCCCCGCGAACGCCAGCGACCACCGCCCCCGTCCTGAACCCTAAGATAGATAGTGGGGTACTTCTCCGGCGAGCCCCCCTCCCCGCTGTGGCTGGTTCTTCATTCACCCCGGCGAGCCCACCCCTTGGAAATCGACTGACCCAAAAGTCGATCCAGTCCACTGAAGTGTAGCCAAATCAGAGCAGCATCGCAAGCAAGAGCAAGAGCGAGAACAACAGCAGCGAGCAAAAGCAATAGCAAAGCGAGACCAGGCAGGGGACCGAGAGCAAGAGCGAGCAGCAGCGCGGCGAAGCTAAAGCAGCAGCTCCTATTGATGTGGGCGTCGCCGCCGAGGGAGCGGCGCCATGGAGGAAGTGGTCGGCGATGCCGCCGTGGATGGAGCCGCACCGTGTCGGCTCGGGACCGAGCGCCGGCAGCACCGTGAGATCGAATCAAGAAGAAAATGCATCGATTAGTGTACAACCTCTTTGGTGGCGCCAATTAGGCGCAGCTTCATCCGAGAAGCGGTGATGATGATGCTCTTCGATGGTGCAGATGAAGGCGGCGGTGTGGGAATGGAGGTGGCGTGAAATACGAGGAGCGTCGGGCAGCTCCTTGGAGGTGGAGGGCGGGGTGGCTGAACCGGCGGGACGATGAGATCGACGCGGATCCTCATCCGATACGGTGGATGAGTGGCGTCGAGTGTTCTTGTGGGCGGCGTCATCGGGGAAGAAGCTCCGGTGGGTGGCGGACGGAGCAGGGTGTGGGGTTCGTCGCGGGTTTCGCGGCCTCGGTGTCTGAATGGGTGGGCGGATGGATGGCGGTGGGGAACCATGGCTTAGAGACGCGCTTGTCGAAATGTGGGGTAAGTTCGAAAGTACCCCCACCGATTTGAGGCGGTTCTTTCGGTTCAGGGTACCACGGGTATTTCGCGTGTCGGGATTTCACGGGAGGTGGGAGTTTTCGTAGCGTTGTAATTTCGGAATAGAAAGCGCGGGTTGAGATGGAGGGAGTTGTCGAGCACAACAAGACAAAGATATATCTTAAATATTTCGGGCTAACAAGGCGCGGGTTGAAGAAGCGGGAGTTTAGCAGCATGATATCTGAGAGCGCTAGCTTCAATTTTCGGCATAACAAAGCGCGCTTGAAATTTGGAAGAACAAGCTTAAGGTGTACCCAAAAAAGATAATTTGCACCTCAACACGCACAACACACACACAAACACCACTTAGACTAGAGTAAGGTACCGTGCATTGCACGCATGAGATTTAACAAGCAAATTATAAATAAATACCACATTATAGCATGCAAGCTTTGAGTCATATATGCATGATGTAGATGTTCGTTTAATTCTTATAGTTCATTTCATTCAAAATCATCTAGTTTTTATAAGAAAGCTAATCTATTTTAAGATTCATGGAATTGTGTGTTGTAAGACATAAAGTAAAAAATAATTAATGGCAAATCATGTAGAAAAACATTTGGGCAATTATGATATGGAAGATTCTAGAACAAATAAGAAGTGCTTGTGTTTTGATGTTTGTGCATTATGCTTAAGTTCAACCATGGAGTCTTCTAGTTATACATGTGGCGAAATCTGATGGAATCTAGATGATATCCAACGGCCAATAGTGCTCAAATTCGCCATCTTTGGACCTTCGGATTCGCCTCATCCAACGGCCATCTTTCAAAGTTAAAGTTACCCGCTCACAATATAAAAAAATATATAATATAATATATATAGGGGTATAGATATAGATATGTGATGCGAAAGCCGCCCATCATCTCCAATTACATGCACGGATGCGACATGGGCAAATGATGTCTGCTATCGGTATCTCAAATTCAAATCAGTCTGACCTTGTTCAATGTGTATACATTACAACATGCTCGTTTCCAAAGCACACCGCGCAGATCTCCGTTATATTCATGCATGCATGGGTTTCAAACATCAAGATCTCTTATTCAAATATTTGAATTCAACTTTATATTGATTATGACCTCACCTATTCTTTTACACCCACACAGTAGTCTTCTCTTTATAATTGTACCACTAACTTTCTCTCGTGCATGCATGCACACACACTACTAGTCGGCATTATCTATCGCACGCATGCAATCTTTTTCTTCAGGTCGGTCTCCCATGAAGGCACACACCCACACACATCCCCCTCTCCCTCATACCGGGCATTCTTTATCTCTCACGCATGCATATGCAATGATCGATGTTCCTCTATGTATGTGTGTATATAGCTAGGTCTTTCATAGTTTTCCACACAAGCCGATCAATCGATATATCCAGTGAGGTCTCACCCTGTTTCCCACGTCCACATCGATCAATCTATACCTTTCCCACGTCCACATCGATCAATCTGTACCTCTCTATATAGGATTAACATAAATAGCTAATACACCCACATTAATTATATATCCAACGTCCCCCTCTCATCATCCATGCCTTCCGCTTCATCTCTCGAGATGTGTGCACAATGGCGAAGACAAAGGGCGTAAGGCGGCCTGCCCCCCAACATCACTATATATCGAGGCTAATATGAATGTGATCATTAGACAATTGCTGCTAAAAAGGTTTAATTTCATGAATTGACCCTCCTCGTAAAGGATTAGCAATGCTTGGCCCCTAGCTCATTTATTTTTCATGGCTCCATACAGCAGGCAACAACAAGCTGCGTGTTCGCCCTCTCTTTAAATATCGATCTCGCACTTGTGCATTCCTTCATAGTATCCCTCCACTCGGCCCCTCGCACCATCTTCTAGGCCCCCACCGGATTTTGCCACATGTACAATCTAGCAGACTCCATGGTTGAACTTAAGCATAATGCACAAACCTCAAAACAACAGTGGTTCTCTTTTGTTCTAGAATCTTTCGTATAATAACTGCCCAAACTTTTTTTCTAGTTGAATTGCCATTATTTGTTTTTACTTTATGCTTTACAACACACAATTCCATGAATCATAAAATAGATTAAGGGCTTCTTTGATTCAAAGGATTCTCAAAGGAATTTTGGAGGATTCTAATAATTAGGAATTTTTCCTATCTTGGCTGTTTGATTCGTAGGATTGTAAACCATAGGAATTTTTCCATATGATTCATTTGCACTAGATTTCATAGGAAACATCCCATCCACTCAAACCTCTTTGAAAGAATTCTGCGTTTTTTCTACGCACAATCAAACACTCGTACAATCCTGTAGGATTCAATACGACATTCCACTATAATCCCATGTTTTTCCTATTCACGCGTTCTTAGCTTTTTTATAAAACTAATTTGATTTTGAATGAGATGAACTATAAGAATTAAATGAAGGGCTACATCACGCATATATGACTAAGAGCTTACATGCTATAGTGTGGTATTTATTCATAATTTGGTTGCAAAATCTAATGCGTGCAATGCACGTGTAAATTACTAGTACTTCGAGTATGTGCAAAACACATAAATTAGAATACCAATGGCACGCTACACAGTGTCTCTTTTATAGTTCATGAAGCCACGTCGCACATGTGGAGGCGTTGTCGCGACCTCCTTGCGTGGATTGATCACAGTGACGTGCTGCTGGTTCTAAAAGAATGTACTCGTCCTCCCTGAGCCATACTGGCGGTACATGCACGAAGCGAAGATGTGTACACACGCCACGCACGCACTCATTCCCTCGCACGCACACGCGGGTACACGGGCGGACGCAATTTTGTACCAAGATCCACCCCATGTGATAATTTGATGCGTGTAAAGTCGTTCACTTCATTGCTGGTCAATTAATACATCGCATGCAAATTGAGTGGACGTGAGGACGGAAGAAAGACATTATTACTCCACTGCGCGCATGCGAGTAGTTAAATCGTGGGTTGCTAGTAGTACTTCCATTGGTCTCCTTCGTATTTTGTGCCAATTTTTGACAGTAACATAATATTTTCGCATTTGAGCAGTGTAGTCTACTTGAAATTTATGTTCCACTAAACTCATCGAGAGCCGTTTCGGGCCTCGAAACCAAAACCATCAATTAATCTTTACCTTGTTCCCATCACATTTGAAAGCCTGCTCACACCTACTAGTACTACGTACCAAACCTGAACGTGTTCCCACTATGCAGGTATTAGTACTACTAGTGCTAGTACTTAGGTTATAAAAAGGGGAACTACCTAACCGAAAATTACTCTACCTTTCCTCCTCATAAGTGCTTCTTCATCCGTCGTTGCCATGGCGGTGAGCAGTGCTCTAGGTCGAGAACTACTCGTAACAAGGGAGCGGCAACCAAGGCTGCGGAAAAAAAAAGAGGGCTCGCCGCCACGCAGAGACCTCGAAAGATCTCTCAGGCAGCGATGGCTCCCGAGGCGCCCTAGCATGAGGCGAACATGCGAGTCGGCGGAGCTGAGTCGTTATCCCTCGGCGGCATGCCCGATCAGCTCAATAAGCACCTCGATAAGTAGAAGGAGTTCATCCAAGGCTTGCGGTGTTCTTTGAAGGAGAGCCTCGACGACATGCACGCTGAGCTCAATCAGCAGGGGGAGTTGACCGCCGGCTTGGTGATGCTACTGAAGAAGAGCATTGCCTCGGAGAAGAAGGCAACCGGCGAAATCCCGCGACTTCAGGAGGACAAGGCGAAGCTCTGCTACAAGATCGACCTGTTGAAGGAGAAGAACGCCGGCTGGAAGAAGTTGCATGAGAATAGTAGTTCCTCGATGAAGATGATGTAGGCCCTCGCCATGGAGCGAAGGAGGAGTTGGCGAAGCTCGCATCGAGCACCCAGCTCTTTGTCAAAGGTGCGTCTGCGGCCGTGGAGCAGATGATGAAGGCTCGCGTCGAGAAATCCCGCGTCATGGACAAAATGAAGAAGATGGCGGAGGAGACGCGCAAGGAGATGGAGGTCGTGGAGGCGATGAAGAAGCAGTTACGACTCCACGGCGAATTAGATCATTTGGGGTGATAATCTTCCTTCTTCTTTTGCTGCTGTGTTTCATCTTTTGCTTCGGGTGTTTCGCCGCATGTGTCACGTTCTCTGCGAGGCATGAATAGAACAATGGTTTTTGTTTTTTGAGGGAATGAGTAGAACAATGCTAACAATGAGATGACTAGCAAATTAGATCATTTTTATCGCCATATGGCCTTTGGGCTGCCGTGTTTAGGTGCTCCTCCGTCAAATACTACTCCGGTGGAAAACTTGAGTATACATACGGTTCTTTGCTCCTCCTCGATCAGGTCGTCGGCGCAATTATCTGACAGTCAAATAACAAGGCCCGCCTTCCAGCGATAATGAGTCGTCAAATCACAAAGGCCCTCGCCTCTCGTGAAACCGACCAAGCTAGACTGCCCCACCCTCTAGCCTTTTAAAAAATGTATACTTTTGTACAGCAGTAGTATCGATGGATTGCGCCATGGAGCAAAACATGAAATTAAAAAAAAGGTGGTACATATAGAGAGGCTAAATCGCCAAATTATGCATATAGTACTATTAAAAGGCTAGTCACAATAATGGTGTCCAGCACAACCCACCCCTCAAATAAAACTAAGCACCACAGAATTCTTTGACAAAACTAAGCGTGGAGGGTTAATGGACATGCGGGGGCAGTAGGAAGCGAACTGCCACAGGCGAGCAGCGGGGTAGTGGCTTTCAATTCTCCCATGATCACGGGCTTCCGAGAGCCCTTGGATCGGAGATCTAACGGTTGCATGGCGTGATTCTAGACCAATGGGTGAATATTCTATCTTGGAGGTTATTACGCAAATTTTCAGCAACTTAGCATGCGACCGTTTGATCTCAGATCCAAGGGCTGCCAACAGCCGTATCATGGTCGCGCCTACCACGACCGTCGCGTCGCTTTCATGTGGTCGGCGCTGGAGATTTAACACGGTGCGTTAGGCTATCGATGTTGGCATGTCATACATAGTCATCACTTAGTCACTCATACTACAACAAGGTTGGCTATAAGTGTATTTTTTACTCCTCTCTATCTCTTTCTTCGTACTCCTTCCGTCCCATAATATAAGAACGTTTTTACACTAGTGTAGTGCCAAAACGTTCTTATATATATGGGACACTGAAATACTAGTATTTATTGCATTAGCCAAGGGTGACCTCTTCCAATGAATTGGTGTTGCTAAGTTTGCTTCATTTAATTAGCTATAGACTCGGGCTGGTTGTAATGGGAAGTATCATATACCAATATCATGCATATGATACTAGTGTATGACACTTTATCAAGTACTACCTCCCTAATGCATATACATATGATACTAGTATATGATACTATGCATTAGGGAGGTAGTACTGATATAATTAGCTATAGACTCAGGCTGGTTGTAATGGGAAGTATCATATACTAATATCATACATATGATACTAGTGTACTACCTCCCTAATGCATAGTATCATATACTAGTATCATGTAGTACTTTATTTATTACCATGCATGACACATAGTAGTATAGCATTTATTATGATATAGTATCATGATATGATACTGAACCCTCTTTTTTTCACTTAATTTTATGACACCTCATCAAAATTGCCTAGTTGACATGCATGATACTAGCTATGATACTACCATTACAACTAGCCTCAAAATTGTCTTTTCACCTAGGTACACGCTCTTAGCACCATTTCTTTCTTGGGTCACCAAACTAGTCTCTCTCTTCTTGATTAACTTGCCACATCAGACTTTATGCCTATGTGGCAAGCTTAAGCACCATAGAACAAGTAAGTACAATAGTCGCTTTACATGGCATTTTGCATATGTGGAGGAAAGAGGCAAGGAAAAATGGAGAAGTGGGCTCTCATGCAAGAGCCAGCCTCTACTACTACATGGTGGAGCATTGGGAGAGGCACACTGTATGGAGGTGGCCAGAATCGGAGACTCACGCCGGTCATAGCGCCCATGATTAAAATGATAATGGCAAGTCAAATCACAGGGCCCCACCTGTCCAGTGATAACTTCATTGTCAAATCACACAGCCCTACGTTTGCAGCAGCCTACTCCCTCGTCTTCTCGCGTCTCTGTCGAACCGACTAGGCGGAACTGTCCCGCCGCCTACCGGGCGAGGAAAAGCCCGTCCTCGACTTTTAAATAGTATCTGATATACTAATTTTGTATCCATGGATTGCGCATACGCCATGGAGCAAAGCGTCTAAAAAGCGGTACACATGTGCGGATTATCTGAACGCACGTCGCATTCGCGTCGCACCCAGACGGTCGGTCGATGCAGCACGCTGCTCTCCGAATGGAGCAGCGTCATATTGCGTTCGCACACACATGTGGGGCGGCAATTGAGAACCGACCATAGGCACACTCCCGCCCCGCAAGTCGGGTGACTTAATAGAAGAGGGAGGCGGCGATAGTACTAGAAAGTGTTGTACTACGTTGGTGCTGGGCGATCCCGCAAGACACGGAAGATCAGTTCGTCCATGCATGCGACTAGACTCCAGCGAGACATGCTGGTTGGCTATCGTCTACATATCGTGCAGGCTGTGTTGTACATGGTTGTAGTTGTGGTGAGAAATCTAAAAAGGTTTCTTGTCATCTCGCAAAATTATGTGTCATGTGCTTGGATCACTGCGAGGTTAAACAGCGACAACTGAGTTGGGCTAGTCATTGGGGGCACATGCACGAGCAGTGACTACTCGGCTGCCATCTAGGTCAAGCCGGCTATATTAATTAGGACATCTATCGGCGGACCCCTTTCTCTGAGTTTATCTTTAATTTGAGCTTTGTTCCTCGTCTAGTTTGTCCGTCGGGATTCATGTTGTCTCCTTTGGGAAGTGAGGTTATGATTTCTTGTCATGTGGCATTTTTACGTGTTATATGTTATAATCTGGCGCTTGAGATCAAAATGGCGACAAGCTGCGCCTCCGAGCCACGTGCATGAAGACTTCTCGGCAGTCATTGGCGAGGTCAAGCCGGCTCCGGTAGACAAAAGAAAACTAAGTACTACTCCACTATATAGGCAGGAGCCTCCGCGCTTGCTTGCTAGTGTTGCTCTCTTCACACCGTCTCGGCCTCTCCAGATCTAAACACGACAGCGGTGGCCACTCTCTCTCTCTCTCTCTCTCTCTGCTCACCGCTGGTCACAGATCCAGCGGATCCTCTCCGTCGGGGAAGGTGAGAAGGTGCAACGTTCACGCGGTCGTCCTCGGCGACGGCTCTTACCCACTGTTGGGTGCGTCCCGATCAGCCTGCCTTGCCGTTCTCTCCCAAGCACCGCTGGCGAGGGAGGGCCTCCGACCTCTTCTTCCTCGCTGATGTAGCGTGGGCAGATCCGGCCTCCCGCCGCCCACCTAGCGACATCCCGGCGACCATCAGGTATAACTTCCTTGGAAACCGGCCTTGCTCTACTTCCCGAGCTCCTGACGTCGCTGCATTTGTAACTTTTACTATTTCTCAGCCCCCCTCGTAGATAGGATCGATCGGCTGTTTGAAAACCACCTAATTTTTTTACGTTTAAGAGGTAAAACTAGTTCATGCACTCTAATCTAGTACTACTTGGTTCAAACAAGGAAGAAAGGGGTTAAGGGGTGGGGGTGGGGAGGATTTGTTACCTGAATCTAGGACTTGGTGAAAGAGGAAATAATGGGGCGAAAAGTAGCGAGTGGCTATCCAACTGGTCTCTAGGTCTAATAGGAAATAAAGGAAGCGCAGTACAAACTCAATATAAACCCGATCTATTGGTTGAAAAAGGAAAGAAAGTGGGGACTGGGGACAAGTCAGCGAGTAAGTCCAGCACTAGATTTGCTAGCCTCACACGATATAAGGTGGCTATCTTGAACAAAAATGGGACCAACCGGATATCATGTTACGATGTTTGTTCCCCGAGCCACTCTTATGTAATGCCCTTTGGTAAAATGTAGCGATCGCCTTTGTTAAAAGTAAGGACACGTTAAACCAATGTTATTTTCAATGTAATGCCTCGATAATATGAATCAATGGCACTTCTTTACATGTCTGCTAAAATTTCCCATTAAGATAAGTTGGTTCTTTTAGTTAGAAATGCAAGCATCTGGTCCGCCTACTCTCCGTGCCCAAAGTAATGTCGTATTTAACGGTTGCCATAGTTAATCCTGATGCCCATACTAATATCTAGCAATGCCACTACTTTAGAAATTGCTATTGTCCTTGTAGGATTGCCATTCGGATAAGGAACATGCTTCTTTTCATTTGATGCATGTTTCATCACTTATTACTTGTTAGTCACCCTCCTTTCCACCTTTTTGTGCAAGCAGAGATATACATTTCACGCTCGATCTTAGTTGAACTGCACAAATGATATCAAATTATAGTTGAGCATTCGGGAGCTTCACAACCAACCTTGATGTTGCTCAATTTTATTGCAACTAATGAAGAAGAAGCTCTGTGGGTTTCATTTTCGATGGAAATGGAACCGGGCTGAAACCCTTTTCTTAAAAAAATTGAAGAAGTTTCTAGCTCACGGGACTTTGCTTCATTTTAGGTGAACTGCACCAAAAGGTCCCATGAATTGAATCATCCATGTTGGTGAATGAAAGAGCCAACTTGACATCGATCTAAGCACCCCGGCCTCCATCCTTGCGGCCTACGGTACACCTCGTTTGCCACCTGCTCGACCCTAGTGGCCTTGATAAAATGAAGTAATAATCTGATTAAAATAGGCGAGTGTCATCTCTATCATTTCATTTCAATGTAGATAAAGAAAGTGCTTCTCTTTGTTAAAGTATGCTTCATCAACTAGTCCCATTGTTAATGTTTAAGCGTTTACAAAGCTGGGGTGCTTAATTTTAGTTGATATGTACAAAAATAGAGATTTGAATGTCTCAAAGCGCCTCCTTGTACTCTTGCTGTACTTGATGTTCATCCTTTGGCGAAGGTGTATCTGGGAGACTTGGGGCGATGTCGATATGAGGCATATCGTATGAGGCGTCATGAGGCCCATCTCGCCCTCATGACATGGCATACTATGATACTATCGCAATATTTTCTTCTATTTATTTTGTGTGTTTCATCAACTAGTGCCACTATAATGTAATCATGCTTTTTCATTATCGTGCAAACAGGTTATTCAATTGCATTTTGGTGGAACTGCACAAATGTACGTAGGGAACCGGCATATATCAGAGTGCAAGGTGTGCCAAGTAAAATTACCGACACCAACCATGCTGCATGCACGCATTGGCATCCACCACAACCGATGGGATGTGTGGCGCTCTCGTGGACGGATCTTTCTCGGCAGCAAATCCTCTAACCAAATACTAGTAGCTTATATTGGCAGTTTTCTAGGAGTACTCTTTTACGAAAGAAGCACCAATCTATTTTTCTTTATTTTTACTGTGTCACAACTTTGACCCAAAGGTCAGAGCTATTTTAGGGTGATTGGCGTAGTACTCGGAGACTGATTGTAAGCATGATTTTTATTAGCTGTCACATTGATTGTAAGCATGAGCAGGTGGAAGATTAGGTTAGTCTGAAGCTTACCTTAAACCCTACTGCCATTTGTTGAAGCGAGGCGAGCATCGAGGAACCGTGGAGAGCGTCGGGAAGCGGCGTCGCGCCATCCGGCCTCCTCTTGCGGTGGGAGAAGCGAATACTCATGTGGCTCGGCTGGCTCTGCACCCTCACGAGCGGCACACCATACTCGATCGATTCATTATCCTCTGGGTGCTCGACCTTGACCTGTCGCCCACCACCTCCGCTGACTATCGCGCCAGGCGAATCATGCGCTCCATCGCCCATCGGAGATACTCGATGAACTCGGAGGGCTGGCGTGTTGCCGTCGAGGAGTACATGTACATCGCCGCCCTCATCGCCGCCGTCTCGCTCTTTCGCATACATTGCCACATGGCCCGCACCGTCCTCGAAATCTCCCACTCATTGTCAAACCAACTAAGGATCTCCTTCAAACAGCTAACTTTGCACAGTGCCGCCGATGATCTGCTGATTCCTGCTGCATCCTCTCCATAGATGTCGATTACGGTGGTCGGTGCTAGCTTTGGAAGATGGGAGGAGGCGGTGGTCTTGCAATAGAGAAGAGGAGAGGAGAGGAGGTGGTTTTGGAATGGAGATGATGGAGAGGGAGGAGGTGGTTTTGCAATGGAGAGAAGATCGAGAAGAGGGAGAGGCGAGGCGGTGGTTTTGGAATGGAGATGATGGAGAGGAGAGGAGGTGGTTTTGGAATGGAGATGATGGAGAGGAGAGGAGGTGGTTTTGCAATGGAGAAGATCGAGAAGAGGGAGAGGCGAGGCGGTGGTTTTGGAATGGAGATGATGGAGAGGAGAGGAGGTGGTTTTGCAATGGAGAAGATCGGAAGAGGGAGAGGTGAGGCGGTGGTTTTGGAATGGAGATGATGGAGAGGAGAGGAGGTGGTTTTGCAATGGAGAAGAGGAGAGGAGGCGTCGGCAGCGATTTAGGATTAGGCGAGAGGGCGGCGCTGTGGATGGATCAAAATCAAAATCAATTTACCCTTCAATTAAGAAAGCGACCCCACATTAACTAGTCTCCCTTTTATTCGGGTCATAATTGACCATGATTTTCGCACATAAAATATATGTTATCGTTGCAAAAATAATATAATTTGAAAGTACATTCGAATCTGAACCAAAGCGATACAATTTTTGGTGACATGCATTCACATTTTGCTTGTCACATACGAGACGTGGTCAAACTTTGACCCAAAATCATAAAACAACAAAAATATACTTCCAAGACCAGCGCCGCTCTTCCGCTCTTCTCTGTTCCAATCTAAATCCACCGCCGCTCCTCTCTGTTCCAATCTAAATCCAGCGCGCTCCTCTCCTCTTCCATTTCAAAACCACCGCCCTCCTCTCTTGTTCCGGTCCAAAACTAGCGTCGCTCCTCTCCGTTCTAATCCAAAACCAGCGCGCTCCTCTCCTCTTCCATTCAAAAACCACCGGCCCGGCATGAAGGTGCTCTGGAGAAGTAGATCGATGGAGGAGTACAACGATCGTGAGGATCGCAGAAGCGACCACCTGTGAAGCTAGCTAGGATGTTGGAGATCTGTCTTGGTTTGACAACAAGGACCAACTAGCGCGCGGCGACATCCATGGCCAAATATCTGCAATGAGCGAAAAGCGGCGATACTCCGGAGAAGTCGCCGAGTACATAGAGCTGCTCCTCACGGGCCATGGAGCAAACAGATTCACCGAATCCGATCGTGAGGGAGCGGTGGTGGGAATGTCGATCCCGGATGGAGCATCCACCAGAGATTGAAGGATCGAGCATCTCTGAGGTGCCGTTTGTGAGGTGTCTGCGGAGCGAGCGGTGGAGTCTTCGTCGACCGAACCCAAGCGCAAGAAGAGAAAAGCAGTTGGCGACGACGCTTCCCGCCATCGTCTCCCTCGCCTTTCACATCGTCTCACGGGCTGCTGCGCCGCCGAGGAATAGGAGGGACTGCCCCCAATATGATCGGGCAGGTTGTGAATTGTCGGGGAGGAGCTTAGGGTTGTCGGTATTTGCAGGTTGTGAATTGTGCTTTGTGTTGTGTATTTTGAGAGTACTTTCAGATATGAATGTCTTTTGAATTTAAGATTTGCAGTATTGAGCATATGAAGAATTTTATGAATTCTAGAGATCTATTTTAGCACTTAAAAATGTAGTTTCATAGGAGTATAAAAGTGCAGAGGCGAGAAGAAACTGCAAGTTTCAGTTTCAGATAAGAAACTGCAAGTTCAGTTTCAGATAAGAAACCGCAACTTTCAGAGGCAGAGCATTTATATTAACACGGCCTTTTCAAACAGGGTTACAATCATGTTGGAAGTTTTATTCGTGGTTGAAAATGGAACTACCAGCCAGTTAACATCATGCTGATCAACATTCATGCATAGCACATCTTCATATGATGCACAGTCAAAATGTGCACACAATGTTGAGTGTGCGAAACACAGAGAAAACGAGGGACGGAGTTTTCGCAAGTGTTGGGCGTGGTTTTGGGCTGCCCTGTCTAGGCTTTCATTTTTAACATGCGCAGCCCACGACCTCGGATGGGAGGGCCTGTTTGTATTTTCTTAGGGCCGTCATGTATCGACCGCCTATGGACCTCCCATCCGAGGTTTTATTTTGGCAACCCAATTTATGTATTTTTTGAAGAAAAGCAAGCGGTCTGTTCTATTTTTCTATATAAGAATAGGAGCATGGTACAACTTATGTTTCCTTTTAACTATATTATATATATTTAAATTATTTTATATATTATTATATATTATTTTATTGTCATCATATATTTAACAGATAATTACATATGTAAGAAAACAATATCCCACATCTTATTAATTATTAAAATAATTTTTTAACAAATAAAATCCTTAATTGTTTTGGCACGAAAATCCTAGTGATTGTGTACAAAAGCTTGGTAAGATTTAAGGCGAATGTAATAATATCACTTATTATTTAAATATATTTATAAAAAATGCTCAGCCCTTTTTATTTTTGATAACATTGCTGGCCCAACCCAACATTATAATTAGAATCAGCCCAGCAAAATCGTGTATCTAGATAAAGTGCAAATCGCCTGTAATTTTTTAGGAAATAAAATAAATGGGCCGCATGAAAGCTACATTAATTGTTCACCCAGCCCAGCTAATGGCTGTAATTAAGAAAAAGATCAAATTGATTTGTAAATTCTACCGCGAAAAAAAGACTATAAATTCTGAAAAATGGGTTGAATCGTGCCACATTTTTGAGGCTGAAATGTGGGCCAATAGGTGAAGCCAGCGCAAGTCATTGTAAATTTAGTCAACAAATGATTCGACATGTTAGCCGTTGGATTTACATCCAGCAGTCGGCATCCATCTTCAATCTCGTCTTCTTCCTCCAGCGCTTGGGACCACCTCCGCCTCCTGCTGCTAGCAACTGTGCTTAGCACGCTTCGCTATGAAGCGCTACTCCACCGTTGGCCAGGCCATCCTCCAACCTCCACACCTCCTGTTCTTCTCCACCGATTGCCGAACCACACGGCACTAGAACGATTAACCTCGTACACCTCTCCGTCTGCGACTCTACTCCGCGTCTTCCCATCCCGGCTCGTTCTTTGTCAGGGGCCTCGCCGTCGTCCACCACCTTGGATCGCGCCGCGCGGCGTGGTCAACATGGTCAACGAACGACACCATCGGAAGTAGGATGTGCGTGGAGAGGCCGACAGCTGGGTCCACGGCCGCACACAAGGAAATGCCTCCTTATTACGCGCAAAATAATGATTCCTCCACCTGACATCTGGGACCCACCGGAAGGGCCTCTGTATTTCACGAAAAAACGTGCCCCCCGCTGACTTGTCGGACCCACCAGCTATCTTCGCACGCAAGGAATTGCCTCCTTATTACGCACAAAAAAAATGAATACTCCCCCGCCGGTGGAACCCGGCAAGATTGGGAGGTCGACTTGTGGGCCTACCAAGTTGGCAGGACGGAGGGTTTTGTCAACTTAGTCAATATGAGCGATTCTAGCTCCTGTTATCCGTCGATGTTCATCCAACGGTTGTAGTGCTTCTTCAACCTCTGGTCTTCTTGCTCCAACCGCCCAAACCAGCGCCCGGTCGTGCCGGTGCTCCTCGCCTCCGTGGCCGATTGTGATGCCGTGGAGGCCTCACCGCCCTACTACTCCCACCGCTGGCCAGGCCATCCCTCTACTCACCCACACCCCTGTTAATCTCTGGCGACAGTGACCTCACACCATAACCGAACCGGTGAACCCTCGTACTCCTCTTCGTGTGGGCATCCATCGCTGCGTCTTCCTCGGCTCGAAGTCGTCCCTTCCTAGGCCTCGCCGTCGTCCCCGCAGATGGTGCTCTCGCGCGTGGCGTGGTCAACGTGGTCAAGGCGACTTCCATCGGATGTGGATCTGTCGTGGAGAGGTCGACAGTGGGTCCACGGCCGTAGCAAGAAGTGCCTCTTTATTACGCGGAAAATAATGATTCCTCCACGACAGCGGGGACCCACCGGACGGGCCACCGTATTTCGCGAATAAAAGTTTCCCCCTGACTGCTGGGACCCACCAGCTACATCTTCGCACACAAGGAAGTGCGTCTGGGCAAAAAAAACGATTCGCCCCCCCTGACTGCTGGGACCCACCAGCTACATCTTCGCACGCAAGGAAGTGCGTCCAGGCAAAAAAAATGATTCGCCCCCCTGACTGATGGGACCCACTAGCTACATCTTCGCACGCAAAGGAAGTGCGTCCGGGCAAAAAAACGATTCGCCTCTCTGAATGCTGGGACCCACCGGCTACATTTTCGCATGCAAGAAACTGCTCGACGGTCGGGACCCACCTGGTCGAAGCGCACGTGGCGTTGTCATTCGGTCGTGACGATGTACGTACATCTTGGTCGATGTAGAGGCGTGCGTGTCGTAGATGTAGAGGCGCCGCACGTAGCATGTACACGCGTCGTCTGTGGCGAGGGTGCAAGAAAGAAAATACGGCCACGTACGTACATACGGGCAGGGTCTCTAACGCCTATCGCGCATACGTACATGGCTGGGTCGGAACGGAGAAACAACGTCGTCGTCGTGTTCATGGGGAGCCAACCGGCTGGGTCGGAACGGAATGCGTGGTCGTGTTCATCGGGAGGGCTTGGACGGAACAAGCGATGGAAACGAGGCTGGCGTACCGCTAACAGAGAAGCGGCCTTGTGTTCGACCGCCACGTTCAAACGGGTCCTGCTGATCGGGAGGGACTGGCGTATCGCCAAAGCGGAGAAGCGGACCTCCTACGGTCGAAACGGGGGTCCTGTTGATCGGGAGGGGTGTGGCATACCGCAAAACGGAGGAAACGGACCTCCTACGGTCGAAACGGTGGTCCTGTTGATCGGGAGGGTGTGGCGTATCGCAAAAGCGGATTTAAACGGACTTGTGTTGGGCGCCACGGTCGAAGCGGGGGGAGGTGTGGCGTCCGCAAAACAGACTCCACAAGATACTATTCATCTCCACCGTCGACCTCCTCCGGCCTCCACGGGCTCCTGTTCATCCAGCCTCCACGCGCGCTACTCCACCGGCTCTTGTTCAACCACCCTCCACCGCTCTCGTTCATCCAGCCCTCCACACCCCGGGTCTGTTCAACCACCCTCCACGGCCACTCCTCCACCGTCTACTATTCATCCAGCCCTCCACACCACGGGTTCCTGTTCATCCAGAGGCAACGCCACGCTCCTTTATTCATCCAACCCCCCATAACGCTCACTTTTCATTCCAGAGCGGCATCGATCGGCTTGATTAGCAGCATAGCAAAGAATCGCTCCATCGGGTTCGATTACTGACCATCGATCGATCGCTCGGGTTCGATGAACGCGTAACTCGCAAAGGTAATCGCCGGGTTCAATTAGAGCCCAACGCCTCGCTTCGTCTTGATTAGAGCCAACGCCTACACACACACGCTGCACGACGTCGAGAGAAACGCACATCGCTCCGCCCGACCTCCCACCGTAAGCAACTCCCGAAATTTTCCTCCCCTCGCTTCTACCACGGTTTTTCCGTCATGGACGGCCCAAAGAATGTCATGCAGCTGCGTCTCCGCCCGCCTGTGACGAAAAGCCCATTTTCTGTCATGATTTTTGTCATAGAAGTAGGAGCCCACCACATCTATGGCGATACCGGGTTTTGTCACAATTGTCGTCATAGAAGTGTCATATGTATGACATAAAAAATTACGTTCGGCCCAAAATGTCACGAATGTGTCTTTTTTTTTGTAGTGCCACCACCATATTGAACAAGAAAGGGGAGAAGGGATCGCCCTGTCTAACCCCACAGAGTGTGGGGAAGTAAGGGCCAATCTCCCCATTGATGTTCACGGCGGTGCGACCGCATGAGACCATCTGCATAACTCTGGTGATCCATCGGTCGTCGAAGCCCTTCCGGAGTAAAACTTCCCGAAGGAAGGGCCAACTAACGGTGTCATATGCCTTATGGAAATCAATCTTCAGGAAAACCGCCTTGAGGTGTTTAGATCGGACCTCATGGAGGACTTCATGAAGAACAAGCACCCCATCCAGGATGTACCGCCCCTGGATGAAGGCGGACTGGTTGGGGTGGGTAACGCGGTCAGCGAGGAGGGTCACCCTATTGGCGTACCCTTTAGCCAGAATCCGGAAGATCACGTTGATGACCGTCATAGGACGAAACTGACGGATGTCGGAGGCACCCAGAACCTTCGGGACGAGCGAGATTATCCCATAGTTGAGGTGCCAGAGGTCGATGGACCCAACATAGAACTCATCAAATATGGCCATGACCTCAGGTTTAATCACATTCCAGAAGGCCTGGAAGAATTTAACCGGAAGGGTGTCGTGGCCTAGAGCGGAGGTGGGATTCATGCCTCGAATTGCGGTCTAGACCTCGCCCTCGGAGAAAGGGGCCGTGAGGGCCGCGTTTTCCTCAACAGAAACCCGCTGGGCACCGGTCCAACAATCAGTCGCTAGGGAGAGGCCGCTTGTAGGAGCGGCAGAGAACAGGGACCTATAGAAACCGTCAACATGGCTACGAATGTCACGGGGATCCTACAATAGGGAGGCACCATCCCAGAGGAGGGGGATGGTGTTGCGTCTACGTCGGCCATTCGCGATGGCCTGAAAGTAGGCCATGTTCGCGTCGCCCTTCAAGACCCATTTCTGGGCCCCGCGGAGGCGCCAATACACCTCCTCATCAGTGTAGATGACGGAGAGCTGGTCTTCTAAGTCGTAGCGAGAGAGCCACTCATCCGGGGAGAGGCCAATAGAGTCAGCACGCATGTCCAAGGCTTGGATGGCGGCCAACAAGGCCTTCTTACGCTCCCGGAGATCACGTCCTAGGTTAGCACCCCAATCTTTCATGAACTGTCGGCCACGCTTGGCGCAGAGGTGCCAAGAGTCAATAGCTGAGGGAGGGCGGGAGTGGGGGTGAGCACGGGCCTCCACCCAGAGGGCGCCAATAGCCTCCACAAAACCGGCTTGGGACAGCCAGAATGTCTCAAAGCGGAATCGAGGGGGAATCGGCGGCCGCTCGTAGGCAGAGGAGAGGAGGAGGGGTACGTGGTCGGAGCCAATCCTGGTGATGGCCCGAAGGGAGGCTAGGGGGCAACGGAAGTCCCATTCCGGGGAAACTAGGACCCTGTCCAGAACGGGCTGGGTCGTGGAGGCCTGGCGATTGGTCCAGGTGAAACTGGCCCCAATCCTATCAATCTCGCGGAGGCCAAGGTCAGCAATGCAATCATTAAACATTTGCATCTGTGCAAATTTAACGTTCGCGTTGCTCTTGTCCTCCATGAAGCGGAGAAGGTTGAAATCGCCTCCAACGACCACCGGAAGAGAGGTAGCCGAGATCTTCCGATGGATCTCCTCGAGTAAGGAAGCAGACCTACTATGGTCGGCCGGGCCATAGACAATGATGACCTCCCACTTGAAGTTGAGCGAACGTTCGAAGAGTTCCATGCTCACGAAGAATTGCCTCCGGTCCATGCTACCCACCTCGAAGGTGGCATCCTTGACACCTAAAAGGATGCCACCCGAGTGGCCTATGCTCCCACTAGAAGGGAGCCAATGCCAAGCAAAGAGGTGGGAGCTCAGACGGTCAAGCTCCGGGAGAGAAAAATCTGTACGCATGGTTTCTTGGATGGCGACAATGTCAATGTGTATATTACGCATGTATTCCACAAGTTGGCGGCGTCGGCCATCATGGCCAAAACCGCGGATGTACCAAAACAGGGCCCGCATTAAGGCGCCATTGGGGGGCTGCTTGACCCCAGGATGAAGGATGTGCTTTATGCGTGGAGGGCAGCGGTGCGGGACCGCGTACGCCCACGAAGCTCGGCCACGGCGAGGGGGAGGAGGCCGCCAGGTCGCCTAGGTGGAGCCAGAGAGGCGGCCACAACAGAGGGGGAGGGGTCGGCGGGCGAAAGCAGCGCCAACCTATGAGTTCAGAGTGGCCAAGAGGATGGCGGGCCTCCGCTAGCCTACCATCAAGGATCTCGCGGGCCTTGATGGCCTCGATTTGGACTAAGGAGGGAGAAGCCTCCCCCCTGAAGATTATCGCGGAATCCGTCGCCACCTTTGCGAGGTGACCAAGAGGCACCGACTCAAGAGCAGAAAATGAGCAAGTAGCGGTAGAAGGGGGACGGAAGGGGTACCTGGCTCCAGGTTCCGAGCTGCAGCCCGGAGCTCCGCCCGGGCGAGAATGGGCAGAGCCGGACTGCCGTCGGGACGCGCTGCGTCAAGCCGGGCGCTCCGGCGGGAAGCCGTCACCGGGGAGGAGGCAGACCGGCCACGACGGGAGTAGGCCACGGTCCGCGGAGGAGGAGGCTGAGCGGCCACCGGAGTGGTCACCCACGTCTCCCGCTCCGCATCAGGGGCCACCGCAGGGGCAGGCTGGAGCACCGGCCCGGTGCAGACGAGGTGCGAGGGAGGCGACGGCGGAGCAGTCGGGGGCGAGGGAACGATTGCCAGGTCAGAGACGGAGCCGGGGGGATGGAGGCGAGGGCGAGCCCGAGGCTGAGGCCCAGGGCGGACGGCACCGGCGAGGCAGGCCGGTCGACGGGAGGAGCCCGCGAACCCGACCTGGCCAGGGCGGAGGGACCCAGAGGAGCGATGGCACCCGGGACCGGCGAGGAGGCCACGGCGCCATCCACCCTGGTCGGGGACGGGACGACCTCAGGGGGACCAGGTGGCCCACAGGAGACGTCGGCGACCCCTCCAAAGTCGGTATGGAGTAGCTGAGGATAGCCGGGGAGCGGGGGGAGGACGCCGGGAAGACCACCAGGCCGACGCTCGACGCGTCGCTCCCCTCCATGGTCTCGTGCTACCTCTTGAGCTTGCGTTGGATTTCCCCAAAGAGGAGAGGATAATGCAGCAGAGTAGCGTAAGTATTTCCCTCAGTTTTTGAGAACCAAGGTATCAATCCAGTAGGAGGCCACGCGCAAGTCCCTCATACCTACACAAAACAAATAGCTCAACGTAACCAACGCGATTAGGGGTTGTCAATCCCTTCATGGTCACTTACGAGAGTGAGATCTGATAGAGATGATAGATAATATTTTTGGTATTTTTGGTATAAAGATGCAAAGTAAAATAAAAAGCAAAGTAAAAAAGCAAAGCAATAATAAAGTGATGGAAGATTGATATGATAGAGAATGGGGAAATTGCATTTTTACCCCTAGTTGGTTCCTACCCACAGGTTTTGCCCTTACTTTTCGATCTTGCTCAGTTTTGCCCTTACTTTTTCCATCGAGGTCCCTCGAGTGCCCTTTGACCGTTTGACAAAAACTTTGAAAATTCATAACTAATTTATACGAACTCAGAAAAAAGCAAATAAGATATCAAAATGTTCATATAAACATTACCTTTATGGGATATCATTTGCATTCAGGAAAAATGCATCATTTAAACTACCCGAGGTAATTAATGTTATTAACATTATTAAAAATAAATAGGTATAAACAATATTTTTTTCATGAATAAAAATTACATGGAAATGTAGGTGATGTTTTCAGAACATCCTGATAACTTATTTGCATTTTTCTGAGTTTGTATCAACTTGTTATTAATGTTCTAACGACTTTGACCATTATTTGGAAACTTCATAACAAGTTGATACGAACTCAGGAAAATGCAAATAAGGTATCAGGATGGTCAGAAAGCATCACCTACATTTGCATATAATTTTTATTCACGAAAAAAATATTGTTTATACCTATTTAATTTTAATAATGTTAATAACATTAATTACCTCGGGTAGTTTAAATGATGCTTTTGTCCTAAATGCAAATGATATGCCCATAAAGGTAATGTTTATCTGAACATTTTGATATCTTATTTGCATTTTTCTGAGTTCATATGATTAGTTATGAATTTTCAAAGTTTTGGTCAAATGGTCAAAGGGCATTCGAGGGACCTTGATGGAAAAAGTAAGGGCAAAACTGAGCAAGCTCGAAAAGTAAGGGCAAAACCCGTGGGTAGGAACCAACTAGGGGTAAAAATGCAATTGTCCCATAGAGAATAGACCCGGGGGCCATAGATTTCACTAGTGGCTTCTCTCAAGAGCATAAGTATTTTACGGTGGATGAATAAATTACTGTTGAGCAATTGACAGAATTGAGCATAGTTATGAGAGTATCTAGGTATGATCATGTATATAGGCATCACGTCCGAGACAAGTAGACCGACTCCTGCCTGCATCTACTACTATTACTCCACTCATCGACCGCTATCCAGCATGCATCTAGAGTATTAAGTTAATGAAAACAGAGTAACGCTTAAGCAAGATGACATGATGTAGAGGATAAATTCATGCAATATGATAAAACCCCATCTTGTTATCCTCGATGGCAACAATACAATATGTGCCTTGCTGCCCATACATCCTTTGGGAAAGGACACGCAAGATTGAACCCAAAGCTAAGCACTTCTCCCATTGCAAGAACTACCAATCTAGTTGGCCAAACCAAACGGATAATTCGAAGAGACTTGCAAAGATAACCAATCATACATAAAAGAATTCAGAGACGATTCAAATATTGCTCATAGATAATCTTGATCATAAACCCACAATTCATCGGTCTCAACAAACACACCACAAAAAGAAGATTACATCGAATAGATCTCCACGAGAGAGGGGGAGAACATTGTATTGAGATCCAAAAAGAGAGAAGAAGCCATCTAGCTACTAACTATGGACCCGAAGGTCTGAGGTAAACTACTCACACTTCATCGGAGAGGCTATGATGATGTAGGAGCCCTCCGTGGTGGATTCCCCTTCTGGCGGAGCTCCGGAACAGGCCCCAAGATGGGATCTCGTGGATACAGAAAGTTGCGGCGGTGGAATTAGGTTTTTGGCTCCATATCTGATCGTTTGGGGGTATGTAGGTATATATAGGAGGAAGAAGTACGTCGGTGGAGCAACAGGGGGCCCATGAGGGTGGAGGGCACGCCCTGGGGTGGTGGGCGCGCCCCCTACCTCGTGCCCTCCTCGAAGCTTCCTTGACTTAGGGTCCAAGTCTCCTGGATCACGTTTGGTGAGAAAATCACGTTCCCGAAGGTTTCATTCCGTTTGGACTCCGTTTGATATTCCGTTTCTTCGAAACACTGAAATAGGCAAAAAAACAGCAAATTTGGGCTGGGCCTCCGGTTAATAGGTTAGTCCCAAAAGTAATATAAAATTGTAAAATAAAGCCCAATATGGTCCAAAACAGTAGATAATATAGCATGGATCAATCAAAAATTATAGATACGTTGGAGACGTATCAGGCATCCCCAAGCTTAATTCCTGCTCGTCCTCGAGTAGGTAAATAATAAAAAGATAATTTTTGATGCGGAGTGCTACTTGGCATGATTTCAATGTAATTCTTCTTAATTTTGGTATGAATATTCAGATTCAAAATATTCAAGACAAAAGTTTAATATTGACATAAAAATAATAATACTTCAAGCATACTAACTAAGCAATTATGTCTTCTCAAAATAACATGGCCAAAGAAAGTTATCCCTACAAAATCGAATAGTCTGGCTATGCTCTATCTTCACCACACAAAGTATTTAAATCATGCACAACCCCGATGACAAGCCAAGCAATTGTTTCATACTTTTGACATTCTCAAAACTTTTTCAATCTTCACGCAATCATGAGCGTGAGCCATGGATATAGCACTATATGTGGAATAGAATGGTGGTTTTGGAGAACACAAAAAGGGAGAAGATAGTCTCACATCAACTAGGCGTATCAACGGGCTATGGAGATGCCCATCAATAGATATCAATGTGAGTGAGTAGGGATTGCCATGCAACGGATGCACTAGAGCTATAAAGTATATGAAAGCTCAACAAAAGAAACTAAGTGGGTGTGCATCCAACTCGCTTGCTCACGAAGACCTAGGGCAATTTGAGGAAGCCCATCATAGGAATATAGAAGCCAAGTTCTATAATGAAAAATTCCCACTAGTATATGAAAGTGACAAGATGAGAGACTCTCTATCATGAAGATCATGGTGCTACTTTGAAGCACAAGTGTGGTAAAAGGATAGTAACATTGTCCCTTCTCTCTTTTTCTCTCATTTTTTTGGGGCCTTTTCTCTTCTTCTTTTTATGGCCTCTTTTCTTTTTTTTCCTTTTATTTATTTATTTTTCGTTCGGAGTCTCATCCCGACTTGTGGGGGAATCATAGTCTCCATCATCCTTTCCTCACTTGGGACAATGCTCTAAAAATGATGATCATCACACTTTTATTTACTTACAACTCAACAATTACAACTCGATACTTAGAACAAAATATGACTCTATGTGTATGCCTCCGATGGTGTACCGGGATATGCAATGATTCATGAGTGACATGTATGAAAGAATTATGAATGGTGGCTTTGCCACAAATACGATGTCAACTACATGATCATGCTCAGCAATATGACAATGATGGAGTGTGTCATAATAAACGGAACGGTGGAAAGTTGCATGGCAATATATCTCGGAATGGCTATGGAAATGCCATAATAGGTAGGTATGGTGGCTGTTTTGAGGAAGGTATATGGTGGGTATATGATACCGGTGAAAAGTGAGCGGTATTAGAAAGGCTAGCAATGGTGGAAGGGTGAGAAAAGTGCGTATAATCCATGGACTCAACATTAGTCATAAACAACTCATATACTTATTGCAAAAATCTACAAGTTACCAAAGCAAGGTATTACGCGCATGCTCCTAGGGGGATAGATTGGTAGGAAAAGACCATCGCTCGTCCCCGACCGCCACTCATAAGGAAGACAATCAATAAATAAATCATGCTCCGACTTCATCACATAACGGTTCACCATACGTGCATGCTACGGGAATCGCAAACTTTAACACAAGTATTTCTCAAATTCACAACTACTCAACTAGCATGACTCTAATATTACTACCTCCATATCTCAAAACAATTATCAAGCATCAAACTTTTCTTAGTATTCAACGCACTCAAAAGAAAGTTTTACAAATCTTGAATACCAAGCATATTATTATTATTAAGCAAATTACCATGCTATTTAAGACTGTCAAAATAATCTAAGTGAAGTATGAGAGATCAATGGTTTCTATAAAACAAATCCACCACCGTGCTCTAAAAGATATAAGTGAAGCACTAGAGCAAAACTATATAGCTCAAAAGATATAAGTGAAGCACATAGAGTATTCTATCAAATTCCAATTCATGTATGGCTCTCTCAAAAGGTGTGTTCAGCAAGGATGATTGGGGTAAACTAAAAAGCAAATACTCAAATCATACAAGACGCTCCAAGCAAAACACATATTATGTGGTGAATAAAAATATAGCTCCAAGTAAAGTTACCGATGGAAGTGGACGAAAGAGGGGATGCCTTCCGGGGGCATCCCCAAGATTTGACTTTTTTGTGTCCTTAGAATATCTTGAGGTTGCCATGGGCATCCCCAAGCTTAGGCTCTTGCCACTCCTTGTTCCATAATCCATCAAAGAATTTCACCCAAAACTTAAAAACTTCAGAACACAAAACTCAACAGAAATCTCATGAGCTCCCTTAGCGAAAGAAAAAAAAGACCACTTCAAGGTACTGTAATGAACTCATTCTTTATTTATATTTGTGATAAACCTACTGTATTCCAACTTCTATATGGATTATAAACTATTTTACTAGCCATAGATTCATCAAAATAAGCAAACAACACACGAAAAATAGAAACTTTCAAAAACAGAACAGTCCATAGTAATCTGTAACTAACGCAAACTTTTGGAACTCCAAAAATTCAGCCACACTAGTAAGACCTAGGAAATTTGTTTATTGATCAGCAGCAATTGGAATCGCTATTTTATCACGTTCTGATGATTTTTAACAATTGTTTTCGTGAACCAAAAGTTTCTAGAAATTACAGCAAGATCAAATAACTATCATCCAAGAAGATCCTATAGGTTTAACTTTGCACAAACACTAATTAAAACATAAAACCACATCTAAACAGAAGGTATATGGATTATTTATTACTAAGCAGCAAGGAAAAATATTGGGTTGTCTCCCAACAAGCGCTTTTCTTTAAAGCCTTTTTAGCTAGGCATTAAGATTTCAATGATGCTCACGTGAAAGACAAGAATTGAAGCATAAAGAGAGCATCATAAAACATGTGAAAAAACACTTAAGTCTAACATACTTCCTATGCATAGGCATATTATAGGCAAACAAATTATCGTAGCAAGAAAAAATTAGCATATGCAAGCAAGCGGAAAGGAACAATAGCAATCTCGACATAATGAGAGGTAATTTAGTAACATGAAAATTTATATAACCATATTTTCCTCTCTCATAATAATTACATGTGGGATCATAAGCAAATTCAACAATATATCTATCACATAAAATATTTTCAACACGATCCACATGCATGCGAAGTTGACACTCTTCCAAAATAGTGGGATTATCATTAACTAAAGTCATGATTTCTACAAGCCCACTTTTTATTAAAAATTTCATAAGATTGAATATTATCCAAATATGTGGGATCTAAAGTTGAGACTCTTCCAAACCCACTTTCAATATTATTGCAAACACTATTATCAATCTTATATTCATCATGGGGCTTAAATAAATTTTCAAGATCATAAGAAGAATCTCCCCAATCATGACTATTGGACATAGCAAAACTAGCATCCCCAAACTTAGGCTTTTGCAAATTATTAGCATAATTTACAATAATAGAATTTATAATAAAATCATTGCAATCATGCTTTTTATTCAAAGATCTATCGTGAAGCACTTCATCACAATTTTCAGATTTACGGATTTCAGGCAAAAGCTTATAAAGATAATCTAGTGCATCCAAATCACTAGGAATTGGTTCATCATAATTGGATCTCTTAAAAAGATTGGAAAGCGGATGAGGATCCATAGATATTAGCTTCTCTGTTTAGGAATAAATACTCAACTATTTCAACCAAGCGAAAAAACGAGCCAAGAAAGACATCAAGGCGAACGGAAAAGAGAGGGCGAATAAAACGGCAAGGGTGAAGTGGGGGAGAGGAAAATGAGAGGCAAATGGCAAATAATGTAATGCGGGAGATAAGGGGTTGTGATGGGTACTTGGTATGTTGACTTTTGCGTAGACTCCCCGGCAACGGCGCCAGAAATTCTTCTTGCTACCTCTTGAGCTTGCGTTGGATTTCCCCGAAGAGGAGAGGATAATACAGCAGAGTAGCGTAAGTATTTCCTTCAGTTTTTTAGAACCAAGGTATCAATCCAGTAGGAGGCCACGTGCAAGTCCCTCGTACCTACACAAAACAAATAGCTCAACGCAACCAACGCGATTAGGGGTTGTCAATCCCTTCACGGTCACTTACGAGAGTGAGATCTGATAGAGATGATAGATAATATTTTTGGTATTTTTGGTATAAAGATGCAAAGTAAAATAAAAAGCAAAGTAAAAAAGCAAAGCAATAATAAAGTGATGGAAGATTCATATGATAGAGAATAGACCGGGGCCATAGATTTCACTAGTGGCTTCTCTCAAGAGCATAAGTATTTTACGGTGGGTGAACATATTCTTGTTGAGCAATTGATGAATTGAGCATAGTTATGAGAGTATCTAGGTATGATCATGTCTATAGGCATCACGTCCGGGACAAGTAGACCGACTCCTGCCTGCATCTACTACTATTACTCCACTCATCGACCGCTATCCAGCATGCATCTAGAGTATTAAGTTAATGAAAACAGAGTAACGCCTTAAGCAAGATGACATGATGTAGAGGGATAAATTCATGAAATATGATAAAAAACCCCATCTTGTTATCCTCGATGGCAACAATACAATACGTGCCTTGCTGCCCCTTCTGTCACTAGGAAAGGACACCACAAGATTGAACCCAAAGCTAAGCACTTCTCCCATTGCAAGAACTACCAATCTAGTTGGCCAAACCAAACGGATAATTCGAAGAGACTTGCAAAGATAACCAATCATACATAAAAGAATTCAGAGACGATTCAAATATTGCTCATAGATAATCTTGATCATAAACCCACAATTCATCGGTCTCAACAAACACGCCGCAAAAAGAAGATTACATCGAATAGATCTCCACGAGATAGGGGGAGAATATCGTATTGAAATCCAAAAAGAGAGAAGAAGCCATTTAGCTACTAACTATGGACCCGAAGGTCTGAGGTAAAATACTCACACTTCGTCGGAGAGGCTATGATGATGTAGAAGCCCTCCGTGGTGGATTCCCCTTCCGGCGGAGCTCCAGAACAGGCCCCAAGATGAGATCTTGTGGATACAGAAAATTGCGGCGGTGGAATTAGGTTTTTGGCTCCGTATCTAATCGTTCGGGGGTACGTACGTATATATAGGAGGAAGAAGTACGTCGGTGGAGCAACAGGGGCCCCACGAGGGTGGAGGGCGCGCCCCCCTACCTCGTGCCCTCCTCGAAGCTTCCTTGACTTAGGGTCCAAGTCTCCTGGATCACGTTCAGTGAGAAAATCACGTTCTCGAAGGTTTCATTCCGTTTGGACTCCGTTTGATATTCCGTTTGTTCGAAACACTGAAATAGGCAAAAAACAGTAAATCTGGGCTGGGCCTCCGGTTAATAGGTTAGTCCCAAAAGTAATATAAAAGTGTAAAATAAAGCCCAATATGGTCCAAAACAGTAGATAATATAGCATGGAGCAATCAAAAATTATAGATACGTTGGAGACGTATCATCTCGCTGCCCGGGACAGGGGAGGCGTCCCGGGGAGGCGGAGAAACCGGTAGAGGGGTGAGCAAAGCCTGACAGCCCTGGGGTCCAACTGCGGGTGGTGGAGGCGTCGGAGACGGAGAGTGGGAGCATGAGTCGTCGGAGCCCGCATCATCATCAAAACGGTGGGAGCGGTGAGAGCGGGGGTGGTGGCGGCCATGGAAGTCGCTGTCGGTCCCAGGGTTGCCATCGGGGGGCCCGTCACCGGAGAAGCGAGGGCACCCAACGTGGTTGGGAGGCTCGGGGGCGATCCGGAGGTCAAAGCCCTGGTCGTTGAAGAACACTCGGATGGTGGCTCGGAGCTTGGAGGAGTCCAGACAGTTGACCTTGACGCGGACCTCCTCCTCTTCGCGGAGGGAGAACTCGTCCACCACCACCACCTTGCCCAGGATCCGGGACATCTGGCGAATGACCACCTCAGACCGAGCAATGTCTGGGAGGCCTCCCACCAAGATCCAGGCTGTGTCCAGGACGGCCACCGCCATCGGGTCTAGGATCGGCTCAGTGATGTTGACGACGAGCTGGTGGAGGGCGAGGGTGATCTGACCACTGCGGGTGGCGTAGCCGTAGCTGATGGCGTCGGGGAAGATCACAGTGAAGATGTTGCCGGTGGTGGGGTGACCACCCAGTCCCACTGGCGCCGGTACAGGTGGTTGAGCTCCGCCTCGATCATCTCCGGGGAAGCCACTCCATCCACCACCGTGACAATCGCCTGGAGCGACGAGGTGGGGGGAGGGATGTCCAAAACCTCGAGGTGGAAGAAGCCCAATGATACGTCTCCAACGTATCTATAATTTTTGATTGCTCCATGCTACTTTATCTACTGTTTTAGGCAATATTGGGCTTTATTATCCACTTTTATATTATTTTTGGGACTAACCTATTAACCGGAGGCCCAACCCAGATTTGTTGTTTTATGCCTATTTCAGTGTTTCGAGGAAAAGGAATATCAGACGGAGTCAAAACGGAACGAAATCAACTGAAGAAGTTGTTTTTGGACGGAAACCCACCTGATGGACTTGGACCCCACGTCAGAAGATACGTGAGGTGCTCACGAGGGTGGGGGCGCGCCCTCCCCCCCTGGGCGCGCCCCCCTGCCTCGTGGGGCCCCCGTAGCTCCACCGACATTCTCCTTTCACCCATATATACCGTCATACCCTAAAACTTCCAGAACAGAGATAGATCGGGAGTTCCGCCGCCGCAAGCCTCCAGAGCCACGAAAAACCAATCGGGACCCCTTTCCGGTTTCACTGGGGGGGATCCATCTCTGTGGCCATCTTCATCATCCGGCGCTATCCATGACGAGGAGGGAGTAGTTCACCCTCGGGGCTGAGGGTATGTACCAGTAGTTATGTGTTTGATCTCTCTCTCTCGTGTTCCCTCTATGGCACGATCTTGATGTATCCCGAGCTTTGCTATTGTAGTTGGATCTTATGATGTTTCTCCCCCTCTACTCTCTTGTGATGAACTGAGTTTCCCCTTTGAAGTTATCTTATCGGATTGAGTATTTATGAGAACACTTGATGTATGTCTTGCCGTGATTATCTGTGGTGACAATGGGATATCATGTGCCACTTGATGTATGTTTTGGTGACCAACTTGCGGGTTCCGCCCATGAACCTATGCATAGGGGTTGGCACACGTTCTTGACTCTCCGGTAGTAGCTTTGGGGCACTCTTTGAAGTACTTTTATGTTGGTTGGATAAATCTGAGATTGTGTGATGCGTATCGTATAATCATGCCCACGGATACTTGAGGTGACAATGGAGTATCTAGGTGACATTAGGGTTTTGGTTGATTTGTGTCTGAAGGTGTTATTCTAGTACAAACTCTTTTATAGATTGATCCGAAAGAATAGCTTTGAGGTGGTTTCGTACCCTACCATAATCTCTACATTTGTTCTCCGCTATTAGTGGCTTTGGAGTGACTCTTTGTTGCATGTTGAGGGATTGTTATATGATCTATCTATGTTATTATTGTTGAGAGAACTTGCACTAGCGAAAGTATGAACCCTAGGCCTTGTTTCGTATCATTGCAATACCGTTTACGCTCACTTTTATCACTTGTTACCTTGCTGTTTTATATTTTCAGATTACAAAAACCTATATCTACTATCCATATTGCACTTGTATCACCATCTCTTCGCCGAACTAGTGCACCTATACAATTTACCATTGTATTGGGTGTGTTGGGGACACAAGAGACTCTTTGTTATTTGGTTGCAGGGTTGCTTGAGAGAGACCATCTTCATCCTACGCCTCCCACGGATTGATAAACCTTAGGTCATCCACTTGAGGGAAATTTGCTACTGTCCTACAAACCTGTGCACTTGCAGGCCCAACAACGTCTACAAGAAGAAGGTTGTGTAGTAGAAATCAAGCTCTTTTCTGGCGCCGCTGCCGGGGAGGCTAGGTAAGTGAAGGTATATCTATAGATCTTGCAATCGAATCTTTTTGTTTCTTGTTTTAGCACTAGTTAGTCTATAAAAGAAAATTACAAAAAAATGGAATTGAGTTTGTCTCATACGCTTCATCTTTTTAATATCTTTCGTGAAAATGATGGGAAGGAAAATTGTGCTCAATTACTAGAAGAAGAATTACATAGAATTCTTGGAATACAATTTGTGAATGATGAGCACGATTGCAATGTTATTAGTATGAATTCCTTGAATATCCATGATGCTAATGATATGCAAAGCCACAAGCTTGGGGAAGCTATGTTTGATGAAGATGATATTTTTTGTCCCCAAAGTTTGATGAGAAAATTTACTATGATGAAAGCATGCCTCCTATCTATGATGATTATTGTGATGATACGTATGCTATAAAGAATAATGGTAACCATGAAACTTGTCATCTTGATCTTAATTCTCAATCATATGATAGCTATTTTGTTGAGTTTGCTCCCACTATTATTCATGAGAAGAATTTTTGCTTATGTGGAGAGTAGTAAAATTTCTACGCTTGTAGATCATGAAAATAAAGCTTTAGGTGCTGGTTATATTGTTGAATTCATTCATGATGCTACTGAAAATTATTATGAGAGAGGATCATATGCTTCTACATATTGCGATAATATCAAGTTTCCTCTCTATGTGCTTAAAATCTTAAAGTTATGCTTGTATTGCCTTCCTATGCTAGTTGATTATTGTTCCCATAAGTTGTTTGCTCACAAAATCCCTATGCATAGGAAGTGGGTTAGACTTAAATGTGCTAGTCATATTCTTCATGATGCTCTCTTTATGTTTTAATTCTTATCTTTTAGGTGAGCATCATTCAAATCATAATGCCTAGCTAGGGGCATTAAACGATAGCGCTTGTTGGGAGGCAACCCAATTTTATTTTAGTTTATTGATTTTTGTTTCTGTTTAGTAATAAATAATCCATATAGATTCTGTTTAGATGTGGTTTTATGTTTTAATTAGTGTTTGTGCCAAGTAGAACCTTTGGGAAGACTTGGGTGAAGTCTTTATGATCATGCTGTAAAAAACAGAAACTTTAGCGCTCACGAGATTAGCTATAACTTTTTACTGGAGAGTGCTATTTAGTTGATTCTTTTTGCAGATGATTACTAGACAAATTTCTCAGGTCCAACAATTTATTTTAGAATTTTTGTAGTTCCATAAGTTTGCGTTAGTTGCAGATTATTACAGACAGTTCTGTTTTTGACGGATTCTGTTTTCATTGTGTTGTTTGCTTATTTTGATGACTCTATGGCTAGTAAAATAGTTTATAAACCATAGAGAAGTTGTAATACATTAGGTTTAACACCAATATAAATAAAGAATGAGTTCATTACAGTACCTTGAAGTGGTGTTTTGTTTTCTTTAGCTAACGGAGCTCACGAGTTTTCTGTTAAGTTTTGTGTTGTGAAGTTTTCAAGTTGTGGGTAAAGATTCGATGGACTATGGAATAAGGAGTGGAAAGATCCTATGCTTGGGGATGACCAAGGAACCCCAAGGTAATATTCAAGGATAACCAAGCGTCCAAGCTTGGGGATGCCCCAGAAGGCATCCCCTCTTTCGTCTTCGTTCATCGGTAACTTTACTTGGAGCTATATTTTTATTCACCACATGATATGTGTTTTGCTTGGACCGTCATTTTATTTTGTTAGTATTTGCTTTCTGTTAATTAGATTAGTGTTTTGCATCTCTAGTTTCAATAAAAAAAGCCAAGGATAGCCTTTGCCATGCTTATTTTGCTACTATACTTGTTGCTGTTTGAAAACAGAAAGTTTACCGCTGCTGCAAAAAATCCCTAGAAAAGTCAAAGAATGATATAATGATGAAACCTTTTTCATAATAAGATCTGATAAATTTATTACAGTGGGAATTTTAGTTCATAATTTTTGGAGTTAGGTAAGTATTGATACTCTTGCATTCTTTACAGACTGTACTGTTTTGGCAGATTGCTTTTATGTTTGCATTGTTTGCATATGTTTGCTTGTTTAATAATTCTATTTAAGGATAGGAGTATTAAATATGCAGAGGCATTTAGTATGCAATGTTGAATGATAATGTTAGTGATTTGTTACAGTAGAAAATAATAAGGTTTTGCATTGGTTTATACTAACCTATCTCACGAGTTCTTGTTGAGTTTGTTGTGAATGAAGCTTTTGATAAAAAGAGAAACCATGATATGAGAGGAATTAAGGAGACACAAAAGTTCAAGCTTGGGGATGCCCAAGGCACCCCAAGATAATATTTCAAGAATTCTCAAGCATCTAAGCTTGGGGATGCCCCAGGCATCCCACCTTTCTTCTTCAACAACTATCGGTTAGTATCGGTTGAGCCTAAGTTTTTGCTTCTTCACATGAGTTGTGCTATCCTTGCAATGTAGTTTTCTTTAGCTTTGCTTGCTGTTTGAATGAAGTATCAAGATCTGAAATCCTTTAATGAGAGAGAGCCATACATGATTTGGAATTTGTTAGAATACTCTAAGTGCTTCACCTATATCTTTTGAGCGTGATAATTTTTGCTCTAGTGCTTTACTTATATCTTTTAGAGCACGGTGGTGGATTTGTTTTAAAGAAAATATTGATCTCTCATGCTTCACTTATATTATTTTTAGAGTCGTTAATAGCATGGTAATTTGCTTAATGTTAATATACTTGGTATTCAAGATATGTGAAACTTTCTTATGAGTGTGTTGAATACTAAGAAAAGTTTGACGCTTGATAATTGTTTTGAGATATGGAGGTGATAATATAAAAGTCATGCTAGTTGGGTGATTATGAATTTAAAAAATGCTTGTGTTGAAGTTAGCAAGTCCCGTAGCATGCATGTATGGTTAAAGTTGTGTAACAAATTTGAAACATGAAGTGTACCTGGCTTGTGCATCCTTATGAGTGGCGGTCGGGGACGAGCGATGGTCTTTTCCTACCAATCTATCCCCCTAGGAGCATGCGCGTAGTACTTGATTTTGATGACTTCTAAATTTTTGCAATAAGTATATGAGTTCTTTTGACTAATGTTGAGTCCATGGATTATACGCACTTTTACCTTTCCGCCATTGCTAGCCTCTTCGGTACCGTGCATTGCCCTTTCTCACCTCGAGAGTTGGTGCAAACTTCGCCGGTGCATCCAAACCCCGTGATAAGATACGCCCTATCACACATAAACCTCCTTATATCTTCCTCAAAACAGCCACCATACCTACCTATTATGGCATTTCCATAGCCATTCCGAGATATATTGCCATGCAACTTTCCACCGTTCCGTTCATCATCATCATGACATACTTTACTTTTGTCATATTGCCATTGCATGATCATGTAGTTGACATCGTATTTGTGGCAAAGCCACCATGCATTATTTTTCATACATGTCACTCTTGATTCATTGCACCATCCCGGTACACCGCCGGAGGCATTCATATAGAGTCATATCTTGTTCTAGTTTCGAGTTGTAATCCTTATGTTGTAATCAATAGAAGTGTGATGATCATCATTATTAGAGCATTGCCCAAAAAAGAGAAAGGCCCCAAAAAAGAGAAAGGCCAAAAAAAAAGAAAGGCCCAAAAAAATAAAAAGGGCAATGCTACTATCTCTTTCCCACACTTGTGCTTCAAACTAGCACCTTGTTCTTCATGTAGTGAGTCTCATATATTGTGCTTCAAAGTAGCACCAAGTTTTTCATATAGTGAGTCTCATAAGTTGTCTTTTTCATACTAGTGGGAATTTTTCATTATAGAACTTGGCTTGTATATTCCTACGATGGGCTTCCTCAAATGCCCTAGGTCTTCATGAGCAAGCAAGTTGGATGCACACCCACTAGTTTTCTTTTGTTGAGCATTCATAGCTCTAGTGCATCCGTTACATGGCAATCCCTACTCCTCATGTTGACATCAATTGATGGGCATCTCCATAGCCCGTTTATTATCCTCGTCAATGTGATACTTTCTCCTTTTTTGTCTTCTCCACACAACCCCCATCATCATATTCTATTTCACCCATAGTGCTATATCCATGGCTCACGCTCATGTATTGCGTGAAGGTTGAAAAAGTTTGAGATTATTTAAGTATGAAACAATTTCTTGGCTTGTCATCGGGGGTATAGAAGTTGGGAGCATCTTTGTGTGACGAAAATGAAGCATAGCCTAACTATATGATTTTGTAGGGATGAACTTTCTTTTGCCATGCTATTTTGAGAAGACATGATTACTTTGATTAGTATGCTTGAAGTATTATTATTTTTTATCTCAATATGAACTTTTGTCTTGAATCTTTCGGATCTGAATATTCATATCACAATTAAGAAGATTTACATTGAAATTATGCCAAAGTATCACTCCGCATCAAAATTCTTTTTATCATTTACCTACCGAGGACGAGTAGGAATTAAGCTTGGGGATGCTTGATACGTCTCCAACGTATCTGTAATTTTTATTGCTCCATGCTACTTTATCTACTGTTTTAGGCAATATTGGGCTTTATTATCCACTTTTATATTATTTTGGGACTAACCTATTAACCGGAGGCCCAGCCTGATTTGTTGTTTTATGCCTATTTGGTGTTTCGAGGAAAAGGAATATCGATGAGTCAAAACGGAACTAAATCAAGCTGGAGAAGTTATTTTTGGAAGGAAACCCACGATGGACTTGGACCCCACGTCGGAAGATACGGGGGTGCTCACGAGGTGGGCGCCCTCCCCCCGGCGCGCCCCCCTCGTGGGGCCCCGTAGCTCCACCAACATTCTCCTTTCACCCATATATACCATCATACCCTAAAACTTCCGAACAGAGATAGATCAGGAGTTCCGCCGCAAGCCTCCGAGCCACGAAAAACCAATGGGACCCCTTTAGGTACCTGCCGGAGGGGGATCCATCTCTGTGGCCATCTTCATCATCCGGCGCTATCCATGACGAGGAGGGAGTAGTTCACCCTCGGGGCTGAGGGTATGTACCAAGAGCTATGTGTTTGATCTCTCTCTCTCGTGTTCTCTCTCGTGTTCCCTCTATGGCACGATCTTGATGTATCCCGAGCTTTGCTATTGTAGTTGGATCTTATGATGTTTCTCCCCCTCTACTCTCTTGTGATGAATTGAGTTTCCCCTTTGAAGTTATCTTATCGGATTGAGTATTTATGAGAACACTTGATGTATGTCTTGCCGTGATTATCTGTGGTGACAATGGGATATCATGTGCCACTTGATGTATGTTTTGGTGACCAACTTGCGGGTTCCGCCCATGAACCTATGCATAGGGGTTGGCACACGTTCTTGACTCTCCGGTAGTAGCTTTGGAGCACTCTTTGAAGTACTTTTATGTTGGTTGGATAAATTTGAGATTGTGTGATGCATATCGTATAATCATGCCCACGGATACTTGAGGTGACAATGGAGTATCCAGGTGACATTAGGGTTTTGGTTGATTTGTGTCTTAAGGTGTTATTCTAGTACAAACTCGTTTATAGATTGATCCGAAAGAATAGCTTTGAGGTGGTTTCGTACCCTACCATAATCTCTACATTTGTTCTCCGCTATTAGTGGCTTCGGAGTGACTCTTTGTTGCATGTTGAGTGATTGTTATATGATCTATCTATGTTATTATTGTTGAGAGAACTTGCACTAGCGAAAGTATGAACCCTAGGCCTTGTTTCGTATCATTGCAATACCGTTTACGCTCACTTTTATCACTTGTTACCTTGCTGTTTTTATATTTTCAGATTACAAAAACCTATATCTACTATCCATATTGCACTTGTATCACCATCTCTTCGCCGAACTAGTGCACCTATACAATTTACCATTGTATTGGGTGTGTTGGGGACACAAGAGACTCTTTGTTATTTGGTTGCAGGGTTGCTTGAGAGAGACCATCTTCATCCTACGCCTCCCACGGATTGATAAACCTTAGGTCATCCACTTGAGGGAAATTTGCTACTGTCCTACAAACCTGTGCACTTGCAGGCCCAACAACGTCTACAAGAAGAAGGTTGTGTAGTAGACATCACCCAACCCCTCGATGCCATGGCCATACATCATGAGCTCGGCCGGCATGGGGCGATCCGGGCACAGGAGGGCGGGGTGGCCCGGGTCCTTGCAGATATAGCAGCACTGAGGGTTGACGCACGAGACTTGGGAGTGCCCCGCCACCCCGCAGTTGAAGCACGGGGGGCGAGGGAGGCTGGACACCGGTCCCGGAGCGGACGAGGAGCCCGGGCCAAGCGGAGCGGGAGTGGGCAAGATGTGGCGACCCTGACCACGGCGCTTCTTCTTCTTCGCTTGACCTTGGCGGCCGCGGGCCGGAGCGCCACCCGCACCCGACCCGGACGCGGGAGGGGGGGGGGGCAGCGGAGGTGGCATGCGGGGGAACATACTTCCGGGCCGCCGTGGAGGGCTGTTGGGCTTGCTGACGAGGGGACGGAGGGCGAGGATGGCGCGAAGGGGAGGGGGAATGGGCACGACACGGAGAGGGTGAACGGCGTCGCCCGCGCCTATCGGCCCCGGCACCCGGAGGAGAGCGGGAGCGGCCGTGCCGGTCCGAGCGGTCCAGGGAACGGCGGTCTTCATGGTGCCCGTCCCGAAGCGCACGGAGCTCCTGCCGGAGCTCCTCCTCCCGGTGGACTACGTCTGGGGACGGCTGAGGCCGGTCCTTAACGCCGCTTCCGGCGAGCCTCCCCATCGTCCCATTCCCGGGTCATGGCCGGACGGGTCAGAGGAGGACGGGAGAAGCGGGAGGGGGAGGTCGGGGCGCAAGAGGACGGCGCGGGCGGCGGGGATGGAGCAGCAGAGGGAGCGCGCTGGGAGACGAGAGGGGAAACAGATGTGGCGGCGGAGAGGGGAATCGAGGCAAGCGGAAGCCCGTAGGGGGGCCAAATGCCCAAAGCAGCCAAAACGGGCCTAGGGCACCGCATAGGCCCATCCTAGCTAGGCTGGCCCAAGCCCCAAGCGCGAGGCCCAGCAAGGGCAACGGGCCGCTGGGCAGGGCACGGGCCCAACAGGCCACGCCCACGATCGACAGGGCCCAGGGGGTGCGGGGAGGTTGCGAAAGGGTTTCCCCTCCACAGGCAACCGCCGCCGCCGCCGCCTCAGGCGCGAGGATGCGGGGGGAGGCCGACCAGGTCTTGCGAGGGGACTGAGACGGACGGAGAGCGAGCGAAGATGATCCAAACATGGCGATGAAGGGACGAAAGGGGGACGAGCGCAGGAGCGGGCCGCCAAGAAACCCGGCACGGCCAGCCAACCGCGGGGGCGGCGCCGGCGAGAGGAGAGATCCCGCCACCGACCGACGCCAAGACGCACTGGCCACGCCCATCTCCGAGCGACCGGCCACGCCCCAGGCCCGCAGCCGAGCAATCGAGCACTGCGGCCCCGCAAGATAGAGTCTTGCGACCCTGCCGCCGGGGTAGAGCGCAGCGGCCGCCGCGAGCTAGCAGCCTTGCCTCGCACGGGGGAGGCTAAGCTGCCAGCAACGCAGGGCGGCGCGACTCGCCAAGGGGCCGGGAGGCATGCTTGGACGAGCATCAAGGGCGAAGCGGGGGCGAATCGGTGTCGTCCTCAATGAGACCGGCCCACCGGATCCTCGGCGGGGCGGCCAGGGGCACAGCGGCCGGGGGGAAGAGAGGGTCTGCGACGACGGCGGAGGGGGCGGGCACGGCGCAGGGACGGCGGTGTTGGGCAGGAAGCTGGGCGCGTCGGCCACCGTGGGCGGAGCCCCGGCCGGGGGCGAGTCACCAGGGCAATCGCCAGAGCGCACCTCCATCCCTCTTTCTCTTTCACTCTTAAGATGACTTTCGTTGATAACCTTACTACTCTAGTCGATTTTTTTATTTTTTTCATAGATTTGGCTTTGTTTTTTCTTCTTACATTTCCTCTTGGGGGAAGGTTGTCTGTAAAACGTCAAAAATGGTGATTCCTTAAGTTTTTTTAGCAGTATTAGAAATAGCTTGCGGGCCTATGGAGATCATTGAGTGGGCCAGCTTGCAGGCTGCCCTATCGCCGGTGCTCGTAGGCTATCCGAACACCGTGTCTTGGCAGCTGACTCCTTCGGAGATCTTCTCAGTTGGCTTGACATATCATGCCTTGTGTCGACGGCCGTCTTTATCTTGAACTTTTCCACTACGGAAAGCGCTCATTCCGCTGAAGATCGAGAATTTTTGTTTGGCAGCTACTACAGGTTCACCTCCCGTCAAGTACGGAGGTGCTCAAACGGCACGTCCCTGGTGATGGGTTGTGCCCCCTTTGTGGTGTTTCGGAGACGGGGACACACATCTTCTTGTCATGCCCTACGGCAATATCCATGTAGAGCTTTGTTCGTGAGGCTCTAAGGCCTAACTGGGAGGCCCTGGACCCTGCCGAGTTCCTATAAAGCCGTGCCAACCAGGCCGGGAGGAGGAGATGCCTCTTCTGACTAGTGTTTGTGGCTCTAGCTTGGACTTTGTGGATGATGTGTAACAAGATGGTGATTGAGCGGGTCTTTCTTAGGCGGGCCTCTAACTCTATCTTTAAATTCCTTGCATTTTTGCAGCACTAGCACCCGCTCTCTAGGCAGTGGGAGCTCTACCGGCTTGGACTCATCGTGGATGCCCTGACTGCTACCGCGCGCATCTTACTTCACCGCAAATCGCCTGAGCTACCGACCACTTTGTGGCCTTTTTCTCTCTTTCTTTTATGCTTTCTTTTTGGGCATGTTTGTGTTGTTGCCCCAGCTGACTTATTTACTTTCGATATGGTACTTGAACTTGTTGTGTGGACGTGGTGCTTGTTTTATTTATAAAGTAGGACGAAAACATGTTTCGAGTATTAGAAACGTCTAGGGAGGCCAGAGAGGGAAAAAGATTAGTAGAGAGTTTAGCATGAATAGGAGCTTATCCTTGCAAATATTTCTCTCGGAAGGGAGGCCTCGGCGTGGGATGGTGCCGGCGACGCTCTCCCACTGTACGTTAGAACACTCTTAGATTGACATGAGTTGTTAAATACTACTCCAATGAAAAAAACTATGATCCATCGTTGGATTCAAGCTTTGAGTTCGAGAGTGAAATCGTGACGTCGAAGAAGATGAGGTAAAATTGATGGTTGTTGAATGGATAGCAGCAACCGAAAGAAGAGGAAGTGTCCGGGTCAGAGGTTGAATGTGCAACATTTCACCAGAACATAATCGAAGGCCACGAGAAGCTTAAGCTCCACAACTTTCTATAAGGTTGTATATTCTCGTCGTATGTGTTCCTGCGGCACTTCCGTGTGACCGAACGACTGTCCCATCAAATTGTCGATGACAGGGAAGCCAGCGAACCTTTCTTTCAACAACGGAGAAATGCCACCAGTTTCCTGAGTTTTATCCCTTTTCGGAAGGTGACCACGTCTCTTCTGATGATTTCATATAGCGTTCCTGCATATGAATTGGTTGGCAATCTTCGAATGGCCGAAGTTATAACCATAAAGTGTATGAAAGTGTTCGTTGAAACTGTGGTGGGGTGTATGGAGAGGCTTCTAGCAATACCTGAAGTAAAAGCTTGGCCTGGGATGCTAGGAAGTGTTGACTGTATGCACTTCTATTTATTTATTTTTTAGGAGTCTCATCCCGACTTGTGGGGAATCATAGTCTCCATCATCCTTTCCTCACTTGGGACAATGCTCTAAAATGATGATCATCACACTTTTATTACTTACAACTCAACAATTACAACTCGATACTTAGAACAAAATATGACTCTATGTGTATGCCTCCGATGGTGTGCAGGATATGCAATGATTCATGAGTGACATGTATGAAAGAATTATGAATGGTGGCTTTGCCACAAATCGATATCAACTACATGATCATGCTCGACAATATGACAATGATGGAGTGTGTCATAATAAGCGGGCGGTGGAAAGTTGCATGGCAATATATCTCGGAATGGCTATGGAAATGCCATAATAGGTAGGTATGGTGGCTGTTTTGAGGAAGGTATATGGTGGGTATATGATACGGTGAAAAGTGGCGGTATTAGAAAGGCTAGCAATGGTGGAAGGGTGAAAAAGTGCGTATAATCCATGGACTCAACATTAGTCATAAACAACTCATATACTTATTGCAAAAATCTACAAGTTACCAAAGCAAGGTATTGCGCATGCTCCTAGGGGATAGATTGGTAGGAAAGACCATCCATCGTCCCGACCGCCACTCATAAGGAAGACAATCAATAAATAAATCATGCTCGACTTCATCACATAACGGTTCACCATACGTGCATGCTACGGGAATGTAAACTTTAACACAAGTATTTCTCAAATTCACAACTACTCAACTAGCATGACTCTAATATTACTACCTCCATATCTCAAAACAATTATCAAGCATCAAACTTTTCTTAGTATTCAACGCACTCAAAGAAAGTTTTACAAATCTTGAATACCAAGCATATTATTATTATTAAGCAAATTACCATGCTATTTAAGACTGTCAAAATAATCTAAGTGAAGTATGAGAGATCAATGGTTTCTATAAAACAAATCCACCACCGTGCTCTAAAAGATATAAGTGAAGCACTAGAGCAAAACTATATAGCTCAAAAGATATAAGTGAAGCACATAGAGTATTCTATCAAATTCCAATTCATGTATGGCTCTCTCAAAAGGTGTGTTCCAAGGATGATTGGGGTAAACTAAAAGCAAATACTCAAATCATACAAGGCGCTCAAACAAAACACATATTATGTGGTGAATAAAAATATAGCTCAAGTAAATTACCGGGAAGTGAATGAAAGAGGGGATGCCTTCGAGGCATCCCCAAGATTTGACTTTGTGTCCTTAGAATATCTTGAGGTTGCCATGGGCATCCCCAAGCTTAGGCTCTTGCCACTCCTTGTTCCATAATCCATCAAAGATTTCACCCAAAACTTAAAACTTCAGAACACAAAACTCATGAAATCTCATGAGCTCCTTAGCGAAAGAAAAAAAGACCACTTCAAGGTACTGTAATGAACTCATTCTTTATTTATATTTGTGATAAACCTACTGTATTCCAACTTCTATATGGATTATAAACTATTTTACTAGCCATAGATTCATCAAAATAAGCAAAACAACACGAAAAAAAGAAACTTTCAAAAACAGAACAGTCCATAGTAATCTAACTAACTAAAAACTTTTGGAACTCCAAAATTCAGCCACACTAGTAAGACCTAGGAAATTTGTTTATTGATCAGCAGCAATTGGAATCGCTATTTTATCACGTTCGATGATTTTAACAATTGTTTTAAATGAACAAAAGTTTCTAGAAATTACAGCAAGATCAAATAACTATCATCCAAGAAGATCCTATAGGTTTAACTTTGCACAAACACTAATTAAAACATAAAACCACATCTAAACAGAAGGTATATGGATTATTTATTACTAAGCAGCAAGGAAAAATATTGGGTTGTCTCCCAACAAGCGCTTTTCTTTAAAGCCTTTTAGCTAGGCATTAAGATTTCAATGATGCTCACGTGAAAGACAAGAATTGAAGCATAAAGAGAGCATCATAAAACATGTGAAAAACACTTAAGTCTAACATACTTCCTATGCATAGGCATATTATAGGCAAACAAATTATCGTAGCAAGAAAAAATTAGCATATGCAAGCAAGCGGAAAGGAACAATAGCAATCTCGACATAATGAGAGGTAATTTAGTAACATGAAAATTTATATAACCATATTTTCCTCTCTCAATAATTACATGTGGGATCATAAGCAAATTCAACAATATATCTATCACATAAAATATTTTCAACACGATCCACATGCATGCGAAGTTGACACTCTTCCAAAATAGTGGGATTATCATTAACTAAAGTCATGATTTCTACAAGCCCACTTTTATTAAAATTTCATAAGATTGAATATTATCCAAATATGTGGGATCTAAAGTTGAGACTCTTCCAAACCCACTTTCAATATTATTGCAAACACTATTATCAATCTTATATTCATCATGGGGCTTAAATAAATTTTCAAGATCATAAGAAGAATCTCCCCAATCATGACTATTGGACATACAAAACTAGCATCCCCAAACTTAGGCTTTTGCAAATTATTAGCATAATTTACAATAATAGAATTTATAATAAAATCATTGCAATCATGCTTTTTATTCAAAGATCTATCGTGAAGCACTTCATCACAATTTTGATTCTGGATTTGATAAAAGCTTATAAAGATAATCTAGTGCATCCAAATCACTAGGAATTGGTTCATCATAATTGGATCTCTTAAAAAGATTGGAAGCGGATGAGGATCCATAGATATTAGCTTCTCTGTTTAGGAATAAATACTCAACTATTTCAACCAAGCGAAAAAGCAGGCAAGAAAGACATCAAGGCGAGCGGAAAGAGAGCGGCAAGGGTGAAGTGGGGGAGGGAAAATGAGAGGCAAATGGCAAATAATGTAATCGGGAGATAAGGGTTGTGATGGGTACTTGGTATGTTGACTTTGCGTAGACTCACAAGCGGCGCCGAAATTCTTCTTGCTACCTCTTGAGCTTGCGTTGGATTTCCCAAGAGGAGAGGATAATCTGGTGTAAATATTTCCTTCAGTTTTTAGAACCAAGGTATCAATCCGTAGGAGGCCGTGCAAGTCCTCTATACCCACAAAACAAATATCAACAACCAACGATTAGGGTTGTCATCAATCCTTCACGGTCACTTGAGTGAGATCGATAGAGATGATAGATAATATTTTTGGTATTTTGGTATAAAGATGCAAAGTAAAATAAAAGCAAAGTAGCAAAGCAATAATAAAGTGATGGAAGATTCATATGATAGATAGACCGGGGATAGATTTCACTAGTGGCTTCTCTCAAGAGCATAAGTATTTTACGGTGGGTGAACATATTCTTGTTGAGCAATTGTGAGAATTGAGCATAGTTATGAGTATCTAGGTATGATCATGTCTATAGGCATCACGTCCGGGACAAGTGAGCCGACTCACCTTCTTACTATCTACCTCCACTCATCGACCGCTATCCACATGCATCTAGAGTATTAAGTTAATGAAAGAGTAGCATGTAAGCAAGATGACATGATGTAGAGGATAAATTCATGAAATATGATAAAAACCCCATCTTGTTATCTCGATGGCAACAATACAATACGTGCCTTGCTGCCTTATCACTAGGAAAGGACACCACAAGATTGAACCCAAAGCTAAGCACTTCTCCCATTGCAATACTGTTGGCCAAACCAAGCGGATAATTGAAGAGACTTGCAAAGATAACCAATCATACATAAAAAAATTGAGAGTTCAAATATTGCTCATAGATAATCTTGATCATAAACCCACAATTCATCGGTCTCAACAAACGCCATAAAGAAGATTACATCGAATAGATCTCCACGAGATAGGGAGAATATCGTATTGAAATCCAAAAAGAGAAGAAGCCATTTAGCTACTAACTATGGACCCGAAGGTCAGGGTAAAATACTCACACTTAGTCGAGAGAGGCTATGATGATGTAGAAGCCCTCCGTGGTGGATTCCTTAAGTGAACTCAGAACAGCCCCAAGATGAGATCTTGTGGATGAAAATTGGCGGTGGAATTAGGTTTTGGCTCCGTATCTAATCGTTCGAGAGTGCGTGCGTATATATAGGAAGAAATGCGTCGGTTGAACAGAGGGCCCCCAGGGTGGGCGCTTCCTCGTGCCCTCCTCGAAGCTTCCTTGACTTAGGGTCCAAGTCTCTGGATCACGTTCGGTGAAAATCACGTTCTCGAAGGTTTCATTCCGTTTGGACTCGTTTGATAGTTTGTTGGCTCTTTGAAATAGGCAAAAACAGATGAAATCTGGGCTGGGCCTCCGGTTAATAGGTTAGTCCCAAAAGTAATATAAAAGTGTAAAATAAAGCCCAATATGGTCCAAAACAGTAGATAATATAGCATGGAGCAATCAAAAATTATAGATCGTTGGAGCGTATCATCTGCTACCGGAGACGGGAGGCGTGAGCGGAGAAACCGGTAGAGGGTGAGCAAAGCGGCAATACAGGGTCCAACTGCGGGTGGTGGAGGCGTCGGGCGAGTGGGAGCATGAGTGGCCGTGAGCCGCATCATCATCAAAGCGGTGGGGCGGTGAGCGGGGTGGTGGCGGATGGAAGTCATTGTCGGTCCAGGTTGCCACGGGGGCCCGTCCCCGGGAAGCGAGGCACCAACGTGGTTGGGAGGCTGAAGCGTCCGGTCAAAGCCAGTCGTTGAAGAACACTGGATGGTGGCTCGGGCTTGGAGGAGTCAGACGGTTGACCTTGGCGGACCTCCTCCTCTTGGCGGAGGAGAACTCGTCCACCACCACCACCTTGCCGAGGATCCGGGACATCGGCGAATGACCACCTCGGACCGGCAATATGGGAGGCCTCCACAAGATCAGGCATGTCCGGGGCAGCCACATCGCCGGGTCTAGGATCGGCTCGGTGATGTTGTGGCAGCGTGGTGGTGGAGGCGGTGATCGACCCTTGCGGGTGGCGTGCCCGTGGCGATGGCGTCGGGAAGATCACAGTGAAGATGTTGCGGTGGTGGGGTGACCACAGTCCAGGCGGCCGTGCAGGTGGTTGAGCTCCGCCTCGATCATCGAAACCACTCCATCCACCCGTGACAATCGCTGGAGGCGGCGAGGTGGGGGAGGATGTCAAAACCTCGAGGTGGAAGAAGCCCAATGATTCTCCAGTATCTATAATTTTGATTGCTCCATGCTACTTTATCTGTTTTAGGCAATATTGGGCTTTATTATCCACTTTTATATTATTTTGGGACTAACCTATTAACCGGAGCCCAACCCAGTTGTTTATGCCTATTTGATGTTTAGGGAAAGGAATATCGGGCGAGTCAAGCGGAGCGAAATCAAGCTGAAGAAGTTGTTTTGGGCGGAAACCCACGATGGACTTGGACCCCACGTCGGAGAGATCGTGAGGTGCTCCGCGAGGTGAGGCCCCTCCCCCGCGCGCCCCTGCCTCGTGGGCCCCGTAGCTCCACCGACATTCTCCTTTCACCCATATATACCGTCATACCCTAAAACTTCCGAACAGAGATAGATCGGGAGTTCGCCGCATAAACCTCGAGCCACGAAAAACCAATCGGGACCCCTTTCGGTGCACCTGGGAGGGGATCCATCTCTGTGGCCATCTTCATCATCCGGCGCTATCCATGGCGAGGAGGGAGTAGTTCACCCTCGGGGCTGAGGGTATGTACCAGATAGTTATGTGTTTGATCTCTCTCTCGTGTTCCCTCTATGGCACGATCTTGATGTATCCGAGCTTTGCTATTGTAGTTGGATCTTATGATGTTTCTCCCCTCTACTCTCTTGTGATGAACTGGTTTCCCTTTGAAGTTATCTTATCGGATTGAGTATTTATGAGAACACTTGATGTATGTCTTGCCGTGATTATCTGTGGTGACAATGGGATATCATGTGCCACTTGATGTATGTTTTGGTGACCAACTTGCGGGTTCGCCATGAACCTATGCATAGGGGTTGGCACACGTTCTTGACTCTCCGTAGTAGCTTTGGGGCACTCTTTGAATACTTTTATGTTGGTTGGATAAATCTGATTGTGTGATGCGTATCGTATAATCATGCCCACGGATACTTGAGGTGACAATGGAGTATCTAGGTGACATTAGGGTTTGGTTGATTTGTGTCTAAGGTGTTATTCTAGTACAAACTCTTTTATAGATTGATCCGAAAGAATAGCTTTGAGGTGGTTTCATACCTACCATAATCTCTACATTTGTTCTCCGCTATTAGTGGCTTTGGAGTGACTCTTTGTTGCATGTTGAGGATTGTTATATGATCTATCTATGTTATTATTGTTGAGAGAACTTGCACTAGTATGAACCCTAGGCCTTGTTTCTATCATTGCAATACCGTTTACGCTCACTTTTATCACTTGTTACCTTGCTGTTTTATATTTTCAGATTACAAAAACCTATATCTACTATCCATATTGCACTTGTATCACCATCTCTTCGCGAACTAGTGCACCTATACAATTTACCATTGTATTGGGTGTGTTGGGGACACAAGAGACTCTTTGTTATTTGGTTGCAGATGCCTAGCTAGGGGCGTTAAACGATAGCGCTTGTTGGGAGGCAACCCAATTTTATTTTCTAGTTTTTTTTTGCTTTTTGATTCTGTTTATGAATAAATCTTTGATCTAGCCTCTGGTTAGATTTGTGTTTGTGTTTTAATTAGTGTTTGTGCCAAGTTAAACCTATAGGAACTTCATGGATGATAGTTATTTGATCTTGCTGAAAATTCCAGAAACTTTCTGTTCACGAAAACAATTGTAAAAATTACCAGAACGTGATATAATATTGATTCCAATTTCAGAAGATCAATAAACAAATTATTTAGGTCTTCCTATTTTGGCAGAATTTTTAGAGTTCCATAAGTTTGCGTTAGTTACAGATTGCTACAGATTGTTCTGTTTTTGACAGATTCTGTTTTTCGTGTGTTGTTTGCTTATTTTGATGAATCTACGGCTAGTAAAATAGTTTATAAACCATAGAGAAGTTGGAATACAGTAGGTTTAACATCAATATAAATAAATAATGAGTTCATTACAGTACCTTGAAGTGGTGTTTTGTTTTGTTTCGCTAACGGAGCTCACAAGATTTTCTGTTAAGTTTTGTGTTGTGAAGTCTTCAAGTTTTGGGTAAGGATTTGATGGATTATGTAACACGGAGTGGCAAGAACCTAAGCTTGGGGATGCCCAAGGCACCCCAAGATAATCTAAGGACACCAAAAAGCCAAAGCTTGGGGATGCCCCGGAAGGCATCCCCTCTTTCGTCCTCATCCATCGGTAAACTTACTTGGAGCTATATTTTTATTCATCACATGATATTTGTTTTGCTTGGAGCGTCTTGTATGATTTGAGTCTTTGTTTTTTAGTTTTCCACAATCATCGTTGCTGTACACACCCTTTTGAGAGAGACACACATGATTCGGAAATTATTAGAATACTCTATGTGCTTCACTTATATCTTTTGAGCTATATAGTTTTTGCTCTAGTGCTTCACTTATATCTTTTAGAGCACGGCGGTGGTTTTGTTTTATAGAAACTATTGTTCTCTCATGCTTCACTTCTATTATTTTGAGAGTCCTACAAAACAGCATGGTAATTTGCTGAGAAGGTAGTCCTAATATGATAGGCATCCAAGATTAGTAAAAACTCTCTTATAAGTGCGTTGAATACTAAAAAAAGTCGGATGCTTGATAATCGTTTTGAGATATGAAGATGGTGATATTAGAGTCATGCTAGTTGAGTGGTTATGAATTTGAGAAATACTTGTGTTAAAGTTTGTGATTCCCGTAGCATGCACGTATGGTGAACCGTTATTTGATGAAGTCGGAGCATGATTTATTTATTGATTGTCTTCCTTATGAGTGGCGGTCGGGGACGAGCGATGGTCTTTTCCTACCAATCTATCCCCCTAAGAGCATGCGCATAATACTTTGTTTCGATAACTAATAGATTTTTGCAACAAGTATATGAGTTCTTTATGACTAATGTTGAGTCCATGGATTATACGCACTCTCACCCTTCCACCATTTGTAGCGACCCGACCTCAGACGGTCAAACCTCTGTGTTTCTGTGCCATCCCTGGATCAGTATGCTGGCACACACAGTACATCAATGTATATATCAAAGTGCAATCACATGTATAAATAACGTAAAACTGATATATACCTCATATGTCTCAGAGGAAACAAGTAATCGGGTGTAGAGTCCCATCAACGCCATCGGCAGGTTGAGTGTAGACCGTAACCCTGTATCGTAACTCTTACTCGTCGAGGAAATATCTGCAACATGATACGTTGCAGCCGTGTAGGTCAGTACATAGAATGTACTGGCAAGATCACAATAAGAGAAAACAGATGATAAACTATACTATATGCAGTATGGCTTTGTGGCTCTGTATCTGAGTTTTGTTTGCGTAAAAGCTGATTTATTTTCCCTACATCAAAAGAATAAATGAAGTCTGTACTATAGAGTTTTCTATCATGACATGGTTCCGCCAACCGATGTCTCATAGCCCAAAATTCATCATAGGTTGCCCACAATTAAGTTATCAATCCGGTTTTGAGAGTTCCGAGATAGATCCCAGTCCAGAGGCTCAAATTGTCCGTAACCGGGGACACGGCTAATCGATTAGGTTATAACCCTCTGCAGAGGTTTGTACACTTTACCCGCAAGATTCGATCCCTCTCTTTACGTTCTCGCACTTGAGTGTTTGAGAACAAGATGACCGAAACATGGTCTTCCAAAGAGTTCCTCTGACCACTGTCCGGTACTCAACCCATCCTACCGTAGTTCTACATCTGCTAGTACCGTCCCAACCAGAGTCACAACTAAGGTCAACCAAGCCAGAGCCCATAATGACTTGCGGTTGCACAGGTAAGCTTCCGGGCGTGAAGTATTCTTCCGTCTCTTTGAGTCTGGGTGAAGCTTTCCGCAAGATGTCATGGCGCTTCTCCATGCATCCCGCCAACCACTGGTTTCTCCAGGTGCCCGTCAACAAATCCTTCACCCAAGAGTGTGTATTGAATTCTTGTCTTGAGTCTTCAAGTCTTGAGGCCTTGAAGATGCAGTCCTTGCAGATTCCATCATGGAGTTGTCGTCATTGACGTAGAATCCTCCATTCTCACACCACTCCCGAGTACTCATACCAAACCCCGTCTACTATAGCGTAGCAATAAATAAAATATCGTCCCGGGCTTGGTAACAGGGGGGTGGGTTCCTACCTCATGCATACTACTCAACTACAAGGATTCAATAACACTACTGAGGGGTGGTTGCAAAGATGTCACTAAATGCAATAAAACATAGGCAGGAAAACATGGTCAAAGTGAACTTGCCTTGTTGACGATCTTCGAAAACTAGGGATTCGTAGTAGCAAGCTCCGCACTCCGGAAATTCTACCGAGGCAAACAATAACTATAATAAGCATATAGCATGAGATCACTTAACATAGCAACATAGTAACATAACACACCAAACAAACAATTCAAAACCCAAAGGGAAAACTCAAAGAAAAACCAACTCAAAGTTTCCTACTTCAAACAACAACTAGAATAGTTTTATATAATAAAAAATTTCCCAACATAACCTAATCATGGTTTTAGGTTAACTTAACAGAAAAGAATTCACTAATCAACTAGGAGCAAAAAGAATTAATTTAAAACCTATTATGAAACTCCTATTAGGCCTAATCCAATTTCTATTAAGAAAATAAAATAAAACTTTTATTAATTATAAATAAAAGTTCATCTACTAGAGTGACAGAAACTATCCTAGAATAATCAATCACATGTTAAAAATAAATTTATTTACTAATTAAATTAATAGGAAAACAGTAGCTAGTTAATTAATTAGGATTAACAAGATTCTGCTTAAAACTATTTATTTATTAATCCTAAAATACCCAAATTAATTTTTATGGTTTGGCAATGTTAAAATAAAGTTGGGACAAAAAGAATCATCCAAAAATAATTTTTCTAACTCAAGTTATAGCAGATTTACTATTCTGTCTAAAACTAAATTAAAGCAATTTTAATTAATTTTAACATAGCTAAATATATATTCTACAGAAACTTTAGAAAATTTTCAAACCAACAAAAAAAGAATCATCTAAAAATAATAAACAGAATAAAAGATATGAATTTTTCAAAACAGAAACTATTCTGTTAAAACAGAAAAACAAAAATAAAAGAGAAAGGCCTAATGGGCCTAAACTGTGCACTGGGCGTAATATAATCTAAAAGGGCCCTATGGTTAAACTAAAACGGGCCGGGCTAATGAAAATAAACCTAACTAACTAAACCGGAAAGAACCGGGCCGGTTTTTTATAAAAAACATACCCCTTCGGGGTCTAATCCTAGCCGTAGATGGGGATCGGACGGAGGAGGGGGTTTCCGGCGACCTACCGGAGTTCGGCGACGGCGGCGGCGACGACGAGGAGTGCGCGAGGGCTCCGGGCGTCGGTGAGGTCGGGGAAGTGGCCGGTCGGGTGCTTGAGGCTCGGGAAGCTTCGGAGGGTCGGGAGGTCGGGTGGCTAGGCGGCGATGGCGGCGAGTATGGCGGCGGGAGCTGGACTCCAGCGTGCTCGAGCGAGAGGGAGAGGGTTCCGCGAGGGCTAGGGGAATGGGTGCTGGGCGACGGCTTAAATAGCTGGGGGCTCGTCGGGGTAAGGGAGGCGATCGGGAGGATCGGCATCCGGATCCTTCGGATCCGCGATCTGTGGGCGGCGACGGCGTGGGGGGGGAGGAAGAAGGGGCGGGCCCATTGTTAGTGAGAGGGAGGTGGGGAGCGAGCGGGTGGCGATCGAGGGGGTTGGGCGAGGGGTGAGGTGAGAGGGAGGTGGGCCGGCTCTCGGGCTGCCTCGTGGGTCACTGGCTGCGCGCTGCTGGGGTTTGTCGGCTACTGGTTGGGCAGGGGCTCGGGCGCCTGGGTTTTTTTTTTTCCTTTTAAATTTTATTTTTTAAATAAAACAAAACAGAGTATATCTTTTAAAATATAAATATTTTATATAGGGTATATATATACCAAAATGATCAGGGAATATTCCTTTTATTTGTACATTTTCCAAAGGCAAAATCCAAACTTTATAAAAATCCATTTTTTCAAATTCAAATAAAATTCAGATTTGAATCCAAAACTTTTGGCATTGTTTCCTCTGATATTTTTGGAGTGTCATGTTTGCTCCTCTCATACTTTTGATCAAGTATTTATTAGGCATAGTTTTGAAATGATTCCCACTTGCCAAAGTTTGAATTCAAATTCAAAACTCAAAATTTGAAAGAGGGTTTCAAAGCACTTTCAAATGACTTTCAACTTGATACCTTTTAACTTCCAACTCATATTTCATATAATTGAAGAAGTCATTTTATCTTCCTCATGAAAATCATTGAGTTGCATAAAGCTTTGAATTTGAAATATTCCTGATGAAATTCAAATCCTTTCAAAACCCTTTTCATTTCAAATGGAAGAAGTCATGTCATCTTCACTCTAGGTTTTGGTGTTGGAATGAATTTGAATTCATTGAGATCCAAAAGGCAAAGGAGAAAGTTTTGGGAAAGTCATTTCATTCCCTCTCATTCAACTTTCAAAAGTTTCAAATTTCACTCAGTTTCACTCATTCAATCAAACCAACAATCAGACAACAAGCATAGTTATTTATTTAATATAACATTCCAAAATTTAGAATTTTGGGATGTTACAAACCTACCACACTTAAAATGAATCTCGTCCTCGAGATTCGAAGAGGCTAGCAAGAAAAGGTTAGGGGTTGGGGGTCTTCTAGCAAGAGTTCTAGTCGAAGGTCGGGTGCTACCACACTTAAAAGCAAGGTTACAGCTCCAATAAACTCAGATACTTCCTCCGAGTGTTGACAATGTATGTCTCTTCACATATCTTACAATAGCTCCTCGTCGGAAGCATAGAGTTTTCCTCGTAATCTTGGGTCGGTTCGTCAAAGTTGAAATTTGTCCGGATGGATCTTCTTAGTCGATAGGCTCGTGTCCATTCTAGACAACTTTCAAATACTCATGGTGGTCTACAATTTATGGTTTCTCCTGCAGAAAACGGTCTAGGTTGAACTTCACCGTATAACCCACGATTGGCATCGCTTGCATGTAAAGGGGTTCCATCGTCCTACCATTCTATGGTTTTAGGGCTTATAGCGTCGACACTCTTCAAGGGTTTTCAAGTCTCTCGATTTTCCATCAACATATGATAGTTCATGATAGAAGTCTTGGTATGGGGCCAATCCATCCGTGCTTGAATCATTACCACATACGTAAACAGTGAATCACGATTCTAACACTTGGGCATACTCACAAGCATTGCAGAATTCCTCTTGTCCTCGAATTGGGTTCGAGTAAATCCATGGTTTCGCAAGCCAAACAAAACATCTATCGTTACTTCACCACTCTTAGGTTTTTGCGTAATCTCCTACAAAACGTATGCTGATTGGACCGCCGATACCTCCAATTTATTCCTTTATCAAGGTTATATCGTTTCTTTCAAAATCCTCGGGCCTGTGGGTTATGGCCCACTTCAACACTAGTGCAGCTTTAACTCATCCTTGGAGTAACTCTCTTGTTACACCTCCTTTAAATCCAGTAGTACTACTGTTTCTTCATACCATCATATCAAAAGCAAAATTCCAACTTATTTTGTCCAGCTTCCTTCTATGGACCGTCATGGATAACACATTTCTTTCTTCATTGATCTTGTGGTTTTACAGAGTACTATGACCAAAATAAATGCACAAGTTTATCCATAACATCTCATTATTCTCATATCAATCTTTCATTACATCCTTAATCATTTTTCGTGAATCCAAATTCCAAAAAGTTTATTACAAATGCTGCCACCCACATGGTTCGGTATGGTCAGACATTACTTCCAACTTTATTCATTTTTCCTCCTTGAGGATTCTTCAGTCCCACTGGAATTGTGCGACATGTGTCTTGAATTCTTCAATCTTCTGTTTCATTGTGGTGGCCTTGAGCTTCACCTCCATCATCTCAAGATGCACTTCGCTTAGGTATTCCCGAGTATAACGGAGTCTTGCTTCAAGTATTTCTCCGATCCGCGATAGCTTCCATGGCTGCTTCACGAACAGCATCAAGAAAGTTGCTTGTGGCACACGTGAAATGAAAAAGTACTGCCCCATCATCTTTGGGCAAACTCCTTTCACATGGTGGAGGTGTACCTCCACATACCAAAGTTCCACTCCCTTTTGCATGAAAGGGTAGCCTTTGTAGACCTGCATCTCCTTCAAGGTGAATATGCTTCATCATGTCCTTTAGGATCTTGGGTAATCATGATCACTTGTCGTGGTCATGATCGCTTCCGGACCTTTAAGGAAAGACTCGTAAAGTGTCGTCATCTGCAGTTTGTGAAATGAAATGATGCTCGAGTAAGGTACTTATCTCCTGGGCACACATTCATATCATCCAAACAAAACTTCAAACTCAATTTCCAATTTCCTGTTTATGCATCACAACTCACCTTCTTCCATGTTCATCAAGAATATTAATTTCCAAGATAAAATATGACAACTCCTTAAAGCTTTTCAGCATGTGACATTACAACTTTATTGAGTCATGAACTATTACAATCTCAGGGTAATCTATTTCATAACTCTACTCATTGAGCTCATGAAAATGAAATTGCTTTCTACTACTCTTATTATCCATATCAAAATTCCAACTACTCAACTCCAGCTTTCATCTTGTCGGGACATTTAATAGCATAATGTCCTGCCTCCTTGCAGCGAAAACAATTGACTTCCGACATGTCTCGGGGCTTCTTTGTGATTATGCGGGCTCCTTGGATTCTTGGCTTCTTTTCTGGGCATTTACTAGCGAAATGACCTAAATCCTTGCACCTGTAACAAGTGATATGTCTTAGGTCCTTCTCTGCAAAAATTGTGTTGTTCTCGGTTGCCTTCTTTTCTCTTCCGGAATTCTCTGTAATGATCGAGTTTCTATCTCCGAGGGTCAAACTTCACTTCATTGCCGGAAATATCCTGGATACTCTTTTCTTTCCTTGGTGCAACATCGTGAAAATGTCCTTCTTCTCCACATGAATAGCAGGCATTGAGTAAAATCTGTTGAGACCTTCTCCATCCAGGTCTTCAACACTTTCGTTCATTCTTGGTTCTTCTAGATCTTCCTTGAGGGCTTCTTTCATTCCATCTTCCCGCTTCGAATAGTTTGTTGCACCGTGGAGTAAATGTGACTTTGCACCGGTAGTGGGTGGTTCCTTCACACAGAAGCAAGTCACCGGCTAGTTGGGCATTCCTCGGTGGGTGTTTCTCCTCACAATGAGGGCATCCATCTTTGTGTTCCTCCCGGTGTGTCCTATTTCTCCGCAAATCTTGCGAGCACAAGGTCTCGGGTTATCATAGTGCTTCCGAATGAGACATGATCTCAACAGGTCTTCTTGAATTCCTCCCAAGTTCTTGCTCCATTAAATCCCTGTATGGCTTGATGCATGTTCCACAGGTTGCAGCACTTTCTCGTAAAAGTAATCAAGAGCGATTGGACCTCATACTTCCTTGAAACTAAATTGCTCCCAAGTGTTTTTCCATGTTCTGATCCATAGCTCGCCTCCGCTGAGTCTTCGTCCGAGAATATCACCCAACTTCATTCATCATCTATGGGGTTCAAAAGTTTTGGGATGAGATATGAGAGAGGTGGGGAGGGACACACACAATACAACAGTTTTTTCAAGAAACGAGTTTTTCTTTGTGGTGTCGAAAAACATCAAACAAATGACAGCTCACAAATCATCGTATCTAACGTAAGTGTATAACAGGGTTTGGTCTTCTAAAGGTCTAATAATTCTTCAGATCCTTTCAAGTCTTGAGTCTTCAACTGTTCTAGCTTCTAATACATGGTGAAATCCTCTTTACTCAAGGGGTCATCAGTTCTCCAATATCAAATCCTTCTTGAGCGCCTTGATTGATCCTCCGGTGATCAAAGGGTATATTCTAACTATTTGAGGTGAGAGTGTCGAAGAGATGAGAAGTAAGAGTCTTTTTGTAAATAGAGTTTTGAGATATCCTGTGCTAGGGCTTTCCGATGTCTAGGGTCACGCCCCATACCAACATGTGCTCGATACCATATTCAGAGCGATCCGACCTCAGACGGTCAAGCCTCGTGTTTCGTGCCATCCTCGATCAAGATGTGGCACACACAGACATCAATGTATATATCAAAGTGCAATCACATGTATAAATACCGTAAAACTGATATATACCTCATAAGTCTCAGGTGAAACAAGTAATCGGGTGTGGAGTCCCATCAACGCCATCGGCAAGTTGAGTGTAGACCGTAACCTCAGATCGTAACTCTTACTGTCGAGGAAATATCTGCAACATGATACGTTGCAGCCGTGAAGGTCAAGACATAGAATGTACCGCAAGATCACAATAAGAGAAAACAGATGATAAACTATACTATATGCAAGTATGGCTTTGTGGCTCAGATCGAGTTTTGTTTGCGTAAAAGCTGATTTATTTTCCTACATCAAAAGAATAAATGAAGTCTGTACTATAGAGTTTTCTATCATGACATGGTTCCGCCAACCGATGTCTCATAGCCCAAAATTCATCATAGGTTGCCCACAATTAAGTTATCAATCCGGTTTTGAGAGTTCCGAGATAGATCCCATCCGAGGCTCAAATTGTCCGTAATCGGGACACGGCTAATCGATTAGGTTATAACCTCTGCAGAGGTTTGTACACTTTACCCGCAAGATTCGATCCTCTCTTTACGTTCTCGCACTTGAGTGTTTGAGAACAAGATGACCAAACATGGTCTTCCAAAGAGTTCCTCGACCACCGTCCGGTACTCAACCCATCCTACCGTAGTTCTACATCTGCTAGTACCGCCCCAACCAGAGTCACAACTAAGGTCAACCAAGCCGAGCCCATAATGACTTGCGGTTGCATGTAAGCTTCGGCGTGAAGTATTCTTCCGTCTCTTTGAGTCTGGGTGAAGCTTTCCGCAAGATGTCATGGCGCTTCTCCATGCATCCCGGCCAACCACTGGTTTCTCCAGGGTGCCCGTCAACCGTCCTTCACCCAGTAGTGTGTATTGAATTCTTGTCTTGAGTCTTCAAGTCTTGAGGCCTTGAAGATGCAGTCCTTGCAGATTCCATCATGGAGTTGTCGTCATTGACGTAGAATCCTCCATTCTCACACCACTCCCGAGTACTCATACCAAACCCCGTCTACTATAGCGTAGCAATAAATAAAATATCGTCCCGGGCTTGGTAACAGGGGGGTGGGTTCCTACCTCATGCATACTACTCAACTACAAGGATTCAATAACACTACTGAGGGGTGGTTGCAAAGATGTCACTAAATGCAATAAAACATAGGCAGGAAAACATGGTCAAAGTGAACTTGCCTTGTTGACGATCTTCGAAAACTAGGGATTCGTAGTAGCAAGCTCCGACTCGGAAATTCTACCGAGGCAAACAATAACTATAATAAGCATATAGCATGAGATCACTTAACATAGCAACATAGTAACATAACACACCAAACAAACAATTCAAAACCCAAAGGGAAAACTCAAAGAAAAACCAACTCAAAGTTTCCTACTTCAAACAACAACTAGAATAGTTTTATATAATAAAAAATTTCCCAACATAACCTAATCATGGTTTTAGGTTAACTTAACAGAAAAGAATTCACTAATCAACTAGGAGCAAAAAGAATTAATTTAAAACCTATTATGAAACTCCTATTAGGCCTAATCCAATTTCTATTAAGAAAAATAAAATAAAACTTTTATTAATTATAAATAAAAGTTCATCTACTAGAGTGACAGAAACTATCCTAGAATAATCAATCACATGTTAAAAATAAATTTATTTACTAATTAAATTAATAGGAAAACAGTAGCTAGTTAATTAATTAGGATTAACAAGATTCTGCTTAAAACTATTTATTTATTAATCCTAAAATACCCAAATTAATTTTTATGGTTTGGCAATGTTAAAATAAAGTTGGGACAAAAGAATCATCCAAAATAATTTTTCTAACTCAAGTTATAGCAGATTTACTATTCTGTCTAAAACTAAATTAAAGCAATTTTAATTAATTTTAACATAGCTAAATATATATTCTACAGAAACTTTAGAAAATTTGCAAACCAACAAAAAAGAATCATCTAAAAATAATAAACAGAATAAAAGATATGAATTTTTCAAAACAGAAACTATTCTGTTAAAACAGAAAAACAAAATAAAAGAGAAAGGCCTAATGGGCCTAAACTGTAATCGGGCGTAATATAATCTAAAAGGGCCCTATGGTTAAACTAAAACGGGCCGGGCTAATGAAAATAAACCTAACTAACTAAACCGAAAGAACCGGCCGGTTTTTATAAAACATACCCTTCGGGTCTAATCCTAGCCGAGATGGGGATCGGACGGCGGAGGGGTTTCCGCGACTCACGGAGTTCGGCGGCGGGCGGCGGCGACGGCGAGGAGGCGGCGAGGGCTCCAAGGCGTCGGTGAGGTCGGGAAGTGGCGGTCGGGGTGCGGGGAGCTCGGGAAGCTTGGAGGGGTCGGGAGGTCGGGGTGGCTAGGGGGCGGCGACGGCGGCGAGTATGGCGGCGGGAGCTTCGGACTCCAGCGTGCTCGAGCGAGAGGAGAGGGGTCTGGCGAGGCTAGGGGGGAATGGGGTGCGGGGCGACGGCTTAAATAGCCAGGGGGCTCGTCGGGGTAAGGGAGGCGATCGGGGAGGGGATCGGCATCCCGGATCCTTCGGGATCCGGCGATCTGTGGCGGCGACGACGTGGCGTGGGGGGGAGGAAGAAGGGGCGGGCCCGCTGTCGGTGAGAGAGGGAGGGTGGGGAGCGGCGGGTGGCCGATCTGGAGGGGTTGAGGCGAGGTGAGGTGAGAGGGCTGGGCGGCTCTGGCCACAGTGGGTGCCGGCACTGCTTTGCTGGGGTTTGTCGGCGCTGGTTGGGCAGGGGCTGGCTGGCTACTGGGGTTTTTTTAAATTTTATTTTTTAAAATAAAACAAAACAGAGTATATCTTTTAAAATATAGATATTTTATATAGGGTATATATATACCAAAATGATCAGGGAATATTCCTTTTATTTGAACATTTTTCCAAAGGCAAAATCCAAACTTTATAAAATCCATTTTTTCAAATTCAAATAAAATTCAGATTTGAATCCAAAACTTTTGGCATTGTTTCCTCGATATTTTTGGAGTGTCATGTTTGCTCCTCTCATACTTTTGATCAAGTATTTATTAGGCATAGTTTTTGAAATGATTCCCACTTGCCAAAGTTTGAATTCAAATTCAAAACTCAAAATTTGAAAGAGGGTTTCAAAGCACTTTCAAATGACTTTCAACTTGATACCTTTTAACTTCCAACTCATATTTCATATAATTGAAATCTTCCCTCATGAAAATCATTGAGTTGCATAAAGCTTTGAATTTGAAATATTCCCAGATGAAATTCAAATCCTTTCAAAAACCCTTTTCATTTCAAATGGAAGAAGTCATGTCATCTTCACTCTAGGTTTTGGTGTTGGAATGAATTTGAATTCATTGAGATCCAAAAGGCAAAGGAGAAAGTTTTGGGAAAGTCATTTCATTCCCTCTCATTCAACTTTCAAAAGTTTCAAATTTCACTCAGTTTCACTCATTCAATCAAACCAACAATCAGACAACAAGCATAGTTATTTATTTAATATAACATTCCAAAATTTAGAATTTTGGGATGTTACACCATTGCTAGCCTCTCTAATACCGTGCACCTTTCGCCTGTATCATACACCCACCATATACCTTCCTCAAAACAGCCACCATACCTACCTATTATGGCATTCTCATAGCCATTCCGAGATATATTGCCATGCAACTTTCCACCGTTCGGTTTTCTATGACACGCTTTATCATTGTCATATTGCTTTGCATGATTATGTAGTTGATATTGTATTTGTGGGAAAGCCACCATTCATAATTTTTTATACATGTCACTCTTGATTCATTGCATATCCCGGTACTCCGCCGGAGGCATTCACATAGAGTCATATTTTTGTTCTAAGTATTGAGTTGTAATTCTTGAGTTGTAAGTAAATAAAAGTGTGATGATCATCATTATTTGAGCATTGTCCCAAGTGAGGAAAGGATGATGGAGACTATGATTACCCCATAAGTCGGGATGAGACTCCGGACAAAAAAAGAAAAAAAGAGGCCATAAAAAAAGGAAAAGGCCCAAATAAAAAAATGAGAGAAAAAGAGAGAAAGGACAATGTTACTATCCTTTTACCACACTTGTGCTTCAAAAGTAGCACCATGATCTTCATGATAGAGAGTCTCCTATGTTGTCATTTTCATATACTAGTGGGAATTTTACATTATAGAACTTGGCTTGTATATTCCAATGATGGGCTTCCTCAAAATGCCCAAGGTCTTCGTGAGCAAACGAGTTGGATGCACACCCACTTAGTTTCTTTTGTTGAGCTTTTATACACTTATAGCTCTAGTGCATCTATTGCATGGCAATCCCTATTCACTCACATTGATATCTATTAATGGGCATCCCCATAGCCCATTGATACGCCTAGTTGATGTGAGACTATCTTCTCCTTTTTTGTCTTCTCCATAACCACCATTCTATTCCACATATAGTGTTATGTCCATGGCTCACGCTCATGTATTGCGTGAAGATTGAAAAAGTTTGAGAACATCAAAAGTATGAAACAATTTCTTGGCTTGTCATCGGGGTTGTGCATGATTAAATACTTTATGTGATGAAGATAGAGCATAGCCAGACTATATGATTTTGTAGGGATAACTTTCTTTGGCCATGATATTTTGAGAACACATGATTGCTTAGTTAGTATGCTTGAAGTATTATTATTTTTATGCCAATATTAAACTTTTATCTTGAATCTTTCGGATCTGAATATTCATACCACAAATAAGAGAATTACATTGAAAATTATGCTAAGTAGCATTCCACATCAAAAATTCTGTTTTTATCATTTACCTACTCGAGGACGAGCAAGAATTAAGCTTAGATGCTTGATACGCTCCAACGTATCTATAATTTTTTATTGTTCCATGCTATATTATATTCTGTTTTGGATGTTTAATGGGCTTTATTGTACACTTTTATATTATTTTTGGGACTAACCTATTAACCGGAGGCCCAGCCCAAATTGCTGTTTTTTTGCCTATTTCAGTGTTTCGCAGAAAAAGAATATCAAACGGAGTCCAAACGGAATGAAACCTTCAGGAACGTGATGTTTGGAACAAACGTGATCTAGAGGACTTGGAGTGGACATCAAGAAATCACCGAGGAGGCCACGAGGTAGGGGGCGCGCCTACCCCCCTAGGGCGCGCCCTCCACCCTTGTGGGCCCCTCGTGGCTCCACCGACCTACTTCTTCCTCCTATATATACCTATGTATCCCCAAATCCCCAAACCATCAGAGGCATCCATGAAAACCTAATTCCATCGCCGCAACCTTCTGTACCCGTGAGATCCCATCTTGGGGCCTTTTCCGGCGTCCTGCCGGAGGGGGCATCGATCACGGAGGGCTTCTACATCAACATCATAGCCTCTCCGATGATGTGTGAGTAGTTTACCTCAGACCTTCGGGTCCATAGTTATTAGCTAGATGGTGTCTTCTCTCTCTTTGGATATCAATACAAAGTTCTCCTTGATTCTCTTGGAGATCTATTTGATGTAACTCTTCTTTTGCAGTGTGTTTGTCGAGACCGATGAATTATGGGTTTATGATCAAGATTATCTATGAACAATATTTGAATCTTCTCTGAATTCTTTTATGTATGATTGGTTATCTTTGCAAGTCTCTTCGAATTATCAGTTTGGTTTGGCCTACTAGATTGATCTTTCTTGCAATGGGAGAAGTGCTTAGCTTTGGGTTCAATCTTGCGGTGTCCTTTCCCAAAGGATGTTAGGGCAACAAGGCACGATTGTATTGTTGCCATCGAGGATAACAAGATGGGGTTTATATCATATTGCATGAGTTTATCCCTCTACATCATGTCATCTTGCTTAAAGCATTACTCTGTTCTTTTGAACTTAATACTCTAGATGCATGCTGGATAGCGGTCGATGTGTGGAGTAATAGTAGTAGATGCAGAACCGTTTCGGTCTACTTGTCACGGATGTGATGCCTATATACATGATCATACGTAGATATTCTCATAACTATGCTCAATTCTATCAATTGCTCGACAGTAATTTGTTCACCCACCGTAATACTTATGCTATCTTGAGAAAAGCCACTAGTGAAACCTATGGCCCCCGGGTCTATATTCCATCATATTAATCTCCCGTCAACAAGCTATTTCTGGCGCCATTTATTTTGCTTTCTTTACTTTTAGTATTTATCATAAAAATACCAAAAATATTATCTTATCATATCTATCAGATCTCACTCTCGTAAGTGACCGTGAAGGGATTGGCAACCCCTTTATCGCGTTGGTTGCGAGGTTCTTATTTGTTTGTGCAGGTGCGTGGGACTCGAGCGTGGTCTCCTACTGGATTGATACCTTGGTTCTCAAAAACTGAGGGAAATACTTACGCTACTTTACTGCATCACCCTTTCCTCTTCAAGGGAAAACCAACGCAGTGCTCAAGAGGTAGCAACCGCCTACTCGGACGAGAAGGCGAGAGCCCTCCTAGTCGCGGTCTGTCGTTCCCTCGAGGGTATCAAAGCTCCATCTTGGGAGTCGCCCAGCCGCTGATCCATAGTCGGGCTCCTTTGCTGCCACTCCGGTTGGGATCAAGTGGTGGCGGCGTGTCCAGCGAAAGCTCGCACCGCATGTCCGCTCCATCACCGGAGCCAGCGAATGCGGCTAAGTGGGTCCCTAGCAGGAAATTCCAGCACCTTGGCTCAGCGTATCCCTGACGCTGGGTCTTGTCCCCGTGACACCGACCTCGGGATCTGGGGTCAATAGCAGCAATGCCCAAGTCCACGGATGCGCCGATGCTGCCCATTACGGAGGCGTGCCCGAGGTCAAGAGACGGCATACCTGCCGTGAAAGGGCGACAACTTAACGTGCAACAGCGACAGACGATGAGGATGCACATTCCCTTATACTGGCGAAGCGGCAAGCCCAGGCCGCCCGTGACCTCGCGGTGGAGCAGGCTCAGGCAGTTCATGCCCTCGTCGGCCTTCCCCCCAAAGAGGGGGATCTGAAAATGTTCGGTGTCGCGTTCAATACATCCAGCTCCGACGTCAAGCAGATCTGGCTTGACCTCTATCTCAACTTACAGCGCTACTTCTGCAACTACGAGGACGAGGGCAAGGGAAGTGGTGCCCGTGGTCTCTCTAGTCCTATGAATTAGTAGAACATACCAAATTTGGTAGTTCAATGACATATATGATGAATTTCTCTATGTTATGCCCTAGTTTGATATGTCATGTCAAACATTCCAAATTGTTTTAGTCAGATATCATGTATGATGAACTTCCCAATGCTATGTCATAGTTAGATATGTCCAGTATGAACTATGTCGTATGTCTTGTGTAGTTTTGATCCACGTTGCACGCTTGTGTATGAATTTGAATGTTTGGATATGAGGGGGGCAATTGCAGATGCATACAAACGATGGGTGACCGGATGCCTCCCACAGACATATAGGGGTCATATTTGCGCAGTGCAATTGTAGATACTTTTAGAGCATCTACAGTTGGTCTCCCTATTTTGACCAGGCGGGCGACCCGATCAGTGACCGGACGTCTTCCATGGACATATAGGGGTCATATTTGCATAGTGCGATTGTAGATACTTTTAGAGCATCTACAGTCGGCCTCCCTATTTTGACCGGGAGGGCGGCCCGATCAGCGACCGGTCAGTTTTTTCGACCCAACCGGCCTCCTCATACGGCCCTATCCATCCGGGCTGACCAGCACTCCTAATATACATCCCATATATGGGGCGACCCGGACGCACCGAGCCCACCTCGTCCCCACAAAAACCCATCTGGACCAAACCCTAGTCTCCACTCTCTCACTCTCTATTTTGCTCCAGGTCGATTCCCCTCCCTGCAGTTTGTCCCCTCCACTCCCAATGTCGAGCACGAGAAGTGCATCAACCGACGGATCCGGCTATGAGAACGACCCCATCAATTGGGAGGCCCTCGTCCGCGAGGTAGAGGCGGACAACGAGGAGCTCGCCAACCGCATCGTGTTGTAGCGATCGCTGGTGGACAGGGGCGGTAGCTCGAGATCCGCTCTGTCCGTTGTCACCCGGCAACACAGTGCGGACGCCAGCGCTGACCCGTCGTGCAACTCCGCAGCCCACTGGCCCCTCCAAGGCCATCTCCAACCTCTTGGGTGGCTGCTCGGCACGGTCACCCGTGGGTGCTCGTGCCCGCAGCACCGCGGATACGGACTCCCGAATCGAAGGCGTGCACCGCATGCCGTGAGAGGCAGTAGGTGAGGGAGAAGGCGGTTGCGGTGGAGGTAGGTTCCTCTTGCTGGTCCCACGTCCAGTCAGTGGTTGATGTGGAAGAGCAACTTATCGTGGCGGTCCTCTGCCACTCGTTCACCATTGCTTAGACCGCCGCAAGAACGCGAAGGCGCTTCGGCTTGGCATCGAGTTGTCGAAGCGAAAGCCGTCTGGCTGACAAAGTAGTAGGTCCGCGTTGTCCGTCCGATGGACGACATCATCTCCTCCTCCGATGTCTCCGACGACCCCCCCCCCCCCTCCCGCCGCCGACGCCTACACAGAGGGCTATAGCCGTACCTACATCCACAAGGGGAAGGGTTAGCTTGGAAACGGTGAATTCTGACGGCCCTGACTGTCGTTGCTTCCTATTTTAGTTAATTTCTAGTTTTAATCTATGTACGTTTGATTTGACGGACAGTCTATTCTTGTACTATGAACTATGATGCTATGGCCATATATGCATTTTGATCTATACTCGTTTGTTGTTAGCCTATATCATAGAGAGGGGAAAAACAATGGACAACTTCACTGTTGGCCCACCCTGACCCATTGGGCTAGATCTGCCACTATCCGCAAACACATCCAAGGACGTTTAGAGGGCTGGATTTGCAAGATCCGGCCGTAAATGCCCTTAGATAACCTTATACCTTGTTCTAAAAATAATAATAACAATATACCTTCCCCCCCCCCCCCCCCCTCTCTCTAGAAAAAGTAACAATACACCCGTTTCTTGAGAAAAACAATATACCCTTTCCTGCAAAAAAAAAGTAACATTTTTGTTTTGTACTCTATTTTGGCAGCATGCATACATGGGAAGTGGTTCGTAAAATGGACGTGATTTAAAGCCAATTAGCAGTGGGCGATCACTGTCACCCGTCGCACCGAACTGAGCAGAGAGAGAGAGAGAGCCGATCTCTGGAACGGGCGACGAGTCATGTCATCACAAACTAAAGAAGATAGCTTTGCACACGGAGCAAGGCACCCACTCGTAAACACAATGTAGCCGCGCATTTGCATTGCTTTTCCACATCAAAGGCCACCTGAGATGAGATCGAGAGGGAGAGAAGGGTTAGATATTATGTGTGCGCACGGACGTGGACGTGGCGGCTTTATCCAACTCGGATCAAGAGGAACAAGCCGTAGTGAAAAGAGAGAGAGCACCAGAGAGGAGGGGCCTAAAGTTAGTATAGGTAGCAGCAGGAAGCACTCAGTTTATTCGCGCCACGCTAAAAGAGGTAACCAACTTGGTTGGCAACGCGACGCAGAATCTAGTCTAGCTAACAAACGCCGCTCTCGCAGATCCCTCCCTTCGTTCCTTCCCCCCCAAGAGTCAAAACCCTCGAAAAGCCAGGCTCCAACCCCCACCACGCACAGGGCCGGGCCAGGCCGGACGCACATCAGATTCCTTGGAGAAAGAAGAAAGGCAGGGCAGCGGGTGACACCGTGACAGAATCCACTCCTCCCCGAGATTCCAAAGGCCAGCCGGCCGGCCGGGCCCGGATACTGTTTCTCGCCCCCTAGTGCTCCCGCAACTATGGATGGCCCCGGCTGACCCGCGCCCTGCTCGCCAATGCCGGCGAGGCTACATGCCTGCCCGATGAGTCACTCGCGCACATATGCTTTACTTGCATTGCATGGATCCGCCTCCACATGTGGTAGGATGCTACTCCGAGTGTGTGACTGTGCGGGGAGCGGTGGCCGTACTGTGATGGATGCCCATATCCGGCGTAAAAGGAGGAGCGAAGATATGGATTCTGTACTGTGGCCCGAGGAAGGAGGGAGCGGATTCATTCCGAGCCGGGAGCGATCCATGGATGATGGATTCGTATGCGAGATGCGCTTCCCTGTGGCCGCACAGGCGTTTGACGCAACGTCCCTAGTGGTGGCCTTGGCACCAGCACTGCCGCGCGATCCAATTGGGCGAGCTCAGCATAGGGGGGCTCGTGCCCGCGGTGTGCCCCCCTCGTAATTGTTGGGTGGAAAGCTGCATGGATGCTCGTGGCAGATATGCACAAACGCTTGCTGGGTCAGAGCCTTAATCATGGCGCGGAGAAGTGGGGAGCCTGTGGTCCGGCCTTTAAATCATGAGGCACCGGGGACGGGAACAGCTCGAGCGAGTAAAAATGCACTGATAAAGGTTCTACCGTTTGCAGCTGCAGACCTTTTGCGGACTCAAGGGAGCTATTCTTCATCTGGGGCTCTGGGGCAGTGAGAGAGAACATCTTATGTACAGAGAAACCGCCTAACCCAGTTCAAAAGGAAAACCGTGCCCTCCTAAACCTGTTACCGGAGACGAAACCCACTTACACGTTATTGCCATTATCAGTGCCCTCCTAAACCTGTAAACATGGGGGCTATTAGCCCAGCGGAGTACAGCACCTAGGCCACTTCCAAAATTACGTTATGCCATTCGTCATCTGGGTTTCCGGTGAATTAGACCGTGATTTTAGCACCGGAAGGCAGCGGGTCACCTTCCCCTGCCATAGCCATGGTAGATCCCGCCGGCGATGTAGTACCGCTGCCGGCCGCGACCGCCTCTGTTTGAACCGTCCCATGAACCACGCCCGGCCGAGCCGATACTGCCGCCTGCGCTGCTTCCTCCTTGACCCCAGAACCCAGTTTGAAATGCTGATGCGTTGAATTCTTCCTCCTCCCTCTCGTTGTATTCAAGGATTTTCTGCTTGATGTTTTGCTTCTCCTCGAGCAGAGCCGCCTCTTGCTGCTTTGTGCTCTGAACGAGTGAGCAGTCCCCAGGAATGAGCATTTCCCTTGTCTGCTGCTTGTGCCCTTTCTTCACAAGCACCCTGACGCACACCTTGACCTCACTACCGCCCCCAGCATTACCGTTTTCCTCAGCTGTAAGCTCTTCTCCACTCTCTCTTTCAGTGGCTCTCGAGTCCTTTGACCCCTCAACGATTTTCATCGGTACAGTCATATTCAAAGTGGATTTCACCCGTGGCTCCAACTTACGCGACTCCAAGCTTTCCTGTAGAAGGGCCCTCAGCTCCCGATCAAAGTCTTCTTGCTCCTTAGGGTCAACTTGCACCACCTTATGTCTAACCTGGACCCTTTCTTCTTCATCAGAACCAGAAGGCATGGCATCATCGTCATCAACGACCCCATTCCCTGACATGTTATCTGAGTTTTCTTCGTACAGAGAATCTCCATCTTCACTTCCATCGCGATAGATGCTTCTGCTACCTGAATAGCTTTCACTGTCTGCTACTTCTTCGTGGCCCCTGCCATTTTTGTCAGGCCTGTTTGCTGAGCTCTTGCAGCTGGCATCAGAAGCAGCACTTTCGGATTGTTTCGTCTTCTCATTTTCTTCAAGCTCAGCCAGAGCAGAAGCCAACAGTTCTGGAGATGAATACCTAGTCATGTTAGGCCGTAGCTCAGCAAACATGTCCTGCACCAGTTGTAAAGTAAATTAGGAGCTATACTCACTTTAGAGACATCTCTTAATCAGTTAATCTATAGAAGGATAATCACATATACTATGGTCCAGCATGCCATTTGAGTACTGCACAATTTGCTAACCAAATTAAAGCAGTTCAACATGGAAGTAAAAGACTAAGCATAATAAACCGGTCTAAGTAAACAGTTCCATGTCCTCCAACATACTGCACAGGATATCTAAAACAATAATAACAGTGTGCCATAAGTTACAATCGACGCTAAGTTCCTGACTGACTTGTCAACAGCGTATTATTATGAATTGGATAATACCATTTGGCATTCCTAAATGCACATATCTCTCTAGATTTTGCATATTGGTGACAGCCAAAGTACCCCTTGCTTCCATACTAAGTTTGAAGCCAACACACTCAACATTGCAGGTCAAAATGTTGAAATGTCACTACCAACTATATCCAGATAATTTCTCTATCTCTCGGTCACAGCCTGATAGCTATGATGTCCAGAAAAGAGACAAAACAAGCAGAACTGTATTGGCTCACCTTGCACTGGACATTCAACTTGATGTATCAGAACAGTTCTTCTCCACTTACATTGTATCATAACCATATGCTTACATATATTCCCTCCGTTCCTAAATATAAGTCTTTTTAGAGATTCCAATAGAAACTACATACGGATGTATATAGACATATTTAGAGTGTAGATTCACCCATTTTGCTCCGTACGTAGTCCATATTGAAATATCTAAAAAGACTTATATTTAGGAACGGATGGAGTACAATGAAGACTCGACATGCATTTATGCTTTAAAGATGCAACATCTAGTAAGTTGCTGGTGTTTAGAACAACACTAACCTGCACATCAAACTCAACATCAAGTGGCAATGGCCCTTTGTTCAGAATATATCTCTGAAAATGTAGCAAAAATCTGTCAAGCTTTCTTTTTGAAGAGCCTCTATCAAAATAGTGACCACACGTCTGGAGAAGTGTAACAATCATCCTTATCCTGAAGAAATCTTCTGGGGGATCAAGCAGATCTTGCTGCACAGGATAAATCCAAAGGATAAATTCACTTATATGACAAATTACATTGATTCCTTTAAAATAGGTGATTAAGCATGCGCAAGGCATTAGAGAGAAAGAATGAGAATCTAGTAACTTTTTTACATTTGCAACATACTTATCCAGGATCGCAGAAAAGAGATGCAAACCTTTTTTTGGGGAGATTCATAAGGCATACAGTTCGAATTAATAATTATGCATACCAAGCACGTGAAACAATGAATTTAAGAATAAAAATAAGTTGAAGAATAGCACGGGAAAAGGTAGTTATCAAGAACGTTATCATATTTAGAAGAGCATGTGTTTCTTTAAAACATACTAAATTGGAAAAACTTCGCACTGTATAAGCTAGAAAATGGATTGCTGAAATAACAATATAAAGAAAACAAAGTAAAGATAGCTAGTAAGTTGGGATGTGTTTACTCACTTCCAGTGTTCCATGACCAAATACAGTAATAAGGTACAATGTGTCAAATATAACTGATGAATCAATATGCTCGTAGTTATATAGCTCCCCAAGGAATCGCATGTGGGCAAGTTGTCGCTGTTGCATTGCATAGTCATTCAGCTCAAGTCCAACTCTAATCTCTTCTAGAACCTGAATCCAGATACAAGGAAACCACTACATCAGCTAATCCTTTTATAATCAAAGTGTCATTAAAAAAAGGGGATAAAACTTTGTTCTTGATATACTATGTTACTGTTATATATGCGTAATACAAGATTTTTATAATGCTCTACAAAATAACAACATGCTAGTAATCTCAACTAAAAAGACATAATATATCTCAAATACAAAAATATACGAAAATATGGAATACACATGCTAAGCATTTTTTAAAGAACAGTCAGAGCTCAAGGAAAGATAGAAGAAACAAAGTTGAGCACCAAACACAGAGAACGTAAAGAGAGAACGGAGATAGACATACGAGTGCACATGATAGGCTGGAAAACTGGTCCACTATTCATGGTACAACTTTACATGCGATATATAATATTTTTATGTGAAATGTGAAACAAATTCTGCTACCGACTTCTCATGCAATGGTTTACCGTCTCAGCCAAAGTTTTTCCAAACCATCTGTTTCAGCAAGGTAACTCACCTCATCTACCACAGCCACATGAAAATCATCATGATAGTGACTAAGACCAGCAGTTAGAAGAGCAATCAGATGAACTTGGCTATATTTTCCCTTGTGAACCTTGAGAAAACATTTCACCAGGTACTCCTCGCACTCAGCCCAAGGTAACTTGCGTAACTGACGAAGAACATGCTGAACACTTGTTTTATCAAGATCTGAGAAAAGCAGCTTCCTTATGTACTGCATGCATAGAAAGACAATATTAGTTCTTCAATGTAACAATTTATGCACACATAAGTCCGAAAATACCAGAAAGAACAGAAAAGGATAAAAAGACTTACCTGATGCAGAGGTGGCCGGACTTTAGAGACTCTGGCAGATCTTTCTGGTGGTTTGCATAAGTAATAGGCGTTCTCTACAAGTGTGCTGTGGTGTGGATCTAAATTCTTCACATTCTTCAACCTCCTCAGTATTTCCAGCATGTTTGACATGCGAACTGTAGTTCCTTGTGAGAGATAAAGAAAGCGCCCGCAGGTCTCAAGAAGATTGCAGGCCACATCAATGTTATGATGGCTAAAATCATCTAGGCAAGCCTGAAAATGCAAATAATCACAATGACCAAATTAAGTTGGCAGTTGCAAATTGATTGATTTGTGGTGTTGCAAGCTTGCAATATGATAAATTATATCCATTTTGTATGGATGTATGCACGCTAGTCATGCTGCCAACTTCTAAATAAAGATCATGAAGTGAGGGGCATTCAGCGTAGCTACGACTATCTGCCGCGTCGGATCATGGCACCTTCAGCCCATCAACTTTACAAAAGAGATAATGAAGTTGGGGCATTCAGCATAGCAGCAGCCAGCTGTGCATCAATACCAGATAAGGATGTGAAGGGGCAACCGGCCAGGGGAGAGGGTCACATTGGGTAAAGACATCATTCGGCATAGTGGCGACTCAGCCGGATTACAGCACCTTCGACTTGTCAACTTTAAATAAGAATAATGAAGGGCGCATTCCGCAAAACCCTTCAATGCCTAGGGTCTCTCCAGTCCTTCACAAGTGGGAGGATTTGCGCAATTGAGTAGGGTGTGATGCTTTGGCAACTAAAAGGATAAAAGTTAATAAGCACAAATGAGCGTGCAGCTTGGGCCTCACACATAGAAAAGGTCTAATAGTTGTCAGCTGAGCACAAGCTCCCAGCTAGCTCGCAACAAAAGTGGAAAGTTGGGATATGGCCTTACCAGAAGAAAACAGACAGGCGAGAATTTTTCATCGGAGAAAGACAAAATTGATAGTGTGGTCTGAAACCTTCATCCGCAGGAAATGCCATGCCTTTCCATGTGGTCAGAAATTACCCACGTGATCACGGCATGACACATCCACTTGTATCAGTGATTTGGAACATACATAGCTAACTATGTTTCCCAGCCTATCTAGTTAACCTTTGTACTGCCTACCACATTTAGTGAGCTAATTAGTATTCCACGTAGAACAGAACTATTCTGTACCATCCAAAAGGTAGTTAAACAAGAACACAGGGAATTTAAAAACTCAACAGAAGCATAATAAACAGGAAAGCACTAATTCCGTAACTGGATTTATTTGATTTGCTTACCTTCAAACAACTAAAAACAAGGCCTGATGGAGCAATATTGAATTTGCACAATTCCCCAATAAATCTAATATTTCTAATTTTTGTTTCGATTTTGATCTGATCCTGAAAGGAGGAATATAACAGAGAACAATAATTAGTGCTGCAAAGTAGATAACCCTGTTAATTATACTGAATTTGAATTACATATGTCACCACAGAACAATGGAGCGGTAAAAAAATTGAAAGAACCAAAAACATTTTTTCTTACAAGTGCCAAATAAAACAGTGTATTATCGACAACAAGGACCAAGAAATACATGAATACGAGACAAACCTTCTTGTTCATCAAAAAGTTAAACTCTTCTTCAAGCATTGACAAGAGCATACTTGGGAGATCCTTCATGCATGTGGACAAAGTGGCAACTAAACGGGAATAGAAAGGTAACAGTTCCAACGAAGTCCTTGGAACATTGAATAAAGCTCGTGCAAGTTTCTTCCTGTTTGCTTTAGAATTCAGATAGCAAAACTCTACCTGAAAGAATGAATAAATGGAGTTTAAGAATAAGGTGGAACCATCTCAAATGCACAGAAGTATGTAATGCAGTTGACCAGTTGTTATTACCGTCAATTGGTCAATTAGATCTCGGCTCACACATCTTGGCAGCCTCTGAAGCAGGTTGTCCAAACTTGCGCCATCTGTGACTCTTACTTTTTCTCTTTCAATATCTCCTTTTTGATCAGCCTCTTTTTCTTTAGAAATTTCTTTGCCTGTTTTATCTTTTTTTTCTCTATTCTTGGATCCAACATTTGTTTTTCCTTCCAACTGGTGCTCAGGGACAGAAGCTTCAGCATTGTTTTGAACTTCAGTTCCTTGTTCCAATTTATGCTCCTAAAACAAAATTTAGCATATTTGCAACAGATTGGTCAAATAATTTATGAAGATATAAATAAAGTGGGGTCAGGTGCAATGGCCTAGAAAAAATCTAGCAGCTATCATGCAAATATTGCATGCATTCGTCTATCTCAAAAAAGGTACTCCACACTAAAAGGTTAATTAGCATAAGTCATGACAGTAGGGGGGGGACGATGGCAGCATGTGATAAAAAGACAAGGAAGTATGCGGGAGTCACCAAAAGGGAGCAAACTTTCAAGTAAAAGAAAATATGGAAAATTTAGAAGAAAAAGAATGAGCTGGCTACATAGTCAGAAATTACCAACTCGACATGGCAATATTTGATAATTCTGTTCATTAAGACAAATATTATTGAACATTATGTAAGCTCCATTTGACGTCACTGTTTATTATGATAATCTTGTTTGCTTGACCCATTTTTAGGTGTTTGACTAGCTACTTTTGTCAGTCAAATTGCAAATGATTATGTTATTGCATTTGTGTGCCAAAACATATGAGATTAGATGTAATGGTGATCATTGGATAAAATAATTTATCTAGTTTTAGTTTCATTATCACACAGAATTTCGCAAGTTCCTCAAAATAATTTTAAAGATGAGCACACAAAAGCAACCAAAAAATGAGCCTTTATATTGTACAGCACAAATTTCGTGAGTATGAGAGACCCTTCTTACACCAGTTTGTTCGTGAACCTTTCCATGTTGATCTACCAACTTTGGTTCGGCTTCTCCCAGTAGTACACCAGGCACGAATACTCTGCTCAAAAGGATATACATAGGTTCAAAATGATCACATAGTACAATTACTACAGTTCTGCAAACTGTAGACGGAAGTAAAATATAATCAAAACGCAGGGAAACCTGAGATCAGGCAAAGACTCATAAAATGCCTTTGTGTCTTCATCATCCCAGATAGGTTCTACTGCAGAAAAATGTTTCCCGGAAGGGGATAACTCTGACGCCGTAGTTACCCTTGTTGTATGTCCATCATCTGGCATAACAGGAGGTTGCATATCAAGAGCTTCAGCTAAGCTGCAAGAGAACATATTTGAATGTTTCACAAGATATCTGCAAGCAGATGTATATGGTCCAAAAATATGCCAATAAGCTAAACAACAAAGTGAAAAACATAATTGAAGCAACAGTTTATTTATTTTCTCCTCAACAGTTTCTTTTGTTTAAAATATAGAGAAAGCTCAGCCGAACAACAGAGACTGTTAGCCATCTGCAGACTACCATGATAGTGATAGGCACTATATTGACTGCTAAAACTACTAGTTAACTAGTAATTCAGAACCATAGGTTCTTTTTTTTGGTGAACTAGCAAAAGGGCCCGTTGCAACGGGAGAAAAAAAATCCTTATCACCAAAAATAATTTTGCAAAGGAAAATTCGCCGCCCACGTCCTCTAACACAACACCCCACTCGTGTTACGGCTTATTCTCTCTCCATGTATTTGTTGATTGCAATGAATGACAACATATTAGAAACTATAATAATGTAACTAAAGATCAAGTGTCCGCAATATTCTCATAAAATGCAAAAGTTGAAAGGCTATGCTACAAAATATAGTATAAAGTGGAATTAACATCGGGGCTAGATTTGCCAATACAACGAGCAAATGGTGTGCTAATAAGTTTGCCAGGAATATGTTAGAAAAGCGACAAAAGCGCTAGCACATCACTCACAAAACAGGCAAATACAACATATTGTGCAAATTAGCTAATGAATCACCCTCATACCAAAATATAGGGGTCAGAAAACAGGCAGAATATCCACCCCATTATTTAATTCTGTTTTTGTTAGCCCCCGTCACGCATGTCGCCATATCAGGGCTTAATTTCTTTGCCTATTTAATGGGTCTTTCCTTTTTCTCCCATCAACCGTTCATGCAAGTCCCTCTCTTTAATTCCATTTCACCATATTTCTTTTACCCATTTACTGGTTCTTTCCTTTATCTCATTGCCCACCATAATCCCACCAACATGCAAGTCCCTCTTTAATTCCCTTTTTGATAGCCCACCGCCACGCACGATTTTATGGATCTTTCCATTTTGCGATTGCCCTCGTAATGTCCCATCTCGCCTCTGTGTACTGATTTTCTAGTCTGCTTGTTGATTTAGACACGTGCTAACGTACATAAATCGGTAGATTTTGATGTAAAAAATCAATACGGGGCTATTTAGTGCATGAACCGAAATTGCTGCTATGTTGCCTCGCTTAGGCCTTGGGCCGGAAGAAGCAGCCCAAATAGAGGTGAGCTGCATAGCTGGGCCGACCCAAGGCCTATCTCCCCCCTCCTTAACCTAGTGTCAGGGGAGAGCCTCTGCTCGATCCCCATCTCCCCCCGAGCGCCGTCACGTGCAGGAGAGGGCAGCGCCCACTCCCAATCCCCCTCTCTCCCTCGATCCCCTCCCATGGCGCCTACTCATGCTCGCGCACTGACCCACCGCCAACTTCCATTCCGGTGGAGCTCCGCTGCCCTTCTCAGCCCCCTGTTTCTCCTCCTCGCCTCGGCTTCGTGCACCCACGACCCGACCTTCGCGGCCATGGCCGGCAGCCGAGCAGCCCCTGCCAAGCCGCCTCCCGTCTTCCTCGGCTCCGGCCACCTCTACCACGCGCGCGCTCCGGCCACGTGCGCCCACCACCTTGATCCACCGAGCCGCCCTGCTTCCCTCGAAACGTTTTTTCCAGATCCACTAAAACAGGGAGTGCGGGTTTAATAATAAAAAACACAAGGGTATCTTTGCAAAAACGTCGCGATGGTGGACCCGACAAAATCAACGCGTGCTTTATATATATATATATATATATATATATATATATATATATATAGGTAAAGATATACTTGACACTTGGTCCTTTCACCGTATGACCAACACATTAACTTCAGTTTTGTAATAGAAGATAAAGATGAAGGGGCAGTAAAATAAGAGTAAAAAATGAAAGGAACTTCAATTAAGCGAATAAGGTCAACTACTTGTGCAGCTGCATGAGGGATAAATAAATAAGATGGTACATGTCGATAAGGAAGCTCACGATGAAACGCAGCGCAATAACTGATCGAAAGATTTCCGAAGCTTCTCATACAAGGCAGTATTCTCATCACTTAGTTCCCCTTTGACATTTAAAATCTTTGCATTTTCAGACTCCATTGCACGAAGAGACTGCACGGTGGATGTTATGCATGAAACGGCAGCATAATGAACATGCTGAAGCAATAATTGAGCAAAAGATTAGCCTAACAACATTATGTTGGAAAAGGTTTATACCGCATGTTCTGACTGGAGAATTGCAACTGCGGCATCATAGTAAGAGCTCAAGGATTTCTTAAAGAACGTCTTCAGATCATCGGTAATATTGAGGCCCATAAAAAACTGCAGCATATAGAACAAATGCCGTGAGTAGCAACAAGTGGTTAGAACTGTACAATTACCTCATTGTGGAACAGAGCCAGTCACTGAAAGAACTAATTGCACATATCAATGAGCCTAAGAAAAGGTAAACATGTTGCTAATGATGGCACGTCAGCAGAATAATTCAGATTATCATATGCATACATCATTGCGCTATACGAAAAGTTACATTTGGGGGCCTGCAGATTTGCCCATTACTGTGAAGACAGAGACATGTATCATATCTTTTTTCGACATTTTAGGGGGGTTTCTTGATGTCTGCATATACAAGAATGTACCCCGGGCCACAATGAAGATTACTGAATTACTACAGACAGATCACCTCTACCATTTTCTTTATGATCAGCTACTACACAATGAAACTAAAATTTGGCTGACCTCATCATAAGCTTCTTGCCCATGTTTTTGTAATCCAAGAAAATGCTTTCCTTGGCGAGCAAAACTAGCAAGGAGAGTCAAATTTGTCTGAGTTGTTTCACGGTCCTTCAAATGCTCCACCGACGTCAGATCCTTTATAATGTTTATGAAAGTACTAGCATCTTCAACAATTCCAACAAAATACAATTCCATAAGAAGCTTCAGTGTGCTTCTTTTCTTCATGGCCCTTGAGTTCTTATCTGGATCTATATCATCTCCAGCTTTCCCTGGAAAGAAGGCTTTCAGCAGTCCTTGAATAAGGCAAGGAGAGAAGTCCTTGTACCTTTGGTGAAGCAGCGAGCAAATCTGCAACAAATAAGATTAACAGACAAGTATTCCATCATATGAATTTCACATCCACACATGTAACACATTTGAGAAAATGAGTTTTGTCAAATTTATTAATCATTTGGAGATCAAGGGAATAGTGCAAATAGTAACATGGGCTACATGCCAATAAATAAAAATAAAGTAAAGAAGTTCATATGCAATGATGTGCAAATCAGATATAGGTAAAGATACACATTAATAACTGGGGGGAATAATGAGACTGAACAAATTTAGAATATATCCACCAGATAAGGAAAACATTGTACATGTATCGGTGGTTGCTCCCACTATCTCAACCATGAAACAATGCCTTCAGATCTGTGCACATTCTCTCACCCTACTAGAAACGTAGTGTGACAGAATGCGCACAGATCTAAGGGCACATTTCGCGACTGAGGTAGTGGGAGCATCCATCCATACAAGCACAAACCCACTCATGGACAGGAGATTCTGTAATCAACAGAAACAACTGATTTAAGACATGGTAGAAAGTTTATATAATCAAATATGGTGAGCAGGGATGTGAGACAGAACCTAAGAATGCATTAAGAGTTTAAGACTAGGAGGTACTGTAACTACTATACCTGAACAGCAGCTTGTATATCAGCAGAACGAAGTTTGGCCTCACAAATGTAAGAAACTGCTTCACTGACAAATTTGCTTAGATTTACACTTTTCAATTCTTCCATCAAGCCATCCTTTTGTTCATCGTTTATCGCTTTGAGCTTCTTGATAACTGCTGTGTTGCGCTTAATACTGGAATCAAGAGTTCTCAGGTGACTTGCATCTAAAATGAATGATTGACCACGTCATAATTATGTATTCCATGTATAAAGATTGAAACTTGTACATTCAAGACTCAGGTGAGAAAAACATCCGGAAAAGAATAGATAGAGAAAAAAACAGACATAATGAACACAGTTCCAGCAGGCAGGCACATTAGGTTGTTTGTACAACCACATGGAAAGTTGTGTCACTATAAGCTATAGGGATCAATGAACGCTTGGTCCAAAAGAATTCCATGCTCTTTAACAAGGATGCTAGCCAACGAGAAAACTGAAAAACAATTTGATTTCTAAACTTACACGTGTGAACTAGCTACCAAAGCAAAGCATGGTTCACATTCCAAACCTTGATTTTTTAGGATGTGTGGGTATGTATGAATAACTCTAAACACTGCCCTGCCTCTAAGAAGCTCCATTTCATTATTTTTAGTATTACCACCTACATGTTTAATGGATATGTATCACTGAGTTGCAAATTAAGTCTAAATGAATGTGCTACTGATTTAGTCCTAGGAAGATTCAAGTATCGCAATAAACTTTTCTTGCACATAGTAGGAACCAACTCATCTACCTACCAAGTTCTGCAACATCAAGATCTTATGAACTTCGTTTAGATAGGACGTAACACTTTAATATGTGAATTTCAATTCGTCCTGGTTAGACTAAGCAAATCACTGGAACTTCCGTTAAATAGGCATTACTCGAAGAACAATAGAAGTACCGGGCCTCTCAGGGTTTAGGTTACTCTGGCGGAGAGCCGTCTTTACGTCAATAAGCTTCTTGTATTCTTCAAGACGGACCACCTACAAACAATCAACATTTAGAACAAATCAGAAACTTTGAACTTGAAGAAGTACAAAGATTGCAGCATATACAATGACCAATTAATTCTACCCAGGCTTTTAAAGATGCGCGAGAGAAAAGAAGCTAAGTGCACAAGGCCATTTATTCAATTGGTGTAATGTTGCCAAAACATTTTTCCTTGATTTAAAATGCACTTGGCATCTTCTTAAAAGCATTTGGGCAGCTTGCTCACGGTGACATGGGAATAAAGAGGCAATAGGAGAGAGTTTACACCAAATAATGCCAAGCAACTACCCTTAATCACTTTGTCTTGAACCTGACACAACTGTAATACTTTCAAAGGTGGGCTCTACATAGGGTGTACCCTACCTTTTGTTAACTATTGTTAGCCAAGCACGAGAAGCTTAATCAATTTAGACTACAGGGGTACTGCAGTATCATATATAAAGAGGTTAATGATATTATGAAATTCAAATACACCATCACTACAGAATAACAATCCTCACAACTTTTAAAATCATTTACTCACAAGATATCGAGGTAACCCAAAATTCTGCAGAATACAGACATAGTGAAACATACTGACGATAGTAACACTGTGAAAGGACAGGAATTATTAAGTTTTAACTACAAAGTTGGAACACCAGTAAAATATCAGGCAGGCGGTTACACAATTTGAGGCTACTCATTTCATATCATTGTTACTTGAGTTCTACCATTCTCACCTCATTGTTATGATGCCCCTCTTCATCTTGCTTTTTCCCCTCGTGGCTCTCATTTTCCATGTGCTCCATTCCTCTTCTCCGCAAGCCAAATGTGGACAATCACGCCAAGCTGCCAAGCAAATTCAAAATGGCACGTCAGCACTAAATATTTTGCTGGAACCTCAATTACAGAACGACAATCTCTGGATTAGAAAGAACATAAGCACACGAAAACAAATTATCGGGGTATAAACCCTAGAGATAATACAGCACAGAGCTCGCCTGATGCTCTGCTAGAAACCTAACGGAGGTAACTGGAATTAATGCGTAACGGCCGGCACTAAGGGGCGGATCTAGATGGTGCGCAACCGACTAAATTCGTGGGGGCTGGACATTAAAAAAAAAAGGCTGATACCTTAAAAACCAATGTCCAGCATGACGAACGGCGTGCGGGAGCGGAGACACCAGGGCCGTGAGGCAGGACGGGAACGGCGGTGGCGGCGACGCGCGTGAGATGAGCAGGGGGTGTGGGGGCTGAGGCGTCGGCGGTGGCCTCTAGGCACGGCACGGCGGCAGCTCTAGGGCACGGCGGTGACACCTGGGAGCAGGAGAGATTTTGTGGGGGGTTCAGTTTGGAGCTTTGGATTTGGGAGAGGCCGTGAGGGGAGAGGGAGAAAGAAACAGGACGATGGAGACGTGGAGGGGTGGGATTTCGACTGTCGCCGACTCGATGGCCCTTTTTTTCAGAAAAATCACTCGATGGCATACCTTTTTTTTAGCAAACTCTCGATGGCATACCCGACCTGACCGACCATACGACATTTCTCTCCCTAATAATAATAATACGACATTTCTCTCCCTAATAACAATAATAATCTCTCCCTATATATAATAATAATAATATAATAATAATAATCTATCCCTATCCCTATCCCTATCCCTATTTCCCTATTTTATTTTAATAATAAAGCACGGATTGACTCCGTGAGTTCACCGTCACAATACACTTCCGTCCAGTCGTAATACGCTTTTACGATTTGTATAGACAAAATCGTTATAAACGAGGTGGTACTAATAGCATATTCGTCTGACCTGATTCGTTTTCCATATCGTTGGAGTTTGCACCGCCTGGGCCGAGCTCGTGCGTCGCGCACTTATCCTGGCCCAATGCGCCACCTAGGCCGAGCTCGTGCGCCACCCACCTATCCTGGCCCATTTAAGACACATCGAAGCAAAAATATTGCTGGCGCAAAGAATCAAACACACAATACGCTTCCGTCCAGTCGTAATACGCTTTTACGATTTGTATAGACAAAATCGTTATAAACGAGGTGGTACTAATAGCATATCCGTCCGACCTGATTCGTTTTCCATATCGCTGGAGTTTGCACCGCCTGGGCCGAGCTCGTGCGTCGCGCACTTATCCTGGCCCAATGCGCCACCTGGGCCGAGCTCGTGCGCCACCCACCTATCCTGGCCCATTTAAGACACATCGAAGCAAAAATATTGCTGGCGCAAAGAATCGAACACACAACCTCATGCTGAATAACTAGCGTCACTACCATTGGGCTGGCTGTGGTGGGTTGATCATTAGCAGCGTTGCTGTGAATAAGGGAGCTGTCTCGGGGATTTTGTTGCACCGCTGCTGGATCTGCTATGAGGAAGGGAGCTCTCTAGGTAAGGGTTTTTGGTCTATTTGCTTTTTTTAATGGTTACATCTATCGGAAGCTGTTGAATGTTGCTATGTGTACTATCAATTACAAAAAAAAAAGAATACTGAATGAGCACCGATTATATTTACTTGCTGTTGTTTGTCGTTACTATCATAGTTTAATGTTCATGCCATTAAATATTTCTTAACAGAGAAGGTAATTGGAGCACACTAGGGCTTGCTGACAACTAAGATATTCCTCAATCTGGATGTCACCGATGTCATTGCTGAGATACAGAGGGGATACCGGGAGTCGAAGGGATGAAGAGTAGAGAGAATGAGAAATTACAATGGAATCAAAATATATACTTTTTTTAATGGTGCAATTGGTTGGATTTTGAAATGTGTATTTCCTTAAAATTGAAAGACACTTTTTTGTCCCGTTGCAACGCATTACGCAGAAGAAGGGAGGATTTGTCAAAGTTGACTAGAAGAAGGTGCGCCTCGAGCAAGTTGGTGAAATGAACAAAATCAAACAATTCTCGCTAAATTTAAATCCACACCAAAAGTTACCCCCGTTGCAACGCACAGGCATCTGTGCTAGTCTCTCCCTAATAATAAAGCACAGATTGGGTCTCCGGATTCACCGTCACAATACGCTTTCTTCCTGTGAATTTACGTTTTCGGTTTGAATTTAAACGTATAAGCGAGGTGGTACTAAATTTCGTCCTCCAGTTTCGTTTTCACAGCTTCGTATCCGATGGGCCAGAAAATTTGCTATGGGCCACGGGCCGCCGCCTACCCGGCTCCAGCCGAACGCGCGCCGGCCGCTCGGCGGCGGGTTCAGCCTCGGCGTGGACCTGGGCGCCACACGCACAGGGCTGGCCATCGCCCGTGGCATCACCCACCCTCTTTGGTATGTGATCGATACCGTAAAAGTCTCTATAGTCTTTCAAAAATCAATCATTAGTCCTGACTAGATGCGCTTTCCTCAGAAATTATCCGTGTGGAACATGAGTTGGAGTCAAACTTCACCTTCCTCGCCGCCTTTGCTACCCTCCAATAAATATCGGTTCCCAGAAAGAAGGGAGTAGAGGAGAAGCGGACGAGGATGCGTCCGCCGAGATCCCAGTGTAAATTTTATCAAACGTAGGTGCCCCTCCTGCCTAGCGGAGCTCTGAGCCGAGCGCGCCGTGCGTGACGGCACCCTTCTTCCCGACCGTCTCGGCACACCACAGGCCGCCGCCGCGTACCTCATGCCTCCTCCTCTCTCGACTGTGCTGCCGCCCCGGCTACTCGCGCGCCCGTTGCCGCTTGCTCCTGCGCGCCACCGTCAGGCCCGCCTGCGCGCCACCGCATCTTCTTTGACAGCAACTGGACGCGTCCTTCTAGCACACGGGCAGCGCATCTCCATCCGGCCATGAGCATGTCGCTTCTTTTCTGCCGCCTGTTTGCCATGTCCATCGTCAACTGCGAACCACATCTACCGGTGCCCCTTTTGCCTGTCAAAGCTCAGTCCGGACGGAGAAGACCAGCCATGGCGAGGTGGCAGTAACCATGGCGTCAGCTACGGGTCCTAATCAGAGGGGGAAACAAAGGGAAAAGCTACGGGGACTCACGGTGAACCCGACGGCGAGGTCGGTGAGGCCGGGGAAGCAGCAACGGCAAGGTAATCGACGACGAACGACGATACTCGGACTTGGAGTTGGAAGATGATGGCGAGTCCTTCGGGGTGAATTCGGTCGAGTCCTTGCGCGGGGAAGGAGATCTCAAGGTTGCGGACCTCCTGGACAAGGTTGTTCGTTGCGAGGAAGCCGGTGGCCGTGTGTGCTGCGCGCCGGTGGCCATGCATGCTCTGCTTGTGCCTGCCCGCACCCAGCCGTGCGTGCGCTGGTCCTCCCGTGGGCTGCAATTTGCACCATGACTCGCTGAGCTTGACCCGTCGGTCCTAGCTCCAGCTGCACCGTGGCCCGTGGAGTTCAGCGCCAACCGCATCAGCCATCATACGAAGCTGCTACTGCTGCTCTTGCGCTCTAATTTTCTTGTATTCTTAAGCAAAACTAATGAGGAGAGAGAGAGAGAGTATCGGTAGGCACGTGTGTGGTGGAAAGAAATCAATGATTTTTATAGTAAAATATAATTGCTTTCCTATTGCAGCACGGCGCTGGAGCATGGCAAGAGCGGCGCGGCACGGCGCGATGCTGGAGACGGGCTCGGGACGGGGAGAGAGATGAGAGAGATACAGGCCCAGTACCGGGTGCTGTAGGCGCCCGTTTGCAGAATACACGTTAACGGGCGCCTGCAGTGCCAAATAGGATTTGCTTTTGACGCATTCTGTGTTAAAAAGACGTCCGTTCACATAGGAATCGAGCGACTGGGCCGGTCTATTTGGATTGACCTCGCGCGAGAGGTCAGGCGACAAATGCATAAAAAGAAAAAAGCGAGCCGTCTGGGATTCAAACTGTGGACCTCCACTTTATTCACCCGACAAGCTAGCCACCGCACCAACTAAAGCTTTTGTGACATACCTATGGGGTGAATACAAATGAACTGAAAACCGAAATACATGCATATTTCTTCTACAGTATATATTTTCACGGCAGCCGATTTCAAAGAGTTTATTCATCCCATCATGCCTGGCGTTGTGTCGTGGAATGAAAGGGGGTCTTGAGCAATTGGGTTAGGGAAGTGTGGGTTTTTTTCACCCGATGCAACGCACGGGCGTTTGTGCTAGTCTATCCCTAATAATAAAGCACGGATTGACTCCGTGGGTTCACCGTCACAATACGCTTTCTTTCTGTAAATTTACGCTTTCAGTTTGAATTTAAGACATATACACGAGGTGGTACTAATGTTGCCATCGGTATAGGTTCGATAAATTACGTTTTTCTACCGTCATGGGCTTTGCCCCACATGGGCCGAGATTGTGAGCAACGACAGCGCAGCGCAAAAATTAGTTGATTTTCATGGGGATCGAACTCACGACCTGTTGTTTTCATCTCAACGTGCAAAACCGACTGGGCTAAAGCCATGCATGTGTAGGTCATGAATTCCTTGTATGTTTTCCTATCGTCATGGGCTTTGCCCCACATGGGCCTAGATTGTGAGCAACGACTTTGCCCTTGCATATGGGCCGAGATTGTAGAGGAGCGCAGCGCAAAAATTAGTTGATTTTCATGGGGAGCGAACTCATGACCTGCTGTTTCATCTCAACGTGCACAACCGACTGGGCTAAAGCCGTGCATGTGTTAGGTTATGAATTTATTGAAAAATAAGCATAGCTGCCCTAAGAATCTAAGAAATAAATGATTATCGGCAATTAGAAAGACAAGAAAGGAAGGAATAACGCCGAGAAAAAAAAGGCAAATGAAGAAGTTGACTCCACGGGAAGGCAATGATTTAATTAGTGCAGCTTGATTGCTTTCCTACTTACACCGTCACAATACGTTTTCTTTCTGTAAATTTACGCTTTCAGTTTGAATTTAAGACATATACACGAGGTGGTACTAATGTTGCCATCGGTATAGGTTCGATAAATTACATTTTTCTACCGTCATGGGCTTTGCCCCACGTGGGCCGAGATTGTGAGCAACGACAGCGCAGCGCAAAAATTAGTTGATTTTCATGGGGATCGAACTCACGACCTGTTGTTTTCATCTCAACGTGCAAAACCGACTGGGCTAAAGCCATGCATGTGTAGGTTATGAATTCCTCGTATGTTTTCCTATCGTCATGGGCTTTGCCCCACATGGGCCTAGATTTTGAGCAACGACTTTGCCCTTGCATATGGGCCGAGATTGTAGAGGAGCGCAGCGCAAAAATTAGTTGATTTTCATGGGGAGCGAACTCATGACCTGCTGTTTCATCTCAACGTGCACAACTGACTGGGCTAAAGCTGTGCATGTGTTAGGTTATGAATTTATTGAAAAATAAGCATAGCTGCCCCAAGAATCTAAGAAATAAATGATTATCGGCAATTAGAAAGACAAGAAAGGAAGGAATAACGCCGAGAAAAAAAAGGCAAATGAAGAAGTTGACTCCACGGGAAGGCAATGATTTAATTAGTGCAGCTTGATTGCTTTCCTACTTAAAAGCGGAGATGCAGATCTAAAAAAAGCAACATGCACGCAGGGATAATTATTGTCGCTGATTGCCTTCCTACTTAAAAAGCGGGCATATATATGCATGTCATAAAATTAATTAGTAGGAAATCCAACATTAAATTATTTTATTTTATACTTGAACTTTATGTTATTAATATTTTTAGATAAATTCAAGATTTTTAATTGTACAATTTTGAACAAAAGTTTCTAAGTTCCATAATTTTCTTCCTCGGTTCCTGATTTTAGCTAATTTTCTTTTTTTTCTTTTAGTGAAACTCTGGCAGACACGACGACAATTACATTATGTTTACACTATCATAAGAACAATCATTAGAGAGGAAAGTAACCTTTTTTGGCGGGGTGAGAAACCATATTTGTGACTTTTTAAGATATGGAGTGAACTGGATTTGTTTTTTCAATTTTTTTGCCTTCCTCTATCGATATAGATATATAATTTGTCACAGTTGTGCACAAGAGGGGGGATTTGTCAAAGGTGACTAGAAGAAGGTGCGCCTCGAGCAAGTTGATGAAATGAACAAAATCGATCAATTCTCACTAAATTTGAATCCACACCAAAAGTTACTTCCGTTGCAACGCACGGGCATCTGTGCTAGTAATAATAAAGCACGGATTGGGTCTCCGGGTTCACCGTCACGACGCTTTTTCAAAAAGGTCCCTGTCGCTTTTGATAATTAACCCGCGCTACAGTACTTAAGTGGTAAACAGAGGAAAAACGTTTCATGTGTTTGGGCTTGGGACTCGCTTGGCCTTCAGGGAAAAAAATAGCATGGCAGCTGTCCTCTCCTCTCGCAGAGCAAAGACAGTCCTTCCTGGGACTGACGCACGGCACCGCCGCCATGAATCCCGCCGCCACGCAGCAGCGGCGGTCTACCTCTCCACCTACCCTCCAAAGGCAGCCATTGTTGCCTGTTCTTCCCTCCTCACCCACCCCAACTCATCACCCCGTGATGTATTTGGTATCTCCCGATCGCCATCGGGGTAGGTAGGAGCGGCGGTGAGGTTTCCGTGGGGAAGGCGAAGAAGGAAAGAAGAAAGGGACTAAGAGAAAGTGAGCAATGAATCAATTCATCATAGCTATCGTTCTGACGCACACCTCCGGGTTATATCCTCCCGGCCACTTACAGCTCTCACACTCCAAGGCCCAACGACACGGCCCAACACTTGCTAATAACCCAGGCTAGGCCCAAACACACTCCTCTACTACTCTCTATTTCCTCCCGACGGCATGCCTGCATGAGTTGAAGCCATGGTGCCGACAGTGCTCCTCCTCAAGAACCAGCTTGTCCCCAAGTGGTGCCATTGGATAATGCGACGCAAGGCATCATAATCTTCCCAAGTTGTTTGCCGATGTCGGCAAGGCGCACCATTGCACCAAAATCGCAAGTGGGCATTGTTGCCCTTTTAACCAATCGTCTGTCGAGAATTTCTTGAGTTGCGTGTCCGAACGGACAAATCCACGAGTTGGTATTGTATGGAAGACCGGGGTGTGGTCAGTACATGCTCTTTCGGTTGAGAGACATGGAATCTTGGGTGAATCGAGCTTCATCGGGTAGTGTAATTTGTATGCTGTTGGTCCAATTCTTTCGAGGATTTCAAAAGGACCAAAGAACTTGAGGGCCAATTTTGGACAAGGCTGTTGCCCTTGAATGTTGAGCATAGGGTTGTAACTTGAGGTACACCTTGTCGCCAACCTGAAACTCTCTTTCACTTCTTTCTTTGGTCAACATAATGTTTGATCTGATGCGAGCTCTCAAGAGATGTTCTTTGAGCTGATCACGGTGTGCTTGATTTTCAAGAATCCACTGTTGCACATCATGGTGTGGAGAAGAGGAGGTCACAGTGAAATGTACCATAATGAGGTTCATGTCCATAGAGAGCTTTATAATGAGAGCAACCCAAAGAGGTGTGGTGGTTGGTGTTATACCAGAATTCCGCCACAGAAAGCCACGATTGCCATTGTCTAGGTTGGTCATGCACAGCACATCTCAAATACATTTCTAGACATTGATTCACCCTTTCGCTTTGTACATCAGTTTGTGGGTGATAGGCCGTGCTCATCAAGAGTTTAGTGCCCCATAATTTGAACAACTCTTTCCAAAAAACACTAGTGAAGATTTTGTCTCATGCGAGATAATAGTTTTGGGAGGGCCATGTAGTTTGACCACTTGATCCAGAAATGCTCTTGCTACTACGGGAGCGGTGAATGGATGCTTGAGTGGGATAAAATGACTGTATTTTGTAAACACATCGACCACCACAAGGATAGAGGAGTAACCATTTGATTTAGGCGGTCCCTCAATGAAATCCATTGTAATGTCCAGCCAAGGCCCCCGAGGCATGTGCAATGGATGTAACAAGCCGGAGATCTGCAATGTTCATGCTTAGCTTGTCGACAGACTCCACATTGTTTGACAAAGTCTTGAACATCTTGTTTCAGATTTGTCCAGTGAGCAGTTTCTTGACCGTGATAAGTTGCTTGAATTCCAGAGTGTCCCCTCTCTTTGGAGTGAAAGTTAGCAATAACCTTAGTTTTGAGGGCTGTATTGGCCCCTAGCCAAATCCTTCCTTGATAGTGAATAATGCCCTCTTGCATTGTAGCCATCCGAGGCTCAAGAAAGGGCCAATTCTGCGAAGTTGTTGTGCTTCCTTGTCCTTGTATATGAATTTAAAACTTCATGCATCCACGCTGGTGAGTGTGGGAAATTAATCAGTGGCCGAAGATGACCCACCTGGACAAAGCATCGCACCACATTCTCCACTCCTTTCTTATCTGAAATTTGAATTCCAATCCTACCAGGTTTGTCATTGCTTTTCTTTGTAATTCAGTTGAAAGCACTTGATCCCCGGTGACAAAGACTCGTGATCCGTCTTAATAATGAAAGGTCCCTGCTCAAATAGGCTCTCCATTTCTCCACAGCCATGATAATAGCCAAAATTATTTCTCATAAATGGAGAGTCATTGGTTTCAAGACACTCAAAGCCAATGCCCGTTGCACAAGCATCTGTCTCTATAGTGAATTGTTTAGAGAAGTCGTAAAAGCAAGACGGAGTAGAGGTCATGGCCTTTTGAGAGCTTGAAAGCTAGGTTGGCCTCCTCACTCCATTGAAAAGCTTTCTTCGAAGCAAGGTTGTTAGTGGTCCGCCAAGACTCCATAGCCCTTCACAAACTTTCTGTAGTAACCAGTCAGCCCCAAGAACCCTCGCAGCTTAGTTGGGTTAGTTGGCACTGGCCACTTAACCATAGCCTCTGTCTTGGCTGGGTCTGTGGCCACCCCTTTGTCAGAGATGATATGGCCCAAATATTCCAACTGAGACTGAGCAAAGGAGCATAAAATTGATGCTCCCTGAGCAGTTGAAACACCACCCTTAAGTGCTCCTTATGCTCTTCCAGAGTGTGACTGAAGACTAGAATATCATCCATAAAGGCGAGCACAAACTTCCTAATATACGGTGCAAACAGATAATTCATGACACCTTTGGAATGTGGATGGGGCCATTGCCAAACCAAAAGGCATGACCTTAAATTGGTATTGTCCCGGATGTGTCTTAAAGGCGATCTTGAACTCATCTTGAGGAACCATTCTAATTTGATGGTACCCGGCCTTTAGATCTATCTTGGAAAAATAGGCTGTGCCAGCCAACTCATCCAATAGTTCTTCCACAATTGGCATAGGAAATCTGTTCTTCATAGTGATAGCATTTAATTTTCTGTAATCAATGCAAAATCTCCATGAACCATCCTTCTTTTTCACCAATAGAACAGGGGATGCAAAGGGACTCTGCTAGGTGTGATTAGTCCACTTTAAGCATTTCCTCCACTTGCCTCTCTATCTCATCTTTACGAGAGGTGAGTATCGATAAGGCCTAGAATTAATCTGGTGAGCATCGAGGATAAGATGGATTGCATGGTCAAAATCGTGGGAGGGAGAGTCTTGGGCTCTTGAAATATGTCGATATTCAAGAATGAGTCTTGTATAGGTTCGGGAGGGCTCTTGAAGTTGGACTTTCCTTAGGCATAAGCACAAGATGGCCCATATATCATTTCCTTTCTCCCATTTCAACACTTGATCAACTGACATTCTCTGTAACGCTGTTGGTTCCTGAGTCTGAATGCCCTTCAATTTTATTTCTGTGCCTTTGTAAAGAAATTGAACCCACTTTTCCTTCCAATGGCAAGTCATAGGACTCCATTGTTCGAGCCAATCCATTCCCAGGATTATGTCATGTCCTCCTAACTCCACCACTTTCAGTGGGTAACTGAAAGTGTTGCCCTGTATCCACCAAGTGAGTTCTGGAAGTTCAGCTTTTCAAGGTAACACATCCCCATTAGCTACTTTAACTGACAGAGCAGTCTGCAGAGATTGTGGCTGCAGTTTCAATCTGTCCAGGATAGCTTCATCAATGAAACTATGTGTACTGCCGGAGTCAAGGAGAATAATCACAACTTGATTTCCCACCATTGCTCTCAATCGAATTGTTTTGGGATGATCTGCACCGGAGAGAGCATTGACAGATATGAGAGCTCTTCTTCGATCGCTTCTGCATAGCAATGGCGCCCAACACGGCGTCGGTATTCGGTCAAGATCGAGTCGATCCGACTATGGCATTTGCTTGAGCCGCGCTGGTTTAGCACAAGCTGTGACTGGGCAAACTTCTCCCCACACCCAAAGCAGAGACCATTTGCACGACGGTACTCTTTCGGTTGTCGTGCACGCCAGATATCCCCGAGGCTTGCCCCCTGCTGTCGAGTTTAGTGACTTTGGATTTTGAAGCTGTCGTGGTGCCCGAGCTCAAGCGAGTTCCTTCTTGCACGGATGCAAATCTTGCATTGCTGCCATCGTGAGTGGAAATCGGATCTCCACCGCCCACGCAATTCTTCTTTTAATCCTAAAATAAACCGTGTGACCAAGAAGGTATCAGCGATAGCGAGGTCATACACCGCACTTTGATAGACTAAGCGAAGGAAACTTCTCTTGTATTCATCAACGGTGCTTTCTGTTTCAACATCAATGATGCTTTCATCTTATCCGGTGATGGTGAGCATCAAACTCTCGATGATGACCTCTTTGAATCGACGCCATTCCACCCATCCCACCTCCTGTTTGTATGTGAGATACCAATGTGCAAGCATCACCTCCCAAGTGCTGAGTAGGCGATGTTACCTTGAAGTTCTCCGGATGTCATAGAGCGGGAAGAATGACTCTGACCCTCGATCCAAATGCGAACATCGTCTCCTTCAAATCGTGGGAAGTCCATTTTGGCATCCATGGCTGCGTGTGATTTTGTCCTCCGGGTCCGACCCTCCCGCGTCCGGATCCGGTTGAGTGAGGATCTAGTTTGCGGCGCGCGGGAACTTGTAAGGCGGAGGCGGGGATGCGGAGGTGGCGAGGCAGCAACGCCTCTGTCGCGTCGCGGTGAGGCGGTCTCTTCGCCGCCTTGGCCCCCTTGGCCACTGAAACTTGCTCTTGGCGCACATCCGCGATCGAGCTCATCGTGAGGTTCACCTTTGCTTGTACTGCGTCGATCCGGCCAGCTTGTTCCTCCATCTTCTTATCGATCTCCTCCAGCCGCGATGAGATTGCGTCAATCCCCTCAATTTTGTCCCGCACAAATTTGAGGGCCTCCAACTCCTTCATCAATCTCTCCTCAAACGCCTCCATGGCCGAAATCACTTGCCTCGATTGCACACTCGGCTTGGACGGCGCCGTTGCTGCTCCCGCCCCGAATCCGCGAACCCACTTCTGGATTTACACAGATCAAACCCGAGGGCGTTCTGCAACCTTCCGCAGGATTTACCAGCTAGATCAAGAGATTAGGGAAGCGCAAACGGGTCAGACCAAGCTCTGAATACCTACTGTGATGTACTGGGATCTCCCGATCTCCATCGGGGTAGGTAGGAGCGAGCAGGTGAGGTTTCCGTGGGGAAGGGGAAGAAGGAAAGAAGAAAGGGGATGGAAGAGAAAGTGAGCGGTGAATCAATTCATCATAGCTGTCGTTTACAGACGCACACCTCCAGGTTATATCCTCCTGGCCACTTACATGCTCTCACACTCCAAGGCCCAACGACACGGCCCAACACTTGCTAATAACCCTGGGCTAGGCCCAAACACACTCCCTCTACTACTGTTTATTTCTTCCTGACGGCATGCCTGCAGTAGTTGAAGCCATGGTGCTGACACACCCCTAGCCTCCTTCGCCTCAAGGCGGACGTCTCCGATTTGGATAGGATTCCATGGCGTGTTCACGCCGCCACGCGCAGTCGGTCTTCCTCTCCAGCTACCCTCCAGCAGTGTGGTCGTTGCCCTGCTCTTCCCCTCCTCCCCCGCCCCAACTCCTCACCCCCAGCCTCCTCCGCCTCAGAGGTGGACGTCTCCAATTTGGAGCTCAAGTACTGCCTCCCCGGCACCTCCATCCCCATGTACGTCCTCCCGTCAGGTGTGTACAAATTTAAGATCTAGAATTAAAGGATTCTAAGGTTGAATAGAAGGAGGAAGAGAAAGAATGGGTAGCAATTTGTTCGGGGATTTCATTTTTGTACCAACCTCTGAGATCCCTTCTCTGCCATAGGTTTGGATGCTTGCAGATTTGGATTGGGGTGCAACAGAGATGAGGAAGGACAAAGCACGAACAGGTCAAGTGAGAGAACGGATATGAACACCACAACCCTTTCAGGTGGGATTGCCATATTCTATGCTCATATTCAAAGTATCATCTAATGTTTGGCCAAAGGCTCCATATGTAATTTGATCTTGGATTTCTAGATCGCTAACCACATGTGCCATTTGATTTCAGAGTATCTATTAATTTTTCCTGTTCTTCAGATCATTGAGAGGTAGTTTGGTTTGCCATGGTTTTTGCAGGGGACGTTGGCTGATCAGGATACCCAATTCTCAAACAAGCATCCTGAGATGCTCTAGATATGGAAGTTCACCCCCAAGCTCGACCAACAAGTTTTTTGGTTCATGTTCAATGGGAGGTGAAGAGTGTCGAGCGGGTATTGATGCAGGTCCAAGGTAAACTCTATTTTGCTTCTTTTATTGTGTTTAGATAAACATGTCAAAGGTGCAGATGGACATGATGAAGCCGTGAATTGTCACACAGGTCACTGAGCTTCTTGGGTTTGACAAACTACCTAACTGCTATTAACATGAATTTAGTTTCATCTGAACTAAGAGGACCACATGTGCTTCTCTAACAAAGAATTACTCATTTGTTGTTCTTTTGCACTGTTGAGTTTTGTTCAAATTGGTGTGAATGCGACCTCTTTGTCATGTTAGATAAGCCTTTCTGTATCACATGGATGTGACCTGTAGTATGGTGTACAAAAGTGATGAAAGGTATTCATTGGAATTAAATTTCTGCAGCTGTACTTTTGTGTCATCTCCCTCATGCAGATATATATGTATATATACTAGCAGACTAGCACATAAATTATTTACATCAAAACTGAGACGTATCTATTTATGATGAAGGCATTTTTTTCTTTATATTCAGCAGTACCTCTTGCTGCTATAAAGAAAGTAGAAACATGGTTGATAAATAATCAGATTGTTCTGCCCATTTTTCATTTCACAATCCATTACAACTGCTATGTCCTTGCAATCATACCATTACACATGAAGCTTCCTAGATCTGGAACCCAACCAAAGAACAATCAAGTTTGATTCGTGCTCTTATTGGGCCTCGCTGCGACGCTGATGTTTTTGGGCCAAGTTGTGCAGAATCTACTCATGCTTATAAAACAAGTTTGTTAACAGATTAAATAGTCCCACCTTGCTTCTTACACCTAATTCCATCAAGTTAAAAAAAACTAATTCTATCAATTTATATATGCCTGGGGATTGTTGGCTGCGAAACGAAAAATCTTGGCAGGCTTAAATAAAAGGGGTCGTGGGCTGCGAATCAAAAAACCCCGGTTAGTATAAATAAAGGAAATTGTGGGCTCTGAAGTGAAAAATTCCAGTTGACATAAATAAAGGGGATTGTGGGCTACGAAACGAATATCTCAATTGAGCAGGATTGTTGTATGCTAAACGAAAAATAAGCAAAGGCCTCCCAGTTGGCATAAATAAACGGGCACTGGTTGAACAACTTCAGTATTTTATACTAATGCTATTTTCATTTAAAAGCTGAATTTTGTCACCCCGTTGCAACGCACATATGTCCTAGAATATATTTGGAAGGCAAAGTTCATGAAAACAAATGTCAGTCCTTTTTTTTCTTCTGAAAAGCTCTCCTCATTCTTTTTCACGTCTATTCTTATTGCTTGAGAATTGTTGCAGTCCGTACCATGTATCCACCGTTTCCTAAGGAGAGTGTTCCTATGCTAAAAGCTGTTGTTTTGTCCTCACAGATATTTGTTCTATGGGATTTGTGCGGTCTAAATAGTACTGTATTTAGTTTTCTGAAAGGATGCAAAAGCAATACTGGGCTTCCTGTGTATACTGATTGCTAAAGGATGCAATAGTATTTGTGTGGTGGGGAAGTGTCATTCCCTCTGTTTACCGATTGGCCTCACCCTCTTAAGAGATCTAACCCTTGTCACCGTAAGGAAAAAGCAAAGAGTATTATGACGCCATAAAGTTTGAATTCAGATAAGTATATGCTGAAGAACACCAGAATTAGTCTTCATGAACCATCGTCGCCTTGTTGATGATGCTTCACATATAAGTTTTCTGGTCCTTTGACAAGGTCTTCTAATTATTCAGAAGCGATGTCAAATGGTACGTACCATTTTTAATTTTAATTTTCTTGATGAATTGTTAAGTTGAGAACGGATGCTTGCATTTCCATTTGGGAAAAAGAGAGGAGAAAGTGATGGATTGGAGCTTTCACGGAACATTATTACTGTCTAGAAAATTCATGGCAACAGGCATATAAATCTTTTTGAAGTAAATTCTTTTGTAACTCTCAGTCTCAGTACTACCTTGTCGATTGATACTTAGAGGACCAGAGGGAAAAATCCAAAGCAAAGCCCTACACATGCAGCCCCTTCCCAAAAGGAGCAACTGCATTTTGTCTATAATGCATGTTTGACTGAAATTCCTGTTTCTATTTTTTGCAGAGCGCTCACAAATTAAACAATCTATGAAATGGCTAGAAGGGACTGGATATCCTACTTGGTATGTGGTTTTAGAAGCGACTTAGGCTCCAGCTTGCTGTGAATTTTATGATTTATCACTGCTATACTGTTAACTACTTAACTCGATACTGAAACATTGGAGCCATAGTATTTGCAGTGGAATTCCGAACAGGCTTCAACAATTCAGTAAAGGCCTATGAAACATCTATGACTTCACTAGAGAGTGGATTTGCACTCGAGGAGCAACTCGAGCAGCTTTGCGCACATGCCTAGACCTACTTTCCTGTCGGTGTTGTTCATATGTGTGTTGTTCTGTATCATTCTTTACCTCTAGCGTGTGATTGAAATCCATTTTCAAACTTTTTCTAATAGATGCTCATTGAGCTTATTTTCATGTAAAAGCGCATGTAAATTCTCAGCAAAAACAAGAAAGTGTGGTGTGCCCGACCTTCTCCCAGTCCAACCTTGACCAGGAAGCATGTCAAACAAAAACGAAAATCTTTACACCAGCATCAAGCCCCTAGAAATAGTCTATCACCTGTATCTTTGCGTATCACTGAGACGGAGCCAGAAGACAGTTTTTTTTATCAGTTTAGGTGTCAACTCCTTGTGACAGGTATATGTGAGTATCATTGTTGTGTAGAGATAGAAATATTCAGATTACCAAACATTCAGCTTAAGGTGTAACTGGTAACCAATTACTCTTGGTCTCACTATTTTATCTTTTTGCTGGACATTTTACATCTCTTTTGATTACTAAGTCTTTTATTTTCTATTAATTTTTCTTCCTGTTCTGATGTCAGCCGAAACAAGAACACGAGGCACATCATTTTGCTTCTAACCTTACGCAATTAAGGGAATTTCTTTCTTTCTTTAAACATCACCTGATTTTCTCTCTTTGTTTCGAGAATATGGTCCTTGGTACTTTTGATTATATTAAATGTTGTTTTGCTACTTGCAAAGTTGTTTAAGTGGTGAATTGTTTTTCAGGTTTCTAAGCATTTTTTCTTTTGTACCCGTTGCAACGCACGGGCCTTTGTGCTAGTAATAATAAAGCACGGATTGGGTCTCCGGGTTCACCGTCACAATACGCTTTCTTCCCGTGATTTTACGCTTTCAGTGCACTAACCACTAGGACACCAACTCACTTGTGTACAAATACATGTTACCTTCTTTTATTCTTTGCCCGGTCGCGGTTCTTATTCCTTATTCCTTTTTTTTGTTTTCTTCATTGCACGAACTTGGTTCAATAAAACTTACGTATCGTGTCAAAGTCATGTACTACTACTAGAAAACCAATTACATAAGAAAACAAAGAAACTCACGATTAGGACTTCCAGTTGAACCTTCCTAACCCTCCCATATATATGATGCCCGGGATCACGTGCTCTCCTATACCTAGGCGAGACGCCGAGACCTCGCATCGAGGAAGAGCAGCGCTGAGTCCGAGGAAGCACGATGGGCGTCCTTGGTCTTCCTCCCGATCGAGATCGCCACGGTGTTGCCTCAAGTCGTGTGCATGACTTCCTTGATCTCTCACGGCGCGTATGTTTGTTACCTTGCTCACGTCCTCCTCGACTCGATCGGCTCAGAGAGCTGGATCGTCTCTTGTGATAGATCGCAATGGCGGCAAAGGTCCCAAGAACGCCCATTGGACTTCACTCGGATCGAGCTCTACGGTACCGTTCACCCCATGAGATTTGTCCGCCGACCGTCTCCTCCGCTCAGCGCCGCCCATTGGACTCTCCCGCTCCCGCCTAGCGCGTCCGTCAACCGTGATCGGGCTCTTCTCTCAAGCATCGATCATCGATGAGGTCGCCGCCCCAACCTCATGCATCGATCATCCTCCACTCATTGCTCCCTTCATTGGCGATTCTGGCACGTATGTTCTCATTGTTCGTCATGGTGCGGTGCTTAAGGTGTTCCGGAGGCCATTGGTGGCGGGAAGAAGCGTCTCGCCGGTTTACCACTCCATCGCCTATCAATGGCACCACCAAGGTATGTTGATCGAGGTCGAGGTTCACACAACATTGTGAATCAGAGATAGAGTCGTGTGCTTGGTGTAGTGGAGTGGCCTGTGACTCTGAACGTTGTTCCAGCTTTCCTTTTTCTCATATGCTTCCCAAGCAGGTAGAAGAGCGTTGATCCCAATTTTCATGTTCTAACCTTGCTATGAGCTGTAGACGAGCGTGAACTACATCCTGGTGAGGTGATGGCTTTTCATGCAGGATGCAACAGCAGCATGCAGGGATGGATGAAAGTAAGTAGCAGACTAGCACTTTGCACGTCTTATGATTCTCCCTAATTGGTGATGACAAATCTTTGACTGAATATTGCATCAGTAATGTATCCGTTCAGCAATCCTTCTGTTATTGCTGCTGCTCCGGCCTATGAAGATATCTATCCATGCATATCTTCTTGATGGACAGACATAATATCTTGGATGTCCATAAATATGTTAGAAAACATGGGTTGTGGGAATCACTTCCTTTTACTTAATATATATTTACATACAAGTTTTGACTTTTATATGCTTCAACTGCAGTGCCAACTGGGTGAGACTTCGCGGCGATGACAAGAGCCCAATTGGAGTGTCTGATAAGAAGAAATCCCAATTTATGCATGAAAAAATAATTCTAACCTGCATGAGCAGACAGGGCCAAGCGAAGGTTGCATGGACGTGTGTATTAGTATACAAGTCTCCTATATATGCTTCAAAGAAAAACTCTACAATACAATGCAAACCTATATATACTTGGCATCAGTGAGATCCATAGATGAGCTAGGTAAGTACAAAGCTACGAATTTTCATGTAGTTATGTGAGTTTGTGATGTTTTCCATATGTATTTCCTTAAGACAACAAAAGCATCCTACTTTTCAGTCTATAAGTTAGTTTATGAGTTGATTCAGTGCCAAACACAGTTCAGTTGAACATGTTTGTTGCAACATTTTTACGACATGAGCGTGAATTTTGAAGAATTAATTGCTGGGTTAGATCGAAATATTATAGTATGTCTTTTAGAAAATGTTTCTTGAAATTCAGAATAATTCTTTGAATTATCAATTTTTTTGACAACCAAGATATTTTTTAAAAAATGTGAACATTGCTTTAGTTTGGGAATAAATTTGAAAAATGGTACATTTTCTTGCATTTGTAAATAAATTTGAAAAATCATGAGATGAGATGTGAAAAGAATGTGGTCATAACCATTGAAGAATATGATTTTTTTTCTCCCGTTGCAACGCACGGGCTCTTTTGCTAGTTATAACATATAATAATACTAGCCAACTTACCTCCACGAAGCTCCCCCGATTGGGCCGTTCTTGGTCGTCCGATCGTAGTAAAATTCCCGCCACGCCTCCCCTTGATCGTTGGATATTCACTGCAGGTTTCACCACGTTGTTTCTTTCACATGTGCATGACCGGTGGGCCGCTTCGTTGGTGGGGTCGTCATGTATTGGCTGGGTTCGTCAGTGTGAGCGTCCGATTGGTTGCGCCTCCTGGAAAACCCATTGGCCCCCAATCCCCACAGCTGCACGCCCGCACCCCTCCCTCCTCCCTCGTCTCAGCCGCCACCGGCATGAACCCTAGCCGCGCCCTCCTGCATCTGCCCTCCTCTTCCCTCCCTGGTTCGCCCCAAGCTCCTCCTCCTCCCTCCCTGGTTCACCCCAAGCTCAACTCAGCCAGAGCCCCTCCGTACAAGAGGAACCCCGCGGCCAGCACAACCAACAACGGCGACGCGTACAAGAGCTCGGCCTTGATGGACCGTGATCCGTAAGTGAGGGTCACTTCCGCGCTGGAGGGCAGCAACGAGCACATGGCGCGGTACGTAAGAGGTGCGCAGGGAGAAGGTGCACGGCTCTGCCTAGCACCATGTGTGCGGTGGCGGGGAGAGGCGACCACGAGCAGATTTTGGGGAGCAGCACGAGCATCAAGCAATGGCTGATGCCAAGGTGAGCTTCCCCTCGGATCCTCTCTCTCTCTCACCACCACATAATAATCTCCTCCTGATCTTGCTATTTATGCATAATGCATCTCCATATGGCATTGATGTTCTTCCGATTTGCAGGCATGTCAAGATCAAGGATATTTAAACTTGTTTCTTTTATTGATGAAAGATTTCAGATGCTCCTGTAGATGAATTTCTGGGCTAAGATACATGGTGTTAATTGTCCCAAAGATGGAACGATTTGTTCCACGGAATTTATCTCCTTATAGTTGCATTCCATTTACAGGTAAAGTGAGATTGTTACCTCTGTTTGATTTTCTGTTTAAACTTCATGATTGGAGTATGGATATTAGCTTAGCTGTTGTATGGAATTTTTCATTAGAGGGGCCCAGGCTGAGACTTAATACTTAATTACTTTCTGTTTGAACAAAAGAAAAAGTGCACCTATGAATTGTAAAATGTGGAGTGCAAACCCGACATCCTCCAATATTACCTGATTTGGTGCTGATTTCCATCTTCCAGTTCATGTTCATGGCCTTGTTGTGGTTGCACGGTGGTCCGTGGGGAACAGGAGCAAATACCTTTGCTACAACCGAGGTCTTGACAGACCAGTCAGGGAGAGATAGGTTCAGTGAGTCATTTTACCCTCTGTTTATCCCTCTCAGATTAGCAGAGAAGAAGGATCTTTTTATCCCCTTTTGATTTCCTCTCTTGTTTGACTGGAACCTTTTTTCATAGTTTTGCAGGGGTTGTTATGCTCTGCCCCCGTGGTAAGTTTGCTAGGCAGTGGCTTACTCCTCGCTTGTTTTTTTTTAGTTTTGTCCATGATATCGAAATTACATCTGGTCGATGGTGTCAAGTTTAGGCAGGTACCATCCGCATTTTGTGAAGATTGCCATCATCTAAATTTTATTGCGGCATGATGCATATGTAATAAGGAATTTGGTGTTTGAGAAGCATCACCGGAAGTTGGTATGCTAATATCTCAATTGGCAAGATAAAAGGACCACTACTTCTTACCTTCCAGTCATTTTAATATCATAGGACTGCAAGTGTGTACTAAGTAGAAAAGATGGTTGAATTTAGTGCCCCTGCATTTACACGACTAGGTGTTATTCAGTTTTTGCTTCCTTTGATGGCTCTGAGTACAAATTGGAGCTTGTTGGGTACAAAATGTTGCCAAGATTAGTTTAGGATCAGAATTGTTGTCATGTTGTCCAGATATTGCTCTAAGAGGTTCCTAGAATTAGTTTAGGATCAGAGTTATTGTCATGTTGTCTAGATATTGCTCTGAAGATTCCGGATGTACTTTTCAGGTTGCTTGGTTATAATTTTGCCCCCCAAAGGGAAGCTTTGGCCAGCTTCTTGCTAGAATATTATCATAAGGCTTGATTAATTTAGAACATACCTTTGTCTTTTCACTCTTATTTTATTTTAATAGTTATCTTACATGATGTAAACTGTTTCTTTTATTTTTCCAGGAAGAAATATAAGTTGAGGGGAAGCTATTGCTGCTGGAAAATCAGTTGGTGTTGTCAATGTTGGTTTCAAGAAGAAAAGGACCGGCAAATTGATGGCTCAGGAATGTCATACAAAGTACTTGTATCTAGCAGATTGCGAGGATTCCCTTCTGTTGTAAGATAAAAACCTGGTTATATGTTGCATCTCAAAATCAAGATGTTGATTCAAGAAGAGAAAGGAGCTGTCAGCGTGCCGTGGTGAGCGTCCTTGTCCCGTAGCATGCAGTTTATCAGTACTCCCTCTGTAAACTAATATAAGAGTGTTTAGATCACTAAAATAGTAATCTAAACGCTCTTATATTAGTTTATATTAGTTTACGGAGGGAGTATAAAGTAACGGGTAACAATGTTTTCTCATACATATGATTCTGAAGTAATAGAGAGCAGGAAGTGGTAGGCTTAGTTTCAGTTAGATAAATAGGTGTACTGCAGCATATATTTAGGTAATCCCTTGTATTTTTCTTTCCAGGTCCATGCTTTATACATCGTGTATATATGCCAGGCAGGGAGGTGGATAGGCTCGTCTCCACTGCGTCGTGAGCGCCGCCGCCGCCTCTGCAACCACCTTGCTCCGCATAGTAGCATGTGTGAGGAATTGGGGACAAAGCGACCACAAGCAGATGGCGTCGGCGGCAACGGCAATACGCACGGTGCGCGAAGCTTGGTAAGATGGTTTGGCCTCCCCGCAGGCGTTTCAGGATGGTGTGCCCGGCGGCTCGGAACGCGCGCGCCCGGCGCACAAGAGGTGTGTCTTGGAGCAGCATGCCAGCGGCAACATGCACCGTGAGGTCCCGGAGCAGCCCAACCAGTACAGGAGGAACCCTGCCATTCTATCCTCACCTCTACTCACAGGTAATCCCCTTCCGCTTCGTGCCCTCTCTTTCCTCTGAACTATCTCTCTTTTCAGACCCTCTCTCTGTTACACGTTTGCATGAAAAAACAAAAGTAAAAGGGAAAACTTACTTTGGGTTTATATGGTGCAGACCAACAACAAAACGATTGCTAATGAAAGGTTTAAGTGCAGGTATACTCAAATCAAGGTATTTTATCTAATTGGTTGGATAACTACTTTTCAGGTCTATGCCTTTAAGTAAAACTTAAAACTAAGCATTTAATTATTGTTCTATTGTGTTATTGATTTCACCGGCTTTATGCCAGCCGATTAGTTCTGAGGGATTCCAAATCGGCTAATTTGGATTATGCTACTTTCGAACAAAAATAATGATCAACGCCGTGTATTTTACTTTTAAGTATAAACGAACAGTAAAAGATGAGATAGGGGGCTCCTGCTAGGATAATAACAGCAAAAAACTCAATGCACATATCTGAGGATTTTTATTTGCAGGCTGAGATTCTGTACATTGATATGATGTATAAGAGAGAAATAATTTATTTACTTATTTGGAGATTAGCCTTTTAGTATAGGAGTGTGATTTCCAGCAAAAATAAAATATAGGACTGTGATACTTCAAGATATTCATGAAAACAAGTATTTTATATTTCACATCTATATAGAGCCCTCATGTTTTCATTTAAATATACTTCGAAAATGTAGATTGACAATAAAGGTCACGAGGTCCATTGCTAATGAATAAGTAGTCTTGCTGAAGGTGATAAATCTCCAAACTGATGGATAAGCCGAAGGTGGTATTCAAGAGATCCATTTCTAATGAATAAGTAGTCTTGCTGAAGGTGATAAATATCCAAACTGATGGATAGGCCGAAGGTGATATTCAACCTTTTTTATACTGTAGTCGTGCTGAAGTGAAAGCATCTGTGGATGCATGTATACATGCTTTTCAATCTTCCTTTGTTGTCAAACTGTGGCATGTAAAGTATGGGAGGACCAAGTGATTATAAACTGTGTCAAACCCATGTCTTTACGTGATTTTTCTAACATGGAAGTAGTCACTTCCTGGATATCGGAGTATGTACATAGAGCTGGAACGCTTATCGCCTCAAGATTTGCTAGAGAAAAATCAAGCACGAGACATGTGTTAGGATGATGGATTTCGTTCTTAAAAGAAGGATGTAATATAAGAGCACTTGGAATGCAGTAGACATATGTTTACAGTACTTTAATTGTAGGATTCCTGATTTGTGGTGCATAGACCACCTGCATTAATTAGTTTTTGTAGTTCCTGTATTTTATTTCTTACTGCATTATACTGGATCGTTTCAAAATTTCTGCTCTACACAGAATCTTAAGAAGTTTGGGTATGCACACAGGTCCTAATAATAATGAGTTGTTTAGTGCAATGCATGTGGCCTGATTACATCTTTTCTTTTGTATGTCGTATGGTCTTGGAGGTCACTTTTTCTCTCTTCTGTTGATCAAGTTTTCTTCTTATTTCTTCTGCTTAGCAAGGTTTCTTCCTTTCCTTTTTTTTGTAGGAATTGCATTTATTGTGTGACCTATGTATTGTCATTATTCTAGCTTCATTGGTCGTGTTGATATTCCGGGTTTGGCCCGACATTGTGTTTTCTTTTGCCTATTTACATTCATATCATTATACACAATATTCTCTTCCGTGTACTATCATTATACACAAACTATTGTACTAAAAAGTGATGCTCTAATGTTCATCTATGTTATGGAGTTGGTTTTTTTGAAGTTGAAGTAGTATGTGTTTGTACGATGCTCTTCTCAGGTTTTAAGCTTCATCTACAAACATACATGCCACCCACTAAATTCAGATTTCAGTGTAGGCTTAGAATAGGGGGTGGATCATTCATTGTGCCGTGTTCAGAATTAGAGCTTGAGAGAAAAAGGAAAATAGTCAAATACCAGGTTGTATAGAGTTGCTATCATTTTGAATAATAATGATGCTCTTAATGACCTTCATTGCTTATATTTTGTGCTCATCCAAAGAAAAAATGTGCAAACACTGCTAAAAAATTACATCTTTAACTGGTCTATACATCTTATACAAATATTTTTTTTCAAACTCAGATTTCTCATCGTGATAACTATAATTTCAACTAAAACAATGCTTCCTTAGCTGGCCTGTGTATGTTATACATTATTTTTCAAAAATTCGGATTTTGTAGCGTAATAAACACATTTTCAATATAACATGGTTTAACACATCGGCTTTCTACTATCAATATTGAATTGCAAAATGAAAATTTTCATCAACAACATGGCTTTAGCGGGTCTCTCCGTCATTTGGCGCAATGGGTCAACTAGTGACCAAAACGACCTAGAAAGCCGAAACCTTGAGGCCCGCCCGACACGACCCGACACGGCCCAGCACGCGGCACGTGAAGATATAATATGTCCATTCTCATAAACCTGCAATGTTAATAAAAATGTCTGAACTTATAAAAAATGGAATTGCTCAACTTGCAATATATGTCTGAATCTTGTACTCCCTCCGTTCATTTTTATAAGTCATTTCAGACAACTCAAAATGAGTTGTTTTGTACATTGTCTGGAATGTCTTTAAGGTCTTATAAAAGTGAACAGAGGGAGTAGTTAAAATGCCTATAATGTGTCCAGAAATTGCCTTCATCATGTCTTGTGGCCATTACTCTTTTGTTTTGTTAAAAGGAATTCAGTATGTTTGAGTTACTCTTTTGTTTTGTTGCATACAAATATATCATGTTCAGCCCAAAGCATGGAAAACATATAAACAATTCCTACAAAACTTATTGCTTACAATGGGCACCCAAATTTGCCTGAAAAAATGGCATATGGATGTCAAAATATTGTCTGTTGTTCATATACCCGGAATGCATAATTATGATATGTGCATATACTCTGAAATGCGAATTTAAGATGCCTGCAAATATTAAGAAATGCACAATTAATATGCTACCGTATGTCCAAAAGTTCCCTGCAATACACGTCTGAACCTACAATTAGAATGCCTACAATAAAGTCTAAATCTACAAAATTGAAATGCCCACACCGCATATTTGAATCCCTATAAATTAGCATCGGGATATCAGGTGCTACTACTCCTACAAAGTACAAGTAAAAATACATATTATATCATTGCATATTTTTAAGCAATTGTGGTCCTTTGTTTTTCTTCGTTCGCCATGACATAACTAGAAGTTCACCAATTCCTGCTATCAGTTGCTAAACTACCTCATAAAAAAGCCTCAGTGAAAACACAATTGTCTAACGCGCAACGAAAAAAATTGGTAACGAAAAACCCAGGAAATGCCTAAAAAAAGTTAACACGGTTCTCCATATTTGCCTAACAATAAATGTTGCTACACGAATTCCAGCGAAAGCCTCACAAGAACATTGCCTAGTGTGCATCCATAAAATGGATAACATGGGTATCTAAATTTGCGTAACATTTGTCCTAAAAAATGCCTAAAATGTTATCTGAATTTTCAACAAAAAATGACTAGTATAGTGGGGGGGCTTATTGCCAACCTGGTTGCCCAATTTTGCATAAAAAATGGTGTATGACTGCCAAAAGTTGGCTGTTGTTCATTATCCCATTTGAAAAAATTGCCTTAATAAGGTTCCCAGACCTAGAAGAAAGAAGAAAGCCTTGGGGATTTATGGCCCTCCGTGTGAGTAGTGACTGGTGTTGTTACAACCTTCGCGTTCACCGCTAAAAATGCTCACCGGTGAGGGGAAATCAATTCGCTCCCCCTAAAACATGGTCAAATTCTCGCAGCAAAATAATACGCTCGAAAATTATGCTTCCTCTTCTAAAAATCCCATGGGATTTTGTGTTGCGCCTTGATGAACCATTGCACGGACAGTAATTTTGAACCACTCAAAAAATCGCGCTGAAAAAACTTTCCAAAACTTGTGGGAGCATTGGCACATGAGAGACACAGTTGTGTCCCTCGGGCGTTGTCGGGATTTGAGTTCCCCCAATAGCATATGTCGATAATGTCTCGTTGGAATCTCTACCACCACATGACGAATAGATGAGCTAGAGGCGAACTAATCTTCTATAGGAGATGATAGCAGTGCGTCCCCGTCCACCGTTGTTGCTTGTGCGGCCACCGATGGCTGCCTCCCCTTCTCCCTCCTCTTCTCTTTCCATGCACACATGAGGCGCTCGGTCGCACCCACGGCCTCACCACTCCGCAATGTGGTACAAGTATTTGAAGGAAATATGCCCTAGAGGCAATAATAAAGTTGTTATTTATATTTCCTTATATCATGATAAATGTTTATTATTTATGCTAGAATTGTATTAACCGGAAACTCAGTACATGTGTAAATACATAGACAAAACAGAGTGTCCCTAGTATGCCTCTACTTGACTAGCTCGTTGATCAAAGATGGTTATGTTTCCTAACCATAGAAATGTGTTGTCATTTGATGAACGAGATCACATCATTAGAGAATGATGTGATGGACAATACCCATCCATTAGCTTAGCATAATGATCGTTAAATTTTATTGCTATTGCTTTCTTCATGACTTATACATATTCCTCAGACTATGAGATTATGCAACTCCCGAATACTGGAGGAACACTTTGTATGCTATCAAACGTCACAACGTAACCGGGTGATTATAAAGATGCTCTACAGGTGTCTCCGAAGGTGTTTGTTGGGTTGGCATAGATATAGATTAGGATTTGTCACTCCGAGTGTCGGAGAGGTATCTCTGGGCCCTCTCGGTAATGCACATCACTATAAGCCTTGGCAGCAATGTGATTAATGAGTTAGTTACGGGATGATGCATTACGGAACGAGTAAAGAGATTTGTCGGTAACGAGATTGAACTAGGCATGATGATACCGATGATCGAATCTCGGGCAAGTAACATACCGATGACAAAGGGAATAACGTATGTTGTTATTGCGGTTTGACCGATAAAGATCTTCGTAGAATATGTAGGAACCAATATGAGCATCTAGGTTCCGCTGTTGGTTATTGCCCGGAGATGTGTCTCGGTCATGTCTACATAGTTCTCGAATCCGCAGGGTCCGCACGCTTAACGTTCGACGATGATTTGTATTATGAGTTATGTGTTTTGGTGACCGAAGTTTGTTCGGAGTCCCGGATGAGATCACGGACAAGACGAGGAGTCTCGAAATTGTCGAGAGGTAAAGATTCATACATTGAAAGGTAGTATTCGGACATCAGAATGGTTTCAAGTGGTTCGGGTATTTTACCGGAGTACCAAGGGGTTACCGGAACCCCCCCGGGGAAGTATTGGGCCTAGATGGGCCTTAGTGGAGAGAGAAGAGGGGCAAGGGTCCCCCCCGCCCATGGCAGTCTGAATTGGACTAGGGGGAGGGAACAACGCCCCCTTTCCCTCTCCCTCTCCCTCTCCTTCCTTTTCTCCTCTGGTAAGAAAGGAAAAAGGGGGGCGAATCCTACTAGGAGTGGAGTCCTAGTAGGACCCCTCCATGGCGCGCCCCCTTGTGGCCGGCCTCCTCCCCTCCTTTATATACGGGGCAGGGGTACCCCATGACACATCAATTGTTCTCTTAGCCGGGTGCGGTGCCCCCTTCCATAGTTTACTCCTCCGGTCATAGCGTCACAGTGCTTAGGCGAAGCCCTGCGCGGATCACATCACCATCACCGTCACCATGCCGTCGTGCTGACGGAACTCTCCCTCGTCCTTCTACTGGATCAAGAGTTCGAGGTGAAGGAAATATGCCCTAGAGGCAATAATAAAGTTGTTATTTATATTTCCTTATATCATGATAAATGTTTATTATAGAAGGGAATATGCCCTAGAGGCAATTATAAAGTTGTTATTTATATTTCCTTATATCATGATAAATGTTTATTGTTCATGCTAGAATTGTATTAATCGGAAACTTAGTACATGTGTGAATACATAGACAAACAGAGTGTCCCTAGTATGCCTTTACTTGACTAGCTCGCTAATTAAAGATGGTTAAGTTTTCTGACCATAGACATGTGTTGTCATTTGATAAACGAGATTACATCATTCTCTAATGATGTGATGGACAAGACTCATCCGTTAGCTTAGCATAATGATCGTTTAGTTTTATTGTTACTAGTAGAATGCCCGTGCGTTGCTACGGGCAAAATGCAACAACAACAACAAAGCCTTTAGTCCCAAACAAGTTGGGGTAGGCTAGAGGTGAAACCCATAAGATCTCGCAACCAACTCATGGCTCTGGCACATGGATAGCAAGCTTCCACGCACCCCTGTCCATAGCTAGCTCTTTGGCGATACTCCAATCCTTCAGGTCTCTCTTAACGGACTCCTCCCATGTCAAATTCGGTCTACCCCGCCCTCTCTTGACATTCTCCGCACGCTTTAGCCGTCCGCTATGCTGCTGGAGCTTCGGAGGCTCGCTGAATATGCCCAAACCATCTCGAGCGATGTTGGATAAGTTTCTCTTCAATTGGTGCTCCCCCAACTCTATCTCGTATATCATCATTCCAGACTCTATCCTTCCTCGTGTGGCCACACATCCATTTCAACATACGCATATTCGCCACACCTAACTGTTGAACATGTCGCCTTTTAGTCGGCCAACACTCGGCGGCATACAACGTTGCGGGTCGAACAATTGTCCTGTAGAATTTGCCTTTTAGCTTTTGTGGCACTCTCTTGTCACAGAGAATGCCAGAAGCTTGGCGCCACTTCATCCATCCGGCTTTGATTCGATGGTTCACATCTTCATCAATACCCCCATCCTCCTGCAGCATTGACCCCAAATACCGAAAGGTGTCCTTCTAGGGTACCACCTGGCCATCAAGGCTAACCTCCTCCTCCTCACACCTAGTAGTACTGAAACCCCACATCATGTACTCGGTTTTAGTTCTACTAAGCCTAAACCCTTCCGATTCCAAGGTTTGTCTCCATAACTCTAACTTCCTATTTACCCCCGTCCGACTATCGTCAACTAGCACCACATCATCCGAAAAGAGCATACACCATGGGATATCTCCTTGTATATCCCTTGTGACCTCATCCATCACCAATGCAAAAAGATAAGGGCTCAAAGCTGACCCCTGATGCAGTCCTATCTTAATCGGGAAGTCATCAGTGTCGATATCACTTGTTTGAACACTTGTCACAACATTATCGTACATGTCCTTGATGAGGGTAATGTACTTTGCTGGGACTTTGTGTTTCTCCAAGGCCCACCACATGACATTGCGCGGTATCTTATCATAGGCCTTCTCCAAGTCAATGAACACCATATGCAAGTCCTTCTTTTGCTCCCTATATCTCTCCATAAGTTGTCGTACCAAGAAAATGGCTTCCATGGTCGACCTCCCAGGCATGAAACCAAACTAATTTTTGGTCACGCTTGTCATTCTTCTTAAGCGGTGCTCAATGGCTCTCTCCCATAGCTTCATTGTACGGCTCATCAGCTTAATCCCACGGTAATTATTACAACTCTGAACATCCCCCTTGTTCTTGAAAATTGGTACTAATATACTCCGCCTCCATTCTTCTGGCATCTTGTTTGCCCGAAAAATGAGGTCGAAAAGCTTGGTTAGCCATACTATCGCTATGTCCCCGAGACCTTTCCACACCTTAATGGGGATACAATCAGGTCCCATCGCCTTGCCTCCTTTCATCATTTTAAAAGCCTCCTTGACCTCAGACTCCTGGATTCGCCGCACAAAATGCATGTTGGTCTCATCAAAGGAGTCGTTCAGTTCAATGGTAGAACTCTCATTCTCCCCATTGAACAGTTTGTCGAAGTACTCCCGCTATCTATGCTTAGTCTCCTCGTCCTTCACCAAGAGTTGGCCTGCTCCGTCCTTGATGCATTTGACTTGGCCAATATCCTTCGTCTTCCTCTCTCGGATCTTGGCCATCTTATAGATGTCCCTTTCGCCTTCCTTCGTGCCTAACCGTTGGTAGAGGTCCTCATATGCCCGACCCCTTGCTTCACCAACAGCTCGCTTTGCAGCCTTCTTCGCTATCTTGTACTTCTCTATGTTGTCTGCACTCCTATCCAGGTATAGGCGTCTGAAGCAATCTTTCTTCTCTTTAATCACCTTCTGGACATCATCATTCCACCACCAGGTATCCTTATCTTCGCTTCTCCTTCCCCTGGACACTCCAAACTCCTCCGAGGCCACCTTACGAATGCAAGTCGCCATCTTCATCCACACATTGTCCGCATCCCCTCCTTTCTCCCAAGGGCCCTCCTTAATGACCCTCTCCTTGAACGCCTGAGCTACCTCCCCCCTTGAGCTTCCACCACTTCATTCTAGCGACTTTGGCACACTTATCCCGCTGGACACGAATCCGAAAGCGGAAATCAGCAACCACCAGCTTATGACGGGGTACAACACTCTCTCCAGGTATTACCTTACAGTCTAGGCACGCACGCCTATCTTCTCTTCGCGGGAGGATGAACTCAATCTGGCTAGAGTGTTGGCCACTACTGAAAGTCACCAGATGTGATTCTCTCTTTCTAAAGAGAGTGTTAGATACAATCATGTTGTAGGCTAGAGCAAAGCTTAAGACATCTTCTCCTTCTTGATTCCTGATGACATAGCCAAAGCCCCCATGCGCCCCTTCAAAACCTGTGTTAGATGTACCCACATGGCCATTGAGGTATCCTCCTATGAAGAGCTTCTCACCAATCGGCACACTCCTAACCATGTCTTCCAGGCCTTCCCAGAACTCCCTCTTGGTGTTCTCATTGTGGCCTACTTATGGGCATACGCTACGATAACATTGAGAACCAAGTCCTCAACTACCAGCTTGACCAGGATAATCCGGTCCCCACGTCTCTTGACGTCTACCACTCTATACTTGAGGCTCTTGTTGATCAAGATGCCTACACCATTTCTGTTTGCAGCCGTCCCCGTGTACCATAGCTTGAAGCCGGCATCCTCCACCTCCTTCGCCTTCTGTCCTCTCCATTTGGTTTCTTGGACGCAAAGGATATCAACACCTCTCCTCACCGCTGCATCAACTAGCTCCCGAAGCTTCCCTGTCAGAGACCCTACGTTCCAGCTACCTATGCGAATCCTCCTAGGCTCAGCTAGCTTCCTTACCCTTCGCACTCGTCGAGTCAAATGCGAAGACCCTTGCTCATTTTCCACTACATCTGGGCGCCGATGTAGCTCGCCACTAAGGTTGCGACGACCCGATCCTCGCCCACTTGCCACCGTATCCGGATCAAGATACGGCGCGCCACCTGGGGGGTGACGGCCTGGCCCTTGCCCATTTTCCACCACACCCGGGTTCCGATGTGGCGATCATTTGAGAGGGTTACGCCCCAACAAAAATCTTTTGGGTTTCATCTCCATAAGAGTGGCTGAGTTTTTAGGTTGGCTCGCCAAGCCTATCACAACCCTCCTCCTTTACCCGGACTTGGGATCGGCTATGCTGAGACAGCATAGGAGGAGTTGCTACGGGCAAAATGCAAAAAAAAAAAAAACCGGATGACTAAGTGACATGAGTGAAGTCCTTCAAATATATATCATCTTTTATCTATTTATTTGTTTAGTGGATACATGAGAGAAACTATGCACCAGTCGCCTGTTTCTTTGGTGGAAAAATAAAGTGATTGTCGTCTTCGTCCTCTTTGTCTTCCTCCTTCCGTCCCCACGACCCATCCTCCAACACTGGTCGCAGCTACTGCCGATGTCATGTGTCACCTTGCCCGAGCCGCCCTTCTCTGTAGGTCCATTGTTGCCCTTGGCATTCCTCCCCCTCTTCTAAAATCCCATGCTCGTTGTTGTCTTCTTCCTCCTTCTATCCTCATGGCGATGCCGTGTGCCACCCTGACTGAGCCGCCTTCTCCGACGGTCCAACCTTTCCCCCGACCATACCTATAACCCCCTCCCCCTTCTACTGCAAGCACCTACCCTCCACTACCTGCCCACCATCAATTATTGTTGAAAGTCATTAACATAATCAACTCCTTCATGGGTAAATTTAAATTTAAAAAAAATGAAATTACATTCCACCTTCACCGAACCATGCTAAACTTTAAGCATACAGGGCGTGTTTTAGTCATCTGTGTTGAGTAGTATATGCACCGGTTCATGGAGGCATGTACTGATGACGCCCCTTATAGTGGGCCTTTTTTAGAAGATGCTTGGTCATATAAAGGTGAATGTGGGCATGTGCTTGTTCATATGAAGGTGAATTTGGCTCCCATTTTTGGTCCTAAGATTTGCTGGGGAGTAGAGAAACTAACATAGACATGTCTATTGTTCCTTCAATTTCAGAGGCATGTTGATAGGTTACGGCAGTGACGTACCATGGCTGCAGCTCTCCCCATTCTCAAAACAATTATGCAAATCTCAGATGGTAAATACAAGACGTGGACATTAGGTCCATATTTTTTTGTTTCACAATTACTTGTTCAGCTTTATTTACCTCGATAATATTGATTTGGTCCATGTGATCACCGAAAAAACAGAGTACACTTAGGCTGCACTTAAATAAGCTTTCCAGGTGATTGCTCAAAAAAAACTTCTCAGGTGACGTAAGAAAATAGAAGTAACTTTTGCTTGACAGTCCCATCATTTGACATAATATATAGTGACAGTTAGTATAATAGTACTACCTCTCTCTCGGTTTACAGGGCGTGCGCGTACTCCTAGGTCGTCAATTTGACTAACCTAATACAAGTCATATATTACAAAAAATATACCAATATAAACTTTAGATATTCTATTTTCAAACGGTATAATTTTTGTGATATATAGTTTATATTAAGGTGATAAAATTGACAACCTAGATATACGCGTAGGACTTGTAAACTGAAACAGAGGAAGTACAAAAAGACAAGCTATGGCATTATATACGAGAGATTAATGCTTTGCCATGATATGCATCAACTTCAACAAACCAATATGGATATTGTATGCTTTGCCATGATATGCATCAACAACTTCAACAAAAGAAAAGGAGGACAATATTTTAATTATGACCAGTGTTGAAAAAGTGAGGACCCCTCAGCTACTTCCTCTAGGATCAAACAAAGTACTAATACAGTGCAAAAGTGATTTCTTCCCGTTTTCTAGACTTATACCTAATTCCTATCATGGAATCACTGCATTTTGCATTGCACTGAGCACCTTCTTTGTGATATGGAGATGGGCAGTTGCAAAAATCAAGGAACTAATTTCCTAAAAGAATAAATAAGATGTACTTCAGTAAGCCTATGGAAATACACACAGAAAAATAAATAAGTTTACTTGAATTGCTTCTAGGGAATTAAATCCTCTCACAAACAACCTTACTTGTATATACTGATTGTAAATTCACCTGGTTGTACGAAAATCCCAACCAATCATTACATAGGTTATCGAAAGAATTGATAAACGAATCGGAACTTTAAGAGCAAAACTGTTTTAACCTGAACTTCCAAGAAATCATCAAAGCAGAAGTGCATTATTTTAACCTGGACTTCAAGAAATCATCAAAGCAGAAGTGGATTCCCTCCCATCAATAAACTTGTATACGTGAACAGGAGAAGCACGACAATAGAGACATACCAAAATGCCTGAATAGAGAGTCATAACTATCTGCCAATAGCACAACTCTCTCTCTCCCTCCCTCTCACAATCCTATTTTCTACAACCATATAAGAATCCCTCCCTCCCTCCCTCTCTCTCCCTCTCCCTCCCTCCCTCCCTCTCGCTCTCTGAATACAAAATTCAAAAAACCATGATATCAGTTTACATAAAGAAAAAAAATCCAGGTTCTCTATCGTGGCATTCTAGTTTATGGAAGGATAAAAAATAGAACTCAAATAGACTTGTGCACATTGATGAATTCGTATATGAAGGACAAGCATGATATATCATTTTCAAGTGTTGAACGCAAATAAATGGTAAACCTTGTGTACCCCCAGGGCATCAAAACCGGAATACTGCAATGCAAAATAAAGGGAAGTTGATAGGTCACACCACTTAAATTTATAGTGGTATATTCTCTCATCACCAATAGGAAGGATGCAAAGAATAGACTAACATTTTCTCTCTATTGTGTGTACAAGATTATCTTTTCTACAACAAAGAAAAATAGGACGTGAAAATTATGACATCAACCACTTCAATGAATTCATAAAGTTGCTTCACCAAGGAGTCATTCTACTCATTGTCAACAAAGTACTTGCTTGTCACTCCCTTCAACTGATATGGTTGAGCCTGGCATAAGATGTAGTTGATGCTCCCTTGAAAACCAAAAAGCATATTATTTTAGATACAGTTAATGTCAGAAGATATTATAGAATGATAAAGATTACTTACTTGAACACAAGATCATAAGAGTATGGAAGAAATAATTTATAACCTTGTGGACAAATAAAGGCATGAAACTGTTGTATGGTTAGTCCAGGATGAACACAATCAAACCGCGATGGTAGCTCCTTCCTTTTTCAGTAAACTATCAATTTATGAAAATGTTGAATAGTTGATAAATTTTTAGACACTCCCAATTAATACGAGCCCTTAATTCTGTGTCATCGCGATGCTACCTCAAGCAAATAATGTCGTGCAAATTGATTATTTTAGGTATTTTATCATACCCATGACATGCACTTGATAGAGGAATACCTCGGCAATCACTCATTCTTAATAAAGTCCATGCCCCCTCTAATCGAGCCTGTGCCGAGCAGCCTTGACATCCCGGACTGGAGGTCATTATACGTGTGACGGTATGCTTAGTGTGCCTCCATCTAAATACGAGAACCAATTTAACGGAAACTTTGAGCTACAAAATTCTGATATGCAATGGTGTAATGAGGGAAATCTTAAAAGCCTAATTTGGGATCAGCTAAATACTACACAAGTCAGTAAATCTCTTCCAGTACACAATCAATAAATTAATACATGCAACCAAAAAGATCTGATGTAATGGGAGAAAACTTAAAATCCTAACTTGGGATCAGCTAAATAGTCAAAAATTAGGATCCCACGAATCCTAACAATACCATGAATTGGCAGTGGACTAACAGAACAACACAACACATAAACAGAGGAATGTAAGTGCAAACCTTTCTTTCTCTTTAAATTCTTGGACGGTAACATTTTGTTACAAGTGTTCAATATTTAGTTCTAACATTTTGGGGTTGCTAATCCATTTCAAGTAATCATTGCTTAACTACAATGTTATCCAAAGTTCATGTGACTTCAGTGGTATATTTAGTTTTATGTCATACAAATAACGTGCAATTCTGAAATTATGTTTGTTGGTGCCCACATGTTGCAATACCAATCTAATACAATTACAATAGAAGTATAGAACCAATAGTGAAATGATGCAAAAGAATTTATCTGAGTGCAGGAACTACCATAGGTAATGAAAAACCATAAACTCACAAAACTGATGTGAAATAAAAATCAAATCAAGCAGAACTGGGGACAATACTATCTGCTGCATAACTAAGAAGGCATTACTATGTAGTTTTAGTAATACACTATTGATTAGTAGAAAGAACATCACATTCAATCTTTCCACGTGCAGTTGCTAGCAACCTCTGTCGTTTAGCGAAGATGTGGTAGTTGTGGTGTCAGTAAAAAAATTCAAAAGAATAGTGCATTGATGTATTGCAAGTTTCTTGAGACCAATATAATAGCTTTGAAGATTTCCTACACCAATCCTGGTCTCATGGCATTCCAAACAACCTATTTAGATGAAGCAAGAGCAACCATGTCCTGTAAAAGAAAGATATATCAGGTACTACTGAAAATATCTCAATTAAACATACACATCTCTCTATGGTTCTACCTTCTACATATTACTTCTATATTTCTAGTTTTTCTTATATCAATTCTTTCACACAGAGCTACTATAAGGAGGCTTCATTCTACTGCTAGTAGATGTCTCTTTCAAAGCTATTTATATAGCCCTTTCAAAATCATTTTCTTAAAATACTGATGGATGGACATGAAGGTGCCTGTATATCTGACAAAACATCATTTTCCAGAGGCCATACTGACAACATATTCAATAGTTTTCCAGGTTATATAGAAAATGTGGGTGCCAACAAATATAATTTCAAAATTGCACGTTATTTGTATGACATAAAACTAAATGAGATACCATCAAGTCACATAAACTTTGGATAACATTGCAGTTAAGCAATGATTACTTGCAACGGATTACAACCCCAAAATGTCAGAACCGAATCTTAAAGAGAAAGAAAGGTTTGCACTTACATTCCTCTGTTTGTGTTGTGTTGTTCTGTTAGTCCACTGCAAATGGAATATATTCGGTGCTTCGACATATTTCCTAGTAATGTGGAAGAAAGAAATATATTACAAATACCATCTGTCAAATGCTGAAAATTTACGATTATGTAATACAAAAGTATTAGAAGTGATGGAAGATGGATTCAAAAACACCAACAACATGCACTCGTATTTTTAAGTCTTCATACTATGGAGTTATCTATGTGCAAGTTATGTGCACATAAATAATCACAACACTTGGATAGCACCTACACATGGGATTATATATTTAATTCACATAATTAGTTCTTCTGCTTCCATAAATTCAGAATTGCATAAAAAAGTGTGTGTGCCTCTAGTATAGATAAGGATTTGAATTGTTGACGCAGGGCGATGGAGCCGTCCACTTGCAAAGTGCTTTTATATCATGGACGACGTGCACATAGTGCAAAGGTAGCTGAAGGAGTTGATTGATCAGATCCCGGCAAGACTCGCACATACTTTAACGTTGGTTGGCCTTGCCTTGATTGATTCACACACCGGCAAGATTGCACACAGAGGAAGAATCGATGGATTCTTGCCGGCTAGAAACGAACACAAGCAAGCATGCAGGTGATGCTGATTTCTTTAGAAAGGTTGCGTGTCGCTTGAAGCAACGGTGGGAAAACAATATGTATATAGTGATTTTACCTCATAGATATTTTGGTAGCTCCACTCCATAAGTATGAAATTCGTGATGTTGGAAACCTGAAACAAAAACAAAAATAATGATCTCCTTCATAAATATCAACAAAAGGAGAATGGGTTATTTGGGTGACCAATCAAAATCCTTGGAAGTTCAGTATAACAGTTTGCAGCAAGTGTGTACCTGCAAAGCAATTCTTTCTCTGAGTCGTGTGTAAATAGATCATCATATTACAATAGAGAAACATGGTGTATGTGTGGAATACAACACTATTAGATTCGTAATAAGACACTGAACTATCATAAAAATATAAAATCCCTGCAATGGCAGGTAGCACACGCAGCTTCCCACCATTCCCATCCGCAGCATCATCTCTACATGCACCCTCAACTCAGTGAATGAGATCCCAAATTGCATCCACAGCCAAAAGCGAGTGCAGCAATCACTCTATCATGTAAACACATGAAACAAACATCATAGATCGACCGAGAAGCATCAAGATCAGATCATGATAAGGAGAGCCTGTGTCCGGACCCTGACGCCCATACTACGTACCTGTATGGAACCGAGCACTCGTCCGTGTGGACCACATCCGGATACGGTATACACCACCCTGTCCATGCCACTGGTGTGGAAGGCGGAGAGGACACGTCTGGCTCCTCGGCCGTGAGGCAATGGATCAGGATGACAGGGACAGGGCGCCGGCGGTGTGTTCGCCACGCGTATGAGTAGACAGGTCACTAGCGATGGGGCAGGCGTCCGCGGAGATCCGCAGCGGCGACGGTGTCCCTGGCGATCATAGAGAAAAGATCGAGGTCGGTGGTGAGGAGTGGCAAAGCACCGCCAGGGATCAGGAGACCCAGCCATGGAGGAAAATGAGGAGAGGGCAAGGGTGAGCTCCTCCATGGATCCGGCAGCAACAACCGTGGCTACCTCGCTGGCGTCGTCGGTGGTGGGCGGGGAAACTCCGTCGGTTGTGGCAACGGCCAGATCCGTGGAGCACGGTGACAGGAGGTCGGGAAGGGAGAAGAACGGCCACGCTGGAGGTCCCCCTCCGTCGATCTAGCGACGTGGATGTCGGTGGAGGTTGAGAGACGACAACATGAAGGTGAGGGCCGGCCGGCTTCGGCGATTGCGGACCTGGAGGAGGCGGCTCCTCTCGGTCCTCAGCCACAGCGGCTAGTCCCGGATCTCGGCAGCGGCTCGTCTCGGGGATGGGTCGTCTTGAACTCTTGATCGATCTTGGGGAACAGATCGAGGGGAGCCTTGTTGGTTCTTTGACTTGTTTCTCTACGTCTGGGAAAGAGACGAAAAAACCAGAGGGGAGACAAAAAAAACCTACGAAAAAAACCCAGACGAAGTCAGAGGTGGGACGGAAAAAACCCTGAAAGCGAGACTACCAACTGCTTCATTAGGAGTAGAGATTGCTTTCATCATGACTTACACATGTTCTTCTGACTATGAGATTATGCAACTCCCGAATACCGGAAAAACACCTTGTTTGCTATCAAACGTCACAACGTAACTGTAACTGGGTGATTATAAAGATGCTCTACATGTGTCTTCAATGGTGTTTGTTGGGTTGGCATAGATCGAGATTAGGATTCACTGGTACGCGTCGGTCCTAAACAAATGGCTTTTAACCCCTTTCCGTGACGGCATTTGAAACCGTCACCAAGTGAGTGTGGACGATAGGGGGTCCTTCCCACACGACCCAGAAACCGTCGGGGATATCCCTCCTGGCACACATGCTCGGCAAAATGAGGTCATGTGCGACCGGCGAGCAGTCGAATATGGAAATATGTACAACAGAGCTAAAAAAATACAATTATACAGGCGAAAGTTTCCAGTCGCAAGTACATCCCACACAGTCAGTCTCCGCTAAACGTTTTCGTTCGTATGTACATCACACACAGTCGTTCCAAGAAAAGCGTATCCATTCACAGGTACATCACACACAATTTTTCCCGCTAAATCGTTTGCGTTATTGAATGTATCACACATGGTCCGTAGAAGAAACTGTGTGAAAAAGGTTGTCCATCACACATAGTTTTATGTGGTAAACGTTTGGGCAAGGTGGTCTAATGCAAACAGTTTTCAAGAGAAAGTCGTGTGTGATTGTTCATTGATCCAACACGGTTTATTTCTAGAAACTATGTGCGTTGCCTGAAGTCATCGCCCACGGTATTTTTTCAATAACCGTTTGCAATAGCAAAACCCAATTAGCAGGCTAATTCGCCATTAGTAGGCTAGTTGCTCTATTATTAATAATCAATTTATTAATCTAATTGACATTCATATTAAACATATAATATAATTCATTTCCATATTAAGGAAACCGAATTTCATAATTGAAATACATCAGAGTACAACATGATATAGCTTCAGCACTCAGCTACCCCATTACACAACTGCACCAGCACCAAGTTCCACATGCAACATGTAGAACCTCTCGAAATTAGCATCATAGATGGTATATAGACATATGCATCTCATCTGAAAAACCACTGAAGCGGAAGGCGAATATTGAGCCTTCATTCATGTTGAAGGTCTTTGCAACTTTAGGCCAGTGTCTATGGATGATAGACCGTCCGTCCTTCGTCCTCTTCAGGAACACTTCAATATTGAACCGTGGGTGTTGTATGAAAACATTCCTCGCCTCCTGACCATAGACGTGGTTTGGGAGGTAATCATCAGTGAACTGCTTTGGAAAGGCCTGAAATAAGGATGTGCATAAATATCTTCTCTATATTGGAAATGGAGCAAAAGGCAAGGTATAATAGTTAGTACCATCTTGTAATGAATTGATGTCTTCTTCATTGTGCAGACAAAGATCTTGTTGTTTTTTGTCGCTAATTTCTTTATCCTAACAATCTTTCTGAGTTTCTTGATTTGATTGATATTCATGGACAACTCATTTCCCCATATGCAAAAAGGGTCGAACAGTGGGTCAAAATCTCTGACAGCAGGACCTACATGTGCAAGACCAAATTGTTAAAAACAAAATATTAGAATGGTTCCTGCAATTGCACAATAATGTGCTATTAGAGAACGGATCATGCACATGCTAACCTCGATTGTAAACCTCAATGCTTCCCATTGTTTCCCTAGAACACATATAAGGTAGTTAGCCATCAGGTTAAGTAAGGGTTCGCATGCTATCAGTAAAATATGTTGATGAAAAATAAGCACATTACAGATTCATCAGATTAATTCAAGTCACACGAAAAACCCATTTATCCAAACCAAGCATGATTAAGAACTAGGAAATATAACACTTGTATATGTTTCTCATGTATTAAGTGCAACCAAATTCGATTTATTCCTCACATGCACAACAATACAAAATTCTACCCACGACAATTGGACACCGCATTGCAGAATTAAACCAAGCAGTTAACTAAACACCATAACAAATGAACCAAACATTAACTGAGCACCACATTGCATAATATAACATACTCCTAATAGAAGATCAGACAGTTAACCAAACAGTTAACTACAGCCAATTGTAGCAAGTGTATTTGTTTCTCATGTATTTACTACAGCCAAATTAAATTTATTCCTCACATGGTATACAATAACAGAATGCACCCACAACTATTGAACATCGCATTGCAGAATTGAACCAAACAGTTAACTAAACACCACAACACAAATGAACCAAATGTTAACTGAGCACCACATTGCACAATGTATAACCAAACCAAGCATGCTTGACAACTTGGAAATATAGCAATTGCATTCGTTTCTCATGTATTTTATAAAGATAAATTCGATTTATTGCTCACATGAAAGACAATACAAAATTGCAGCCTGAAGAATTGAACATCACATTTGCAGAATTGAACCAAACAGTTAACTGAAGACGACAACTAATTAACAAAACAGTTAATAAGTGAGCACCACACTGCATGACATATAGAACATATACACTAGAGAAACAGATTACATGGTAAAATTAGGTAGCACAATTCTTGTGAAGGAAAGGCAGGAGCAGCACACGCAACGGGTAAACCAAGCATGCTTAACCGGCGTAGCTAGCAAATGGCAAGGTGCTCCTCCAAGATCTGGGGGTCGGCACGAATGACAGCCATGGCGACCTCATCCGCGCGTGCGGCCGCGATTTGCTTCTCCGCTGCCAAATGCTCCTTGAGATCTTGGCTATACTGCGTGCACCATGGCTTAGGGCAACGCTTATTTGGTGGAGGGGTCGGTGATTTGGGTGGAAGGTGTCGTGCTTGTGCCGGTGGTCGGGGCATATGGGATGTGGAAGGAGGAGGAGGATGGGGGTCGGGTGTGGATTACCCGCCTGGATAGACGAGGCCGAGCAGCGTGAAGGAGGGTCGCCGATGAGGAGGTGGCGCTGCAAGCAAGGAGTGAAGGTCTGAACTTGAAAAGGAAGGCGTAAAGAGGGGAAATGTGTCTTTTGGTAAGGGGGATGGGGTAGGGAGGTAGATATTTCCGCGGAAGCCGAAAATTTGGAATCGCTTCAGCGAAAAAACTGGCGCGAAAGTGTCATCAGACACGGTCCCTTATTTAGAACTGTGTACGCTATGTGGACATCACAAACGATTCAGATAGCTTAACCCGTGTGTGATGAGTTTGAACGTCAAAAGTTTTGGTTTGAATTTCCATGGTTACAGTGGTCATCCACGTCATTGCATAATTTGGGTACACAAAGGAGACTAACTTCTTAATCGAGCAAGTTTGGCAATTAAACAGAGCTAACTGACCTAAACATTACTCTAACAAATTAAAGACCTGCGATATTAATTAAACAAAATAAAGAGTACTACTACAGCTGGTGCTTGTCGATCTCCGCCGCCGCCTCCATGTCCAGCTCGTGCCCGACGGTCTCCTGGGGAAGGGGCTCCATGGCATCCATCGCACCATACTCGGCAAGCATCTCGCCATCCGCGTCCGCCATCTCTTTGGAAAAGGCCGCCACGAGCTGGGCGTGGGCGGACGCGATCTGGGCTTGGAGAGGCTCCGACGTCGCAAGGTATGCGGCGGAGGAACGGACGGCTGCTCGAACGCTCTCGTCGATCGCCAGCTCTTCGGCCCTAGTTTACCGACCGTTGTCGGAGAAGCTTCGCTCGATTTGTGCGGTGACCGCCAGGAGCTGGGCATGGTCGGCCTCCATCAGGGCTAAGGCCGCCGCTGCGGAACGGATAGCTGCTGTGCCACTCTCGCCAGTTGTAATCCCCGAGGCAGATGAAGCTGCCGCCACCTGAGAAGCAACAACGGTCGTTTGGGATACTTTTGCCGCCCGGTCGCAGATTGCAGCCGCGCTCATGCACCTTGTTAGCATGCGCATGGCGGTTGCAGCCGTGCTCTCGCCGGAGTGGGCCACCGAGCTTACCCTCACGAGCGGGTCCACGTGCCCATCTTTCACCGGCGACGATTGAACAATGAAATGATATTTGGGGAGCGAGCTAGTGTGCTTGAGACGCCGGCTATGGACTGTAGCCGACGCACCTTCTCGCGTAAGCCATAGGCGTACTATACACCGACGGTGCTCCAGGATATTTTGTGTTGCATCTCACACGGTTGGTGATGATAAACTGTGTGCGATCTACTTGATTTTTCAACTTGATTTTAATTACATAATGGTGTCACAGCGGCTATGGACGGTGTTTGAACTGCTAGACCTTTTATCTTGAGTGAACATGCAACTATATGTGTGTCGTAAAATAATTAGAATTATTCAGGGTCCGTTTGAACATTTTATACACTAAATTGGTTTTCTAGCCATTTCAGGTGCACAATTCAAAATTAAACTACATGCACATGCTCCGGTGCACCAACATGGGTTGTAAAATCATATATGTGTCCATGGGTTTATGCTTATCCCCCATGCAAGAAATGGGTATGAAATTCCATGCAAGAAATGGGGATGAAATTCGAACACCACGACACTGTGGCTCTCCGGCAAACATTGACGTACTTGCTTTTGTAATTCTAGTACATCCAAATTTCATTCGAAATTTATGAAACTTGGCATGCTATATGGAGTGGCATCAACATGCCGTGGTAAAAATTCTGTACCATTTGAGGCAGGTTTGGGTATAAGCTTCTCATAAACCAGAGCTTCTCATAATAAGTGTCATGGTTTCGGTAGGGAACGTTTCACCTTTCTGGATGAAACGATATTCGTTGCCTCTTCTCGATTTCAAATTTTTCCTAGTGTCAACATAGAACAACAGGAGTGTTTTGTCAATTTTTGGGATTTTTCGGGGTTCGCTTGGACATTTTTATACATTAACTGAGTTTTCTATGCATTCATGTGCATAATTCAAATTTGAACTACTGGCACACGCTCTAGTGCATATAAATTAGTTGAAAATTCAAATCCGTGTGCTTGGTTGCCTGCTTAGGTCCCATGCAAGAAATGGGAATGAATGTCAAACACCCTGCCACCGTCACTCGGCCACAAACATTGAGATACCTAGTTTTTAAATAATAGTAAATCCAAAACTCGTCTAAAATTCATGAAACTTGGCATGCTATCATGGAGCCGCATCAACATGCCATGGTAAAGAATTTGTCCCATTTGGGGCAGGTTTGGGTATATGCTTCTCACAAACCAGAGCTTCTCACAACAAGCATGATGGTTTCGGTAGGGAACGTCCCACCTTTGGGGACGAAACGATATCCATTGCGTCTTATTGCTTCCAAAAATTTTCTCGTGTCAACATAGAACAACAGGAGTGTTGTGTCGATTTTTGTGATTTTTCAGGGTTCGTTTGGACATTTTTATGCATTAACTGAGTTTTCAATGCATTTATGTGCATAATTCAAATTTGAACTACATGCACATGCTCCAGTGCATATAAATTGGTTGAAAAATCAAAATTGTGTCCTTGGGTGCATGCTTAGCTCCCATGCAAGAAATGGGAATGAATTTCAAACACCAGGGCACAATTGATTACCGGCAAACATTGAGATGCCTGACTTTTAAATTCTAGTAAATCCAAAACTCGTCTGAAATTCATGAAACTTGGCATGCTATCATGGAGTGGCATCAACATGCCGTGGTAAATTTTTTGTCCCATTTGGGGCAGGTTTGGGTATATGCTTCTCACAAACCAGAGCTTCTCACAACAAGCATGATGGTTTCGGTAGGGAACGTCCCACCTTTGGGGACGAAACGATATCCATTGCCTCGTATTGCTTTCAAATTTTTTCTGGTGTCAACATAGAACAACAGGAGTGTTGTGTCAATCTTTGTGATTTTTCGGGGTTCATTTGGACATTTTTATGCATTAACTGAGTTTTCAATGCATTTATGTGCATGATTCAAATTTGAACTACATGCACATGCTCGAGTGCATATAAATTGGTTGAAAAATCAAATATGTGTCCTTTGGTGCATGTTTAGGTCCCATGCAAGAAATGGGAATGAATGTCAAATACCATGCCACCGTCACTCGGCCGCAAACATTGAGATACCTGGTTTTTTCATTCTAGTATATCCAAAACTCATCTGAAATTCATGAAACTTGGCATTCTATCATGGAGCGGCATCAACATGCCGTGGTAAATTTTTTGTCCCATTTGGGGCAGGTTTGGGTATATGCTTCTCACAAACCAGAGCTTCTCACAACAAGCATGATGGTTTCAGTAGGGAACGTCCCACCTTTGAGGACGAAACGATATCCATTGCCTCTAATTGCTTCCAAAATTTTCTCGTGTCAACATAGAACAACAGGAGTGTTGTGTCAATTTTTGTTATTTTTCAGGGTTCGTTTGGACATTTTTATGCATTAACTGAGTTTTCAATGCATTTATGTGCATAATTCAAATTTGAACTACATGCACATGCTCCAATGCATATAAATTGGTTGAAAAATCAAATTTGTGTCCTTGGGTGCACGCTTAGGTCCCATTCAAGAAATGGGAATGAATTTCAAACACCAGGGCACCGTTGATTGCCGGCAAAACATTGAGATGCCTGGTTTTTAAATTTTAGTAAATCCAAAATTCGTCTGAAATTCATGAAACTTGGCATGCTATCATGGAGCGGCATCAACATGCCGTGGTAAATTTTTTGTCCCATTTGGGGCAAGTTTGGGTATATGCTTCTCACAACAAGCATGATGGTTTCGGTAGGGAACGCCCCATCTTTGGGGACAAAACGATATCCATTGCCTCTTATTGCTTTCAAATATTTTTCTCGTGTCAACATAGAACAACAGGAGTGTTGTGACAATCTTTGTGATTTTTCGGGGTTCGTTTGGATATTTTTATGCATTAACTGAGTTTTCAATGCATTTATGTGCATGATTCAGATTTTAACTACATGCACATGCTCCAGTGCATATAAATTGGTTGAAAAATCAAATTTGTGTCCTTTGGTGCATTCTTAGGTCCCATGCAAGAAATGAGAATGAATGTCAAATACCCTGCCACCGTCACTCGGCCGCAAACATTGAGATACCTGGTTTTTAAATTCTAGTATATCCAAAACTCGTCTGAAATTCATGAAACTTGGCATTCTATCATGGAGCAGCATCAACATGCCGTGGTAATTTTTTTGTCCCATTTGGGGCAGGTTTGGGTATATGCTTCTCACAAACCAGAGCTTCTCACAGCAAGCATGATGGTTTCGGTAGGGAACGTCCCACCTTTGGGGACAAAACTATATCCATTGCCTCTAATTGCTTCCAAAAAATTCCTCGTGTCAACATACAACAACAGTAGTGTTGTGTCAATTTTTGTGATTTTCTGGGGTTCGTTTGGACATTTTTATGCATTAGCTGAGTTTTCAATGCATTTATGTGCATAATTCAAATTTGAACTACATGCACATGCTTAAGTGCATTTAAATTGGTTGAAAAATCAAATCTGTGTCCTTGGGTGCATGCTTAGGTCCCCTTCAAGAAACGGGAATGAATTTCAAACACCAGGGCGCCGTTGATTGCCGGCAAAACATTGAGATGCATGGTTTTTAAATTCTAGTAAATCCGAAACTCGTCTGAAATTCGTGAAAATTGGCATGCTATCATGGAGCGGCATCAACATGTCGTGGTAAATTTTTTGTTCCATTTGGGGCAGGTTTGGGTATATGCTTCTCACAAACCAGAGCTTCTCACAACAAGCATGATGGTTTCGGTAGGGAACGTCCCACCTTTGGGGACGAAACGATATCCATTGCCTCTTATTGCTTTCAAATTTTTTTCTCGTGCCAACATAGAACAACATGAGTTTTATGTCAATTTTTGTGATTTTTCGGGGTTCGTTTGGATATTTTTATGCATTAACTAAGTTTTCAATGCATTTATGTGCATACTTCAAATTTGAACTACATGCACATGCTCCAGTGCATATAAATTAGTTGAAAAATCAAATCTATGTCCTTGGGTGCATGCTTAGGTCCCATGCAAGAAATGTGAATGAATTTCAAACACCAGGGTACGGTTGATTGCTGGCAAAACTTTGAGATAATTTATTTTTTAAATTCTAGTAAATCCAAAACTCGTCTGAAATTCATGAAACTTGGCATGCTATCATGGTATGGCATCCGACATGCTGTGGTATTTTTCGTGTCCATTTCGAGAGAAGGCGCACTCGAATAATGACAGCCAACAAAGGCATTTTGAAAAAATAGCTGCCACTTTAATATCTCAAACGTTTGTATAATTCAAACCGTGTGCGTTCTGTTAACCATTCACGTGACGCCACCTGTCTTGGTTTGAATGGATGTAGGAGGTGCCGTGCGGACAGCTGCTTGACCTTGACTAAACGGGAAGCCTGCGAGCGTCGTCCGGTGCACAGCCTGACCGAAAGACGTGCAAGTTGTCCTCGAATGCGCAGGCTCACCGGGAAGCGCGCGAGCTGTACGCTGCGCATGCTCACTGGGAAGCGAGTCCTTTGACTTCCATGGCCGCCCGCCTTGCTCGCATCCTCTCCATTAATGGCGCCCAAGCCACAGTTTAATTCGGTTTTTAAATATAAAACACCCAACACAAACGTTTTAGTTAGAACACCCGTATGCAAACCGACAGCTTCCCGAGGAAGCCAAGAGAAAATGTGTCGAGCAGGATTTCTGCAGCTCTTGATCACATACGTTTTAGATAAGGACAAGAACGCCTGGCACGAAGATGAAGGAAGATAGCAATAAGGACAAGAACGCATGGCACAGTGTGTGGCATGAGAGACTGGATGAACAACATGTCAAGTACGCGCCCATGGATGCATACACAAGCTACGAGATGTACATGCAGATCGTTGACATGAGGAACTATCTTCTTCCTGACCAAGACGAGGGATCGAGCCACATAGCAGTGGCGGGAGCGTCACAATAATTAGATGACTAGATGATCATTTCTCCTACTTTAGAATGCATGCAATTGTTTATTGAGGTGTGTGCGAATGATCTATATAGTCACTTATATAATTGGATGTTTATATATATATACACACACACATGTTATTCTACTGTAGACAGAGCAATTCACACGGCTTATTAGCAGCAATCGTTTTTGTTATTATTGGTTCTCGCACACATTTCTGATTACGAACCTGTTTGACGCGTATCACACACATCTTGTTCAGTTGAACCGTTTCCATTGTGTTGTCTAATCACACATAGTTCATCTGAGTGAACCGTATGCTGTATATCGCACACACCTTCATCTGGCTGCCTGTTTCTTTTGTTCCTCCTCATCCCAAACAGTTAATTGAGCTGAACCGTATGCTCTGCATCGCACACACAACTAAATTCTGAACTGTGTTTGATGCATCCGTCATCACAAAACGTTTTGCACCTTTTTTGACCTTTTTACACCATCGTTTGCGATTATGGCATCGCAAACAGTTTTGTCGGAGGGTCTCTGATTGTAGTGTCGCGTTTGGATCATCCTGTAGTAGTGATTTGTCACTCTGAGTATCGGAGAGCTATCTCTGGGCCCTCTCGGTAATGCTCATCACTATAAGCCTTGCAAGCAATGTGAATAATGAGTTATTTGCTGGATGATGCATTACAGAGCGAGTAAAGAGACTTGCCGGTAACGAGATTGAACTAGGTATGATGATACCGACGATCGAATCTCGGGCAAGTAACATACCGATGACAAAGGGAATGACGTATGTTGTTATGCGGTTTGACCGATAAAGATCTTCATAGAATATGTAGGAGCCAATATCAGCATCCAGGTTCCGCTATTGGTTATTGACCGGAGATGTGTCTCGGTCATGTTTACATAGTTCTCGAACCCATAGGGTCCGCACGCTTAACGTTCGATGACGATTTGTATTATGAGTTATGTGATTTGATGACCGAAGTTTGTTCGGAGTCCCAGATGAGATAACGGACATGACGAGGAGTCTCGAAATGGTCGAGAGGTAAAGATTCATATATTGGAAGGCTATATTCGGACATCTGAATGGTTCCGAGTGATTCGGGTATTTTTCAGAGTACCGGAGAGTTATGGGAATTCATCGGGGAAGTAATGGGCCTTATTGGGCTTTAGTGGAGAGAGGGAAGAAGGGCCATGAGGTGGCGCGCGACTCCCCCTGCCCAAACCAAATTGGACAAGGGGTGGGGGTGCGGCCCCACCTTTCCTTCTCCATCTCCCTCCTTTCCTTCTTTCCCACTCCGAAAAGGAAAGGGAATCCTACTAGGACTTGGGAGTCCTAGTAGGACTCCCTATACTTGGCGCGCCCCTAGGAGGGCCGACCTCTCTTCCTCCCTCCTTTATATACGTGGACAGGGGGCACCCCGAAGGCACAACAAGTCTTCTCTTAGCAGTGTGAGGTGCCCCCCTCCACAGTTACACACCTCGGTCATATCGTCGTAGTGCTTAGGCGAAGCCCTGCGCCGGTAACTTCATCATCACCGTCGCCACGCTGTCGTGCTCATGGAACTCTCCCTCATCCTCAACTTGATCAAGAGCTCGAGGGACATCATCGTGCTGAACGTGTGCTGAACACGGAGGAGACGTACATTTGGTACTTGGATCGGTTGAATCGTGAAGATGTTCGACTACATCAACCGCGTTACTAAACGCTTCCGCTTTCAGTCTATGAGGGTACGTGGACACACTCTCCTGTCTCGTTGCTATTCATCTCCTAGATAGATCTTGCGTGATCGTAGGATTTTGGTTTTTCAATACTATGTTCCCCAACAGTGGTATGAGAGCCAGGTTTATGCGTAGATGTTATATGCACGAGTATAACACAAAGAGTTGTGGGCGATAATAGTTATACTGCTTACCACCAACGTCCTACTTTGATTCGGCGGTATTGTTGGATGAAGTGGCCCGGACCGACATTACATGATCGCGTTCATGAGACTGGTTCTATGACGTGCTTTGCACACAGGTGGCTAGCGGGTGTCTGTTTCTCCAACTTTAGTTGAATCGAGTTTGACTACGGCTGGTCCTTATTGAAGGTTAAAATCGTTGTGGTTTTGATGCGTAGGTAAGAACGCTTCTTGCTAGAAGCCCGTAGCAGACACGTAAAACTTGCAACAACAAAGTAGAGGACGTCTAACTTGTTTTTGCAGGACATGTTGTGATGTGATATTGTCAAGGCGTGATGAGATATAAATTATTGAAGGAAATATGCCCTAGAGGCAATAATAAATGTGTTATTTATATTTCCTTATATCATAATAAATGTTTATTATTCATGCTAGAATTGTATTAACCGGAAACTTAGTACATGTGTGAATACATAGACAAACAGAGTGTCCCTAGTATGCCTCTACTAGACTAGCTCGTTAATCAAAGATGGTTAAGTTTCCTAGCCATAGACATGTGTTGTCATTTGATGAACGGGATCACATCATTAGAGAATGATGTGATGGACAAGATCCATCCGTTAGCTTAGCACTATGATCGTTTAGTTTATTGCTATTGCTTTCTTATGACTATGAGATTATGCAACTCCCGAATACCGGAGGAACACTTAGTGTGCTATCAAACATCACAATGTAACTGGGTGATAATAAAGATGCTCTACAGGTGTCTCCGATGGTGTTTTTTGAGTTGGCATAGATCGAGATTAGGATTTGTCACCCCGATTGTCGGAGAGGTATCTCTGGGCCCTCTCGGTAATGCACATCACTATAAGCCTTGCAAGCAATGTGACTAATGAGTTAGTTGCGGGATGATGCATTACAGAACGAGTAAAGAGACTTGCCGATAACGTGATTGAACTAGGTATGTACCGACTATCAAATCTCGGGCAAGTAACATACCGACGACAAAGGGAACAACATATGTTATTATGCAGTTTGACCGATAAAGATCTTCGTAGAATATGTAGGAGCCAATATGAGCATCCAAGTTCCGCTATTGGTTATTGATCGGAGATGTGTCTCAGTCATGTCTACATTGTTCTTGAACCCGTAGGGTCCGCACGCTTAACGTTCGATGACGATTGGTATTATGAGTTTACGTGATTTGATGTATCGAAGGTTGTTTGGAGTCCCGGATGAGATCATGTACGTGACGAGGAGTCTCGAAATGGTTGAGAAATAAAGATTCATATATTGGAAGGTTATATTCGGACACCGGAATGGTTCGGGTCGTATCGGATAAGTTTCGGAGTACCGGAGGTTCCCGGAACCCCCCTCCCAGGAAGCTATTGGGCCTCATGGGCCTTAGTGGAGAAGAGAGAGGGTTGGCCAGGAGGTGGCGCTCCCCCTTGCCCCAATCCGAATTGGACAAGGGGAGGGGGCGGCGCCCCCCTCCTTCCTTCTCTCCTCCTCCTCCTTCCCCCTTCTCCTACTTGGACTAGGAAAGGAGGAAACCTACTCCTACTAGGAGTAGAATTCCTCCCCCCTTGGCGCGCCCCTTGTGGCTGGCCAGCCTCCTCCCCCCTCCTTTATATACGGGGGAAGGGGGCACCCCATAGACACACAAGTTGATCTTTATCCGTGTGTGGTGCCCCCCTCCACAGTTTTCCACCTCGGTCATATTGTCGTAGTGCTTAGGAGAAGCCCTGCGTCGATAACTTCATCATCACCGTCACCACGCCGTCGTGCTGACGAAACTCTCCCTCTGCCTCAGCTGGATCTAGAGTTCGAGGGACGTCATACTGCTTACCAGCATGTCATACTTTGATTCGGCGGTATTGTTGGACGAAGCGGCCCAGACAGACATTACATGACCGCGTTCATGATACTGTTCTACTGCCGTGCTTCGCACATAGGTGGCTAGTGGGTGTCTGTTTCTCCAACTTTAGTTGAATCGAGTGTGACTACGCCCGGTCCTTGTTTAAGGTTAAAACAACACACTTGACGAAAAGTCGTTGTGGTTTTGATGCGTGGGTAAGAACGGTTCTTTCTAGAAGCCCTTAGCAGCCACGTAAAACTTGCAACAACAAAGTAGAGGATGTCTAACTTGTTTTTGCAGGGCTTGCTGTGATGTGATATGGTCAAGACGTGATGATATATAAATTGTTGTATGAAATGATCATGTTTTGTAACAGTTATCGGCAACTGGCAGGAGGCATATGGTTGTCGCTTTATTGTATGAAATGCAATCGCCATGTAATTGCTTTACTTCATCACTAAGCGGTAGTGATAGTCGTAGTAGCAATAGCTGGCGAGACGACAACGATGGTTCGATGGAGATCAAGGTGTCAAGCCAGCGACGATGGTGATCATGACACTACTTTGGAGATGGAGATCAAAGGCACAAGATGTTGACCATATCATATCACTTATGCTGATTGCATGTGATGTTTATCCTTTATGCATCTTATTTTGCTTAGTACGGCGGTAGCATTATAAGATGATCTCTCACTAAATTTCAAGTACAAGTGTTCTCCCTGAGTATGAACCGTTGCGACATTTCATCGTGCCGAGACACCACGTGATGATCGGGTGTGATAAGCTCTACGTTCACATACAACGAGTGCAAGCCAGTTTTGCACACGCAGAATACTCGGGTTAAGCTTGACGAGCCTGTCATATGCAGATATGGCCTCGGAACACTGAGACCGAAAGGTCGAGCGTGAATCATATAGTAGATATGATCAACATAGTCATGTTCACCGTTGAAAACTACTCCATCTCACGTGATGATCGGACATGGTTTAGTTGATATGGACCACGTGATCACTTAGATGATTAGAGGGATGTCTATCTAAGTGGGAGTTCTTAAGTAATATGATTAATTGAACTTTAATTTATCATGAACTTAGTACATGATAGTATTTTGCATGTCTATTTTGTTGTTGATAAATGGCCCGTGCTACTGTTCCGTTGAATTTTAATGCGTTCCTAGAGAAAGATAAGTTGAAAGATGATCGTAGCAATGATGCGGAATAGGTCCGTGATCTGAGGATTATCCTCATTGCTGAACACAAGAATTAGGTCCTGTAAGCACCGCTAGGTGCTAGGCCTGCTGCAGATGCTACTGATGACGTTAAGAACGTCTGGCAGAGCAAAGTTGATGACTACTCAATAGTTTAGTGTGCCATGCTTTACAGCTTAGAACCGGGACTTCGACGATGTTTTGAACGTCATGGAGCATATGAGATGTTCCAGGAGTTGAAGTTAATACTTCAAGCAAATGCCCGGATTGAGAGATATGAAGTCTCCAATAAGTTCTACAGCCGCAAGATGGAGAAGAATAGTTCCGTCGGTGAACATATACTCAGAATGTCTGGGTACCACAACCACTTGACTCAACTGGGAGTTAATCTTCCCGATGATAGTGTCGTTGACAGAGTTCTTCAATCACTGCCACCAAGCTACAAGAGCTTCGTGATGAACTATAATATGCAAGGGATGGATAAGACAATTCCTGAGCTCTTCGCAATGCTAAAGGCCGCGGAGGTAGAAATCAAGAAGGAGCATCAAGTGTTGATGGTCAACAAGACCACTAGTTTCAAGAAAAAGGGTAAAGGGAAGAAGGGGGGCTTCAAGAAGAATGGCAAGCAAGTTGCTGCTCAAGTGAAGAAGCCCAAGTATGGACCTAAGCCTGAGACTGAGTGCTTCTACTGCAAAGGGACTGATCACTGGAAGCGGAACTGCCCCAAGTATTTGGCGGATAAGAAGGATGGCAAAGTGAAAGGTATATGTGATATACATGTTATTGATGTGTACCTTACTAATGCTCGCAGTAGTGCCTGGGTATTTGATACTAGTTCTGTTGCTCATATTTGCAACTCGAAACACGAGCTACGGATTAAGCGAAGATTGGCTAAGGACGAGGTGATGATGCGCATGGAACATGGTTCCAAAGTCGATGTGATCACCGCCGACACGCTACCTCTACATCTACCTTCGGGATTAGTTTTAGACCTGAATAATTATTATTTGGTGCCAGCGTTAAGCATGAACATTATATCTGGATCTTGTTTGACACGAGACGGTTATTCATTTAAATCAGAGAATAATGGTTGTTCTATTTATATGAATAATATCTTTTATGGTCATGCACCCTTGATGAGTGGTCTATTTTTATTGAATCTCGATTGTAGTGATACACATATTCATAGTATTGAAGCCAAAACATATAAGTTTAATAATGATAGTGCAACTTATCTATGGCACTGCCGTTTAGGTCATATTGGTGTAAAGCGCATGAAGAAACTCCATGTTGATGGGCTTTTGGAATCACTTGATTATGAATCACTTGATTCTTGCGAACCATGCCTCATGGGCAACATGGCTAAGACTCTGTTCTCCGGAACAATGGAGCAAGCAACAGACTTGTTGGAAATAATACATACTGATGTATGCGGTCCGACGAGTGTTGATGCTCGCGGTGGGTATCGTTATTTTCGGACCTTCACAGATGATTTGAGGAGATATGGGTATATCTACTTAATGAAACATAAGTCTGAAACATTTGAAAAGTTCAAAGAATTTCAGAGTGAAGTGGAAAATCATCGTAACAAGAAAATAAAGTTTCTATGATCTGATCGTGGAGGTGAATATTTGAGTTACGAGTTTGGTCTTCATTTGAAACAATGCGGAATAGTTTCGCAACTCACGCCACCCGGAACACCACGGTGTAATGGTGTGTCCGAACGTCGTAACCGCACTTTATTAGATATGGTGCAATCTATGATGTCTCTTACTAATTTACCGCTATCGTTTTGGGGTTATGCTTTAGAGACGGCTGCGTTCACGTTAAATAGGCACCATCTAAATCCGTTGAGATGACACCATATGAACTGTGGTTTGGCAAGAAACCCAAGTTGTCATTTCTTAAAGTTTGGGGCTGAGATGCTTATGTGAAAAAGCTTCAACCTGATAAGCTCGAACCCAAATCGGGGAAATGTGTCTTCATAGCATACCCAAAGGAAACTGTTGGGTACACCTTCTATCATAGATTCGAAGGCAAGATTTTCATTGCTAAGAATGGATCCTTTCTAGAGAAGGAGTTTCTCTCGAAAGAAGTGAGTGGGAGGAAAGTAGAACTTGATGAGGTAACTATACCTGCTCCCTTATTGGAAAGTAGTTCATCACAGAAATCAGTTCCAGTGATTCCTACACCAATTAGTGAGGAAGCTAATGATGATGATCATGAAACTTCTGATCAAGTTACTACTGAACCTCGTAGGTCAACCGGAGTAAGATCCACACCAGAGTGGTACAGTAATCCTATTCTGGAGGTCATGTTACTTGACCATGACGAACCTATGAACTATGAGGAAGCGATGATGAGCCCAGATTCCGCGAAATGGCTTGAGGCCATGAAATTTGAGATGGGATCCATGTATGAGAACAAAGTATGGACTTTGGTTGACTTGCCCGATGATCGGCAAGCCATAGAGAATAAATGGATCTTCAAGAATAAGATTGATGCTGACGGTAATGTTACTGTCTACAAAGCTCGACTTATTGCGAAAGGTTTTTGACAAGTTCAAGGAGTCGACTACGATGAGACCTTCACACCCGTAGCGATGCTTAAGTCTGTCCCTATCATGTTAGCAATTGCCGCATTTTATGATTATGAAATTTGGCAAATGGATGTCAAAACTGCATTCCTAAATGGATTTCTGGAAGAAGAGTTGTATATGATGCAACCAGAAGGTTTTGTCGATCCAAAGGATGCTAACAAAGTGTGCAAGCTCCAGCGATCTATTTATGGACTGGTGCAAGCATCTCGGAATTGGAATAAACGTTTTGATAGTGTGATCAAAGCATATGGTTTTATACAGACTTTTGGAGAAGCCTGTATTTACAAGAAAGTTAGTGGGAGCTCTGTAGCATTTCTAATGTTATATGTGGATGACATATTGTTGATTGGAAATGATATAGAATTTCTGGATAACATAAAAGGATACTTGAATAAGAGTTTTTCAATGAAAGACCTCGGTGAAGCTGCTTATATATTGGGCATCAAGATCTATACAGATAAATCAAGACGCTTAATTGGACTTTCACAAAGCACATACCTTGATAAAGTTTTGAAGAAGTTCAAATTGGATCAAGCAAAGAAAGGGTTCTTGCCTGTGTTACAAGGTGTGAAGTTGAGTCAGACTCAATGCCCGACCACTGCAGAAGATAGAGAGAAAATAAAAGTCATTCCCTATGCTTCAGCCATAGGTTCTATCATGTATGCAATGCTATGTACCAGACCTGATGTGTGCCTTGCTATTAGTTTAGCAGGGAGGTACCAAAGTAATCCAGGAGAGGATCACTGGACAACGGTCAAGAACATCCTAAAATACCTAAAAAGGACAAAGGATATATTTCTCGTTTATGGAGGTGACAAAGAGCTCGTCGTAAATGGTTACGTCGATGCAAGCTTTGACACTGATCCGGATGACTCTAAGTCACAAACCGGATACGTATTTATATTGAATGGAGGAGCTATAAGTTGGTGCAGTTCCAAGCAGAGTGTCGTGGCGGGATCTACGTGTGAAGTGGAATACATAGCTGCTTCGGAAGCAACAAATGAAGGAGTCTGAATGAAGGAGTTCATATCCGATCTAGGTGTCATACCTAGTGCATCAGGTCCAATGATGTAACATCCCAAAATTCTAAATTTTGGAATGTTATAATAAATAGATAGATTTGTTTGTTTGTTTGAATTGTTGTGTGATTGATAAAGTGAAATTTGAAACTTTTTGAAAGTTAAATGAGAGGGAATAAAAGGACTTTCCCAAACTTTCATTTTTGCTTTCTGATCTTCGTCAATTCAAATATTTTTCATCACAAAATCCTGGAGAGAAGATGACATGACTTCTTCCATTTATTTAAATGACAAGGGGTATTGAAAATATTTTCCAATTCTGAAACTTTATGCAACTCAATGATTTTCACGAGCGAAGATAAAATGACTTCTTCAAAACATATGAAATATGAGTTGGGAGTTTTAAAAGAATTAAATTCAAAGTTCGTTTGAATTTATTTCCAATTTGGAGTTATTTGTGTTTTATTCAAATTATTTTTCTCCAAAAACAAAATATATGGAAAATAGGGTAACATGATTCCCTACATCAGAAAATTGAGAGAAATTAATTTGAAGTCATTTTGGTATTTTAAAATGATTTTATTGGATTTTATTGGACCAGTAGCACTGTGTGAATTATTAAAATTTGTGTGGATTTTATTTGACATTAGAATAATGTTCATCTTGTAGGAAATATTTTTCTGCAAATTTTGATATATTATATGCCTATATAAAAGTTTTAATTATTTTGTTTTTGTTTTAGTTCTGTGAAATTTAGTTAAAAAAAATATGCAGCGCCTTGGGCCAAAGGCCCAAGCCACGACCAGCCACCGGCCAAGGCCAAGGCCAAGGCCATCGCACGCACACACCTAGGGGCCAGGAGCCAGGTTTCCTATTCTTTACAAATCCTAGTAGGATTTGATCCCGTTCGTTATTCCGCTTATTCCGATTTGTTTCTAGATCTTTTCCTCTTTGTTTCCTAATCCTAGTCTATTTCTTGTCCCTAACCCAAGCAAAGCCCTCCCCCAATATAAATACCCAAGCACCCCCTCCAACACATCAAACCAACACCTCTCCTCTCCTCTCCTCTCCTCTCCAAGAAGCAGAAGCAGCAGCACCACCGCCGCCAAGTGTGCCCGCCTCGACCTCTCCCGAGGTTTATATGATCTCCTCTCCACCGCCCCGTGATCTCCTTTCCTCTAGGAGCAACTGCAACATCGGATCCGATCTTCTTCCCCAACTCCGACGACTACTCCGTGAGATCCACGAAATCCTGTAATTCATTTTTTTTAAAAAATAGCAATCTTAGAAAATTCATATCTTTTAGAGTTTTAGTATTTTTGAGTGATTCCAATTGCTATGTGTCACAAATTTGCTGAAGTTTCTGTTAGTTCAATTTTATTTCACATTTGAGCAGTTTAAATTTGTGTTTAGATGAATTTTCTCAAATCACTAGATTTGAGCTATTTTGAGTTAGGAATATTATTTTGACCGATTCTTTTTGCTCCTGGTCTCTAGGACCTTTGTTTATCCAGTAGTATTTAGTATTTTATTTCTAGGTTAATTTAAATTAGGTTTTAGCAAAACAGTACTGTTTTATTATTAGTTCTGTTTTAGCTTTTTCTTTATTGTTTTTATTAGTTTTAAATTATTTCTTTTTGTCACTTTTGACAAAATTAGTTGTGTTTCTGTTAGAAAACAGGAGAAAAATTTATTTTATTTTAAAAATCTATTTTCCTTAGTTTTGTATGAAACCTTCTATAGGTCATAGTTAGAGTTTTATAAAAGCTTTTTATTTGTTTCTTTTTGCAAATAAAATTTTATGAAAAAATTACTTTCTGTTAACTTAGTTGTTTTACTTTTTATTTTCTGTTAAATTATTAGTTTAGTGTTTTAATTGCTGTAAAGTTTTTTTTACTTAGGGCAAAACTATGTTAGATGCTTGTAGCAAAGTCATAGATTTTCGTTAGTAGTTTTTCTTTCTAGTTTTATTTGAAGCTTCTTTGGACTTTGTTGGAGTTTTATTATTGAGTTTTTTTGTTTTAATTGTTATTATGAGTGTTAAAATTGTTTGCTAGGATGTTTGCTTATATGAATGCTATGTTTGACTATATAGATTTTCAACGGAGTGACGATTAGTTCTACCAAGTCATTTTTTCGACAGCGTTGTTATCTTCATCAAGTATTACCGAGCAAGTTCACTTTGACCATGTTTTCATACCTATATGTTTTATTGCATCTAGTGTCATCTTCGCAACAATCCCTCCAAAGAGTGATATTGAATCCTTGTAGTTGAGTAGTATGCATGAGGTAGGAACCCATCACCCTGTTACCAAGCCCGGACGTTATTTATTTTAATGCTACGCTATAGTAGACGGGTTGGTATGAGTGCTCGGGAGTGGTGTGAGAATGGAGGATCTACGTCAATGACGACAACTCCATGATGGAATCTGCAAGGACTGCATCTTCAAGGCCTCAAGACTTCAAGACTCGAGACAAGACACCCTGGAGAAACCAGTGGTTGGCCGGGATGCATGGAGAAGCGCCATGACATCTTGCGAAAAGCTTCACCCAGACTCAAAGAGACGGAAGAATACTTCATGCCCGGAAGCTTACCTGTGCAACCGCAAGTCACTATGGGCTCTGGCTTGGTTGACCTTAGTTGTGACTCTGGCTGGGACGGTGCTAGCAGATGTAGAACTACGGTAGGATTGGATGAGCACCGGACGGTGGTCGAGGAACTCTTCGAAGACCATGTTTGATCGTCTTGTTCTCAAACACCCTCAAGTGCGAGAACGAAAAAGAGGGATCGAATCTTGCGGGTAAAGTGTACAAACCTCTGCAGAGGGTTTAAACCTAATCGATTAGCCGTGTCCCGATTACGGACAATTTGAGCATCCGGACTTGGATCTATCTCGAACTCTCAACACCGGATTGATAACTTAATTGTGGGCAACATATGATGATTTTGGGCTATGAGACATCGGTTGGCGGAACCATGTCATGATAGAAAACTCCATAGTACAGACTTCATTTATTCCTTTGATGTAGGGAAAATAAAATCAGCTTTTACGCATAAACAAAACTCAGATCTGAGCCACAAAGCCAAATTGCATATAGTATAGTTTTACCATCTGTTTATTCATGTTGTGATCTTGCGGTACATTCAATGTCTTGACCTACACGGCTGCAACGTATCATGTTGCAGGATTTTCTTCGACGAGTAAGAGTTACGATCTGAGGTTACGGTCTACACTCAACCTGCCGATGGCGTTGATGGGACTCCACACCCGCTTGATTGTTTCCGCTGAGTATTAAGAGGTATATATCATTTACGTTATTTATACATGTGATTGCACTTTGATATATACATTGATGTCTGTGTGTGCCAAAGATCTTGATCCGAGGATGGCACAGATACACAGAGGCTTGACCGTCTGAGGTCGGGTCGCTACAGAAATGGTATCAGAGCACATGTAGGACGTGACCCTAGAAACCGGAAAGCCCTAGGACAGGAAATTTCTAAAACTTTATTTTCAAAAAGACTCTTACTTCTCATCTTTTCAGATTTTATCAAATAGACATTCTCACCTCAAATAGTTAGAATATACCCCTTTCCTTTTTGACCACACGGAGGATCAACTGAAGCCGCTCCAAGAAGTAAAGATATCGGACAACTGATGGCCATTTCAGAGTAAAGAGGATTTCACCATGCGTTGGAAGAATTGCAGCTGCAACAATTGAAGACTCAAGACTTGAAGAATTTGAAGTTCCTGAAGAATTATTTGACCTTTAGAAGACCAAACCCCTGTTACACACTTACGTTAGATGCGGCGATTTGTGAGCTGTCATTTGTTTGATGTTTTCCGACAGCCACAAAGTAAAACCTGTTTCTTCAAAACTATTGTTGTATTGTGTGTATCTCTCTATCCAGCTCTCTCATATCTCATCCCAAAACTTTTGGACCCCATAGATGATGAATGAAGTTGGACTGTTATTCTCTGGATCAAGACTCACCGGAGGCAGAGCTATGGATTCGGAACATGGAGAATCACTTCGGGAGCAATTTGGTTTCAAGGAAGAATGAAGTATCGTACGCTCTTCAGTTCTTTGAAGGAAGTGCTGCAACATGGTGGCAGATGCATCAAGCTATACAGGGATGGAATGGAGCAAAGACTTGGGAAGAATTCAAGAAGACTCTGACAAGATCACGTCTCATCCGGAAGCACTACGATAACCCGAAGAAGAAACCTTGTGCTTGCAAGATTTGCGGAGAAATAGGACACACCAATGAAGAACACAAGGATGGATGCCCTTATTGTGAGGAAAATCACCCAGAGGAAGAATGCCCGACTGGGCAGGTTACTTGTTTCCTGTGTGAAGGAGTTACTCATTTCCCGGCTCAGTGCCAAATTTACCCCAAGGTACAGAAAATTACCAAGCAGCTGAAGGAAGCCATGAAAGAAGCCCTCCGAGAAGTTATGAAAGAACACTGTGATGAAGGAATGTGTTGAAGACCCCGATGGAGAAGGCCTCAACAGATTTTACTCCAATGCTCGCTATACATGTGGAGAAGAAGGACATTTTTCGCAGATTGCACCAAGGAAAGAAAAGAGTATCGGGATATTTCCGACAGCAGAAGTGAAGTTTGACCTCGGAAATAGAAGCTCGATCATTACAGAGAAATCCAGAAGAGAAAAGAAGGCAACCCCGAACAACACAATTTTCGCAGAGAAGGACCTGAGTCATATCACTTGTTACAGTGCAAGGATTTAGGTCATTACGCTAGTAAATGTCCGTAAAAGAAGCCAAGAATCCAAGGAGCCTACATAATCACAAAGAAGCCCCGAGACATGTCGGAAGTCATTTGTTTTCGCTGCAAGGAAGCATGACATTATGCTACTAAATGTCACAACAAGATGAAAGCTGGAGTTGAGTAGTTGGAATTTTAATATTGGAAACAAGAGTAGCAGAAAGCAATTTCATTTTCATGAGTCCAATGAGTTGAGTTATGTAATGGGTGCTCAGAGTTTGTAATGGATTCATGAAATCAATAAAGTTAAGGTGACGTGTTTTCATATGTTTAATTGTATGAGTTGTTACTCGTGAACAAAGATTTTGACCATTTTCGAGGATATGAGAAATATGGTCTATGGATGGATTTGTGAATTTCATTTTAAGGGTGAAAGTACCTATGAAGAACACTAGACCAATGAAAATGGAAATGTGTCCCACAGGTTGGAGTTTGGAAAAAATGAGTTGAAGTTTTATCTTTGATATGATGGTATTAAGAAATGAGATGTTATTGGATTTAAAGTGGTGTAATGTTGGAAAATGGAGCAATTGTAACTCCAAGGATGAGTGAAATTGGTACAAGTGTTGAAGTGGGCTCATAACCCACAGGCCCAGGAATTAATAAGTGTCAAGTACCCTTTGGAGAAATTTTGGGAATAGACTACGATTTGATCAACCGACGATTCTATAGGAGTTTACATAAAACCCGAGAGTTGTTAAGGAACGATAGATGTTTGTTTGGCCTGCAGAATCAATGGATTTTCCGAACTTGGTTCGTCGACAAGAGAAATTCTGCAATGCTTGTGAGGATGACCGAGTGTTAGAATGCGAGATTCGCAAAACCATGTACAAGGTAATGATTTGGGTGCGGGATGGATTGATCACCATACCGACTTACTCTTATTATTCGCTTTGCTATATGGGATGGTAAAATCTGAGTGACTTACCTATAGTAGAGAGACGACGATCAAAACCTTGTTTAAACCTTAGAAAGGTAAAGGTATTTTTCCCTTGTACACGGCAGTTGTTGCCAACCGTAGGTTATACGGTGAGGTTCAACCTGACCCGTTTTCTGTAGGGGAAACCATAAATCGTTGACCACCATGAGGTACCGATATTTGTTTAGAATTGGCGCCGCACCGTCACTATGAAGACCCAGTCTCGGAATAACCTTACCAAGAGTAAAAGACAAAAGAATTGAGGAAAAGGTTATGCCACTACGGAAGAGCCGAGAGAAGGAATTATCCTTAATATCTCGAGAAGACCGACATCGTCAAACAATAAGGATGGAGTATCTGAGTTTTGATGGAACCGTAATAATGCTTCTAAGGGTGGTAGCACCGAGACCCGGAGACGATCGATGGATTTTGAGAAGACCCCAAACCTAACCCATTTCTTTCTAGCCTCTCCGAATCTCGAGGACGAGATTCATTTTAAGTGGTAGATTTGTAACATCCCAAAATTCTAAATTTTGGAATGTTATAATAAATAGATAGATTTGTTTGTTTGTTTGAATTGTTGTGTGATTGATTAAGTGAAATTTGAAACTTTTTGAAAGTTAAATGAGAGGGAATAAAAGGACTTTCCCAAACTTTCATTTTTGCTTTCTGATCTTCGTCAATTCAAATATTTTTCATCACAAAATCCTGGAGAGAAGATGACATGACTTCTTCCATTTATTTAAATGACAAGGGGTATTGAAAATATTTTCCAATTCTGAAACTTTATGCAACTCAATGATTTTCACGAGCGAAGATAAAATGACTTCTTCAAAACATATGAAATATGAGTTGGGAGTTTTAAAAGAATTAAATTCAAAGTTCGTTTGAATTTATTTCCAATTTGGAGTTATTTGTGTTTTATTCAAATTATTTTCTCCAAAACAAAATATATGGAAAATAGGGTAACATGATTCCCTACATCAGAAAATTGGAGAGAAATTAATTTGAAGTCATTTTGGTATTTTAAAAATGATTTTATTGGATTTTATTGGACCAGTAGCACTGTGTGAATTATTAAAATTTGTGTGGATTTTATTTGACATTAGAATAATGTTCATCTTGTAGGAAATATTTTTCTGCAAATTTTGATATATTATATGCCTATATAAAAGTTTTAATTATTTTGTTTTTGTTTTAGTTCTGTGAAATTTAGTTAAAAAAATATGCAGCGCCTTGGGCCAAAGGCCCAAGCCGCCGACCAGCCACCGGCCAAGGCCAAGGCCAAGGCCATCGCACGCACACACCTAGGGGGCCAGGGAGCCCAGGTTTCCTATTCTTTTACAAATCCTAGTAGGATTTGATCCCGGTTCGTTATTCCGTTTATTCCGATTTGTTTCTAGATCTTTTCCCTCTTTGTTTCCTAATCCTAGTCTATTTCTTGTCCCCTAACCCAAGCAAAGCCCTCCCCCAATATAAATACCCAAGCACCCCCTCCAACACATCAAACCAACACCTCTCCTCTCCTCTCCTCTCCTCTCCAAGAAGAAGAAGCAGCAGCACCACCGCCGCCGCCAAGTGCGCCGCCGCCGCCTCGACCTCTCCCGAGGTTTATATGATCTCCTCTCCACCGTCCCGTGATCTCCTTTCCTCTAGGAGCAACGCAACATCGATCCGATCTTCTTCCCCAACTCCGACGACTACTCCGTGAGATCCACGAAATCCTGTAATTCATTTTTTTCAAAAATAGCAATCTTAGAAAATTCATATCTTTTAGAGTTTTTAGTATTTTGAGTGATTCCAATTGCTATGTGTCACAAATTTGCTGAAGTTTCTGTTAGTTCAATTTTATTTCACATTTGAGCAGTTTAAATTTGTGTTTAGATGAATTTTCTCAAATCACTAGATTTGAGCTATTTTGAGTTAGGAATATTATTTTGACCGATTCTTTTTGCTCCTGGTCTCTAGGACCTTTGTTTATCCAGTAGTATTTAGTATTTTATTTCTAGGTTAATTTAAATTAGGTTTTTAGCAAAACAGTACTGTTTTATTATTAGTTCTGTTTTAGCTTTTTCTTTATTGTTTTTATTAGTTTTAAATTATTTCTTTTTGTCACTTTTGACAAAATTAGTTGTGTTTCTGTTAGAAAATAGGATAAAATTTATTTTTATTTTAAAAATCTATTTTCCTTAGTTTTGTATGAAACCTTCTATAGGTCATAGTTAGAGTTTTATAAAAGCTTTTTATTTGTTTCTTTTTGCAAATAAAATTTTATGAAAAAATACTTTCTGTTAACTTAGTTGTTTTACTTTTTATTTTTGTTAAATTATTAGTTTAGTGTTTTAATTGCTGTAAAGTTTTTTTTACTTAGGGCAAAACTATGTTAGATGCTTGTAGCAAAGTCATAGATTTTCGTTAGTAGTTTTTCTTTCTAGTTTTATTTGAAGCTTCTTTGGACTTTGTTGGAGTTTTATTATTGAGTTTTTTTTTGTTTTAATTGTTATTATGAGTGTTAAAATTGTTTGCTAGGATGTTTGCTTATATGAATGCTATGTTTGAATATATAGATTTTCAACGGAGTGATGATTAGTTCTACCAAGTCATTTTCTGACAGCGTTGTTATCTTCATCAAGTATTACCAGGCAAGTTCACTTTGACCATGTTTTTCATACCTATATGTTTTATTGCATCTAGTGTCATCTTCGCAACAATCCCTCCAAAGAGTGATATTGAATCCTTGTAGTTGAGTAGTATGCATGAGGTAGGAACCCATCACCTGTTACCAAGCCCGGACGTTATTTATTTTAATGCTACGCTATAGTAGACGGGTTGGTATGAGTGCTCGGAGTGGTGTGAGAATGGAGGATCTACGCCAATGACGATAACTCCATGATGGAATCTGCAAGGACTGCATCTTCAAGGCCTCAAGACTTCAAGACTCGAGACAAGACACCTGGAGAAACCAAGTGGTTGGCGGGATGCATGGAGAAGCGCCATGACATCTTGCGGAAAGCTTCACCCAGACTCAAAGAGACGGAAGAATACTTCATGCCCGAAGCTTACCTGCAACCGCAAGTCACTATGGGCTCTGGCTTGGTTGACCTTAGTTGTGACTCTGGCTGGGACGGTGCTAGCAGATGTAGAACTACGGTAGGATTGGATGAGCACGGACGGTGGTCGAGGAACTCTTCGAAGACCATGTTTGATCGTCTTGTTCTCAAACACCACGAAGTGCGAGAACGTAAAAAGAGGGATCGAATCTTGCGGGTAAAGTGTACAAACCTCTGCAGAGGGTTTAAACCTAATCGATTAGCCGTGTCCCGATTCACGGACAATTTGAGCATCTGGACTTGGATCTATCTCGAACTCTCAACACCGGATTGATAACTTAATTGTGGGCAACATATGATGATTTTGGGCTATGAGACATCGGTTGGCGGAACCATGTCATGATAGAAAACTCCATAGTACAGACTTCATTTATTCCTTTGATGTAGGGAAAATAAAATCAGCTTTTACGCAAACAAAACTCGATACTGAGCCACAAAGCCAAATTGCATATAGTATAGTTTTACCATCTGTTTATTCATGTTGTGATCTTGCGGTACATTCAATGTAATTGACCTACACGGCTGCAACGTATCATGTTGCAGGATTTTCTTCGACGAGTAAGAGTTACGATCTGAGGTTACGGTCTACACTCAACCCGCCGATGGCGTTGATGGGACTCCACACCCGCTTGATTGTTTCGCTGAGTATTAAGAGGTATATATCATTTTACGTTATTTATACATGTGATCGCACTTTGATATATACATTGATGTCTTTGTGTGTGCCGAGATCTTGATCGTGGATGGCACAGAGATACAGAGGCTTGACCGTCTCGAGGTCGGGTCGCTACAAATGAAAATCTTTTGTGACAATACTGGTGCAATTGCCTTGGCAAAGGAATCCATATTTCACAAGAGAACCAAGCACATCAAGAGATGCTTCAATTCCATCCGCGATCAAGTCAAGGAGGGAGACATAGAGATTTGCAAGATACATACGGATCTGAATGTTGCAGACTCATTGACTAAGCCTCTCTCACGAGCAAAACATGATCAGCACCAAGACTCCATGTGTGTTAGAATCATTACTGTGTAATCTAGATTATCGAGTCTAGTGCAAGTGAGAGACTGAAGGAAATATGCCCTAGAGGCAATAATAAAGTTGTTATTTATATTTCCTTATATCATGATAAACTTTTATTATTCATGCTAGATTTTTTTTAACCGGAAACTTAGTACATGTGTGAATACATAGACAAACAGAGTGTCCCGAGTATGCCTCTACTAGACTAGCTCGTTAATCAAATATGGTTAAGTTTCCTAGCCATAGACATGTGTTGTCATTTGATGAACGACATCACATCATTAAAGAATGATGTGATGGACAAGACCCATCTGTTAGCTTACCACTATGATCGCTTACTTTATTGCTATTTATTTCTTCATGACTTATACATGTTCCTTTGACTATGAGATTATGCAACTCCGAAATACCGGAGGAACACTTAGTGTGCTATCAAACGTCACAACGTAACTGGGTGATTATAAAGATGCTCTACAGGTGTCTGCTACCTCTTGAGCACTGCGTTGGTTTTCCCTTGAAGAGGAAAGAGTGATGCAGTAAAGCAGCGTAAGTATTTCCCTCAGTTTTTGAGAACCAAGGTATCAATCCAGTAGGAGGCCACTGCTACCTCTTGAGCACTGTGTTGGTTTTCTCTTGAAGAGGAAAGGGTGATGCAGCAAAGTAGCGTAAGTATTTCCCTCAGTTTTTGAGAACCAAGGTATCACCAGCAGGAGGCTACGCGCGACTCCCTCGCACCTACACAAACAAATAAATCCTCGCAACCAACGCGATAAGGGGTTGTCAATCCCTACACGGTCACTTACGTGAGTGAGATCTGATAGATATGATAAGATAATATTTTTGGTATTTTTGTGATAAAGATGCAAAGTAAAATAAAAGCAACGGAAATAACTAAGTGTTGGAAGATTAATATGATGAAAGATAGACCCGGGAGCCATAGGTTTCACTAGTGGCTTCTCTCAAGAGCATAAGTATTTTATGGTGGGTGAACAAATTACTGTTGAGCAATTGACATAATTGAGCATAGTTATGAGAATATCTAGGTATGATCATGTATATAGGTATCACGTCCGAGACAAGTAGACCGACTCCTACCTGCATCTACTACTATTACTCCACACATCGACCGCTGTCGAGCATGCATCTAGAGTATTAAGTTCCTAAGAACAGAGTGTTGGGGAAAGTTGCAGAAAATTAAAATTTTTTCTACGGTTTCACCAAGATCCATCTATGAGTTCATCTAAGCAACGAGTCAAGGGAGTGACTTTGCATCTACATACCACTTGTAGATCGCGTACGGAAGCGTTCGAGGGAGCGGTGATGATGGAGTCGTACTCGATGTGATTCAGATAACCGATGACCAAGTGCTGAACGGACAGCACCTCCGCGTTCAACACACGTACGGTACGGGTGACGTCTCCTCCGTCTTGATCCAGCAAGGAGGAAGGAGAGGTTGAGGAAGACAGCTCCACCGGCAGCACGACGTCGTGATGATGGTGGAGAAGCAGTACTCCGACAGGGCTTTGCCGAGCACACAACGGAGGAGGAGAGGTGTTGGGGAGGGGAGGGCTGCGCCTTGGCTTGTGGTGCGGCTGCCCTCTCCTCACCCCTCTATTTATAGGGGAAGGAGAGGGGCGGCCCCTCTAGATGGCATCTAGAGGGGGCGGCGGCCAAGGGGGGAACTTGCCCCCAAGCAAGGCGCCCCTCTAGGGTTCCCCCTCAACCCTAGGCGCAAGGGCCCAAGGAGGGTGCGCGCCCAGCCCACCGGGGCTGGCTCCTTCCCACGCAGCCCAGTGGCCCCCGGGAGGTGGCCCCTCCGGTGGACCTCCGGAACCCTTCCGGTGGCCCCAGACAATACCGCACGCTCAAACTTTCGGTGTCCGCTTGACAACTTCCCATATATAAATCTTTACCTCCGGACCCTTCCGAACTCCTCATGACGTCCGGGATCTCATCCGGACTCAAAAACATTCGTAATCACATACAAGTCTTCCTAATAACCCTAGCGCCACCGAACCTTAGTGTGTAGACCCTACGGTTCGGAGACACGAGACATGACCGAGACGGCTCTCGGGCAATAACCAACAGCGGGATCTGGATACCCATGTTGGCTCCCACATGCTCCTCGATGATGTCATCGGATGAACCACGATGTCGAGGATTCAATCAACCCCGTATGCAATTCCCTTTGTCACCGACATGTTACTTGCCCGAGACTCGATCGTCGGTATCCCAATACCTCGCTTAGTCTCGTTATCGCAAGTCACTTTACTCGCATCGTAATGCATGATCCCGTGACCGGACACTTGGTCACTTTGAGCTCATTATGATGATGCACTACCGAGTGGGCCCAGTGATACCTCTCATGAATACGGAGTGACAAATCCAGTCTCGATCCGTGTCAACCCAATGAGACACTTTTGGAGATACTGTAGTGCACCTTTATAGTCACCCGATTATGTTGTGATGTTTGGTACACCCAAAGCACTCTTACGGTATCCGGGAGTTATACGATCTCATGGTCTAAGGAAGAGATACTTGACATAGAAAAGCTCTAGCAAAACGAACTACACGATCTTGTGCTATGCTTAGGATTGTCTTGTCCATCACATCATTCTCCTAATGATGTGATCCCGCTATCAACGACATCCAATGTCCATAGTCGAAACCATGACTATCTATTGACCAACGAGCTAGTCAACTAGAGACTCACTAGGGACGATTGTGGTCTATGTATTCACACATGTATTACGATTTCCGGATAATACAATTATAGCATGAATAAAAGACAATTATCATGAACAAGGAAATATAATAATAATGCTTTTATTATTGCCTCTAGGGCATATTTCCAACAGTCTCCCACTTGCACTAGAGTCAATAATCTAGTTACATTGTGATGAATCGAACACCCATAGAGTTTCGTGTTGATCATGTTTTGCCCATGAAGAGGTTTAGTCAATGGATCTGCGACATTCAGATCCGTATGCACTTTACAAATTTCTATGTCTCCACCTTGAACATTTTCACGGATGGAGTTGAAGCGACGCTTGATGTGCTCGGTCTTCTTGTGAAACCTGGGCTCCTTGGCAAGTGCAATAGCTCCGGTGTTGTCACAGAAGAGTTTGATTGGCCCCGACGCATTGGGTATGACTCCTAGGTCGGTGATGAACTCCATCACCCAAATTGCTTCATGCGCTGCTCCGAGGCTGCCATGTACTCCGCTTCACATGTAGATCCCGCCACGACGCTCGCTTGTAGCTGCACCACCATCGCTCCACCATTCAACATATACATGTATCCGGTTTGTGACTTAGAGTCATCAGATCTGTGTCGAAGCTAGCGCCGACGTAACCCTTTACGACGAGCTCTTCGTCACCTCCATAAACGAGAAACATGTCCTTTGTCCTTTTCGGTACTTCAGGATATTCTTGACCGCTGTCCGGTGTTCCTTGCGGGATTACTTTGGTATCTTCCTACCAAACTTTCGCAAGGTTTACATCAGGTCGGTACACAGCATGGCATACATAATAGATCCTATGGCTGAAGCATAGGGATGACACTCATCTCTTCTTTATCTTTTGCCGTGGTCGGGCATTGAGCCGAGATCAATCTCACACCTTGCAAACAGTGCAAGAACCCTTTCTTGACTGATCCATTTTGAACTTCTTCAAAATCTTATCAAGGTATGTGCTTTGTGAAAGACCTATGAGGCGCCTTGATCTATCTCTATAGATCTTGATGCCTAATATATAAGCAGCTTCTCCAAGGTCCTTCATTGAAAAACACTTATTCAAGTAGGCCTTAATGTTGTCCAAGAATTCTATATCATTTCCCATCAAAAGTATGTCATCTACATATAATATGAGAAATGCTACTGAGCTCCCATTCACTTTCTTGTAAACGCAGCTTCTCCATAAGTCTCAGATAAACCCAAACGCTTTGATCATTTCATCAAAGCGAATGTTCCAACTCCGAGATGCTTGCACCAGCCCATAAATGGATCGCTGGAGCTTGCATACTTTGTTAGCATTCTTAGGATCGACAAAACCCTCCCGCTGCATCATATACAGTTCTTCCTTAAGATGCCCGTTAAGGAATGCCGCTTTGACGTCCATCCGCCATATCTCATAATCATAGTATGCGACAATTGCTAACATGATTCAGACGGACTTAAGCTTCGCTCACGGAGAGAAAGTCTCATCGTAGTCAATCCCTTGAACTTGCCGATAACCCTTAGCGACATGTCGAGCTTTATAGATGGTGACATTACCATCCGCGTCCGCCTTCTTCTTAAAGATCCATTTGTTTTCTATCGCTCGCCGATCATCGGCAAGTCACCAAAGTCCATACTTTGTTTTCATACATGGATTCTATCTCGGATTTCATGGCTTCAAGCCATTTGTTGGAATCTGGGCCTGCCATCGCTTCTTCATAGTTCAAGGTTCACCGTTGTTCAACAACATGATTTACAGGACAGGGTTGCCGCACCACACTGTGTGGAACGTGTCCTTGTGGACCACGAAGTTCAAGAGCAACTTGATCCAAGTACCTTGATCATCATCATTATTTTCCTCTTCGTTGGTGTAGGCATCACAGAACATTTTCCGAGCTGCACTACTTTCCCGCTCAAGAGGTAGTACTTCATCTAGTTCTACTTTCCTCCCACTTACTTCTTTCGAGAGAAACTCTTTTTCCGTAAAGGATTCGTTCTTGGCAACAAAGATCTTGCCCTCGGATCTTAAGTAGAAGGTATACCCTATGGTTTCTTTAGGGTATCCTATGAAGACGCATTTTTCCGACTTGGGTTCGAGCTTTTCAGGTTGAAGTTTCTTGACATAAGCATCGCATCCCCAAACTTTTAGAAACGATACTTAGGTTTCTTCCCAAACCATAATTCATACGGTGTCATCTCAACGGATTTAGACGGTGCCCTATTTAAAGTGAATGTAGCTGTCTCTAGAGCGTATCCCCAACATGATAGCGGTAAATCGGTAAGAGACATCATAGACCGCACCATATCTAATAGAGTGCGACACGACGCTCGACACACCGTTACTGTTGAGGTGTTCCAGCGGCGTGAGTTGTGAAACGATTCCACATTTCCTTAAGTGTGTACCAAATTCGTGACTTAAGTATTATCCTCCACGATCGATCGTAGAATTTTATCTTTCGTCACGTTGATTCTCTACCTCATTCTGAAATTCCTTGAACTTTTCAAAGGTCTCAGACTTGTGTTTCATCAAGTAGACATACCCATATCTACTCAAGTCATCTCGTGAGAGTGAGAACATAACGATATCCTCCATGAGCCTCAACGCCATTGGACCGCATACATCGGTATGTATGATTTCCAACAAGTTGGTTGCTCGCCCATTGTTCCGAGAACGGAGTCTTGGTCATCTTGCCCATGAGGCATGGTTCGCATGTGTCAAATGATTCATAATCTAGAGACTCCAAAAGTCCATCAAGATGGAGCTTCTTCATGCGCTTGACACCAATGTGACCAAGGCGGCGATGCCACAAGTATGTGGGACTATCGTTATCAACTTTACATCTTTTGGTATTCACGCTATGAATATGTGTAACATTATGCTCGAGATTCATTAAGAATAAACCATTGACCATTGGAGCATGACCATAAAACATATCTCTCATATAAATAGAACAACCATTATTCTCGGATTTAAATGAGTAGCCATCTCGCATTAAACGAGATCCAGATACAATGTTCATGCTCAAACTTGGCACCAAATAACAATTATTAAGGTTCAAAACTAATCCCGTAGGTAAATGTAGAGGTAGCGTGTCGACGGCGATCACATCGACTGGAACCATTCCCGACGCGCATCGTCACCTCGCCCTTCGCCGATCTCGCTTATTCCGCAGCTCTGCCGTGAGTTACAAATATGAGCAACGGCACCGTATCAAATACCCAGGAGTTACTACGAGTAATCGGTAAGGTACACATCAATTACATGTATATCAAATATACCTTTGGTGTTGCCGCCTTCTTATCCGCTAAGTATTTGGGGCAGTTCCGCTTCAAAGGACCCTTCCCTTGCAATAAAAGCACTCGGTCTCGGGCTTGGGTCCATTCTTTGACTTCTTCCGCAAGCGGCTTACTAGGCGCGGCAACATCTTTGCCATCCTTCTTGAAGTTCTTCTTACCCTTGCCCTTCTTAAACTTAGTGGTCTTATTGACCATCAACACTTGATGTTCTTTCTTGATTTCAACCTCTGCGACTTCAAAGATTGAAAATACTTCAGAATGGTCTTCACCATCCCCGCATATTGTAGTTCATTCACGAAGCTCTTGTAGCTTGGTGGGAGCGATCAAGGATTTGTCAATGGCCGCCTCGTCGGGAGGTTAATCTCCACTGGGACAAAGCGGTTGTGCAAACCAGACATTTTGAGTATGTGCTCACCGATGTAACTGTTTTCCTCCATCTTACAACTATAGAACTTGTCGGAGACTTCATATCTCTCGACCGGGCATGAGCTTGGAAAACTAGTTTCAGCTCCTCGAACATCTCATATGCTCCGTGTTGCTCAAAACGCTTTTGGAGCCCCGGTTCTAAGCTGTAAAGCATGCCGCACCGAACGTGGGAGTAATCATCAAGACGTGTCCGCCAAACGCTCAAATCGTCTTGCAAGGATCTTTGGGAGAGCAGGTGGGTCACCTAACGGTGCTTCTAGGACATATGCCTTCTTGGCAGCTATGAGGATGATCTCGTGTTCCGGACCCAGTCCGAGATAGTTGCTGCCATCATCTTTCAGCTTGGTTTTCTAGGAACGCGTTGAAGTTCATGTTGACATGAGCGCTGGCCATTTGATCTACAAGACATATTTTGCAAAAGTTTTAGAGTAAGTTCATGATAATTAAGTTCATCTTAATCAAATTATTGAATGAACTCCCACCAGATTTGACATCCTCTAGTCATCTAAGTGTTACACGATCCGAGTCGACTAGGCCGTGTCCGATCATCACGTGAGACGGACTAGTCATCGTCGGTGAAAATTCTCATGTTGATCGATCTTCTATACGACTCGTGTTCGACCTTTCGGTCTCCGTGTTCCGAGGCCATGTCCGTACATGCTAGGCTCGTCAAGTTAACCCTAAGTGTTTTGCATGTGTAAAACTGTCTTACACCCGTTGTATGTGAACGTAAGGATCTATCACACCCGATCATCACGTGGTGCTCAAACGATTTAACTTTAGCAACGGTGCACAGTTAGGGAGAACACTTCTTGAAATTTTGTAAGGATCATCTTATTTACTACCGTCGTTCTAAGTAAACAAGATGCATAAACATAATAAACATCACATGCAATTATATAATAGTGACATGATATGGCCAATATCATAAAACTCCATTGATCTCCATCTTCGGGCTCCATGATCATCTTGTCACCGCATGACACCATGATCTCCATCATCATGATCTCCATCATCGTGTCTTCATGAAGTTGTCACGCCAACGACTACTTCTACTTCTATGACTAACGCGCTTAGCAATAAAGTAAAGTAATTTACATGGCGTTCTTCAATGACACGCAGGTCATACAAAAATAAAGACAACTCCTATGGCTCCTGCCGTTGTCATACTCATCGACATGCAAGTCGTGATTCCTATTACAAGAACATGATCTCATACATTACAATATGTCATTCATCATTCATCACAACTTGGCCATATCACATCACATGACAATTGCTGCAAAAACAAGTTAGACGCCTTCTAATTGTTGTTGCATCTTTTACGTGGCTGCAATTGGGTTCTAGCAAGAACGTTTTCTTACCTACGAATAACCACAACGTGATTTTGTCAACTTCTATTTACCCTTCATAAGGACCCTTTTCATCGAATCCGCTCCAACTAAAGTGGAGAGACAGACACCCGCCAGCCACCTTATGCAACTAGTGCATGTTAGTCGGTGGAACCGGTCTCACATAAGCGCACGTAAGGTTGGTCCGGCCGCTTCATCCCACAATACCGCGGAAGCAAGATAAGACTAGTAGCGGCAAGCAAGTTGACAAGATCTACGCCCACAACCAAATTGTGTTCTACTCGTGCAATAGAGAACTACGATAGACCTAGCTCATGATGCCCTTTGTTGGGGAACGTTGCAGAAAATTAAAATTTTTCTACGGTTTCACCAAGATCCATCTATGAGTTCATCTAAGCAACGAGTCAAGGGAGTGACTTTGCATCTACATACCACTTGTAGATCGCGTACGGAAGCGTTCGAGGGAGCGATGATGATGGAGTCGTACTCGATGTGATTCAGATCACCGATGACCAAGTGCTGAACGGACAGCACCTCCGTGTTCAACACACGACGCAGACGGGTGACGCCTCCTCCGCCTTGACCCAGCAAGGAGGAAGGAGAGGTTGAGGAAGACAGCTCCACCGCAGCACGACGGCGTGATGATGGTGGAGAAGAAGTATCTGGCTGTGGCTTCACGAGCACACAACAGAGGAGGAGAGGTGTTGGGAGGGAGGGCTGCGCCTTGGCTTGTGGTGCGGCTGCCCTCCCTCACCCCTCTATTTATAGGGGAAGGGAGAGGGGCGGCCCCTCTAGATGGCATCTAGAGGGGGCGGCGGCCAAGGGAGGGGAACTTGCCCCCAAGCAGGGGCGCCTCTAGGGTTCCCTCAACCCCTAGGCTCAAGGGCCCAAGGGAGGGGTGCGCCCAGCCCACCAGGCTGGCTCCTTCCCCACGCAGCCCAGTGGCCCCGGAGAGGTGGCCCCTCCCGTGGACCTCCGGAACCCTTCCGGTGGCCCCAGACAATCAATGCACGCCTCAAACTTTCCGGTGTCCGCTTGACAACTTCACATATATAAATCTTTACCTCCGGACCTTCCGAACTCCTCGTGACGCCGGGATCTCATCCGGACTCAACAACATTCGTAATCACATACAAGTCTTCCTAATAACCCTAGCGCCACCGAACCTTATGTGTAGACCCTACGGGTTCGGGAGACACGAGACATGACCGAGACGGCTCTCGGGCAATAACCAACAGCGGATCTGGATACCCATGTTGGCTCCTACATGCTCCTCGATGATGTCATCGGATGAACCACGATGTCGAGGATTCAATCAACCCCGTATGCAATTCCCTTTGTCGATCGGTATGTTACTTGCCCGAGACTCGATCGTCGGTATCCCAATACCTCGCTCAGTCTCGCATCGCAAGTCACTTTACTCGCACCATAATGCATGATCCCGTGACGGACACTTGGTCACTTTGAGCTCATTATGATGATGCACTACCGAGTGGGCCCAGTGATACCTCTCCGTAATACGGAGTGACAAATCCAGCCTCGATCCGTGTCAACCCAATGACACTTTCGAGATACCTGTAGTGCACCTTTATAGTCACCCGATTACGTTGTGACGCTTGGTACACCCAAATTACTCTTACGGTATCCGGAGTTATACGATCTCATGGTCTAAGGAAGAGATACTTGACATAGAAAAAGCTCTAGCAAAACGAACTACACGATCTTGTGCTATGCTTAGGATTGTCTTGTCCATCACATCATTCTCCTAATGATGTGATCCCGTTATCAATGACATCCAATGTCCATAGTCAGGAAACCATGACTATCTATTGACCAACGAGCTAGTCAACTAGAGACTCACTAGGACGATTGTGGTCTATGTATTCACACATGTATTACGATTTCGGATAATACAATTATAGCATGAATAAAAGACAATTATCATGAACAAGGAAATATAATAATAATGCTTTTATTATTGCCTCTAGGGCATATTTCCAACACAGAGTAACGCTTTAAGCAAGATGACATGATGTAGAGGGATAAATTCATGCAATATGATAAAAAACCCCATCTTGTTATTCTCGATGGCAACAATACAATACGTGCCTTGCTGCCCCTACTGTCACTGGGAAAGGACACCGCAAGATTGAACCCAAAGCTAAGCACTTCTCCCATTGCAAGAAAGATCAATCTAGTAGGCCAAACCGAACTGATAATTCGAAGAGACTTGCAAAGATAACCAATCATACATAAAAGAATTCAGAAAAGATTCAAATATTATTCATAGATAAACTTGATCATAAACCCACAATTCATCGGTCTCAACAAACACACCGCAAAAGAAGATAACATCGAATAGATCTCCACAAGAGAGGGGGAGAACATTGTATTGAGATCCAAAAGAGAGAGGAAGCCATCTAGCTAATAACTATGGACCCAAGGTCCGAGGTAAACTACTCACACTTCATCGGAGAGGCTATGGTGTTGATGTAGAAGCCTCCGTGATCGATGCCCCCCCTGGCGGAGCTCCTAACAGGCCCCAAGATGGGATCTCGTGGGGCATGAAGGTTGCGACGATGGAATTAGGTTTTGGCTCCGATTCGATCGCTTTGGGGTGCGTGAGGTATATATAGGAGGAAGGAGTACGTCGGTGGAGCAACGTGGGGCCCACGAGGGTGGAGGGCGCGCTTGGGGGGGGGGGGTAGGCGCGCCCCCCTACCTCGTGGCTTCCTGCTTGATTTCGTGATGTAGGGTCCAAGTCCTCTGGATCATGTTCGTTCCAAAAATCACACTCCCGGAGGTTTCATTCCGTTTGGACTCCGTTTTATATTCTTTTTCCGCGAAGCTCTGAAATAGGCAAAAAATAGCAATTCTGGGTTGGGCCTCCGGTTAATAAGTTAGTCCCAAAAATAATATAAAAGCGAATAATAAAGCCCAATAATGTCCAAAACAGAAGATAATATAGCATGGAGCAATAAAAGATTATAGATATGTTGGAGACGTATCAAGCATCCCCAAGCTTAATTCCTGCTCGTCCTCGAGTAGGTAAATGATAAAAACAGAATTTTAGATGTGGAATGCTATTTGGCATAATTTCAATGCAATTCTTCTTAATTGTGGTATGAATATTCAGATCCGAAAGATTCAAGACCAAAGTTCAATATTGACATAAAAATAATAATACTTCAAGCATACTAACTAAGTAATTATGTCCTCTCAAAATAACATGGCCAAAGAAAGTTCATCCCTACAAAATCATATAGTTTAGTCATGCTCCATTTTCGTCACACAAGAATGCTCTCATCATGCACAACCCCGATGACAAGCCAAGCAATTGTTTCATACTTTAGTAATCTCAAACTTTTTCAACCTTCACGCAATACATGAGCGTGAGCCATGGATATAGCACTATGGGTGGAATAGAATATGATGATGGGGGTTATGTGGAGAAGACAAAAAAGGAGAAAGTCTCACATCAACGAGGCTAATCAATGAGCTATGGAGATGCCCATCGATTGATGTTAATGCAAGGAGTAGGGATTGCCATGCAACAGATGCATTACAGCTATAAATATATGAAAGCTCAACAATAGAAACTAACTGGGTGTGCATCCAACTTGCTTGCTCACGAAGACCTAGGGCACTTGAGGAGGCCCATTGTTGGAATATACAAGCCAAGTTCTATAATGAAACATTCCCACTAGTATATGAAAGTGACAAAATAAGAGACTCTCTATCATGAAGATTATGGTGCTACTTTGAAGCACAAGTGTGGTAAAAGGATAGTAACATTGTCCCTTCTCTCCTTTTCTCTCAATTTTTTGGGCCTTCTCTCTTTTTATGGCCTTTTTCTCTTCTTTTTATTCCTCACTTGGGACAATGCTCTAGAAAATGATGATCATCACACTTCTATTTATTTACAACTGAATGATTATAACTCGATACTAGAACAAAGTATGACTCTATATGTATGCCTCCGGCGGTGTACCGGGATATGCAATGAACCAAGAGTGACATGTATGAAACAGTTATGAACGGTGGCCTTGCCACAAATACTATGTCAACTACATGATCATGCAAAGCAATATGACAATGATGAATGTGTCATGATAAACGGAACGGTGGAAAGTTGCATGGCAATATATCTCGGAATGGATATGGAAATGCCATAATAGGTAGGTATGGTGGCTGTTTTGAGGAACATATAAGGAGGTTTATGTGTGAAAGAGCGTATCATATCACAGGATTTGGATGCACTGGCGAAGTTTGCACCAACTCTCAATGTGAGAAAGGGCAATGCGCGGTACCGAAGAGGCTAGCAATGATGGAAAGGTGAGAGTGCGTATAATCCATGGACTCAACATTAGTCATAAAGAACTCACATACTTATTGCAAAAATCTACAAGTCATCAAGAACCAAGCACTACGCGCATGCTCCTAGGGGGATAGATTGGTAGGAAAAGACCATCGCTCGTCCCCGACCGCCACTCATAAGGAGGACAATCAAAGAACACCTCATGTTTCAAATTTGTTACACAACGTTTACCATACGTGCATGCTACGGGACTTGCAAACTTCAACACAAGTATTTCTCAAATTCACAACTACTCAACTAGTTTGATATCACTGCCTCCATGTATCAAAACAATCATCAAGCATCAAACTTCTCTTAGTATTTGTCGGTGTCAAAACCAGCGGATCTCGGGTAGGGGGTCCCGAACTGTGCGTCTAGGATCGATGGTAACAGGAGGCGGGGGACACGATGTTTTACCCAGGTTCGGGCCCTCTCGATGGAGGTAATACCCTACTTCCTGCTTGATTGATCTTGATGATATGAGTATTACAAGAGTTGATCTACCACGAGATCGTAGAGGCTAAACCCTAGAAGCTAGCCTATGGTATGATTGTTGTATATTCTATCGACTAGCCTGGCCCTAGTTTATATAATGCACCAGAGGCCTAGGATAACAAGAGTCCTAGCCGAATACGCCGGTGGGGAGGAGTCCTTGTCTTGATCACCAAGTCTTGTGGAATCTTCCTTGTATGCGGCAGCTGTCCGGACTGGCCCATGAGTATACGGCCATGGGGGTCCTCGGCCCAATCTAACAGATCGGGAGATGACGTGGTGAGTACCCCCTAGTCCAGGACACCGTCAGTAGCCCCCTGAACCGGTCTTCAAGTTACGGACGCTCCTCGATTGTCGGTCTTGAAAACTGGGTTCAACAAATCTTCTCATCTTCAATCTTGAGGATCGCCGAAGTGCATCCGAAGAGTTTACACGTCGGGTATCCGAGGAGCCCCTTTAAGTTTCCGGCCTTTGTCAATGCCTTGTTATTTTTATGCCCGGGAGGCAGTGTCCTCTCGTGTCCGAGCTCTAACGCCGGACTGCATTCGAGGTATCTTTTCCAGCCGAGCACCAATGCCGGACTGCTTCCGAGCTCCAACACCGAAATGTATCCAAGCTCCAACGCCAGACTGTGTCCAAGCTCCAACGCCGGACTATATCCAAGATGTCATAGATCATCTTGGTTCAAAAAAGTTGAAGGAGTTTAGCCGAGCTTAATGCCGGAATTGCCCTCTATGGAGCTAGCCGCTGGCGCCCGAGCTTTATGCCGGACTGCTTCCAAGGTAGTGCTGTAAGTGCATCTAGTGCCCCTTAGTGATTTTGGTGTATTGAAGACTTATAGGTTAAGTAACTAATGCGTTTGTGAGTGTACACAGGTCTATAAGTCTATGAGGAGTTTGATAATTTACAGAGAAAGTCGACCCTAAAATGAATTTCTTCAATCAAGAATTTGATATTTCAAGACTTTCTCAAGACTTTGAAAGTGAAGAAATTGGTGTGATCCTCAAGACTTGGTATTCGCTGAGGAACATGAAGCGTGAAGACTTTTGTTTTCGTAGTTTCATTTCTCTTTCTTGAGTCATAGGAAACACCGTCGTTAAAGGGGTCGAGGAAATACTAAGGAAAAATTTCCATTTGATGCTCAACTCAAAATCCTCACCTACCAATCCTTCGAGTGAAGCCTTTGAAATCTCATACAGTTCATCAATTTTTCAAAGGATGAGACGAAGTTCTTCCAGTCACCGAGGAATTTGTTCGATCGAGGAGTTAGGAATTCGCCAAAGTCTGAATTGCCTACATAGTGAGGAACATGATAGCCCCGAGGAATTTGATACTCAAAATTCCGACCGCTTCTTTGTCAAGCGCCACCTGTCCAAATATCTTATCCACCTAACGGTCATATCATTGAAGGGCATTTATGTCTTATCATGTCGGGCTGCTCCCTAGGCTATAAATAGACGCCCCTACAACCACTAGTTGGTTGGCTGCCCGAGAGAACTTGACACTTGTCATTTGAGAGCAACCCATCCTCCGAGGAATTTGAGTGAAAATCATCAAGTGAGGAAAACCCAAAGTGAGGAAAAACCAAAAAAACCCAAACCCCAACAAACCCAAAGTGATTGAGCATCATCAAGAAATTGATCCAGCGTGGATCCGACGCTTTTACCTTTGAAGACTGTGCTTCTTCCAGACGGTTAGGCGTCACGGTCTAGAGCATCCAAGAGGAATTGTGGATCGCCGAGTGACCAAGTATGTGAAGGTTTGGAAGTCGCTCAAGACTTACCACGAGTGATTGGACGAGGTCTGCGTGGCCTTAGTTCAAGGAGAATACGGTGAGGACTTGGTGTCCGAGCTGCGTGCTCAAGGATCGGGTGTCCGGACTGCATGTCCTCGAGTTTAAATACTCACCGCTCCAACCAGACGTATAACCGAGACAGCAGTTGGAACTGGTCTACCAAATCATTGTCTTCACCAACCTAATCGGTTCTATTTCCTCAACCCTTTCATTTCCTCATTCTCGTGTTGAGTGTTTATCATATCTGTGTTTGAAGACTTTGATCAAGACTTTCTCAATTTCCTCGTTCAATTTCTTCACCGTTTGTCTTCATCTTGTGTTATCCTGTGATTACGCTTTTCAGACTCTGTGTTTGTCTTCATTTCATCATGATGACTATGCTTGTAATATGTTATGCTTACTTCGAGTACTTATTCCGCTGCATGTATTTCTTCGCTAAGGAATTTCCTCACAAGCTAATTCCTCGGTGAAGAATTTGTTAAATTCATAAAATCGCCTATTCACCCCCTCTAGTCGATATAACGACTTTCAATTGGTATCGAGCAAGGTACTCCCTTGTTCGTGTGATTTTGGTTTAACCACCGGAGTTTTAGTTATGTCGACCGCAGGTATGATCAAGGTCTCAGCAGGTGTCCTACCTTGATGGGACGGACTACCCCTCATGGAAGAACAAAATGCGAATGCATCTTGAAGCAATTGACAATGATCTACGGTATGTTGTGACAAAAGGTGTTTCCTCACCACACCCTCTCCGAATGATGCTGATGTGAAGAGATTCAAGCAACTCGATTCTCAAGCTTAAGAATATCATATGTGGCCATCCGAGCAAAGGTCAATATGGAAGAGTGAGTGCTTTGGAATCGCCAAACTCATCCGGGACAGGCTGTCCAAAGTAAATGAAGGTGTTTCAACTCAGCGTGACTCTCGAGTTGATGTTCTTCGGAATCTCTTCAACCGCTTCAAAAGACTCGACAACGAAAATGTTCAACAAACCTTCGATCGCCTCACTGACATCTCAAATGAGCTTCAAGCACTAGGTGCCACTGACATCACCGACCATGAGGTGGTGAAGAAATTGCTAAGATCACTTGATTCCTCATTTGACACTCTGGCACTGATGATACAAGAACGAGCTGACTACAAGTCTCTTGATCCTGCTGATATCCTCGAAAGGCTAAATACTCATGAGTTCCAGCTTGCTGAAAAGAGAGATCTCTATGGTTCTGGCTATGGAAAAACACGTGCCTCAAGGCCAAGGCTGAATCTGAATCGAGAGTGAAGAATCTGGTAGTAGCCTTGGAGATCTCAAGAATTTGGCCAGAGCTAGCATCGCTCGTGAAGAAATTCCAGAAATTCACAAGACGTGGTCGTTTTGGAAAATCCTCAAGAAGCAAAGTGATTCCTCATCTAGTGACTATAAGCGAAGACTTTGCCACAAATGCAAGAAACCTGGTCACTATATCCAAGATTGTCCTCGATGGGAAAAGGAATTGAAGAAGAAGAAACACAAGGATTACAGTTACGATGACGTGAAGAAGAAGAAGAAATCATCAAAATCTTCATCATCAAAATCCTCAAAACCTTCTTCTCACAAGAAGAGCAGCTCCAAAAAGGCTCGGGCATTCATTGGCAAGGAAATGGACTCAAGCTGAATCGAGGAAAATGAGGAAGAGGAGGAGTCTCAAGAATCCGAATCTGTGTGGCTAGTCCGGCTCTTGCTATCGCTTATGTTAGCAAGTCCATCTTCAACATCAAGAAACCGACTCCACCGACAAACCCGATGAGGAAAATGATGACTACGCCCCACCTATTGCTTCATGGCAAAAGGTGCCAAGGTACTCAATTACACCTCCTCCGAATCTAGTGAAAATGAATCGATGAGGATCTCAAGCCCAGCTACTCTAAACTTGCTAAGATTGCTATAAAACAACAAAGGGCTTTTGAAAAGGTTCAAAACATGCTAGATAAGAGTGATGATATGTTAGGTGAAGAAATGGATCGCACTCAAGCCCCGATCGAAAATCTTCAGAAAGTTCGTCTAGGCTTGACAGCCTTCAAGGTCATCATAACACTCTCTATCTCGATCATGAGAAACTTTCTTATGAATTTCTTCAAAGAAAGCAAGATCTTGAGAAGCTAAGAGCGAGTTATGAAGATCTTGAAGGAGCGCGATTCATTACTTGCTCAACAAATCAGCGCTTCTCAAGAAGAATTTGTTCCTCCATGTTTAAAGTGCATTGAACGTGAATCGCTAATTCTTCACTGAATGTTCAAATGCTTCAAATGTTACAAATTCTTCACCTGCCTCTGCTATCACTAATTCCTCACCGAGGACATTGCTAGTATCACCGACGATGCAGATGAAGGAATTGTACATGACAGCATGTACAAAAGCCTCAAAGGGCATCGACTCTTTGTGATGTGCTTAAAAGCAGATCCTCAACAGAACCCTAGGAAAGAGGGTATTGCCTTTGAGAGGAAACTCAATGCTTGATGGAACGTCATCGAAGCCCGAGCAAGATCCCAAAACCTCATGGATTGCTGCAAAGGGACCTCCGATTGATCCATCCACCTTATCTGGCTTTACATGTGAATTTCCTCATTCTGATGATGAGTCATTTGACTCAAACTATAAACTGTTCAAAAATCAGAATGGTGAAGTATTTGCTAGATATGTTGGCACTAACTGCAGGAACGGTCCCCCTATGAAGAAAATCTGGGTTCCCAAGAAGTGCCTTGAAAATCTTCAAGTGAATGTCCTCATGACACCACCTGTGAAGAAAAGGAACCCCAGATCAAATTCTTCATATGGACAAAATTCTTCATATGGATCCAAGTCCTCATACGGACCAAATTCCTCACGTGGATCAAATTCCTCAAAAGGATCAAAGTCCTCATATGATTATCATCGTGCTAATAACTCGCTTCGCAGGTAGAGCTAAGGGCTATGAATATGTGCATTATTCTTCAAACCAATATGTTCATAAGTCCTCGAAGAATTTCTCTGCTTATTCATATGCTTACCCTAACCCTTCTTATGTGAAACGAAATGGTTTGGCCTCTATGCCACCATTCTCATATGGTGCTCGCAGAATGATGAACTCTTTGCCACCCCTTCAGATGTGGGTGGTGAAGAAAAAGAACTAATCTCTTCTGCAGGGTCAGGTCTCCAGACGTGTCTTAAACGTCTGAAGAATTTGCTGGGGGCCTGACAAAAGTGCGTGAAAGGACGCAGGCTAATCATGATGAAATGAACTTTCATTTCACACGTCCTCATACTGCTTATCTGAATACTGACTGATGAAATTCATTTGATGAATTTGATATCATATTCTTCACTGATGAAGTATATGAGATCGTAAGTTGTACTAATTCATCTGCAGGATGATCAACCCAAAGCCACTGAGTGGGTTCTCGATAGTGGATGTACAAATCACATGGTGGTGACAAGAATCTATTGATGGATGCTCCTTATCACCGTCACATCTGAAGCATATCATCTTTCTTGACAAAGGCAAAAGTCGTATTGGGACTTGGTAAGGTTGCTATCTCTAAGGACATGCACATGGACAAAGTCATGCTTGTTGAGTCTTTATGATATAACCTCATGTCAGTCTCAATGCTTTGTGATCTTGATATGATTGTTATCTTTGGCAAGTATCGTTGTGTTGTGATTATGGAAGCGACAATTCCAAAGTCTTCGAAGGCTTTAGGAGAGGAGACTTGTATATTGTTGATTTTTCCACAGGACCACAACCAGCCGTGTGTCTACTTGCAAAAGCTTCAGAAGGCTGGCTATGGCATCGACGACTTGGTCACGCAGGCATGAGGAATTTGCACACGCCATGCGAAGAAGAAGCATGTCATTGGCATTGAGAATGTCAAATTCCTCAAGGATCACTTATGCGGAGCCTGTGAAGCTGGAAAAATGACCAAGGCCAAGCATCCAGCGAAGACTATCATGACCACTACTCGTCCCTTTGAATTGCTTCACATGGACCTCTTGGTCCCAATCATTACTCATTGTCACTAATGATGCATCTCTTTATGGCTTTGTTATTGTTGATGATTACTCTCGTTACACATGGGTACACATTGTTACTTTCAAAAATCAAGTGCAGGAAATCTTCAAACGATTTTCCTCGAGGGCTTCAACCAACTTTGGTGTGAAGATCAAGCACATCAGGAGTGACAATGGAACTGAGTTCAAGAATTCAGGTCTTGATGATTATCTTGATGAACTTGGTATTACTCATGAGTTATCTGCTCCATATACTCCTCAGCAAAATGGCGTCGTGGAGCGCAAGAACAGAACTCTTGTTGAGATGGCTCGCACTATGCTTGATGAATACAAAACGCCTAGTCGTTTCTGGATTGAAGCAATTGACACTGCGTGCCACATCATCAACAGAGTATATCTTCACAAATTCTTCAAAAGACTGCCTATGAACTCCTCACTGACAAGAAACCCAATGTAAGTTATTTCAAAGTCTTCGGTGCTAAATGCTGGATTAGAGATCCTCACCACACCTCTAAATTTGCACCGAAAGCACATGAAGGTTTTATGCTTGGTTACGGAAAGGACTCGCACACCTACAGAGTCTTCAACATCGCACTTCACAAGATTGTTGACCTTTGTAGATGTGCGGTTCGATGAAACTAATGGCTCGCAAAGAGAGCACCTACCTTCGTGATAGACGAACCAGCACCGAGGATTCTATCAGGTTCAAGGCAACCGAGGATGTCATTCCTCATCAAGAAACTGCTGAAGAATTCATTCTCAGACGTGAAGAACGCCGAGTGATGCACCAAGATAATGTGAAGAAAATGGTGCTTGAGGAAAATGATCAAATTCCTCAAGACAACCAGCTCATCCTCGCGTTGCAAAAGAAGTGCAAGTTGACAAGATCATCGATGACATTGAAGCGCCAGTCCTCTCACTCGCTCAAAAGCTTCACATTTATCTAACTTTTGTGGGCACTATGCTTTTGTCTCTATCACAGAGCCCACTAAGGTAGATGAAGCATTTCGAGCCGAGTGGATTCAGGCCATGCAAGAAGAATTACATCGATTCGAGCTCAACAACGTCAGGAACTGGTCAAACGTCCAGATCCTCGCAAGCATAATATCATTGGCACAAAGTGGATCTATCGCAACAAGCAAGATGAAAATGGTCTTGTGGTGAGGAATAAGGCACGACTAGTAGCTCAAGGCTACACGCAGTTGAAGGAATTGATTTCGATGAAACTTTTGCACTGTTGCTAGACTTGAGTCTATTAGATATTACTCGCCTATGCTAACCATCACAATATCACTTTATATCAAATGGATGTGAAAAGTGCATTCCTCAATGGTAAGCTTGAGGAAGAAGTATATGTTGCTCAACCCCTGTGTTTTGAAGATCCAAAGAATCGACAAAGTCTTCAGACTAAATAAGGCCCTCTATGGCCTCAAGCAAGCCCCTCAAGCGTGGTATGATACATTGAAGGAATTCTTCGTGAAGAATGGCTTCACACCGGTTCACTCGACCCTACTCTCTTTACTAAATCTTATGATGGTGAACTGTTTGTGTGCCAAATATATGTTGATGATATTATCTTTGGCTGTCTTGACCAACGTTATAGTGATGAATTTGCCTATATGATGAGTGAAGAATATCAAATGTCTATGATGGGAGAGTTGAAATTCTTCTTAGGTCTTCAAATTTCAACAACACAATGGCATATTCATATCTCAGAGAAATACCTCAAAGATGTCCTCAAGAAATTCGCATGCAAGATTGCAAAGGCGTCAAAATTCCTATGCCCACAAATGGCCATCTATGCCTCGATGAAAATGGTATTGACTTGATCACAAGGTATACCGCCCATGATTGGTTCTTTATTGTACTTATGTGCATCTAGGCCAGATATAATGCTTAGTGTTTGCATGTGTGCCCGATTTCAAGCTACACCAAGGAATCACACCATAAGGCTGTGAAGCATATTCTTCGATATCTAGCTCACACACCAACACTAGGATTATGGTACCCCAAGGGCTCTACTTTTGATCTCATTGGATATTTCGACTCGACTATGCTGGTGATCGTGTGGACCGCAAGTCAACATCTGGTACTTGTCATTTCCTCGGACGATCTTTGGTCCGTTGGTCCTCGAAGAAAGCAGAACTGTGTATCACCATCCCATCGCGGAAGCTGAATACATTGCTGCTGGCTCGTGTTGTGCTCAATTACTATGGATGAAGCAAACCTCAAGGACTACGGCATCAACGTGAAGAATGTGCCTCTCATTGTGACAATGAGAGTGCCATCAAGATTGCTCACAACCCAGTTCAGCACTCGAAGACAAAGCACATTCAAATTCGTCATCATTTTCTTCGTGATCATGTGTTGAAGGCGACATCTCCATCGAGCACGTGAAGATCAAGAACAGCTAGCTGATATCTTCACTAAGCCCTTGGATGAGAAGAGATTTAGCAAGTTGCGGTGTGAGCTAAATATCTTAGAATCTTGAATGTTCTTTGAAAAGGACACACATCCTAACACTTATGCAAAATTGATGACTTAGATGTGCAACACATGAAGAAATGTTTTCTTCAATCAATGAAGAATAACACTCTAAGTGTGAAGAAATTAATGAAGAATTTGATTCTCGAACCCTCGACAATTGTACGCGGTGTCTGAAATCATCATTCTTATCTGATGGGTCACGCCACCACCAAAGTTGAAAATCTTCAATTTGAGTTTTCCTCGATTTTGAAATTCTTCGCTTTTGAAATTCTTGCTTTTTCAAATTCTTCAGTTTTTCAAATTCTTCAACTTTGCAAATTCTTCACTGTTTCCGTCGTCTTTCTTCATTGGCTATATATATATGGATTTATGTCCTCTACAAGCATTCACTTATGGCTATTTCTTCAAGTCGCTTTTTCGCTAAGTGAATGTGATCGGACCCTTTCCCTCTATGCTATACTCAACCAAATCCATTCACAAATTCTTCATGTGCGTTCTACTTTGAAACTCGCTCAATTTCTTCACTTGTGTCCTTGATACTGAAGAAATTGCGAACGGAACTTTTAAAACGAATCTTATCCAAACTTCGATTTTACCGCTTAAACCGCTCCGCATCCCACGATGCATTATTATATCCACCCACGATCGACACGATCTCCACTACACAAGACGTGGGTGACACATGTCGTGAGAAGGAAGCGGTCAGGCACGTTCGTCCTAAATCTTGGACGAGCCGCTTTTCACCGTGGCTATAAATACCCTCTCTCCCTCCTCACTCTTTTACCTCGCTCGATCTCTCTCCCGCCGAGCTCCTCAAAACCCTAGCGCCGCCGCTACTCCATCGTCAGCGGTGAGGAAAAGCTTCACCGCCTTGACCTCTTCGCCGACGTACTACCGACGACGTGGAATATCTTCACTCCGCCGTCGCCGTAGCTGATTTCCTCCGCCAAGTTAGGGCGGAGAAGATCTGAACAGACGAACTTCTCAACTGTTCATCTCAGTTCGTCGTGTTCTTCACTTCGTAAATTAAAAGTTACTTTTATTACTCGCTTTGATTCTCAAATCTTCTTCAAATTCTTCAAAGGTGTTTATTTCAAATTCCTCACACATATGAACACCTCAAATCTCTTGACTCATTTCACTAAGCTATGATTTTCTTCAAGATTCCTCAATTGTGTGGATCTTCGATCTATACAACTCTGGAACCTATGATAAAGAACGCTTATTGAAATTCTTCTAGGCTCATCTGGTCAAAATCCTCAAACTTGTTCTTTTGAAAACCCTCCGAGAACATATGACCTCTTCAAATTCCTCGCACCTATACTCTGTTCACAGGTACAAATGTCACCGCTGAATCCCTAGGTTCTCATCAACTTAACTCATTTGCAGCGTTCCTCGAAGAAAAACTGCACACTTCTTCAGAGAATTCAATTGTTCAATTTCCTCACCTGAAGAAAATGGCAGATGGTAAGAAGCCGCAGAAGGGAGGAAAGAAACCCGAGGTCATGACAGCATTCGAAATCCCTGAGGAAATATATGCTGACTATTGCACACCAGATGAGGAAAGCAAAAACCAACGCAAGGTGCGCATTCAGAAAATTGAACGGAGATGGGCACGGGAATGGAAGGAATACCGCTATGTTACACCTAAGTACATGAAGAAATTCGTTAAATCCTCCATGCAAGAGCTCCTTTGGCACCAGGCCAAATAGCTGATCCCACTAGCGCCAAACGCGGTGAGGACTTTCCCGATGAGTGGGCTAAACGCCAAGCTAAGTTGGCTAAGCAAGCAAAGGAAGCGTGAAGAAATTCAATGAGGATTCTGCCGCTGCTGCTGCTGCCTCGAGGTCTCGCCAAGCCAAGAAATCGATGCAAAAGAAGTCTGCAAATAAGCCAAGTGCTTCTTCATCTCGTGCCCTCACGGCCAAGTTCTCAAGCAGCTCCTTCCGAGCAAATTCTCAAGACAAATTCCTCACACCATCGCTGTTCCATCAAAGTCCTCACTGCTCCGTCCAAACCTTGGTTCAGTGCACCGCCACTTGTCAAAGGACTGCTGGTTTTCAATTGCCTCGAGCACCTCTGCAAATTCCTCACCTGCTTTCAATTCTTCATCGGCCCGACGCTGCTGAAGACAAAAGCAACAATGGACGTGGTCCTCGGCCTAGCCAAGGAAGAAACAGCTTGTCGCCCACGTGCCATCGATGATGAGGCATCGATGAAGAACTTGAAGAAATCATCGAGACCGCAAGCTAGAGCCGCAAGAGCCAAGGGAACAGCTGTGCCTTTGCTTTTGGACCCAAGAAAGTCCTCGATTTCATCGACTCTGCACAACGATCCCAATACCCTCTCGCTGATCTTCCTTTGACACCTGGTCAAAGTCATATGTTGACTCACTTCATCATGAAGAAAATGGAAGTTCGAGAAGGCGAAGGAAATCAAGAAGGCTCAATACAAGAAGGAGAGGTTCTTGAAGAAAAATGTAGTCAAAATGACACCTGAGGAACTTCTCCAAGCCCAAACTGAAATTCAGAACCTCAGCAAGGACTTTGACACGTACTATGCTGATTGGCAAGTTGTCAAGACCAGATTCGTCAATCTGACGAAGAATCTCACAAATGTTGCTGCACCTGTGCAACATGAAAATCCTCAGGCTGAAGCATCTGCTCAGCCTAATGAAGAAAATGCTGATTCCAGGGCTGATGAAGAAATTCCAGCCGCTGAAGAAACTGCCAGGGCACCCACTAGTGGTGCGCCTGAAGAAACTGCTCAAGACAGGGGAACTGCATCAGTTGCTCCTGAAGAAACTGCCCCAAATTCCTCAGCTCCTCCTGCGCCAACTCCCACTCCAATTCTTCCATCTGCTTCGGATGTGAAGAAAACCAAGGCTGCGGAACGAGCTGCTGTGAAGAAAAGAAAAGCATCAGCTGCGTCAGATTCTTCGGCTGCGAAGAAAATAAAGCCAATGACCAGCTCTGTTGAAAACCCGATTGATGCTATTCCAATTTCCTCCATACCTTCAAAGGAAGTGGTTCCTTTTGGAGAAGAATATGAAGTGCCAACCGGATCTGATGAAGAACATCAATCTCCTGCTCATTCGAGAAAATTGATGAAGAAATTGAAGTGGAAGCTGTCCCTTCAACCCCGCCATTCCCTCATCGGACCATGAAATTCCTCAAGATGGTGCCGAGGAAATTGAAAATGAAGATGTGGATATTGGATGCACCACTCCAAGAATCAATGATGACTTTTGGGAAAATCAACATCCCAATACTCCACTCTTCACCCCGCTTCAACAAGTTCCTCACTCCCCGCATGATTGTCCAGATCGACTCAAGAAAATCAACCCACGAGTCCTGTGCATGAAGAAATTCCAGCCACTAGTCTTGATGAAACTGCTGCCGATGAAACTGCTGCTGCTGAAAATCCTCAGACTGCACAAGTTGAGGATCAAGAAATTCCTCAAGTGAAGAACCTGAACTTACGATTCTCGAGGTGGTGATGCAACCGATCGACACCCTCCGCCAAAGCGTAAGAATCCGTTCTCAACCAAACAAAAGTTCAAGGCTGAAGATTTCTTTCTCGAGCATGTGTTCTTCATCGAATATAATCCCTATGATTCTGCTCGGATTAGGAAGAGGCGCTCGACTGCCGGTCAAGCCAACTTCTATTCCTCGGTGCTTTTCAACAAGGACAAAATCTTGATCATGCTCATATTCCTCATGTGGATATGGAGTCATTTGCGGCTTTGAGCCCGTTCTAAGTGTTCTTCACGATGCAGGTCTTCTAAACTTTTGCACCGATATTTGTGATTGGAATGAAGAGCTAATTCTTCAGTTCTATGCAACCCTTCACATCACGGAGACGCTGAAGATGTGACTTCATGGGTCTTAGATTGATGACCGAAAACACTCACTACAAGGCACCAAACAAGTGAATTGCTTCGTGCCCTCCCACTCGATCCTCCGCTTGATGGTGCACGTCGCATCTATGAAGAAAAGGAACTTTCAAATCACTATATGCAAGTGTTGATGAAGCCTTTGAAACCAAGGCAAGCTCCAAGGACCAAATTCCTCGTCAAGGAATTATTATATGTGCCTCGAGCAGTCTATCGAATTTGACGAAGACTATGAGTCCTATCAAGGGCCACGACTCGAATGATGAAGAAGTCGTTGGCATCATGAAGAATATGCTTTTCAACATCATCCATGGCGTTCTGTCAATTTCCATGATTTCTTCATGAGGACTCGCTAACATTGCCATGTCACCTTTTGAGTGAAGCCTTATGCACCTTGGATTATGAGATTCATCAGTCAAGATCTTCACTGAATTACAAGGTCGACACTTTGAACCACCGCAGCTACTGCCCCGATTGAAGTCCTCAAACGGCCAATTGCCTCGGTGATGAAAAGGGAAAGGCTGCTGCTGTGATAGATGAAGGCATTCGTCCATTGGATGGACAGTTTTAGCAAAGCAGCATCTTACTCCACCAATGATGACTCGCCACACATGACTCAAAGCAAATACCTCGATTAAGCATAGTCCTCAAGCTATCGCACCTGTGGTGATGACTGATCGTGAGTTACTCCTCGCCTTCATCGGAAGGTTGATCGCAATCACAAGTGGGTCAAACGTCGGTTTGGCACTATTCTTTACAACATGACCTCAACTCACAATGCGGTGAAGAAAACCACTACTATCTTCATGAAACCTTCAAGCGCACTGGCTGTTCTTTCACATGTCTACAATGAAGAAGAACTGAAATCAATGGGACTCAAGGAAGAATTTGACTGGTCTGCACCTCCTCCAAGAAATTCAAGAAAGTCAAAGTTCCTTCCTTAGTGGCCAGCTCCTATTCTTCATCTCGCGACATCGATGAAAATGAAGATTTGGAAGACAACGCTGCTGGTCCTACTTCAACAAACAACCCGACAATGTTTGGCGCTCCGTCTTCAACTTGAAATTCTTCAAGAGCGTTAGTCCTCGCCGATCCTTTTGGTCATTCGATGACAAAGGGGAGAAATTTGAGTTAGTCTTCAAGCGGGTCTCGCTTTTGTCTATATACAATATTTTATTAAGTTACAACTCTCGTTCTTACGAAACCTTTTATTGGATCGAGTTGTAATCTTAAACCCGATGGTGCTTTGATACTTTTGATGCATTATGCTTTTGCTCTATGCTCGATTACGATGAGTGTTGATATCGTTGATCCTTGTTATGCTCGATCCTCATGAGCTCGGTGAAAATCTTCAAATCGTTTTGGGATCGATACTCATGAAGAGTTTCAAATTCCTCATACGCATTGGGCTCGATACTCTTTATGCATTATTTTGCATGCTCGCATATCATCAAGCACCATATTTCATCATGCATTTCAAATTCCTCATATTATATGTCAAATGCGTGTATGAATTACAAGATATAGGGGAGATCTCCATGATTCAATTCTTCAAATGTGCATTGCCTCAAAAGCAATTTCCTCACTATGCACATCTTCGTGGGGAGTTCTTCTATATCTTGCAATCAAAATCCTCATTATCGTATTTACACTTCATATGTTTATCCCGTTGAAAACTTAACTCAGTATTGTCATCAATCACCAAAAGGGGAGATTGTAAGTGCATCTAGTGCCCTTAGTGATTTTGGTGTATTGAAGACTTATAGGTTAAGTAACTAATCGCTTGTGAGTGTACACAGGTCTATAAGTCTATGAGGAGTTTGATATTTACTGAGAAAGTCGACCCTAAAATGAATTTCTTCAATCAAGAATTTGATATTCAAGACTTTTTCAAGACTTTGAAAGTGAAGAAATTGGTGTGATCTCAAGACTTGGTATTCGCTGAGGAACATGAAGCGTGAAGACTTTTGTTTTCGTAGTTTCATTTTCTCTTTCTTGAGTCATAGGAAACACCGTCTTCGTTAAAGGGGGTCGAGGAAATACTAAGGAAAAATTTCCATTTGATGCTCAACTCAAAATCCTCACCTACCAATCCCTTCGAGTGAAGCCTTTGAAATCTCATACAGTTCAGTCAATTTCTTGATGATGAGACGAAGTTCTTCTAGTCACCGAGGAATTTGTTCGGATCGAGGAGTTAGGAATTCGCCAAAGTCGAATTGCCTACACGAGGAGGAACATGATAGCCACGAGGAATTTGATGTTCAAAATTCCGACCGTTCTTTGTCAAGCGCCAGCTGTCCAAATATCTTATCCACCTAACGGTCATATCATTGAAGGGCATTTATGTCTTATCATGTCGGGCTGCTCCCTAGGCTATAAATAGCCGCCCCCTACAACCACTAGTTGGTTGGCTGCTCCGAGAGAACTTGACACTTGTCATTTGAGAGCAACCCATCCTCTGAGGAATTTGAGTGAAAATCATCAAGTGAGGAAAAACCCAAAGTGAGGAAAAAAACCAAAAAAAAAACCAAACCCCAACAAACCCAAAGTGATTGAGCATCACTGAAGAAATTGATCCCGCGTGGATCCGACGCTTTTTACCTTTGAAGACTGTGCTTCTTCCAGACGGTTAGGCGTCACGGTCTAGAGCATCCAAGAGGAATTGTGGATCGCCGAGTGACCAAGTATGTGAAGGTTTGGAAGTCGCCTGAAGACTTACCACGAGTGATTGGACGAGGTCTGCGTGGCCTTAGTTCAAGGAGAATACGGTGAGGACTTGGTGTCTGAGCTGCGTGCTCAAGGATCGGGTGTCCGGACTGCGTGTCCTCGAGTTTAAATACTCGGCCGCTCCAACCAGACGCATAACCGAGAGACAGCAGTTGGAACTGGTCTACCAAATCATTGTCTTCACCAACCTAATCGGTTCTATTTCCTCAACCCTTTCATTTCCTCATTCTTGTGTTGAGTGTTTATCATATCTGTGTTTGAAGACTTTGATCAAGACTTTCTCAATTTCCTCGTTCAATTTCTTCATCTGTTTGTCTTCATCTTGTGTTATCCTGTGATTACGCTTTACAGACTGTGTTTGTCTTCATTTCATCATGATGACTATGCTTGTAATATGTTATGCTTACTTCTGAGTACTTATTCCGCTGCATGTATTTCTTCGCTAAGGAATTTCCTCACAGGCTAATTCCTCAGTGAAGAATTTGTTAAATTCATAAAAATCGCCTATTCACCCCCCCTCTAGTCGATATAACGCACTTTCAAGTGCACCACCCAGACCGTGGGCTGATTTGCAGTTTATTCTCTGACGAGGTATATAGCCAGTATATGTATATCCAGTAACCCTCAAGGTGTGTATCAGTCTAAAACCTGAGATGCACCTGAAGGAAAACATGAAACCGCTGTTCCCAGTAGCCCCTGAGACTCAGGTAGATGCGCAAAATCGGCCCGAGGATCAACTCCTAGCTCGGCAGCATACATAGGAATAAAAACGCAGTGTAATATATTAGAGATAATAGTGATCGGCGAACGGGCCCCTGAGAGAGGGTCATGAGAAGTCGCCGTGATATATTAGCTTGATGCCAGATAGGTCCAGATGGTACTTATTGTTGTCCGAAGACACGCTTTCCTATAGTTCGATCAAGCCAAACACTGAGCCCTTTGAATTTTCTGCATTGAATAGGCAATGTTGTAGCCCCCGAGACACTGGTCGGGTGGCAAAACCAGATCAGGGGATCGATGTGCCCCTTTAATATTTGTAAATAATGAGCGCCAAGCCCAGTAGCCCCCGAGCCTTAATGTGGGCATGGGTGGCCGAATTAAGGATCGATATCCAGAGTAAAATCACAGATTATGTGTAATGATTCTATGTATCCAAGTACTTTACGTCATTATTTTTACTCCATTGCGACCGTTTATTAGTTGAAAGTGGCCCATCGTCGGCTTCTACCCCTTGGTAGATACTACGCAGGGTGTTTCCGCAATAACAAAACAACCCTTAGCCGACGTCTCGGTGCCCGAAGGCGGTTGTGTTAGCGGAAACGAGGCAACAGATATGCGGGCTTTATAACTTTCGCTTAGTCATAGGAGCTTTAAACTGGGGAAGCTAGCTATGAGCCCCCGGTTAGGGTTCGGCGACATCCGAGGTCAAGCCGTAAACACTTCGGCCAATGTTATGAACGGCCCGTCATTTAACATAGTCATCGGATCGCTGACCTGTTTACGCCTATTGTGACAGTCAGTTTTCGGCTTTCTCCATTGAGGTGCTTAACCATGCGAGCTGGAAGCACAATCACAGTGGTTCTCCCTTTGCACATCTAGCCGAACAAAGCGGAATGTAGGAGGTAGGCACAGGAGCCGGGCAACCCAACTATTAACCGAAGACACAATTCGAAACCGATGCATATATAGCAATATCCGAGAATGTTTTTGCCGAATCCCTAAAGGTGTTCGGCGTTGCACTGCGAGACTAATGCTGGAAATGCACAAATAATTAAAAAGTGCCATAGGCTTGGAAAACCAAAAAACGTCAGTGAAAACCTGACTTCCGAACAAGATCAAGTGTTCATTGCCAAATCAAAAATCGGTCTTAGAAAAAAAAGGTGCTTCTGTCGTGCTTTATCATGACACATCTTATCTCAAGACCTCAAGCGGGTCAGCCTACGGCATCAACCTCCTATCCCGAAGGCGAAGTACTTCTCGTTAGGCCAGTTTAGCAAACTAAACTCTAGCGGCTTTGAGAGAGAAATTAGGCTCCCCGGCTAGTGACCACACACTCGTGTCGAAAAAAGGAGTGATAAATAATAATAAAAAAACTTTGCAATGACTAAGAAGAAGAACACTTATTATAAAACGGCTCATATAAATTTAAGAGCCCCCGAGTGACTTGGGTAAAAGAATTTTATGTATAATGATTGTATGTACCAAAGTACTTATATCATATCTGGGTTCACCCGAACTTTATACGCGTCTTAACCGACCGTCGGCTTCTCCCTCTTCGGTTAACGACCGAAAAGTGTTATGTACTCCACCTGTCGAAAATATCAACGGTGTTTCCGATAGCCAGGCAATCAGGCCATAAGGCTGTAACAGACAAAGTGCGCTCAGTAACTTATGCTATATTCTTGACGAAATGTAAGAAGCATCTTCAAGAAAATAGTACCCCCACCGATACCTTTCTTGGTGCTCATTGTTACTATGAGACTTGTGCAATAGATTTTTTGTACTCATGAGTTCCGTTGTGTGCCGACCATATTGAAAACAATAAGAGCGCTAGCTTTAGGCTTCACCCAGTCTGAGGTCCAGCTCGGATGACCCGATCGTGACAATCGCAGAGGTGCTCCCTTTACTCCCTAGCCGAACAATCGCGAACGTAGGGGTAAACACAGGAGCGAGGCAACCCAGCTTGCAAATCGCTTAAGTCAATATGGTGCATATTGTATGCGTAATACTAACATGGAACGAAGCCGTACAAGTATAATCATATGCAAGAGGAAAGGCTTCATGAAGGAAGCCCCCAAGTGAACTGGGTATTTGAATTTATGTGTCACAAACAAGGTTATGACAAGGAAATTTTCACAAACAACTTTTTGCCAAAAAAGTATAATGCTTGGTCGAACCGAACACAAGTGAAAAATTTAAAACTTTGAGCATGAAGGCAACTTAGCTGGTTAATGTGTTCGGCATTGATAACACAGTCCGAGCTTGATGCGGGACAAGGTTCCATCCCCCAAGCCGGTCCCGAGGTGGCGAAGCGAAGAGCTCGGCACTCCGAAGTGGTGACATAGCACGGCCAATGCAGGCCGGCAGAGTGACGCCGAAGTCCCCGGCGTGGGGTAATGAAGTGTTGACGAAGCCCCCCGTCCAGCCGAGGTGACGTGGTATGTCAGTACACCGAGCTGATGATACTGCCCGACCCGGATCATTTTCCTGTGCACAAAAAATAGTGCAAACCGGAGATAATAGTAATAATAATAATTAAAAAAATGTTGCATAATAAATAATTTATGCAAAGTGAGTAATAAAAGAAAATATGGCCTGCGCGCCGAAGTGAATGTCGATGCAGGGCGTCGGCGTGATGCGGTAAAGGCGTGGCAAAGCCTGAATTCACAGGCCGGTCCGAGTTCCGGATGCGGCGTGCGCTGGACTATGTACGGAACCTGACCGAACCACCATGCGACCGTCATTAATGCGGCTATCATTTGACAGACCTGTGTACAGATGATGGACAAACCAGAGTAATAATTCCTTGGGAAAAATAAACCCAAATAAGCAAAAAATACTAGGATTAATAGCACCTAGTTTATTTGTTGTAGCAATCCGAAGAAAGGTGACTCCCAAAGTTGGGACTCGATCCGCACACCCATTTCTTGACGAGCGATAAAGCGACGGTATGGCGATGCTGGCAAAGGTTGGCTTGCCGAGGCAAAGCCCTTGGTCTAGCTAACGTGGCGAAGCTGGTTGGCTAGTGACGCCGAAGCCTCCGGAGTAGGTTGATGAAGAGATGGCGAAGCCCCCGGTCCAGTCGAGGTGTTGAAGCCTCGATATCAGCCGATGAGGCGAAGTAGATCGGCGTGATGGACATCGGCTTGAAAAAGCAACAGTGCGGCCCTGCCGATGCAGGTCGTGACTCGTGACATGGTCAATGTCGGCTTGATGAAGTGACCGTGCGGCGATGCCGGCGTGCCCGCTCCGTGTAATCCATGGGGCAGTGATGTTGGTGATGATTTATCCTTCACGATGCCGAACTCCTGTTCGGCTCGCCGAGATGATGATCCGAAGAAGTTGAGCTCGGCTCAACAAAGTGACGACGTGTCTAGCACAGGTCGGCAGTCATGGAGCAATATTGCCGGACTGGTTTGACACCGGCATGATGGTGAAGATCATGTTCAAAAGATTTTAAAGTTAGTGGGATGTGTTCGGGAAGAAAACACAATACCCCATACAAAACTTCCTTCAAAAAGGATGTCCGAAATCCCGTTCATAAAAAAGATGAATTCGGGTCAGATTCGTTCTCACGCAGAAAACAGATCCGAAAAGTGATGCACTAATCGGAAGGTTCTCGGAGTTTGGACGGTCGGATCGAGCTGAAATTCTGAGGGGTGGTAGATATAGGAATTCCGCAACCGATCAACGGTTGGATCTTCCAAAGGACGTCTGAGATAGAATCTGGACACCACGTCCTAAACTCGTCCAGATTTGACAAGGCTTCGGTACATCGTGGATTGCCAGAGATTCCTCCATCGGAACTCGACGAAATTTTCCAGGGTTGTTGCAGACTCAATTCTACACAATTCCACTGAAGCAATCGTCAAAAAGACACTTGAGGAGGTGGTGGTGCCGGACACAAGTTCGCTGTCCAGAAAAACAGCATGGTCGCCCGAGGGCAATGTTGACGTTGAGCCCTCGGGCTCCCTGGATGATTCCTCCGTGATCTTGATAGAGGTAAGAGTTGACGTTGATGAAGGCCCTCATCCGAACATGACGATTGGAGGTAGGGCGCAGTCCTCGGTCCAGCCAAGGTGACCAGTCGAGCCGATGACGAAGCCGACGCCGCAGTTGACCTGCAGTCGAGCCATTGATCCTTTTGCCGATCACATATCGGAACTCTCAATGAGAGCACCAATGTCGGTGTCAAAACCGGCGGATCTCAGGTAGGGGGTCCCGAACTGTGCATCTAGGATCGATGGTAACATGAGGCAGGGGACACGATGTTTTACCCAGGTTCGGGCCCTCTCGATGGAGGTAATACCCTACTTCCTGCTTGATTGATCTTGATGATATGAGTATTACAAGAGTTGATCTACCACGAGATCGTAGAGGCTAAACCCTAGAAGCTAGCCTATGGTATGATTGTTGTATATTCTATCGACTAGCCTGGCCCTGGTTTATATAATGCACCAGAGGCCTAGGATAACAAGAGTCCTAGCCGAATACGCCGGTGGGGGAGGAGTCCTTGTCTTGATCACCAAGTCTTGTGGAATCTTCCTTGTATGCGGCAGCTGTCCGGACTGGCCCATGAGTATATGGCCATGGGGGTCCTCGGCCCAATCTAACAGATCGGGAGATGACGTGGTGAGTACCCCCCTTTTTTTTGAAGAATTAGTGACAGTGGGAGAGGCTCCCACTGACTTTTGTATTACTCACAACATAACAATTACAAGTGTGTTACAATGGGTTTTAGGCCCCCCGGCCGTAAGGGTTGCAGAACAAAAACTAGCGGTCCAAACTTACAATGAAATCAGAGAGAAAAGGATGAACTTTCTCGGGACAGTTATGGATCACCAAGCCCAACAGCTTGTTTGAACCTAGCTAACCACGCCATTTAAGCGAGCTGGATCCCCTGAAATGTTGGTTGTTTCTTTCCATCCACAGCTCCAAGCAAAGAAGCGGGAAGATATCCATGAAGAGCTGCCGACGCCACTCTCTCTCCCACCATGCAAGATGGCTAGCCTATTGGTTCCTCCCGCCAGGTCAGACCAACCTTACTCCGGCATTGATTGGCAAAAGGGCACGCCAAGAAGAGATGTTCCACAGTTTCTCATGGTCTTGGCAGAGCATGCAAGTGTAGTTGCCCCGGCTACAAGCAAAGTGCCGCCGCTCAAAGATGTTCCTGGTGTTCAAACGATCGACCATAAGCAGCCACCCAAACATCTTAAACTTGACCGGCATTTGGATTTCCATAGCCATCCGAAGGCCTCATCAGCTTTCACCGCCTCAAAGCAGTGGTTGTAGTACTTCTTTGTGAATAACGTCCTAGGTCATAGACCCAAACGTCGGGCGAGCCGTTTTCCAGATTGACATGCGAGGACCCTTGCTGTATCTCTCTGATCTCCTCCCTAGCCTGGACCGAAAGAGGCAGATTGAAGATCGTGGCTGGATCAGTGGTCCTGAGAACCTTGGCAACGGAGTCATCCTCGTTCAGAGCATAAGAGAAGGCTCGCGGATGCGTGTCCATCAGTGCGGAGCCAGTGTCACTAAACCAGACATCTTTCCAAAACAGAAAGCTGCAACCATCCCCGGGTATGACCTTGGCGACCCCACGGAAGGTTCCACTGAGCTGCATTACGTCTTTCCACCAGAAGGAACCCACTGGCTCAGTGGCGTGCGACACCTTGTTCGGGTAGTACGCCCCTGCACTAATCGAACCTGTGGCACATCCTCACGATTGTAGAACTTGAACAAGTACTTTAGGAGAAGCGCGGCATTTTGCATTTTGATATCAATAACACCAAGGCCACCACACCGTTTCGGTCGACAGACAAGTTCCCAGGCAGCAAGGGAGTTGGATTTGATCCCATCATCAGAATTTTTTGCCCAAAGGCAGTAGCAGCGTAGTTTGTCAAGGTGCTCAACCACTTTAGGGTGCAGCTTGATCGTGCACATTGCATAGATCAGCATGGAGGTGATCACCGAATTGACCAGCGTCAGCTTGGCCCCCGACGACATCAGTGATAGGGCAGTGGATGTTTTCCTCTCAACCGTGTACCAATGGCATGAGATCGAGAACACTCGGCCTAGTCATCCCCATGGGGAGACCAAGGTAAGTGAACGGCAGGGTGCCAACAGAGCAGCCAAACACCCCTGCCAACCCACTAGCATGCTGGTGGTCGACATTAATGGGTATGAGGGTCGATTTATGGAAGTTGATCTTGAGTCCCACCGAGGCCGCATAATCCTCCAAGATAAGTTTCATGCGGGCGGCCTGTGTAGGACAAGCTTGCATAACCAGGATTGTGTCGTCAGCGTCTTGCACCACCGGGAAGTCACCCGCATTTTCACGAGGAATGGGAAGCTCCAGCTAACCTTGAGTGTAAGCGTCATTGATCGCAGCTTGGAGCAGATCAGCCGCAAGGACAAAGATCATTGGTGAGAGAGGGTCACCCTGTCGCACGCCACACTTGCATTTGAATTTCCGACTAGGAACGCCATTTAAGAGGACTGATGAAACTCCCGAGCCAAAGATCGTTTCCATCCAGCCTAACCACCTATCATCAAAACCCATGTGTTTCATAATTTCCAACATGGGGGCATGTTCAATCGTATCAAAGGCCTTGGCAAAGTCAAGCTTAAGCAATATAATCTCTCTCCCAGACGAGTGGCATTGGTGAATATATTCGTACGACCACGTGAGACAATCCTGGATGGTCCTACCTTTGATAAATCCATATTGGTTCCTGTGTATGATTTTTAGAATGACTTTCTGCAGCCGGTTCATCAAGATCTTTGTAATGACTTTCAGACAATAGTTCAGTAAGGTAATTGGTCTGAAATCATTAGCCGTTTCCGGAGAGGATATTTTTGGAATCAGGGTGATATATCCCTCACTAATGCTAGTGATGTCAAGTCCACCAGCATGGAAAGCGTGACAGAGGTCATAGAAATTTGACTTGATGATTTGCCAGCACTTCTTAAGAAAGCAACCATTAAAACCATCCGGGCCGGGGGCTCTGTCATTCGGAATTTCCTTAACAACAGCATCTATTTCATCAGTAGAGAAAGGCGCACTCAGTTGGTCCAGCCCACCAATCCTGCGGATGATCCTAGAGAGATCAAACTTCATGCTGGTAGGTTTAGAAGAACCCAAACGATCCTTGTATGTATTGAACAGTACCCCCTCCTTGCCAACATGATCATGAATTTCGACCTCCCCAACTCTAAGCATGGCAATAGCATTGTGCCTATACCTCTCAGTGGCCAATGACTGAAAGAGCTTAGTATTTTTAAATCGAAAAAGCGAAGATACCTGATAGTACATCTCTTTCGCCAGTACTCATTCTGGTATTTGAGCAGGGCCTGTAAGTGGGTTTTCAATATCTTCACCAAGTTTGACTCTGGACATATAAAGGTCGTTTGTCCTCAAGGGTGTCCATGATGGCCGAGTCTCATTCTGTTTTGAATCGAACTTTAAGTTTGAGACACCCTTGCTCCATCGCTTGAGATCATATCTCAAGTTTTTTAGTTTTTTGCATATTCGCGCCGCGGCATTGGGTGCGTGACATGTTTTAGACCATGAGCTAGCAAGAACCTCCATGAACCCATCATGATTAGTCCAGAAATTCTCAAACCGAAAAAGCTTGCATCGGGGGATACTTGATTCAATTGTGACCACGCACGGAATGTGATCGGACACTGGCTTCCCCAGGGGTAGGACCATTGTGTTTGGATATGAGGTGGTCCAACAAGACGACGAGAAGAACCAATCCAACTGTTCGAGCAGAGGATCATCCTGCATATTACTCCAGGTGAATGCTCGGCCTTTCACAGGTAATTCCATGAGCGACTGTGCACGAATGAGCTCGTTAAATAACAGCATGTCCGCAGCGTCACCCCCAGGTTTGTTTCTGTTATTCGTGGATCGGATAAAGTTGAAGTCGCCAAGAATTAGCCAGTTTTCATCATCAGGGATATTCAAATCAAAAAGCCAGTTCGTAAAATCCACTACCGCTGACCAGAAAGCAGGGCCATAGACATTGACCAGATTCCACAAATCATTGATGCGTGGCGCAAAAGAAATCCCAATGGCAAAAGAATCCACAAACCAAGATGTGCCCGTAAACACAGACTATTCCAATGACAATGATGCCACCAGAGGCACCCACCGATGGCGCAAAAACAAATTTATCGAGCGCTTAGGGAAAAAGTCTTAATAAAGGCAAGATCGAAGGATTCACGTTTAGTTTCACGGATACATAGTACGTAACAACCGCTAGTATCAATCGCATTCCTAATAGCCAAAAGTTTTGCATCAGAGTTTATGCCTCTGATGTTCCACGAGAGCACATTCCACGATTTATTCATCGGAAGGGAAGACTTCAATCTTCATCCGCCTCCGACGAGCGCTGGTCATCCAGCAGCTTCTCACGGGAGAGGGCTTCCGGAGCAATTCCACAGTTGCTTCCCATCCGCTGAAGATCCTCGATCGGTGTTGGTGGGGGGCAGGCAGCATTGGGCACCTGCACAGGAGCAACAGCCAAAGAAACATAATTGACAAAAGGAATCTCACGTGGTTTCACCCTTGACTTGTAACGCTTTGTGTCTGGAGCATGGGTGATTTTGAATCCATCATACTTGTTGGATCGATTGCTCCGTCTGACAGTAGTGGTGTCCAAAGGCACTAACACACTGCGGTGTTGAGTAGCATTGAACACAGAGGAGGATGCCAGCACCTGAAGCGTAGTAGGCTGGTCTGATGAAGGCACTATCTGAGATTCCACCTCTGCTGAGACGAGCTGCGTGATCGCCTTGAGGCCAGGAGAGTGTTCAGGCAAATCCCAATTCACAGCAATCAACCGACCCCTGGGTTCAGCCGACAGCATAGACGATGGAACAACAATTGTCCCCCACTGAAATGCAGTAGCAAAGATCCTTTAGAAGATGTCAGGTTCAGGCACCATACACTCAATCCAAGCTGCAGCAGCAAATGCATTAAGATGATTCGAATAATCGAAAAGGGTTTAGGGCAACATCACAGGAGAAATATGTTGAAGTGTGAGAGCTGGTGTATATATGCGCTTGAGCATACCCCCAATCCAAAGCAAGAACTCATGATCAAGCTGGAACTCAAGAAAAACAGAACTTCCCCAGCTCGAGCGAACTCCGGCTGGCTGCGGGGTTGCCATTCACAAATCCATCAGCCAAAGCTTCCTTGCTGAAACTCCTAATCGATGACCAAATGTCAGATAGATTATCCTGCACATTATGCTCCGGATCCACACCATCCATGAGAGACGGACCATCATACTGAAAGAAGGTCCTGAAACTGAACCCAGTGTAAGGTGGAGGGATCACAGGCCACACACCCCACCCATTTTCCTGAACATCCTGAGCAGGTTCCGGGGCATTCCAGGCAGCCTCATTCAAAGCATCCCGAGCCGCCATCTCATCAATTCTTGCTTGCTGCATGAGGGTGTAGTAAGGAAGCTGGTATGGATGTGGAGATGCATTCAAAAGTGGGGGAACATCCTCATTACCAACCAAGTTTGGTATAGTGTTTCTACCATTCAGAACATAAACAGGCACCGACCACGAGCGAGCAAGACCTGGCAGTAAACCAACCATGGTAATCACAAGACTATGCGGCACCTCAGCAACATCTTTGATATGACATTTAACAAGGATTCTAGCCTTGTTCTGTCCCAGACGGGGCCAGGCAAGCATCTTCCCAAAGTGTGAGACAGCCTTATGGACATAATGCTCAGTTTGATAGTCCATTGGAAAAGCAAGAAACATGACCCAAACTTCATATTCAAAGGCAGGCATGCACATATTGATACTCTCATCATGCGGAACTAGGGAGAAAGTGGAATCATCGGTCAAAGCATGCGGTCCTTCTCGAATGGCAGCATCTCTACTCTCCATATCCGCAAACACAACACACCCGATCCCCAGCGGGTAAACAAAATCATCTAGCAGTTCATACTCTAAATCTCCAACGATAACCTCAGCTAGCCAGAACTCCTTCTGATGATCAGGGACCGGAGGGTTGACAGAGACAATGGCGTACCTATCGTGGTTCAGAGGCGGATCATCCACCACCATAACGTGACGCTGGACCCGGTGAGCAGGCCCGCGATCAAAGGTGGATCCATCCGGAGCGAAGGCAAACGGGGTCACGGGGAAGTTCGCCATGGTAGATGGAGCCGGGGGCTGCGGCGGCTTGAGAGATTTCGCCAGAGAAGGAGGTGGTGGATTCTTGCACACGGTCGAAGGTGAGAAGAATCGAGATGGTGGAGGCGTGGGTGTAGAACTCGAGGAGAGCGTCGTCTCACCCGATTGGGGTTTTTGGCAGGCAGAATTGACTACACCCTGACCAGGTAGGTGTATCGTCAAGCAATGGGGGTTAGCCACGTCCGCGTGGTGCAGGATTATCTGTTTCCGTTTCCATATGCAACCACCATGCGGATCCCTAACAACACGGGCCATACCAACATCCACAAAGTTACCAACCTCAGGTTCATCCGCAGCAGCCCGAGGCAAGATCCTCTCCGATTGTGTTTGACTTTTTCGTTTCCAAGCCCAGCGAGGGAGAAAAGCACAAGTCATAAGCTTACGTGACTTGTGGCCCAGACGATAGCAGAGAGAACATCGACGAAGCCCAGGACAAAGCCTAGTCATGTGATCAATCGCAGAACATGCATTACACGGAAAGCCCAAAGGGTCCGGGCCCACTTTGCATGGCACATGCTTATGAGCATCAGTACGTGTAGTCGAGCAATCGCAGGCGCCAGAATCATCCCCACAACGTTGACAGAAAGTTTTTACTATTCTTGAATACCTAGCATATTAGGATTATTTAAGCAAATTACCATGCTATTTAAGACTCTCAAAATAATCTAAGTGAAGCATGAGAGATCAATAGTTTCTATAAAACAAATCAACCACCGTGCTCTAAAAGATATAAGTGAAGTACTAGAGCAAAAACTATATAACTCAAAAGATATAAGTGAAGCACATAGAGTATTCTAATAATTTTCGAATCATGTGTGTCTCTCTCAAAAGGTGTGTATAGAAAATATGATTGTGGTAAACTAAAAAGCAAAGACTCAAATCATACAAGACGCTCCAAGCAAAACACATATCATGTGGTGAATAAAAATATAGCTCCAAGTAAAGTTACCGATGGAAGTAGACGAAAGAGGGGATGCCTTCCGGGGCATCCCCAAGCTTTGGCTTTTAGGTGTCCTTAGATTATATTGGGGGTTCCATGGGCATCCCCAATCTTAGGCTCTTGCCACTCCTTGTTCCATAATCCATCAAATCTTTCACCCAAAACTTGAAAACTTCACAACACAAAACTCAGCAGAAAATCTCGTGAGCTTCGTTAGCGAAGGAAAACAAAAGACCACTTCAAGGTACTGTAATGAACTCATTCTTTATTTATATTGGTGTTAAACCTACTATATTCCAACTTCTCTATGGTTTATAAACTCTTTTACTAGCCATAGATTCATCAAAATAAGCAAATAACACACGAAAACAGAATCTGTCAAAAACAGAACAGTCTGTAGTAATCTGTAACTAACGCAAACTTATGTAACTCCAAAAAATCAGAAAAAATAGGAAGACTTAGAAAATTTGTTTATTGATCAGAAGCAACTGGAATCAATATTTGATCACGTTCTGGTGATTTTTAACATTTATTTTCGTGAACAGAAAGTTTCTGGAAATTACAGCAAGATCAAATAACTATCATCCAAGAAGATCCTATAGGTTTAACTTGGCACAAACACTAATTAAAACATAAAAACACATCTAACCAGAGGCTAGATCAAATATTTATTCCTAAACATAAGCAAAAAGCAAAAAAAACTAAAAATAAAATTGGGTTGCCTCCCAACAAGCACTATCGTTTAACGCCCCTAGCTAGGCATAAAAGCAAGGATAGATCTAGGTATTGCCATCTTTAGTAGGCAATCCATAAGTGGCTCTCATGATAGACTCATATGGTAACTTTATTTTATTCCTAGGGAAGTGTTCCATGCCTTTCTTTAATGGAAATTGGAATCTAAAATTCCTTTCTTCATATCAATAATTGCACTACTCGTTCTAAGGAAAGGTCTACCAAGAATAATAGGACATGAAGGATTGCAATCTATGTCAAGAACGATAAAATCTATGGGCAAATAGTTCCTATTTGCAATAATAAGAACATCATTAATTCTTCCCATAGGTTTCTTAATAGTGGAATCCGCAAGGTGCAAGTTTAAAGAGCAATCATCAAAATCACGGAAACCTAGCAAATCACACAAAGTTTTTGTAATCGTGGAAACACTAGCACTCAAATCACACAAAGCATGGCATTCATGATCTTTAATCTTAATTTTAATAGTAGGTTCCCATTAATCATAAAGTTTTCTAGGGATAGAAAGTTCCAACTCAAGCTTTTCTTCATAAGATTGCATCAGGGCATCAACGATATGTTTGGTAAAAGCTTTATTTTGACTATTAGCATGAGGAGAATTTAGCACGGATTGCAACAAGGAAATACAATCTATCAAATAGCAATTACCATAATTAAATTCCTTGAAATCCAAAATAGTGGGTTTATTAATATCTAGGGTTTTGTTCTGTTCAATCCCACTTTTGTCAATTTTAGCGTTAAGATCTAAAAACTCTGAATTTTTGGAACGCCTTCTAGGTAAAGGTGGATCATATACAGTCCCATCCTTATCAAGATTCATTTTGCAAAACAAAGATTTAATGGGGGACACATCAATAAATTTTAAATCTTCATCTTTTTTTCCATAGAAATTTGAAGAACACTGTCGGTGGGAAACAACACCTATGGGATCACAAGGATCCCTAGTGCGGTTGCGGGCGCGGGGTTGAGAGAAGAGCGGATCTGATAGAGAGTACGCGGTTCGTTTATCCAGGTTCGGGCCGCGAGGATGTGTAAAACCCTAGTCCTGCTTTGGTGGATGTATTCTGAGTTCTTGAGCTAGCTACGGGGTGTAACGAGCTCCAAAAAGCCAAATCTTTCTCCCGTGCGCCATGGGCCTCCATTTATAGGTGAAAAGGGCTGCCACAGTGGCACACAGGAGGTGGAAATTGCTACAGCGTTGTGAGCCTATCTCCGTTGTTACAGGACAAAGCGCATTTAATGCGAGGCTTAGGTGTCCCTTCACTTTATAGGGGACGGGAGCGAGGCCCGTCCCGTCCGTTGCCGCTCCTCCTTGCTTCGACACGCGCCCTGGCCAGCGATGCATGCGGCACCATGTAGGCAGGCAGGCAGCTGAGGTGGCGCGGTGATGGAGCCTCCAGGAAGGTTTGCATGTTGCCACGCAGGTGCTTGCCCAGCTGGTTGGGTCAGCAGCTGCATGTGAACGGCGGCGAAGACTTGGCTGGTGCGGGCCTGGTAGTGGCCCTGCCGGTGCACCTGGCGGGGGCCTTGCCGGGTGGCCCGACAAGGGTCTTGCCGTGGCGCGTAGGCGTCCCCGGCAAGGATCTTGCCGGGGATCTTGTGGGTTTCTTCGATGAGGATGATTGCCTTCCTATCCTCACTTGATCTTGATTATTATTTGTCTTCACAAAGATCTGCATGCCACCATGGAAGTGCCTCTCGAGCCCTATCCCAATGTGTCTGTTGAGCGTTGGTGGGCTCAAGGGTGGCTCGCTCGGCTGGCGTGGGCGAGCTGCCCCGGCAAGGGTCCTTGCCGGGAAAACCTGCTTCGCCCATCTGATCCTTGTGGCCTTGGTCCTTGTTATTGCTTTATTTGTCTTGTGCCTTCGGCTTCCCTCCGGCTTCCCTTTCCTACTCTGTTATGCGTGGTCGTGGCGGGCGGCTCTGACTGCCCGTGCACAAGTAAAGGGGTCAAAAGGAGAGCCCCTACTTTTGCACACCGATAGGAGCCCCCGGGCCTAGGCCACACATAAGCGCGACACGTTGTTGGGCCAGGCCCAGAACGGTGCGCAGGCAGGAGGGGCAGATTTTACTGCGGTAACTGGTCTGTCCACTGCGCTTCTCCACGGCCCGCGCTGAACGCGCGACGTGGGGGTCATGCGCACGCGTGACGGAAGCATGTTGTCGTCACCTCGCGGTGGACAGTAAAGAGGTGGCTTGCGTGTCTCTTTGAGACTGTAGGGCTGCCTCCCATTTACTGCCCCCGCTTGGGAACCGTCGTTCCACGCGTCCCACTATGCGTGCCCCTTGCGCCACGTTTGCCGCATGCATAATGCAGAGCAAATGACAGGTGTGCGGGACATGGGAAGTCGTGCGCGCGCGTGGGTCGATTCCCACGCGCCTACAATGGAGCAGGGAGGGAGGTCGACGGCCCCGCTCGCCGTCACTTCAGCGGGCCGGATTGGCCGAGAGGGGGCGGTTGAGTCTCGCCCCCACCCCTTTATAAAGAGGGGAGCGGGAGGAACGGTGCCTCTCAACCCTCCGCCATTTGCCTCTCCTCATTCTTGTTTCTTCCTTCTGCCATGGCGAGGGGGCGTGGTGACGCTTCATCGGTGGCGGCGAGGGTTTCGGCCAGACAACGCGTCGCTCCTCCGCAAGAGGCCGTAGCAGCGGAGCCGGCCACTAGAGGAAGCGGGAGGGGGCGAGGTCGAGGCCGTCGTGGTGCTCGAGGGAGAGGAGGATGGGGCGGCAGATCAGCCTCGCCTCCGCTAGCAGCCCCTCCTCCGATGGAGGGCCATGCCGGGGACAACCCTTGTGAATTCTTCGTCAGGCTGCGCCGGCCACCGCGCCGTCGCCTTCGCCTCCTGAGGGAGTTCCGGACTAGGGGGTGTCCGGATAGCCGAACTATGATCATCGGCCGGACTCCAAGACTATGAAGATACAAGATTGAAGTCTTCGTCCCGTGTTCGGATGGGACTTTCCTTGGCGTGGAAGGCAAGCTTGGCGATACGGATATGTAGATCTCCTACCATTGTAACCGACTCTGTGTAACCCTAACTCTATCCGGTGTCTATATAAACCGGAGGGTTTTAGTCCGTAGGACGAACAACAATCATACCATAGGCTAGCTTCTAGGGTTTAGCCTCTTTGATCTCGTGGTAGATCTACTCTTGTAACACACATCATCAATATTAATCTAGCAGGACGTAGGGTTTTACCTCCATCAAGAGGGCCGAACCTGGGTAAAACATCATGTCCCTTGTCTCCTGTTACCATCGCCTAGACGCACAGTTCGGGACCCCTACCGAGACCCGCCGGTTTGACACCGACATTGGTGCTTTCATTGAGAGTTCCTTTATGTAAATCACCGATAGGCTCGATGGCTCCTTTGATCATCAACAACGACGCGGTCGGGGTGATACTTTTCTCCCGGACAGATCTTCGTGTTCGGCGGCTTTGCTTGCGGGCCAATTAAGCAGCCATCCGGAGCAGATCGAAGCTACGCCCCGGCGTCGGTCAGATTTGAAGCCTAAACTATCGGCCGATATCCACGGAGACTTGATCTTCGATGGACTCAAGCCGAGCTGCGTGCCGCCTTGTCTCGATGGGCATGATCTAGCTCTGCAGCGAGCGATTGCCACGAGGCCGCACGAGAATCCGCTCCGACCCTTAATCGGAGCGGATTCCCGATCGAGGACGAGTGGTTGGACACCGCCTCGGGGGCTTTACTCTCTATGGCGATCGAGCCGAACTCCATCCCTGTCCTTTACGAAGACCTCGACTCCAGGGCGCCGGACTCCTATCCGGACTCCGAACCCTCCGCGCCCTCGTCGATCGAATCCGATTGGGCGCCCGTTATGGAGTTCACGGCCGCGGACATCTTTCAGCACTCGCCCTTTGGCGACATCCTGAATACACTAAAGTCTCTCTCTTTATCCGGAGAGCCCTGGCCGGACTGCGGTCAGGACGGTCGGGATGCGGATGACGAAGAAATTCAAAGCCCACCCACCACCCACTTCATAGCCACTGTCGAAAGCTTACACGACGTGCTTGATTTCGACTCCGAAGACATCGACGGTATGGACGACGATGTAGGAGACAACAATGATCCAGCACCTATAGGACGTTAGACAACCTCATCCCATGATGTATACATGGTGGATACACCTAAAGGAAATGAAGACGAGGAACAACGGGACGCTACGAAGGATGAATCCCTCGAAAATCAGTCAAAACGGCAACGTAAACGCCGAACAAAGTCCCGCCTCAACAAAGACCCAGCCATAGAGCAGGGCGAACCGGTGGACAACGAACAAGCTATCGAGCAATCGTCCGAACAAGACAACTTGGATAAACAATCTGTCCCCGGCGAAGACAACAGTCCGACGACCTCACGCCGGACAAACCATTGGAGCAAAATGACCTCCAGAAAAGGCTCGTCGCCACTGCGCGTAGCCTGAAAAAGCAGAAGCGGAAGCTCAAAACAGCGGAAGATGCACTCAGGATTAGATAGAGCAAAGTATTCAGCACCGCAGGTAAGTACGACGACAGTCGCCGAACAAAGAGCTATCCGAAAAGAAAGCTACTGCCCGAATTCGACGAAGAGGCCTTAGAGCCCCCACAATTAAAAAGCAAGAAGGCCACCCGGTCGGATGGACGACCCCACGACGAAAAGAGAGCGGTGAATGGCGCCGCACACAAGCCAATATGCGATCCGCATAAGGATTCACACCAAGAGGATGGCCCGATTATGTCCATCTATGGGCCAAGATAGCGAGCTCGTCAAAGCAATGCAATACGCCAAAATTCGAAGATCATGGCACACCCAAATATAGAGGCGCCGCACACCCCTATGTTTCACCGATGAGGTCTTTGGATCATGAATTTCAGTGGGATTCAAACCCGTAAACATAGAGGCATCGACGGAACAACAGACCGAGTGCGGATCGAGGATTACATCCTCCACATACACATGGCTAGAGGAGACGATCTCCACGCCATAAAATACTTACCCCTTAAACTCAAAGGGCCAGCTCGGCATTGGCTTAAAAGCCTCCCCGAAAATACCATTGGAAGCTGGGAAGAGCTCGAGGACGCATTCCGGGCAAAGTTTCAGGGGACTTATGTCCGCCCTCCGGATGCAGACGATCTAAGTCACATAACTCAAGAGCCGGAGAGTCAGCCCGAAAATTCGGAACAGGTTCCTTACTAAAAGAACCAAATAGTCGATTGTCCAGGACGCCAAGCCTTAGCAGCTTTCAAACACAACGTCCGAGACGAATAGCTCATGTGGACACCTCGCCAAGAAAAGCCAAGAACAATGGCCGCACTAACAAGCCTCATGACCGCTTTTGCTGGAGAGGACAGCTGGCTGGCTAGATGCGATACCAGTGACCGAGTACATCCGAAACCAGGGATGGAAATGAAATCACGACGAGAAAAAGATCAGCGCCGGAATAAAGAAAATGGCCCAAATAATACGGCGGTCAACGCCGGATTCAAAAGCTCTCGGCGAACAACAAAACACTGCCCTAAAGGATAACAAAGGACGAGCTATCCAACCTAAACAAGATTACGGACAGGCGTGTCAAATACATGGTACCTCAGGGAAGCTCGCAAACCATACCCACAGAGATTGTTGGGTCTTCAAGCAGTCCGGCCGACTTAATGCCGAACACAAGGGGCTCGACACACTAAGGGAAAATGATGACGAGCACCACAAGCCGAGCCCCGGAAAACAAAAGAATTTCCCACAAAAGGTTAAAACAGTAAACCCACTTCACGTGATCAAAGGGAAAAACAGAGCGGCGCCCACTAAGAGGCGCGCCGCACATTGGTTGTCAAAACCAATCACCTTCGACCATCAGGACTATTCCGATAATATCCGGAACACAGGATGGACTGCCTTGATATTGGATCCTATAATCGACAGATTCCAATTTACACATGTCCTCATGGATGGCGGCAATGACATAAACCTGATATATCAGGACACAATCCGCAGGATGGGGATAAACCCAACCAAAATTCGCCGTAGCAACACCTCCTTTAAAGGAGTACTGCCCGGCCCATACGCCCTCTGCACGGGCTCCATACTGCTAGAAGTCGTGTTTGGTTCATCCGACAACTTCCGTCGCGAAAGGTTACTCTTCCATGTCGCCCCGTTTAAAGGTTGCCATCAAGCACTATTGGGACGTGAGGCTTTCGCCCGCTTTAACGCAATACCGCATTATACATCTCTAACACTTAAAATGCCCGGTCCACGCGGCATCATCTCCTTAAAAGGAAGTATTAAGTGTTACTCGAGCATGGGAAAATGGGAGACTGCCTTGACAGCCCCGCAGCTATCCGGCTCTGCTAGGAAAAGAACCTGAATTGGTCATTCAAACCCCGGACACGGCTAGACGAGTCCGGCGCCTACTTGCGGCATACCCGCATACGAGGGGCCGCATGCATGTATAACAAGAGACAATAAAGCTCCATCTTATTCACTTCTTCAAACCGTACTTCGTTTATTTAATATTAAGTACATTTTTCGCACGATCCTTTTTCTTTTCAAACTAAGTTCCTCCCTTTTACAGATGAACAATGTGCTACACCCGTCCAGGATACGGCACAACGGAGACACATGCGCAGACGCGTGCGGCGAGGGACCCGTTGCAAGGATTCTTTTGATTAAGACCTGCGTAAACCTTTTTTCACTGTCTCTTGTTGATATACATTCCCCAGTTCCTTAAATATAGTTGAGGAGGAGGTGGTGCTTTGGCATTGGCCGCACCAGAATTTTTATGCGTGCACGGACACAAAGGGCTTAGGGCCTTATTTTGCCCATTTTATAAAGACCGAATACCTTAGGGAGTATTCAGCGTCTCGAGTTAGGCCTTATATGCATCAGCTCGAATCATGTCTTTGGCCAAATGTTGGGTTTCCGGCTCCTGTGTTTTGCTGCCTTACGTTCCGTTTTCACGGCTAACGCGGCACCGGAGAACTCTGCGATTGTGCCCTGGTTGGCCGGGCGAGCACCTCGATGAAAGCCGAAAACTGACTGTCATGATATAGCGAGACTGGTCAACCACTCGATGACTCACAGAATGTTTAGAATTCCTCCGCTTTAACGAAGGACCGGTTTTCGGTCAGCACATACGCACTTCAATTCGGGAGAGTGCGGTGCCCCTGTGGGCTATATAGTAGCCCCACCCTCGAACTCCTATGGCTAAGTGAAAGTGATAAAGCATTATAGTCCGGTTGCTGGTTTGCTACACTACCACCTCCTTAATAGGACCAAGGCGTTGGATTAAGTGTGAAAAAGCGCTTTTTTCAAACACCCCGCACTATGTGCGTGGGGCTGAAGCCAAGGACTGCCATCTTTCAAAGTTATATACACATATACATAAGCGGCCGCACAAGGAGTAGTTTACTACTTGAGCGCACAAGTATAAAAAGCACTTATATTACATTGAAACATCGTTTTCACGAATCATACATGTCATTCAAACATAAGATCCTTCGAGCACTACGTCTCTATTAAACGAGCGCCCGGCAGGACTTCTTTGAAGTAGTGCTCGGCAGGTGCTCGGCCTCTGTCCGATTCCTGGGATGCAACGTCAGCGGCCTTCATCTCTGCCCAGTATGTTTTGACACGGGAAAGAGCCATCCGCGCTCCCTCAATACATGCCGATCGCTTCATCAGCGTCGTCTGGCAGCACCGCTCAAGAAACTGCTGCACTACACCAAAATAGCTCTTGGTGGGGTCCGTCCGCCACAAGTGAGTCAAGACATGCTTCATGGCCAATCCGGACAATCGATTCAGCTCGGCCCACTCGACCAATCGATCGGTCGCGGCGGAGAGGGCGCTCGGACTATGGAATTGCGACCGATATAGCTCTTCCCTTTGTGCCCTTTCGGCCCCGGAAGTGCTCAACGCGTCCTGGCGCTTCGCCGCCAAGTCCATATAAGCATCCTCTAAACTCCATAATTTATCCAACAGAGCATACTTTGGATCTGTATATTTCCTCCGTAGTAGAAACGGTTTTCCAGCCGCAAATGCCCTGGCCTGACTCAGCTCCTCCTTGGCAGCTCTCAAAGCCGATTGGGCACTCTTGGTTTCGACGGCGGCCTTCTTTAGGCCCTCCTGTTCCACTTGATGCTCTTTTTCAAGAACCTCACGGCGATCGGTAGCATTCCTTAACATTTTGGCCATCTCGGCCATCTCCTCTTTGCTTCGGCAGTGAGCAGCCCGTTCAGCTTCTAGCTCTTCGACCGCCTTTAAAGCAGCCGCATTACTACTCCTGGCTTGCTCCTTCGCTCGGGCAAGTTCTGCCCGCAGCTCCTCAACGGCAGCGGCACCATCTGCATTAAAGTATACAAACAGTAAGACATGGGCGTCAAGCTCCCTTAACAAGTGTCCGCATAGAAGTCGCATACCTTGTGACTCGTCAAAGCGTTTATTGACCAGCGCGATGTCCGCATCTGCCTCGTCAAGTTGCCGCTTCAGTTTGGCATATTCATCAGTCCGGATGGCCTCCGGATGCCCCGCCACCTGTTTAGGAGCGGCGATATGTTCAAACTGAGTATTTGGTCCTCAGCACGTCGTCAATTTTTGACAACATACCGAGTCTCAGGGGCTACTATCTATACATGGCGCATTTTATATGCATAACTGTCAGTAGGTACATTATTTTTTGCGTACCTCAAACCCCGTCAAGAAGCTTCGGCGGCTTGCGTGCAATCCGCTCTCTGCGGATGCAATTCTTTCAATCACCGTACCCATTAGAGCATGGTGATCTTACGAGATAACCGCTTCGCCGAGCAAATCCTTCAGCTCCTCCGACCGCACACCACTTGGCGCGGACCTTCCGCCCCGCCGGACTTGGGGAACCCTGCGGACGACACCTCCGGGTCGTCCGCTTCACATGAGGGTGCAACAGGTGGAGGCGTTTCGCTCTCCATCATCTCGGAAGAAGATCCCCGAGACGAGCTCTCTTGAGGCGGGCTGAGGTCCGAACTACAAGGTACGATTTGGTTATCTTTATAAATAAATATAGGATGTTCCTTATTTACAAGACCCTTCGTTTTACTTACGGCTCATTGGAGGGCTGATCCCTTGGGGAAAGCAGGCGGCTGGGTTACTTCCAGCGCGGACTCTCCGACGAAGATTCCTTCCTTTCTTTGAGGCCTTGACCTCCGGATCTTCCAAGCGGCCCTCTTATCTCCTCGGAAGGTGGGACTCTTAATCCTCCTTCCTTGATAGCCTCCTTCGCAGAGGCAGTTGCTCCCCCGCTCCTCCCTTCGCCTTCTTCAAAAGGTGCGACCTTCAACATCTTGGTCAACATGGGATCCGCCGTGGTCTCTGGGAGGGAGCCGGACACCTTATCAGCTTTGCCTTGGCTATCCACTCTGTTCAAGCGGCTCCTTTAAAGGGCATATATGTATAATAAATGAATGAACAGCTTGTCCGTTCTGGGACTACTTACTTGAGCATCTGGGCGATTGCAGCTTAGTCCCGCGTCCTCGGTCAAGTCCGGACACTCCTCTCGTGATCCAAAGAACAGTTTATACATCTCCACGGGCGTCGTGCCCATAAAATTTTGGAGAGCTCGTGGTCCCTCGGTTGAATTCCCACAGGCGGAGGCGGCGTTTGCAGGGCTGAAGACGCTGGATCACAATAACTGCGCCATCGCAACCAGATTGATCCCTCTTTCCTCGAGATCTCGAATACGGCCTCGCAGCAGAGGAACGTCCTTGGGCGACCCAGTCGAGCCTTGTTGACCCATGACGCCCGCTGTGGTGGACCTGGCGGAAGGCTGGGGCGCCGCCCATTTGTGCCCCTAGGGCGGTGATATAAAACCACTCCCGTTGCCATAAACCAAGCTCCTCTTGAAAAGAGCCCTCAGGCCACGGAGCACCAGCGCATTTGCTTATGACCGCCCCTCTGCACTCTGTTTGCTGCCCCTTGATCGCCTTTGGTTCCACCTTGAAGGTCTTGAGCCACAATCCAAAGTGAAGGGTAATATGGAGGAAGGCCTCACATACAACAATGAATGACGAGATATGGAGGATGGACTCCGGATTCAAGTCATGGAAGTCAAGCCCATAATAAAACATGAGCCCCCGCACAAAAGGGTCCATCGGGAAGCCTAAACCCCGACGGAAGTGAGACACGAACACCACGTTCTCACCGGGCTCAGGAGTGGGAATGACCTGCCACGAGCAGGCAGCCTATCACGAAATCTCGCCGGTTAGATACCTGGCGTCTCGCAGCTTTAGCACGTCTTCTTCTGTGACGGAGGAAGACATCCATCGTCCATGCTGGTCGGAGCCGGACATCGTCGAGAGTCCGAAGCGCCTGAATCTGAAGTTTTAGGTGTTGGAACTCGAAGCACGAGGCGAACTCGATAGAGGGTGCAAAAAGGAGAGGGCCTTGGTCTCGTTATAAAGAGGTTGAATACCAAGAGCCCATCCCGTGGTCGACTAGGACTCGCCTTTGATAGAGAAGGCAGGCCAGCGGGCACGGTTGGGTTACCACGTCCGTATTGATGAGAGTCCGGAATAAGGGGCACGATCTACGCTTTGATAAGGCGTGCCAAGGAAACCGCCTCGCTAAACACGCCGAGGTGGAACAATAAAAACGATTCATATAAAAGCCTGGCGTGGTGTGATGTCACGCCACGGAATACGTCAGCAGATCTGTGCAAAAATTATTCTCTACGGTGTTATGTGGAACTTGTTTTGCGAGCGGACACTATCTGGTGTTCACAATCTTCTATAAATTATTCGGAGGAAGAACCCGCCTTGCAATGCGTCAAGACAATATCGCGCCGGACTCGTCGTCATTGAAGCCTAGTTCAGGGCTCTTGAGGGAGTTCGGACTAGGGGTGTCCGGATAGCGAACTATCATCATCGGCGGACTCCAAGACTATGAAGATACAAGATTGAAGACTTCGTCCCGTGTCCGGATGGGACTTTCCTTGGCGTGGAAGGCAAGCTTGGCGATACGGATATGTAGATCTCCTACCATTGTAACCGACTACTGTAACCCTAACCCTATCCGGTGTCTATATAAACCGGAGGGTTTTAGTCCGTAGGACGAACAACAATCATACCATAGGCTAGCTTCTAGGGTTTAGCCTCTTTGATCTCGTGGTAGATCTACTCTTGTAACACACATCATCAATATTAATCTAGCAGGACGTAGGGTTTTACCTCCATCAAGAGGGCCCAAACCTGGGTAAAACATCGTGTCCCTTGTCTCCTGTTACCATCCGCCTAGACGCACAGTTCGGGATCCCCTACCCAAGATCCGCCGGTTTTGACACCGACACCTCCCGACTCCATTCGCGCGGGAGATGGAGCTGGATCCGCCGCAGGCGTTGCGGCTGCATATGAGGGGTTGTGGGAACAGCGGCACATGGGTCGATGTCGAGTTCCCTGCCTCTCACGTCATGTATCTTCATCGAGGGTGGAAGATCTTCGCTCGCCTCCACAGCTTGACGGATGGGCTCACTCTCCATTTCAAACTAATGGAGGGTGGCCTCCTCTCCGTCAAAATCTTCGGGCACTTCGGGACTCGCGTAAGGTGCTGCGTGGAGAGCTCTTCTGATGACGAAGATTCCTCCTCAAGCGAGAGTGACGAGGAGGACGGCGGCAGCAACGACGAGGCTAGCGGGCGGCAGGATGACGGGTCCGACTAGGCGTCGGGCGCCGCTCCGGGCGGCACCGGCGACCCCATCATTCGTGTCGCCGGCTCCTTGAACTTCTCGGGGTCGTCTCCTTGAGCGGCTGGCGTTGGGAGGCTGTGGAAGTGGAAGAGGGCGGGCGGCAAGGCCTTCAAGTCGGAGTACGCGGGCACCGACGCCTTCGTCGCGTACTGACGTCCTGCCGCCTCGTCTTTGAGCTCTGCCTCCGGCACCGCCATCACCATCCAGCCTTTGGACGGCCACCAAGATGTTCTCTTGGAGTCTTCTGCCACTCGTAACTCGCCTAGGCGCCCCTTTTGCCCTCCTGCTTTTCTTGTTCCATTTCCTGAGGAGAGGGACAAGAAAGGGATTACGGGCACCTTATCTCTTTTTAGTTTGTAAGCCTTCGGGCCTTAGTAGAATTTAAAGCTTGTAATCACCTTGCTCATGTTTTTCATTTCGTATGAACTGTACCTGTACGGGATGTTTTTTAATGAAAAGGGATGTTTGCCGGGATTTTCGTTCGCGGGTGGAACCCACGACAAGGAATGAATCCTCGTTATCCTTAAGATAAACATTTTATTTTTGCCCGGCAACAAACCTTGCCGTCCCCCCACTTCGCTCGACCTTTCTCACGCCCTTGGCGGAGGCAGGGATGAGGTGGGCCTAGGCTCCTTGTTTTATTTCCTTGTTGTCGTGACTACGACCAAATCCGGTCCCAGGAGACGAGTCCTAGGGTCCGTAATGAGGAGAGCACGGTAGCCTAAGGATAAAACGAGGTTTCACATCCCTCAGTCCATAACGAAACACATGATAAGGGATAGAGAACTTATCTGAATCTGCAGCACCCGGCAACTTTGGCTTGCTGCGGGTGGATCTTCGCCCTTGTAGCCCCCTGACAGTATTGGCTTGCTGGGACCCGTACGCCGGTCCGTCCCCTTTCTTCCAAAGCAGCTCGGCAAGGATATTCATGTGTCCTGCAAACCAAAGAAGATAGAGAAGAATAGAGAGACGCGCACTCGACCTCTAAGCTAGGGGTTAGCCGCCGCTAAGCACTATCAACCCTAACCAAGGGCTAGACTCAACCTAGCATGCATGCTATAACTTAGGCGCCCAGTAACCGTTTATTTATGCTCGTGGTCTGCTTTGGCTTTGTACAAAGGGTTACATGCCTTGCCGGCAAGGCTTGTACAAAAGGGTAGCTTGCCGGGAGGCCCGGCAAGCCACGCCTTATGGGTAAAACTTGCGGAGATGCTCGATGTTCTAGGAGTTGCTCACTGGAATGGCATCTTCGGTCTCCAATGGATCTGGCGGGCCTGGTGACTCGTGTTACCCGATAAGGGCCTTCCCACTTCGGCGTCAACTTGTTGGAATTCTTGGCTGACTGAACGTGCCGAAGAACAAGGTCGCCTTCCTCAAAGCTCCGGGCATGAACCTTGCGGCTATGGTAGCGGCGCAAGGCTTGCTGGTAGCGTGCTGCTCATCTTGCCGCAATCGCTCTTGCTCAAGCTCATCATAAGCGAGCACTCGAGGTGACCCGTATATGAGTTCCGTGGGGAGAACTGCTTCTGCCCCGTAAACCAGGGCAAAGGGTGTCTGGCTGGTGGCTCGATTTGGCGTCGTTCTGATCCACCAAAGAACCACCGGCAACTCGTCAATCCAGCGCCTTCCACTCTTGCGCAGCCTGTCGAAAGTCTTTGTTCTTAAGCCTCGTAGGACTTCAATATTTGCTCTCTCCTCTTGGCCGTTGCTCCGTGGATGTGCCACGGAAGCAAAACAGACCTTGCTGCTGAGATCCTCAATGTATTGCATGAAGGCATGGCTTGTGAACTGCGTGCCATTGTCGGTGATGATCCTGTTGGGCACCCCAGAACGGCACACTAGTCCCTTGAAGAACTTGATGGCTGACTGCGCTGTCACCTTCCTCACCGCTTCCACCTCTGGCCACTTTGTGAACTTGTCGATTGCGATGTACAAGTACTCAAAGCCCCCGACAACACGGGGGAAAGGGCCCAATATGTCGAGCTCCCAGACCGAGAAGGGCCATGAGAGAGGGATAGTTTGAAGGGCTTGAGCTAGTTGATGGAGCTTCTTCGAATGGAACTGGCACGCTTCACACTTGGTTACTAGTGCCGTCGCATCCTGGATGGCGGTGGGCCAGAAGAAACCTTGCCGTAAAGCCTTGTCGGCAAGGCCCTCGACCCTATGTGAGAGCCACATATGCCTCCATGTATCTCTGCCAACAGCTTTAGTCCTTCCTCCCGGGAGATGCACTTCAATTTAACCCCATTCGGTCTTCTCCTGTACAGTTCGTTATCAACGAATTGGTACAGGGCATACCGGCGGGCTACTATTTCCGCCTCTTCCTGTTCCTCAGGAAGCTCTCCGTTCTGAAGGAATCGGATGGTGTGTTGTGCCCATGCCGGAGCCTATGGCTCGACGACAAGGACCAAAGGCATTTCTTCTGCTACGGGAGCGGCCGCCTCCATGGCCATGACCTGAGGTCCTGCCGGAGTTGGTCGCCCCGTGGCAGGATCGGCATCCACGACAACATCTTCGCCGGCAGCTCCGGGGAGCCCGGTAGGGAAGTACTTGCCGGGGCCTAGCTTCCTCTGCTTGTTCTGCCCGGTCGACAGCTCAACGGATGGCTGAGTTAACTGTAGCACAAAATTACCTGGTTCCACAGGTAGCTTGAGGACAGCGCGCTTTGATAGGTAGTCGGCGATGTCGTTCTCTGCCCGAGGGACATGCTTCGCTTGTATACCGTCAAAGCGTTCCTCCAGTTTCCTCACCTCATCTACGTAAGCTTCCATCAATGGGCTTTGATAATCTTTGTTGATCTGCCTGACGACGAGCTGTGAGTCGCCCCTGACGATGAGCTTTTTAACTCCGAGGTCCGCCGCGATCCTGAGACCGGCAAGCAAACCCTCGTACTCGGCGGTGTTGTTGGTTGACATCTCCCGAGGGAAGTGCATCTGGATGATGTACTTGAGGTGCTCTCCGGTGGGTGCGACAAGCAGCACACCAGCGCCGGCGCCTTGCAGCGAGAAGGCACCATCAAAGTACATGATCCAGTTGTGACTCGTTTCCTTGCCGGGGAGAGTGGTCTCTTGTACCTCTTCGTCGGGCGTCGAGGTCCATTCTGCAGCAAACTCCGCCAAGACTCTGCTCTGAATCGTCGAGGTACTTTAGAACTTTAAACCGAAGCTTGACAGCTCTAGGGCTCATTCCACGAACCTCCCCGTTGCATCTGGGTTATCCAATATCCGATGCAATGGGAGGCGGGTGACCACCGTAATCTCATGCGCTTGGAAGTAATGGCGCAGCTTCCTCGAAGCCATAAGGAGGCCGAAGAGCAGCTTTTGCACACCTGAGTACCTCGACTTAGCCCCCTGCAAAAGGGAGCTGACAAAGTAAACTGGGTGCTGCACCATTTTCTTCTTCTGCGCTTCTTCACCTGGTTGCGTGGGTCCGTCGCCGACGGTGCCGGTCTTCTTGCCGGGCCGAGCCTTGCCGGGACTCCGTCTTGCCGGGCTGAGCCCTGCCGGGGAGGGTTCCGGCCCGCCAACTGTCGACTCTGCCACTGCTGCTGTCTCCTCATCAACTTCTCTCTGCGCCACTAGTGCGGTGCTAACCACCTGATTCGTTGCCGCTAGGTAAAGTAGCAACGGTTCTTGTGGTTTGGGCGCAACCAGCACTGGGGTAGAGGAGAGGTATTTCTTCAAATCTTGCAGCACTGCCTCGGCCTCTGGGGTCCACTCCATCGGCCCTGCTTTCTTCAAGATCTTGAAAAAAGGAAGGGCACGCTCCGTGGACTTGGAGATGAACCGGCTCATGGCAGCAACACAGCCAGTGAGCTGACGCACGTCCTTGATCTGTTTGGGTGCCTCAATCTGCTTGATAGCCTTGATCTTATTTGAGTTTGCTTCAATCCCGCGCTGGGACACAAAGAACCCGAGAAGCTTGCCGGACGGGACACCGAAGACACACTTCTCAGGGTTCAATTTGAGGTTGATCTTGCGCAGGTTCCCAAATGTTTCCTCCAGATCTTGCACGAGCGTTGCTTTGTCCTTGGTTTTGACCACTATGTCATCCATATAAGCTTCCATATTTCTATGTAGCTGGGGCTCAAAACCAATTTGGACTGCTCTTGCAAAGGTCGAGCCAGCACTCTTCAACCCGAAAGGCATCCGTAAAAAGCAATACGTACCACATGGGGTGATGAATGCTGTCTTTTCCTCGTCTTCCTTTGTCATGAAGATCTGGTGGTATCCTGAGTAGGCGTCCAGGAACGATAAGAGGTCACACCAAGCCGTGGAGTCAACAATCTGGTCAATGCGCGGCAACAGGAAAGGATCCTTTGGGCAGGCCTTATTGATGTCTGTGTAATCAATACACAGCCTCCATTTCCCATTTGCCTTGCGCACCACTACCGGATTGGCCAACCACGTTGGATGGAGTACTCCTCTCACTAAACCTGCCGCCTCTAGCTTTATGATTTCCTCCGTGATGAACTCCTGCCTCTCCAGAGCTTGCTTCCTGACCTTCTGCTTGACGGGCTGCGCATGAGGACAGACAACAAGGTGGTGCTCAATCACCTCCCCGAACATGGGGATGTCGGAGGCTTGCCATGCAAACACATCGACATTCGCCCGTAGGAAGGCGACGAGCTCGCTTTCCTATTTGCCGTCGAGGGTGGAGCTTATGGTAAAAACTCCCCCCGTACCGTCCTCCTTGACGGGCACCTTCTTGGTCTCTGGTGGCATGGCTCTGGGCTTCTTGCTCTTGTCGGCGGAGCTCTCTGGCACGTCCTCAACGGGAGCACAACACCCCGAAGAGGTGCGCTTGCCAGAGTGGGTGCTAGGAGTCTCGCCAGTCTTCTCCCCCCCCCCCCGGGGGGCTCCGTCGGCAGGAGCAGGTACCTTAGCGGCAGTTGCTGCAACTGCTTCCCGGTAGAGTTGGTCGGGGCAGATCAACACATCTTTCTTGTCGGAGGGGACGGTGATGATGCTCATCGGCCCGGGCAGCTTCAACATGTTGTAGGCGTAGTGTGAAGCCGCCATGAACTTGGCCAGTGCCGAGCGGCTGAGGATCCCGTTGTAAGGCAAGGGGATCTCGGCTACATCAAAAACAATCCTCTCCGTCCTGTGGTTCAGCTCGCCCCCGAATGTCACGGGCAGCATGATCTTTCCCTTTGGCTGGCTCCTCCCCGGGTTAATCCCTTGGAACGTAACCGTCTCCTCGAGGTCTCCATCGGGGATCTGCAGCCTTTTGACCACAACAGGCGAGATCAAGTTCAGGCCGGCCCCGCCGTCGACCAACATCTTTGTAACCTTGAGGTTGCGGATTGTTGGTGAAACCAACAACGGCAAGCACCCGATCGCAGTGGTGCGGTCAGGGTGGTCCTCGGCGTCGAAGATGATGGGCGTGCTGGACCATTTCAGCGGCTTCCGTGCGTCGGACGATGGCTCCACCGCTGTAATCTCACACACCCACTGCTTGAGTTGGCGGTGGGATGAATGCAGCGAGGCGCCACCATCGACGCACATGGCCTCTGTGGCTTTCTGAAACTCGTGGTCGCCGGACTCGTCGTCCTCATCATGATCATCGTCTTCCTGCTTCTTCTTGCGGCCCCGGGCGGGCCTCTCTTGCTGATTATCCTTGCCGCGGCGGCTTGCTTGGCTGTCACGCTTCTTGCCGGATCCCTTGGCACCATCCTGGCCCTTCTCCTTGTCCCGCCTTTCATATTCAGCCTTTTGCTTTTGGCGAGCAGCTCAACCCGTCGGCAGTTCTGGAGGTCATGGCCCTTGGTGCGATGGATCATGCAGTATTGCTTGTCGGAGTTCCCTGGCTTCTCGGAAGCCGCCAAGGCCCGGCAGGCGACGCACCCGGCAATCTCCTTGCCGGGGTCATCTGCCTTGGTTTTCTTGGCGGTGCCGGCGTCATCAGATCCCTCGACGGCAAGCACAACTTTACCCTTATGCTTCTTGTTACGGCACCGACTTTTCTTCACCGGGGCGGCAACATCCTCGTCTGAAGAGTCGGTTTCCACGCCGGCATCTTCGCCGGGGTACTTCCTTCCCTCTTCAGCCAGAGCACATCTGTCGGCAAGAACGTAGAGTTCAGCCACATCCTTCACCTTGTTCATCGCCAGCTCCTCGCGCATTTTGCGATTGCGCATGTTCTGATGGAACGCACTGATCACAGCGGCGGGATGAACATCGGGGATGTTGTACTGCACCCGGCTGAACCTTTGGATGTACTTGCGCAGGTTTTCTCCTTCCTTCTGGGGGATGATGTGTAAATCACTCGCTTGTCCATGAGCTTGGTGACCTCCGGTAAAGGCGCCAACAAACTCATGGCACAGTCCCGCCCAAGAAGAGATGGAATACACCGGAGAGTGCATCAACCATGACATAACATTAGGCTTGAGTGCCAACGGGAAGTAGTAGGCAAGCACCTTATCGTCACGGGCCCCAGCAGCTTGCATCGCGATGGTGTATATGTTGAGGAACTCTGACATGTGATTCTTGCCATTGTACTTCTCGCCAATGGCGGGCTTGAACGTACGGTGGGAGGGCCACTGGAACTGCCACATCTCACGGGTGATGGCCGGACAACCCACCTCGTAAGGTCGGCCACCGTAGCCTCCCGGTGTTGGGTGGTCAGTAGCGGGCCCTGCCCACCTGTCCGACTGGTGGCGCGCGACACGTCGGCGCTCGATCGTAGTTCAAGCGTCCTCATGAGTCCGCTCCCGGAGGACTTGGCGCTGATCGCGGTTGGTTCGCTGGTCGGACGACGCGATGGAGATATCATCACGAGCGTTGCCGCGATGGGCCGACGCTCGGGGTGGTCGGGATGGAGGTGGGGAGTACACCGTGGCCGCGTCGCCTCCTGCGTGGCCTCCGCTGGCACGCGACAGCCCGGCGGAGCTACGGCTGACGGGTTCCGCCAGCTGCAACCCGTTGTTGTTGGCGATGCCGACGAGGCTCCGGACGGTGGCTCTCCATTCGTCAAGCTTCTCCGCGGTGGGAGGAAAGTCGAGGAGCAACTGCGCACACGCTAGGGCTTCCGCTGGCGTGGGTGGCGGCGAAAGCTGGGTGGACCGCGATGCGCCTTGACTCCTAACCACGTTAGAAGGAGCTGCGTCGTGGCTCCGCAGCCGTTCACCACCTCCATCAGCACATCGGAGCGCATGCTAGCCCTCTCCTTCATGTGATGGACGCACGGGACTCTTCCTAGGGCGGTACGCAGGGTCACCGGCAGGGTGACGCTGCTCATCATGCACAACCTGAGAGGAGCGCGTCGTGGGCGCCGGTGTTGGCATCTTGGAGATCGCCGTACCGCCGCCTGGCGGGACGGCGGCACCCCTAGAGGGCCCCGCGCCGCCTACGGGGGGCCCGACTCCGTCTCTAGAGCCCGCGACTGGTGGCTCGTCGCCCGGCGCGCGAACGACGCCGCTCGCCAGGCCCGGACCATCAGGGCGATGTGGATGTTCGCGGGCCGCGCCACGGGTCCTCTCCGCGACTAGCCCGCTGCCGGTCCGCGCGTGTACCAACCCGGTTCCGGACGAACCGATCACCGTGGTTGCCTTCTTCTTATGAGCCATGGTGACGAAGAACAGCTAGGTCAACTTCTAGACCAGATTCTCACAATTGCGCGCTCCCCTACCTGGCGCGCCAAAGATGTCGGTGGGAAACGACACCTATGGGATCACAAGGATCCCTACTGCGGTTGCGGGGCGTGGGGTTGAGAGAAGAGCGGATCTGACAGAGAGTACGCAGTTCGTTTATCCAGGTTCGGGCCGCGAGGATGCGTAAAACCCTAGTCCTGCTTTGGTGGATGTATTCTGAGTTCTTGAGCTAGCTACGGGGTGTAACGAGCTCCAAAAAGCCGAATCTTTCTCCCGTGCGCCTTGGGCCTCCTTTTGTAGGTGAAAGGGGCTGCCACAGTGGCACACAGGAGGTGGAAAGTGCAACAACGTTGTGAGCCTATCTCTGTTGTTACAGGACAAAGCGCATTTAATGCGAGGCTTAGGTGTCCCTTCACTTTATCAGGGACGGGAGCGAGGCCCGTCCCGTCCGTCGCCGCTCCTCCTTGCTTCGACACGCGCCCTGTCCAGCGATGCATGCGGTGCCATGTAGGCAGGCAGGCAGCTGAGGTGGTGCGGTGGTGGAGCCTCCAGGAAGGTTTGCATGTTGCCACGCAGGTGCCTGCCCAGCTGGTTGGGTCGGCAGCTGCATGCGAACGGCGGCGAAGACTTGGCTGGTGCGGGCCTGGTAGTGGCCCTGCCGGTGCGCCTGGCGGGGGCCTTGCCGGGTGGCCCGGCAAGGGTCTTGCCGTGGCGCGTAGGCGTCCCCGGCAAGGATCTTGCCGGGGATCTTGTTGGTTTCTTCGGTGAGGATGATTTCCTTCCTATCCTCACTTGATCTTGATTATTCTTTGTCTTCACAAAGATCTGCATGCCACCACGGAAGTGCCTCCCGAGCCCTGTCCCAATGCGTCTGTTGAGCGTTGGTGGGCTCAAGGGTGGCTCGCTCGGCTGGCGTGGGCGAGCTGCCCGGAAAGGGTCCTTGCCGGGAAAACCTACTTCGCCCATCCGATCCTTGTGGCCTTGGTCCTTGTTGTTGCTTTATTTTTCTTGTGCCTTCGGCTTCCCTCCGGCTTCCCTTTCCTACTCTGTTATGCGTGGTCGTGGCGGGCGGCTCTGACTGCCCGTGCACAAGTAAAGGGGCCAAAAGGAGAGCCCCTACTTTTGTACACCGACAAACACGCTTTCATAAAGCAATCTTTCTTAGCACGCATCCTAGCGCTTCTTTCTTTGCACTCATCAATGGAAATTCTCATGGCTTTGAGAGACTCATTGATATCATGCTTGGGAGGAATAGATCTTAGTTTCAAAGAATCAACATCAAGAGAAATTCTATCAACGTTCCTAGCCAATTCGTCAACTTTAAGCAATTTCTTTTCAAGCAAAGCATTGAAATTCTTTTGCAAATTCATAAACTCTTTAACACTAGTCTCAAATTAAGAGGGCATCTTATTATAATTTCCATAAGAATTGTTGTAGGAATTACCATAATTATTAGAGGAATTGCTAGGATAAGGCCTAGGATTAAAGTTTCCTCTATATGCATTGTTACCAAAATTATTCCTACCAACGAAATTGACATCCAAAGATTCATTATTATTATCAATCAAAGTAGACAAGGGCATATCATTAGGATCAGAAGAAACACTTTTACTAGCAAATAATTTCATAAGTTCATCCATCTTTCCACTCAAAACATTAATTTCTTCTATCACATGAACTTTTTTATTAGTAGATCTTTCAGTGTGCCATTGGGAATAATTAACCATAATATTATCTAGGAGTTTAGTAGCTTCTCCTAAAGTGATTTCCATTAAAGTGCCTCCCGTGGCCTAATCTAAAAGATTTCTAGAAGCAAAATTCAATCCGGCATAATTTTTTTGTATAATCATCCACAAATTCAAACCATGTGCAGGGCAATTACGTATTATTAATTTCATCCTCTCCCAAGCTTGTGCAACATGTTCATGATCAAGTTGCTTAAAATTCATAATATCGTTTCTAAGAGAGATTATCTTGGCGGGAGGAAAATACTTATAGATAAAAGCATCTTTGCACTTATTCCAAGAATCAATACTATTTTTAGGCAAAGACGAAAACCAAGCTTTATCACGATCTCTAAGCGAAAAGGGAAATAGCTTCAATTTAACAATATCATTGTCAACATCTTTTTTCTTTTGCATATCACACAAATCAACGAAGCTATTTAGATGAGTAGCGGCATCTTCACCAGGAAGGCCGGCGAGTTGATATTTCATGACAAGATTCAACAAAGCTGCATTGATTTCACAAAAAGATTCAGTATCGGTAAGAGGAGAAATCGGAGTGCTAAGGAAATCATTATTGTTGGTATTGGTAAAGTCACATAATTTGGTATTATCTTGAGCCATCATGACAAACAAGAAATCCAACGCACGAAAAAACGATAAACAACCGAAAAAGAGGTGAATGAAAAAGAGAGAGCGAATAAAACGGCAAGGGTGAAGTGGGGGAGAGGAAAACGAGAGGAAAATGGCAAATAATGTAATGCGGGTGATAAGGGTTTGTGATGGGTACTTGGTATGTTGACTTTTGCGTAGACCTCCCGAACAACGCGCCGTAAATCCTTCTTGCTACCTCTTGAGCACTGCGTTGGTTTTCCCTTGAAGAGGAAAGGGTGATGCATCAAAGTAGCGTAAGTATTTCCCTCAGTTTTTGAGAACCAAGGTATCAATCCAGTAGGAGGCTACGCGCGAGTCCCTCGCACCTACACAAACAAATAAATCCTTGCAACCAATGCCATAAGGGGTTGTCAATCCCTACACGGTCACTTATGAGAGTGAGATCTGATAGATATGATAAGATAATATTTTTGGTATTTTTGTGATAAAGATGCAAAGTAAAATAAAAGCAGCGGAAATAACTAAGTGTTGGAAGATTAATATGATGGAAGATAGACCCGGGGGCCATAGGTTTCACTAGTGGCTTCTCTCAAGAGCATAAGTATTTTACGGTGGGTGAACAAATTACTATTGAGCAATTGACAGGATTGAGCATAGTTATGAGAATATCTAGGTATGATCATGTATATAGGCATCACTTCCGAGGCAAGTAGACCGACTCCTGCCTGCATCTACTACTATTACTCCACACATCGACCGCTATCCATCATGCATCTAGAGTATTAAGTTCCTAAGAACAGAGTAACGCTTTAAGCAAGATGACATGATGTAGAGGGATAAATTAATGCAATATGATAAAAACCCCATCTTGTTATCCTCGATGGCAACAATACAATACGTGCCTTGCTGCCCCTACTGTCATTGGGAAAGGACACCGCATGATTGAACCCAAAGCTAAGCACTTCTCCCATCGCAAGAAAGATCAATCTATTAGGCCAAACCAAACTGATAATTCGAAGAGACTTGTAAAGATAACCAATCATACATAAAAGAATTCGTAAAAGATTCAAATATTGTTCATAGATAAACTTGATCATAAACCCACAATTCATAGGTCTCAACAAACACACCGCAAAAGAAGAATACAACAAATAGATCTCCACAAGAGAGGGTAGAACATTGTATAGAGATCCAGAAAGAGAGAGGAAGCCATCTAGATAATAACTATGGACCCGAAGGTCTGAGGTAAACTACTCACACTTCATCGGAGAGGCTATGGTGTTGATGTAGAAGCCCTCCGTGATCGATGCCCCCTCCGACAGAGCTCCGGAACAGGCCCCAAGATGGAATCTCGTGGGTATGAGAAGGTTCTTGGCGGTGGAATTAGGTTTTGGCTCCGTGATCGATCGTTTGGGGGTGCGAGGTATATATAGAAGGAAGAGTACGTCGGTGGAGCAACGTGGGGCCCACGAGGGTGGAGGGCACGCCCGGGGGGGGTAGGCGCGCCCCTACCTCGTGGCTTCTCGCTTGATTTCTTGACGTAGGGTCCAAGTCCTCTGGATCATGTTCATTCCGAAAATCACGTTCCCGAAGGTTTCATTCCGTTTGGCCTCCGTTTGATATTCTTTTTCTGCGAAACTCTGAAATAGGCAAAATACAACAATTCTGGGTTGGGCCTCCGGTTAATAGGTTAGTCCCAAAAATAATATAGAAGTGAATAATAAAGCCCAGTAATGTCCAAAACAGAAGATAATATAGCATGGTGCAATCAAAAATTGTAGATACGCTGGAGACGTATCAACCACGCACGAGTCCCTTGCACCTACACAAACAAATAAAAACCTCGCAACCAACGCAATAAAGGGGTTGTCAATCCCGTCACGGTCACTTACGAAAGTGAGATCTGATAGATATGATAAGATAATATTTTTGGTATTTTTATAATAAAGATGCAAAGTAAAATAAAAGGCAATAAAAATAGCTAAGTGTTGGAAGATTAATATGATGGAAGATAGACCCGGGGACCATAGGTTTCACTAGTGGCTTCTCTTGAGAGCATAAGTATTACGGTGGGTGAACAAATTACTGTTGAGCAATTGATAGAATTGAGCATAGTTATGAGAATATCTAGGTATGATCATGTATATAGGCATGATGTCCGAGACAAGTAGACCGACTCCTGCCTGCATTTACTACTATTACTCCACACATCGACCGCTATCCAGCATGCATCTAGAGTATTAAGTTCAAAAGAACAGAATAACGCTTTAAGTAAGATGGCATGACGTAGAGGGATAAACTCATGCAATATGATATAAACCCCATCTTGTTATCCTCGATGGAAACAATACAATACGTGCCTTGCTGCCCTACATCCTTTGGGAAAGGACACCGCAAGATTGAACCCAAAGCTAAGCACTTCTTCCATTGCAAGAAAGATCAATCTAGTAGGCCAAACCAAACTGATAATTCAATGAGACTTGCAAAGATAACCAATCATACATAAAAGAATTCAGAGAAGATTCAAATATTGTTCATAGATAAACTTGATCATAAACCCACAATTCATCGGTCTCAACAAACACACCGCAAAATAAGATTACATCGAATAGATCTCCACGAGAATCTTGGAGAACTTTGTATTGAGACCCAAAGAGAGAGAAGAAGCCATCTAGCTAATAACTATGGACCCGAAGGTCTGAGGTAAACTACTCACACATCATTGGAGAGGCTATGGTGTTGATGTAGAAGCCCTCCATGATCAATGCCCCCTCCGGTAGGACGCAAGAGAAGACACCAAGATGGGATCTCACGGGTACAGAAGGTTGCGGTGGTGGAATTAGGTTTTCATGGATGCTTCTGTTGGTTTGGGGGTACGTAGGTATATATAGGAGGAAGTAGTACGTCGGTTGAGCAACGTGGGCCCCACGAGGGTGGAGGGCGCGCCCAGGAGGGTAGGCGCGCCCCCTGCCTCGTGCTCTCCTGGTTGCTTTCTTGACGTAGGGTCCAAGTCCTCTGGATCACGTTTGTTCCGAAAATCACGTTCCCGAAGATTTCATTCTGTTTGGACTCCGTTTGATATTCTTTTTCTGCAAAACTCTGAAATAGGCAAAAAAACAGCAATTTGGGCTGGGCCTCTGGTTAATAGGTTAGTCCCAAAAATAATATAAAAGTGTATAACAAAGCCCATTAATCATCCAAAACAGAAAAAATTATAGATACGCCGGAGACGTGTCAAGCATCCCCAAGCTTAATTCCTGCTCGTCCTCGAGTAGGTAAATGATAAAAACAGAATTTTTGATGCGGAATGCTACTTGGCATAATTTTTTAATGTAACCCTCTTAATTGTGGTATGAATATTCAGATCCGAAAGATTCAAGATGAAAGTTTAATATTGACATAAAAGTAATAATACTTCAAGCATACTAACTAAGCAATTATGTCTTCTCAAAATAACATGGCCAAAGAAAGTTCATCCCTAAAAAATCATATAGTTTAGTCATGCTCCATTTTCGTCACACAAGAATGCTCTCATCATGCAAAACCCCGATGACAAGCCATGCAATTGTTTCATACTTTAGTAATCTCAAACTTTTTCAACCTTCACGCAATACATGAGCGTGAGCCATGGATACAACACTATGGGTGGAATAGAATATAATGATGGGGGTTATGTGGAGAAGACAAAAAAGGAGAAAGTCTCACATCAACGTGGCTAATCAACGTGCTATGGAGATGCCCATCGACTGATGTTAATTCAAGGAGTAGGGATTGCCATGCAACGGATGCACTAGAGCTATAAATGCATGAAAGCTCAACAAAAGAAACTAAGTGGGTGTGCATCCAACTTGCTTGCTCACGAAGACCTAGGGCATTTGAGGAAGCCCATTGTTGGAATATACAAGCCAAGTTCTATAATGAAAAATTCCCATTAGTATATGGAAGTGACAAAACAAGAGACTCTCTATGAAGATCATGGTGCTACTTTGAAGCACAAGTGTGGAAAAAAGAATAGTAGCATTGTCCCTTTTTATTTTCTCTTTTTTTGGGGCCTTCCTTTTTTTATTTTGGCCTTTCTCTTTTTTTATTTGGGTTCTATGAATGATGATCATCAAACTTCTATTTATTTACAACTCAATGATTACAACTCGATACTAGAACAAAGTATGACTCTATATGAATGCCTCTGGTGGTATACCGGGATAGGCAATGAATCAAGAGTGACATGTATGAAAAATTATGAACGGTGGCTTTGCCCCAAATACGATGTCAACTAAATGATCATGCAAAGCAATATGACAACGATGAACGTGTCATGATAAACGGAACGGTGGAAAGTGGCATGGCAATATATCTCGGAATGGCTATGGAAATGCCATAATAGGTAGGTATGGTGGATGTTTTGAGGAAGATATAAGGAGGTTTATGTGTGATAGAGCGATCATATCACGGGGTTTGGATGCTGGCGAAGTTTGCACCAACTCTCAATGTGAGAAAGGGCAATGCACGGCAATCAAGAGGCTAGCAATGATGGAAAGGTAAGAGTGCGATAATGCATGGACTCAACATTAGTCATAAAGAACTCACATACTTATTGCAAAAATCTACAAGTCATCAAAAACCAAGCACTACGAGCATGCTCCTAGGGGGATAGATTGGTTGGAAAAGACCATCGCTTGTCCCCGACCGTCACTCATAAGGAAGACAATCAAAGAACACCTCATATTTCAAATTTGTTACATAAAATTTACCATACGTGCATGCTACGGGACTTGCAAACTTAAACACAAGTATTTCTCAATTCCACAACTAGTCAACTAACACAACTTTAATATCACTACCTCCATATCTCAAAACAATCATCAAGCATCAAACTTCTCTTAGTATTCAACACACTCGTAAGAAAGTTTTTACTAGTCTTGAATACCTAACATATTAGGATTAATTTCCCAATTTAAGCAAATTACCATGCTGTTTAAGACTCTCAAAATAATGTAAGTGAAGCATGAGAGAATAATAGTTTCTATAAAACAAAACCACCGCCGTGCTCCAAAAGATATAAGTGAAGCGCTAGACCAAAAACTATATAGCTCCAAAGATATAAGCGAAGCGCATAGAGTATTCTAATAAATTCCGAATCATGTGTGTCTCTATCAAAAGGTATGTACAGCAAAGATGATAGTGGCAAACTAACAAGCAAAGACTCAAATCATACAAGGCGCTCCAAGCAAAACACACATCATGTGGTGAATAAAAATATAGCTCCAAGTAAAGTTACCGATGGAAGTAGACGAAAGAGGGGATGCCTTTCGGGGCATCCCCAAGCTTTGGCTTTTTGGTGTCCTTAGATTATCTTGGGGTTCCATGGGCATCCCAAAGCTTAGGCTCTTGCCACTCCTTGTTCCATAATCCATAAAATCTTTTACCCAAAACATGAAAACTTCACAACACAAAACTTAACAGAAAATCTCGTGAGCTTCGTTAGCGAAAGAAAACAAAACACCACTTAAAGGTACTGTAATGAACTCATTCTTTATTTATATTTGTGTTAAACCTAATGTATTACAACTTATCTATGGTTTATAAACTATTTTACTAGACATAGATTCATCAAAATAAGCAAACAACACACGAAAAACAGAATCTGTCAAAAACAGAACAGTTTGTAGTAATCTGTAACTAACACAAACTTCTGGAAATCTAAAAATTCAGCAAAAATAGGAAGACCTAAATAATTTGTTTATTGATATTCTTCAATTGCAATCAATATCATATCACGTTCTGGTAATTTTTAACAATTTTTTTCGTGAACAGAAAGTTTCTGGAATTTTCAGCAAGATCAAATAACTATCATCCAAGAAGATCCTATAGGTTTAACTTGGCACAAACACTAATTAAAACATAAAAACAAATCTAACCAGAGGCTAGATCAAATATTTATTCCTAAACAGAAGCAAAAATCAAAAAAATTAAAAATAAAATTGGGTTGCCTCCCAACAAGCGTTATCGTTTAACGCCCCTTGCTAGGCATAAAAGCGAGGATAGATCTAGGTATTGCCATAATAATAGGATAGATCACGAAAACTCATTTCATATTCTCTACGTTCAGCAACAAGTTTTCTTTGAGGCAAGCAAAAGTAATCAAAAGGGCTAAATTTAATGGGACAGGAGTCCCCAAGATCAACCTTTGGAGGTATAGGTTCCTCCTTCGGCCCTTCATATTGTACAACCAATTCATCATTATAAGCGTTCTTTTGACAAAATTTCGTGAGCCTATACTCGAGAGAGTATCCTATCTCATTATTTCGAATAGCAAAATTGTTATTAAGTTCAGAAATTCTATCAACTAGAACATTGGCAGGAACCCTTTTTCTAAGGTTTTCATTGAAATCAACATAGTCTAGAGATTGAAAACGCATTATTTCCTCTTGATCAAATAAGATAGTCTCTATGGGAGGACGGCCAGCGTCCACCCTATAGTGCGCAAAGATTTCTTTGGCCTCTTTTATTATAAATTTGAACTCATGAGCCAAAAAGATAGTAGCGGCACGCTTAACAGAAGAATGCTCAATATTAGAAAATTCTAGGAAAATCCTTTGTATGCAAGGGTGCATGTGCATAATTTGCCTTTCAAGTTCAACTACAAGCATGGCAATAGCGTCCGCAAGACTACTAGTTCTATGAAGAATAGAGCTACCCATAGAAGGTAAAGCACCGGCACAAGTAAAGAAATCTTGAATAACCCCTTTTCCAATAATATTACCACTACCAATACGGAATTTTTTTGTATGTAAGATAGGGGGTTCTTTAGCAGGAGCATCGGAATTTTCCATGTTATTGTTATTGTCCATATCGACAATAATCTCCCCAATTTCAGACATAACGGCAGAAAGTGCGAGGAGCAAAAAGAAAGAGAGAGGCGAACGGAAAAGAGAGGGCGAATAAAACGGCAAGGGTGAAGTGGGGGAGAGGAAACGAGAGGCAAATGGCAAATAATGTAATGCAAGGGATAAGAGTTTGTGATGGGTACTTGGTATGTTGACTTTTGCATAGACTCCCCGGCAACGACGCCAGAAATTGCTCATTGACGGGAAATCAAATCTTGACTTGACTTGGTGTGAGCCTCCCCGGCAACGGCGTCGGAAATCCTTCTTGCTACCTCTTGAGCACTACGTTGGTTTTCCCTTGAAGAGGAAAGAGTGATGCAGTAAAGCAGCGTAAGTATTTCCCTCAGTTTTTGAGAACCAAGGTATCAATCTAGTAGGAGGCCACGCACGAGTCCCTCGCACCTACACAAGCAAATAAAAACCTCGCAACCAACGCAATAAAGGGGTTGTCAATCCCTTCACGGTCACTTACGAAAGTGAGATCTGATAAATATGATAAGATAATATTTTTGGTATTTTTATAATAAAGATGCAAAGTAAAATAAAAGGCAATAAAAATAGCTAAGTGTTGGAAGATTAATATGATGGAAGATAGACCCGGGGACCATAGGTTTCACTAGTGGCTTCTCTTGAGAGCATAAGTATTACGGTGGGTGAACAAATTACTGTTGAGCAATTGATAGAATTGAGCATAGTTATGAGAATATCTAGGTATGATCATGTATATAGGCATGACGCCCGAGACAAGTAGAGCGACTCTTGCCTGCATCTACTACTATTACTCCACACATCGACCGCTATCCAGCATGCATCTAGAGTATTAAGTTCAAATGAACAGAGTAACGCTTTAAGTAAAATGACATGATGTAGCGGGATAAACTCATGCAATAGATATAAACCCCATCTTGTTATCCTCGGTGGCTACAATACAATACGTGCCTTGCTGCCCCTGCTGTCACTGAGAAAGGACACCACAAGATTGAACCCAATCTAAGCACTTCTCCCATTGCAAGAAAGATCAATCTAGTAGGCCAAACCAAACTGATAATTCAAGGCCAAACCAAACTGATAATTCGAAGAGACTTGCAAAGATAACCAATCATACGTAAAAGAATTCAGAATAGATTCAAATATTGTTTATAGATAAACTTGATCATAAACCCACAATTCATCGGTCTCAAGAGACACACCGCAAAAGAAGATTACATCGAATAGATCTCCACGAGAATCGTGGAGAACTTTGTATTGAGATCCAAAGAGAGAGAATAAGCCATCTAGCTAATAACTATGGACCTGAAGGTCTGAGGTAAACTACTCACACATCATTGGAGAGGCTATGGTGTTGATGTAGAAGCCCTCCGTGATCAATGCCCCCTCCGGCAGGATGCCAGAAAAGGCCCCAAGATGGTATCTCACGGGTACAGAAGGTTGCGGCGGTGGAATTAGGTTTTCGTGGATGCTTCTGTTGGTTTGGGGATACGTAGGTATATATAGGAGGAAGAAGTACGTCGGTGGAGCAACATGGGCCCCACGAGGGTGGAGGGCGCGCCTAGGGGGGGTAGGCGCGCCCCCTTGCCTCGTGCTCTCCTGGTTGCTTTCTTGACGTTGGGTCCAAGTCCTCTGGATCACGTTTGTTCCGAAAATCACGTTCCCGAAGGTTTCATTCCGTTTGGACTCCGTTTGATATTCTTTTTCTGCAGAACTCTGAAATAGGCAAAAAAACAGCAATTTGGGCTGGGTCTCCGGTTAATAGGTTAGTCCCAAAAATAATATAAAAGTGTATAACAGAGCCCATTAATCATCCAAAACAGAATATAATATAGCATGAAGCAATCGAAAATTATAGATACGTTGTAGACGTATTAGTGTCTCCGATGGTGTTTGTTGAGTTGGCATAGATCGATATTAGGATTTGTCACTCCGATTGTCGGAGAGGTATCTCTGGGCCCTCTCGGTAATGCGCATCAATATAAGCCTTGCAAGCAATGTGACTAATGAGTTAGTTGTGAGATGATGCATTACAGAACGAGTTAAGAGACTTGCCGATAACGAGATTGAACTAGGTATGATGATACCGACGATCGAATCTCGGGCAAGTAACATACCGATGACAAAGGGAACAACGTATGTTGTTATGCGGTTTGACCGATAAAGATCTTCGTAGAATATGTAGGAGCCAATATGAGCATCCAAGTTCCGCTATTGGTTATTGACCGAAGATGTATGTCTACATAGTTCTCGAACCCATAGGGTCCGCACACTTAACGTTCGATGACGATTGGTATTATGAGTTTATGTGATTTGATGTACCGAAGGTTGTTCGGAGTCTCGGATGAGATCACAGATGTGACGAGGAGTCTCTAAATGGTAGAGGCATAAAGATTCATATATTGGAAGGTTATATTCAGACACCGGAATCGTTCGGGTCGTATCAAATAAGTTTCGGAGTACCGGAGGTTAATAGAACCCCCGCGGGAAGCTATTGGGCCTCATGGGCCTTAGGTGGAGAAGAGAGAGGGCTGGCCAGGAGGTGGCTCCCCCTTGCCCCAATCTGAATTGGACAAGGGGAGGGGGCGGCGCCCCCCTCATTCCTTCTATCATCCTCCTCCTTCCCCCTTCTCCTACTTGGAATAGGAAAGGAGGAAACCTACTCCTACTAGGAGTAGGATTCCTCCCCCCTTGGCGCGCCCCTTGTGGCTGGCCGGTCTCTTCCTCCCCTCCTTTATATACGGGGGAAGGGGACACCCCATAGACACACAAGTTGATCTTTAGCCGTGTGCAGTGCCCCCCTCCACAGTTTTCCACCTCGGTCATATTGTCGTAGTGCTTAGGCGAAGCCCTGCATCGGTAACTTCATCATCACCGTCATCACGCCATCGTGCTGACAAAACTCTCCCTCGGCCTCAGCTGGATCTAGAGTTCGAGGGACATCACCGAGCTGAACGTGTGCAGATCGTGGAGGTGCCGTGTGTTCGGTACTTGATCGGTTGGATCGCGAAGACGTTCGACTACATCAACCGCGTTACTAAACGCTTTCGCTTTCGTTCTACGAGGGTACCTGGACACACTCTCTCCGCTCGTTGCTATGCTTCTCCTAGATAGATCTTGCGTGATCGTAGGAATTTTTTTGAAATACTACTTTCCCCAACAATTATTGTATGAGATGATCATGTTTTGTAGAAGTTATCGGCAACTGGCAGGAGCCTTATGGTTGTCGCTTTATTGTATGAAACGCAATCGCCATGTAATTGCTTTACTTTATCTCTAAGCGGTAGCGATAGTCGTAGAAGCAATAGTTGGCGAGACGACAACGATGCTACGATGGAGATCAAGGTGTCAAGCCGGTGACGATGGAGATCATGACGGTGCTTTGGAGATGGAGATCAAAGGCACAAGATGATGATGGCCATATCATGTCACATATTTTGATTGCATGTGATGTTTATCCTTTATGCATCATTTTTTTGCTTAGTACGGCGATAGCATTATAAGATTACCCCTCACTAAATTTCAAGGTATAAGTGTTCTCCCTGAGTATGCACCATTACTACAGTTCTTCATGCCGAGACACCACATGATGATCGGGTGTATAAGCTCCACGCTCACATACAACGGGTGCAAGCCAGTTTTGCACGTGCAAAATACTCGGGTTAAACTTGACGAGCCTAGCATATGCAGATATGGCCTCGGAACACTGAGACCGAAAGGTCGAACATGAATCATATAGTAGATATGATCAACATATTGATGTTCACAATTGAAAACTACTCCATCTCATGTGATAATCCGACATGGTTTAGTTGATATGGATCATGATGTCGCTTGAAGCTATGGCAGTTTCTCCCCAAAGAGGAAGGGATGATGCAACACAGCGGCGGTAGGTATTTCCCTAAGATATGAAACCAAGGTTATCGAACTAGCAGGAGAACCAAGCAACACAACGTAAACAGCCCCTGCACACAAGTAACAACACCTCGCAACCCGACGTGTTAAAGGGGTTGTCAATCCCTTTTGGGGTACGGCGCCTCAAGATAGGCAAAGGACGTGAGGTAAATTTGTAGTAGATTGGATAATAGATCGCAAATAAAATAAAGTGCACCAAAGTATTTTTGTATTTTTGGTTTAATAGATCTGAATAAAAAGATCAAAGGAAAAGTAGACCGCAAGCAAATATATGAGAAATAAGACTCGGGGGCCGTAGGTTTCAGTAGTGGCTTCTCTCGAGAAAAATAGCAAACAGTGGGTAAACAAATTACTGTTGGGAAATTGATAGAACCTCAAATAATTATGACGATATCTAGGAAATGATCATTACATAGGCATCACGTCCAAGATTAGTAGACCGACTCCTGCCTGCATCTACTACTATTACTCCACACATCGACCGCTATCCAGCATGCATCTAGTGTATTAAGTTCATGGAAAAATGGAGTAATGCAATAAGAACGATGACATGATGTAGACAAGATCCGTTTATCTATATGGCGGTAGATATAGATTTCGTCTTTTTATCCTTAGTAGCAACGATACATACGTGTCGGTTCCTTTCTGTCACTGGGATCGAGCACCGTAAGATCGAACCCATTACCGGGCACCTCTTCCCATTGCAAGATAAATAGATCAAGTTAACCAAACAAAACCCAAATATCAGAGAAGAAATACGAGGCTATAAGAGATCATGCATATAAGAGATCAAAGAAACTCAAATAACTTTCATGGATATAAAAAGATATGACTGATCATAAACTCAAAGTTCATCAGATCACAACAAACACACCACAAAAAGAGTTACATCATATGGATCTCCAAGAGACCATTGTATTGAGAATTCAGCGAGAGAGAGAAAGCCATCTAGCTACTAACTACGGACCCGAAGGTCTACAAAGAACTACTCACGCATCTTCGGAGAGGCACCAATGGAGGTGGTGAACCCCATCCGAGATGGTGTCTAGATTGGATCTGGTGGTTCTGGACTCTACGGCGGCTGGATGAATATTTCATCGACTTCCCTAGGTTTCTGGTATTTTTGGGGTATTTATAGAGCAAAGAGGCAGTCCGGGGGGCACCCGAGGTGGGCACAACCCACCAGGGCGCGCCTGGGCCTCCTGGCGCGCCCTGGTGGGTTGTGCCCCCCTCGGGGCACACCCAGATGCAACTAGGGCCCATTGCCTTCCTTCTGGCCCATAAAAAATCATCGTGGAGTTTTGAAAGGATCGATATAGTTGACTAGAGGGGGGGGGGGGGTGAATAGGCAACTAACAATTTTTAAGCTTTTCTTTACCAATTTAAACTTTGCAATAATAAAGGTTGTCTAGATGTGCAACTAGGTGGACAACCTATATGATGCAAACAACACAAGCACAAAAGCAAGCAAGGATAGGAACACAAATAAGCTTGCACAAGTAAAGGGATAAGATAACCAAGAGTGGAGCCGGTGGAGACGAGGATGTGTTACCAAAGTTCCTTCCTTTTGAGGGGAAGTACGTCCCCGTTAGAGTGTGTGGAGGCACAATGCTCCCCAAGAAGCCACTAGGGCCACCGTAATCTCCTCACGCCCTCGCACAATGCAAGAGCCGTGATTCCACTATTGGTGCCCTTGAAGGCGGCGGCCGAACCTTTACAAACAAGGTTGGGGCAATCTCCACAACTTAATTGGAGGCTCCCGACAACACCACGAAGCTTCACCACAATGGAATATGGCTCCACGGTGACCTCAACCGTCTAGGATGCTCAAACACCCAAGAGTAACAAGATCCGCAAGGGATAAGTGGGGGGAATCAAATATCTTGTGGTGGAAGTGTAGATCGGGCCCTTGTCACCCAATCCCGAGCAAATCAACAAGTTTGATTGGCTAGGGATAGAGATCGGGCCAAAATGGAGCTTGGAGCAACAATGGAGCTTAGAGAGAGAAGAGGTGGTCAACTAGAGGTAGAAGACGCCCCTTATATAGTCGTGGGAAAAATCCAACCGTTATCCACATATTCAGCCCGCGACGCGCGGTACTACCGCTCCAGGGGCGCGGTACTACCGCGAGGCTGCGCGGTACTACCGTGGCGGACCACGGTACTACCGCGGCAGCAGCACAGGCCGGAACTAGCCTGACTAAGGGGCAGTACTACCGCTTGCGCGGTACTACCGCTCCCCCTTGCGGTACTACCGCAAGGCAGGAGAGTCACGGCCTGGGAAGGGCGCGGATGAAATAAATTACATCCGTGCCAACTTCCGCTGAAACTGCGGTGGTACAAAAATCCGACGCGGTACTACCGCTCCCGAGGAGCGGTACTACCGTAGCGCGCGCCTACTACCGTGAAACTACGGTACTAGGTAGGAGGGCCACGGTACTACGGCTCATAGGGAGCAGTACTACCGTGGGCTCCGCGGTACTACCGCGCTGGACGAGCGGTACTACCGTGGTGGGCGCGGATGTAAAAAATTACATCCGCCCCTACTACCGCACCGGAGCGGCACTAGGCCTGGGAGCCGCGGTACTACCGTGACACCCAGCGGTACTACCGCGTGTACTTGCGGTACTACCGCAAGTACAGTAGTAGTTGTCAGATTTCCGCACAACCAAGGTAACGAAGGGAAGCTCCAAAATGCAGTTAAAGGAGGGACAAGTGTACGTGTTGATTCCGCCCAAACCTTTCCGACGCGGACCCCCTCTTAATAGTACGGCTCTCCTACGACTCAAATCCACCAAAAAGAAACGTAGGACGAGGCCGTCTTCAATAGTCTCCGAGGGGCACCGAATCGTCTCGTGCCTAGTGATGAACCATCTGAGGAACTCAAATCATACGATTAGTCGGCAAAAGTATCGTCATCAATCACCAAAACACTTACGGGATAAATATGCCCTTACAATCTCCCCCTTTTTGGTGGATTGATGACAATGCGGGATTTGCACAAAGATACAATAATATAGAGCAAGGGCAAACCCCTCCTCTCCAAAATATAGACGAGCTCCCCCTAGATGTGTGCACTCTGGATGAATGCTTTGGACTGCATAGCACACGTACTAGGATCACCACTCCCCCTATATTTTAGAGACAAAGGCCCGAAGAATAACATCTAAGCAACATATAGCACGATATAACACAAGCTTGCTAAGATAGATAGAGTGCATATGTCTTACACCATATGAAGGAAAAGCAACTAAAACGAGGTTCAAACGAGGTTCAACCAAAAACGCAATAAACACACCAAACACGAACACGACACAAGACTCGCAAATCCCTACGCTCTCTCCCCCTTTGGCATCGAGACGCCAAAAAGGCAGAGAGGACACCTACACACAAGCGGTGGCTCAAGCAGGAGGGAACTCGTCCCAACCCTCTCCGTCAGACTCCTCAGCAGCAGGGATGGACTCCTCGACGTCCTCCTCAGAATCAGTCCACTTGTAGCCTTGCTTCTCCATCCACTCGGCCTCTGGAGTGATGTGCTCCTCAGACCCGCCAGACACATCCTCACCATAGAGCTTCAAGATCTTCCTGTCCCGGCGACGACTCTCCTTGGATGCCACGTGAGTCCTGTACTGCCCCTTGGCTTGCATGCAGAAAAGAGTCTTCATCTTGTCCTTCAGCTTCGTGGCCCATGAAGGCATAGAGGAGCTCTGGGAAGGCCTAGCAGCATGGCCCTCAGCAACATTCTCGGTGCCAGCATCCTCCTCTCCAAAAGCAGCCCTAGCAGCAAACGCCTCGGCACGAGTAGTAGTGTTGGCCCAGTTGGGTTTGACACGCAGACAGATGGGGTCATGGCGAATCCAGTCAAGGGCAAGGAACTCCTCACCAGGGAACATCTTCTCCCAGGTCCTCGAGATCAGCAGAAACAGATAAGGCCCGTAGATAGGCACTTTGCGGTTGAACACCGCAAACCGAAGCTCACACCACATGATGTGTGAGACATCAAGTGGCTGAGTCTGAGACAAACGAGCCTCCTCGCAGATGAGCATCATATCCACCATATAGGCATGGACCTTGTCCTTGTCACCAATGCGAGGGAACAAGGAGTTGCGGAAGATGCGGTACATGATATCCAGAAAAGAGTTGAGCACCAACCCTATCTTGCCACTTGGAAGCGTCTTCTCAACATAGTACGGTGCAAGCCTGTCCTTGTTGGCGAGTCGAGTTGGCATGGGGCGAACACCCACGGAGAGTCGAGCCCGTCATCGGGAACTTGGAGCAAATCCATGAACTCCTTCCGTGTAGCAGATCGACTTCGACCATTGGTCATCAGGTCATCCTCCTCTCCTCATTAGGGTGAAAGTAAACTGAAGCAAAGAACTGACCAATGAGCTCAGGATCATAGTCAAGGTGAAAGGATATCACATGCTCAATGCCAAACTGCTCCACCAAGTCCAGAGCCTCTCCAAAGTAGGCACGGAACTTGTCCTTCCTCAAGTGATGCATGTCAATCCACTTCACATCCACATAGGTATTCTGCTTGTTCTTGATGACATCCAGATAGACGTTGGTTTGATGCTTGTTCCAGAACAGCTCACAGCCCCTGACAGAGGAACGAGGGGTCACGTACGGGTCAATTTGCCTGAGACGGACGTAGTCAGATTGGGGCATCTCATCCATGCCCTTGGCGGGCTCCTTGTACTTGCTAGCAGTTGTCTTGACATGGCGCTTGGGGGCAGAGGAGGAGCCCTCTGGTGCTTCACCGGGGTTGCGCAGACGCTTGGAGCCAGTGTCACGGCTGGGATTGGACCAGCGAGAGCCACCACCTGAGACACACACGCAAAGCACCAAAGACGCAAAGAAGATCAATGCAAAGGCCACAATAAAGCACAAGAAACACATAGGAGACATATGAGAAAGTTGGCATGCGATAGGTGTGAGTCACGGTAGGACTGCCACTGCCTGCGGCACTAAAGCATTAATCTTGCTCCAAAGCGGTAGTACTGTGCGAGGTCACGGTAGTACCGTGGTTGGAGCGGAAGTAGAGCTTTAGTGCCGCACAGAGCGCAGTAGTACTGCACCCGAAGGGCGGTAGTACCGTGCAAGCGGTAGTACCGCGCCGTACGAGCGGTAGTACCGCGTCACAGCAGATCCAACTAGCGATTTGAAACTGAAAAGAACCGCGAAACACCGGCGGTGCTATAGTGATCAGATCTAGCGCATGACAACAATACACATATAAATCCTATGCAATACCACACTCCTTCATCCTATTCTTGCAGAGATTAAGCCTATCAATCTCAAGAACACACAAGCCTCCCCCAAAACCTAGAAACACCAAACACCATCAACATGGAGAGGGAGTTGGGGAAAAACCTGGGTCCATAGCAAGAGCACGTGGTGGGGAACGATCCCACCGGTCGGAATCACGAGAGGGCAGCCGGTGGAGGAGATCCGGCGAAGGACGCCGGTTCCGTTCTTGAGCAAGGGAGAGAAGGAGGCGACGTGGGGAGAGGACTGCGAATGGGTATGGGGAGTTAGAACTCCCCCTGCCCGTCCTTATCCCCACGCCCTCGAACTGTCGCGGTAGTACCGCGTATCATCGCGGTAGTACCGCTCGGGCGGAAGTTCCGCACCGAGGCGGTAGTACCGCTCAACCGGGCGGCAGTAAAAAATTACTGCCGTGAGGTCGCGGTAGTACCGTGCTCTCGCAAGCGGTAGACCGTGGCATGCTGCGGTAGTACCGCAGCTGGCCGCGGTAGTACCACGAACTCAAGTCACCGCAAGTTTCAAAAACGAGAAGAGGGCCTTTGAAAGGAGACTAAACACACACAAGAAACCACAAGATCTAGCACAAACAGAGGCAAAAGACAACAAGAAACCACCAAGCGACAAGGCCTCTCAAGGAGAGAGGGCGGTGGCCGAAGCCACCTATGTTTGAGTTGGATGGTATGGCACCGCGAAGAATTATCCTTGGGCCCATGACCAAAACTCGTCTTTGGAACACAAGTACCATAAAAAATGGCTAATGTGAAAGAGGTGATCGATTTATGCATAATGGGGGAGGAGAGTTCATTGAGAGAACAACACTCCCCTATGTCCATGCCTACACCTAAACTAGACAACAAGTTGAGTGTGGTGGGAGTGCACGGCTCAAGTCACATTGCTCAAATCGATGATATTTAGCTCATGCCTTAACTCATGAAATCTTGCTTCATCTAAGGGCTTCGTGAATATATCTGCAAGGTTATCTGAGTGTTGACATACTTGAGCTCGATCTCCCTCACCTAATGTGATCCCGGATGAAATGATACGAATCTCGATGTGCTTCATCTTGAAGTGTTGCACGGGTTGAGAGAAATCTTGATGGCACTTTCATTATCACACCAAAGAGGCACTTTGTCACAAATGACACCGTACTCCTTTAAAGTTTGCCTCATCCATAGGAGTTGAGCACAACAACTACCGGCCGCCACATATTCCGCTTCGGTGGACGAGATAGACACACAACTTTGCTTCTTGGAAGACCAACTTACCAAGGAGCAACCAAGAAATTGGCACCCTCCGGAAGTGGACTTACTATCCACTTTGTCTCCCGCCCAATCGGAATCCGCAAATCCTTCAAGCTTGAAGTTTGCTCCTCTTGGGTACCATAAGCCAAAGTTTGGGGTATGAGCCAAATATCAAAAGATTCGCTTGACCACCACATAGTGACTTTCCTTCGGTGCGGCTTGAAACTGTGCACACATTCCCACACTCAACATGATATCCGGTCTAGATGCACAAAGGTAAAGCAAGGAGCCAATCATGGAGCGATATACCTTTTGATCCACCGCTTTACCATTGGGATCAATGTCAAGTTGGCACTTGGTGGGCATTGGTGTAGTAGCCGGCTTGACATCACTTAGCTTGAATCTTTTGAGCATGTCTTGAGTGTATTTGGCTTGGTTGATGAAGGTTCCTTCTCTTCTTTGTTTGATATCGAAACCAAGGAAGAACTTCAACTCTCCCATAGAAGACATCTTGAACTTGGAGGTCATGAGAGCGGCAAATTCCTCATTGAAAGCTTTGTTAGGAGAACCAAAGATAATATCATCAACATATAGTTGGCATACAAACAACTCCCCATTGACCTTCTTAGTAAAAAGAGTGGGATCGATTTTCCCCACTTCAAATCCACGATCTTGTAACAACTCGGTAAGGTGGTCATACCACGCACGTGGGGCTTGTTTAAGGCCATAGAGTGCCTTATCGAGTTGATACACATGATCCGGGAAGTAGGGGTCCTCAAACCCGGGGGGTTGCTTGACATAGACCAACTCATTAATGGGACCATTAAGAAAAGCACTTTTCACATCCATTTGTTGCAACTTAAAGTTGTGATGGGAAGCATAAGCAATCAACAAACGAATGGATTCAAGGCGAGCAACGGAGCAAAGGTTTCACCGTAGTCGATACCCTCGACTTGGGAGTAGCCTTGTGCTACCAATCTTGCCTTGTTGCGAATGATGTTCCCATGAGCATCTTGCTTGTTCTTGAAAATCCACTTGGTTCCAATGACGTTGTGGTTCTCCGATGGCCTTGGCACCAATCTCCACACCTTGTTGTACTCGAAGTTGTTGAGTTCTTCATGCATGGCATTGAGCCAATCCGAGTCTTGGCGCCTCATAGACCTTTTGAGGTTCAAGAGACAAGCGCGTGATGTTCACAATAGTTTGCCAATTGTCTCTGAGTGCTTACCCTTTTCTTAGGCTTCCAACCACATTCTCCATGAGATGGCCTTTGGTGGTGAGTTTGGAAGCAATCTTGGCGACACGACGCTCTAATTCCTCCTCGGAGGTGAGATGAGGAGGGTCACTTGATCATCTTGGCGCCGTCTTGAGCATGATCTTCATCTTGAGCATGCTCGGGGAGAGAACTTGACCTTGGGCATCATTTGAAGTGTTATCATCGTCTTGAGCACGATCTTGCCCTTGGTCTTGTTCATGAGGTTGAGGGCCTTCACTTTGTTCTTGAGCGTGTGGGCCTTGGGTTGGTGATGGCTCCACTTGAGTGGAGCATTGTCCTTCTCCTTCGCCACAAGGGGTTCCTCAATGGGTAGGATAAAACCAACTCCCATTCTTCTTATGGCTTGGGAGGAATTTCATCACCTACATCACAAGTGCCACTTTGCTCCACTTGGGAGCCGTTATTCTCATCAAACTCCACGTTACACGTCTCCTCAATAAGTCCCGTGGATTTATTGAGGACACGATAACATGAGAGTTTGTAGCATAACCAACAAATATGCCCTCATGAGCTCTAGCTTCAAATTTAGACAAACGAACACCTTTCTTGAGAATGAAACACTTACACCGAACACCGGAAGTACTTGAGGTTGGGCTTGTTGCGGTGAGTATCTCATAAGGAGTCTTGTTCAAGCCTTTGCGGAGATAGAGCTGATTGGATGCATGACATGCGGTGTTGATGGCTTCGGCCCAAAAGTTGTATGGAGACTTTAACTCCGCCATCATGGTCCTTGCCGCATCCATCAACGTCCGGTTCTTTCTCTCCGCAACACCATTTTGTTGAGGGGTATATGGTGCAGAATATTGATGCTTGATTCCCTCATCACTAAGAAAATCATCCAAGGTGTAGTTCTTGAACTCGGTGCCATTGTCACTTCTTATAGTCAAGATCTTTGCATTATGTTGACGTTGAGCTTCATTTGCAAAGTCGATGACGGTTTGTTGAGTCTCACTCTTCCTCTTGAAGAAATATACCCAAGTGTATCTTGAATAGTCATCCACAATCACCAAGCAATACTTTCTACCTCCAAGACTATCAAATGATGGTGGCCCAAAGAGATCCATGTGAAGGAGCTCCAAGGGTCTCTTTGAGTATATGATGGTCGTGGGAGGGTGAGCCTTCTCATGAAGCTTTCCTTCAATACAAGCTTTGCAAGCACGGTCTTTAGCAAAACTAACATTTGTTAGTCCACGGACATGGTCCCCTTGAGAAGACTTTGCAAAGATCTCATATTGACATGGGCTAAACGGCGATGCCAAAGCCATCCCGTCAACTTTAGCCATTAGGCATGTCGCGGTCTTAGTGGGTCGCTCCGAAAAGTTAATCACATAGAGACCGCTTTTGACATGCCCAACAAAGGCTACTTTAAGAGTCTTGCTCCACAAGAGGGCCACGGTATCAATGTCAAAGAAGGTAGCAAAACCCATGACTGCAAGTTGTGAGCGGAAAGCAAATTGTATGCAAGGGACTCAACAAGCATGACTTTCTCGATCGTAAGATCATGAGAAATGACAACCTTGCCGAGACCCAATACCTTAGAATGTGATGCATCACCCCACTCGACATTGGTGGGCATAGATGGAATCTCTTGCACGTCCACCACCATGTCCTTGCTCCGGTCATATGATTTGTTGCTCCACTATCAAGCAACCATGATCCCCCAGGAAGCAAACCCTACAAGAGATCAATGCTTGGTTTTAGGTACCCATTTGGTAATGGGTCCTTTGATGTTAATAACGAGGGTCTTAGGAACCCAAATAGACCATTCAATGTACTCATAAGAAGAACCAACAAATTTAGCATAAACATGCCCATCACTAGCACGACTCAACACATATGAGGGGTTAAAGTCACGACTATGTTCATGGGGATGACGTTGTCCTTCTTGGCATTGCCACCCTTTGCAGTTCTTCTTCTTCTTGAAGCACCCTCTCCCTCCCTCAAAAAGTTTGCTTGAGAGGGGAGGTTGCTTGGTCTTGTCATTCTTCTTCTTGCTCTTGGGCTTGGCGCGAACCCAATCCCTCCTTGGCCACAACTTCCTTTTGATTACTCGAAAGGTCGTTAAGGTTCTTCTCACCTTGAATGCATGTGACAAGGCCCTTTTCAAGTTGCTCCTTCAACTTAGCATTCTCCTCAACAAGATGCACATGCTCACAACAAGGGTTAGTAGAATTTGCATTATCAATCAATATCATACGAGGAAAGGTGGCTTTCTCCTTGGTTAGCTTCACTTGGAGTTGATCATGAGACTCTTTGAGACTAGCATGAGCACCCTTCAAGACTTTGTGAGCCTTGTTGAGAATGTCAAAGTCCTCGTTGAGTCTAGCAAGATCAACTCCAAGCTTTTCCTTCTCGGAGCTAAGCACACAAGACACAACAAGAGCATGATCAAGGTCTTTCTTTAATTTAGCATGATCATCGTTGTATGACTCCTCAAGAGCCAAACGAAGACCACGCTCTTCCTCAAGAGCATTGGAAAGATCCGAAATCTCATCGGCATAGTCACGACTATGCCCTTCCATCTTAGAGATGGTTTCTTCATGAGTCTCGATCATGACATTGGCTTCACCAAGTTGTTCCAAGAGAGCAACGAAGTGCTTCTTGGATTTGCCCTTGAGTTTACTCATAAAGATCTCAAATTCATTTTCCTCCACATTAGTCCCCTCATGTTCATCAATGCAATCCGTCAAAGAAGAATGATTGATGATGGTAGTTTTGATGTTGGGGGTTACCTTGTTGGTGGCTTTAGCCATGAGGCACTTAGCGGGGATGCTTTCATTGGGTGAACCAAGAGAGACACCGAGGAGTCATTGCAATGGCCACGGAGGCCATGGCAACCGATTCACCATCCTCATCATCATCATCATCCTCATTGTACTCTTCTTGAACCACCAAGGCTTTGTGAGGAGTCTTCTTTGGGAAGTTGCTCTTGTTGGGGAAAGACTTGGCCTTGTCCTTACGGATGAGCTTGCCACCATTGTCTTCCCTCTTCTCATATGGACACTCCGCAACAAAGTGACTCACATTGACACAATTGAAACAAGTCCTCACTCGTTGCTTGCCCTTAGTGCCACTTGAGTTGCTCTTGTTGAAGTTGGGCCTTGAGTTCTTCTTGCTCCAAAATTGTCTTGAAGCAAGGGCCATGTGTTCATGATAATCATACTTAGTATCTTCGAGGTTGCTCTCTTCTTCTTCCTCCTCTCCATCTTCTTCGACACAAATCTTGGCCTTCAAAGCGAGGTTGGGTTTCTTTGCTCTTTGTGAGCGAAGCTCCGCATTGTCGGCGGTCTTGTCCAATATGCTCATAGCCACAAACTCATCCAACACATCACTTGAGGACAGGGTGTGGAAGTCCGATCGTTGACGGATGACGGAGGACATGGCTTTGTGGTAGGGCATCATTGCCTTGAGGAATTTGCGCTTGATCCAGTTGTCATCTGTGTCCTTACTTCCATGATCCCGGAGGGAGACAGCAAGCTTCGTTACTCTTCGATAGAGCTCACGAGGTTCTTCTTCTTCCTTCATTGCAACTCATCGGCTTCATCTTGGACCACTTCATAATTGGAACGTTGAATGCTTGCGCTTCCTCGATAAAGAGAAACCACCTTGAGCCAAGCATCTTTGGCACGAGAGTAAGACCGGAGATGAGGGAGGTCTTCGGGAAGGATTGCTTCTTGGATGATGAAGAGAGCATTCTCACTGAATTGATGGTCCACGACCTCTCTTGGAGAAAAGTTGCTCGGATCATGCGGATAGAAACCTTCTTCAATGATTCTCCAAAGGTTAGTGTTCACATGATTTAAATGACGCTTAAAACGATAAACCCAAGAATCAAAATCCTCCTTTTATCAATCTTAGGTGGTGGACGGCATGATTCAAATGAGTGGAAGGAATCGGTCCACCATAAGCGGGAGGTTGCACATGGGCAAAGATGCCGGTGCCATTCTTACCACTGGACGAGGGGGCTTTCTCACTAGTAGCTTCCCCCTTATCGGAGTTAGCATCCGCTCCCATGTTGGCGGGATCACCCACTTTCACGGGTGCGGTGGAAAGTTTAAGCCCTTCTAGGAATTCCTTAAACATGTCCTTGACCTCGCTTCGTCATGGAGTTTTCAATGTGTCCAACGCCACATTGAATTCCTCATGAGAGATCGAGGTACCCCATCTCCGTAGATGATATCAGATTCAAGCACGGAGTGCTCCCCACATCATCTCGACGTCAACCATACTCTTGGACGGTAAAGTCCTTCAAAAGAGACGAGGCTCGATACCAATTGAAAGGATCGATATAGTTGACTAGAGGGGGTGAATAGGCAACTAACAATTTTAAGCTTTTCTTTACCAATTTAAACTTTGCAATAATAAAGGTTGTCTAGATGTGCAACTAGGTGGACAACCTATATGATGCAAACAACACAAGCACAAAAGCAAGCAAGGATAGGAACACAAATAAGCTTGCACAAGTAAAGGGATAAGATAACCAAGAGTGGAGCCGGTGGAGACGAGGATGTGTTACAAGTTCCTTCCTTTTGAGGGAAATACGTCTCCGTTAGAGCGGTGTGGAGGCACAATGCTCCCCAAGAAGCCACTAGGGCCACCGTAATCTCCTCATGCCCTCGCACAATGCAAGAGCCGTGATTCCACTATTGGTGCCCTTGAAGGCGGCAACGAACCTTTACAAACAAGGTTGGGGCAATCTCCACAACAATTGGAGGCTCCCAACAACACCATGAAGCTTCACCACAATGGAATATGGCTCCACGGTGACCTCAACCGTCTAGGATGCTCAAACACCCAAGAGTAACAAGATCCGCAAGGGATAAGTGGGGGGAATCAAATATCTTGTGGTGGAAGTGTAGATCGGGCCCTTGTCACCCAATCCCGAGCAAATCAACAAGTTTGATTGGCTAGGGAGAGAGATCGGGCCAAAATGGAGCTTGGAGCAACAATGGAGCTTAGAGAGAGAAGAGGTGGTCAACTAGAGGTAGAAGACGCCCCTTATATAGTCGTGGGAAAAATCCAACCGTTATCCACATATTCAGCCCGCGACGCGCGGTACTACCGCTCAGGGTAGCGGTACTACCCATGAGCTGCGTGGTACTACCGTGGCGAGACCACGGTACTACATGGCAGCAAAGACAGGCCGAACTAGCTCGACTAAGGGCAGTACTACCACTTGCGCGGTACTACCGCTTCCCTTGCGGTACTACCGCAAGGCGGAGAGTCACGGCACAGGAAGGCGCGGATGAAATAAATTACATCCGTGCCAACTTCCACTGAAACCGCGGTGGTACAAAAATCCGACGCGGTACTACCGCTCCCGAGGAGCGGTACTACCGTAGCGCGTGCCTACTACCGTGAAACTACGGTACTAGGTAGGAGGGCCACGGTACTACGGCTCATAGGGAGCAGTACTACCGTGGGCTCCGCGGTACTATCGCGTTGGACGAGCGGTACTACCGTGGTGGGCGCGGATGTAAAAAATTACATCCGCCCCTACTACCGCACCGGAGCGGCACTAGGCCTGGGAGCCGCGGTACTACCGCTCCAGAGGAGCGGTACTACCGTGACACCCAGCGGTACTACCGCGTGTACTTGCGGTACTACCGCAAGTACAGTAGTAGTTGTCAGATTTCCGCACAACCAAGATAACGAAGGGAAGCTCCAAAATGCAGGGAAAGGAGGGACAAGTGTACGTGTTGATTCCGCCCAAACCTTTCCGACGCGGACCCCCTCTTAATAGTACGGCTCTCCTACGACTCAAATCCACCAAAAAGAAACGTAGGACGACGCCGTCTTCAATAGTCTCCGAGGGGCACCGAATCGTCTCGTGCCTAGTGATGAACCATCTGAGGAACTCAAAGCATACGATTAGTCCGCAAAAGTATCGTCATCAATCACCAAAACACTTACGGGATAAATATGCCCTTACAAGTTTCGTGGCATTTGAACTCTGTTTGATATTGATTTCCTGCGATGTAAAAAACATGGAAAAAACAGCAACTGGCACTTGGCACTATGTCAATAGGTTAGTACCAAAAAATGATATAAAATGACTATAAAATGATTATAAAACATCCAAGATTGATAATAAAACAACATGGAACAATAAAAAATTATAGATACGTTGAAGACGTATCAGCATCCCCAAGCTTAACTCCTACTCGTCCTCGAGTAGGTAAGTGATAAAAACAGAATATTTGATGTGGAGTGATGTTCATCATGTCATATAATATTCTTTTCTTTATAGCATGGACATTTGGACTTTTATGTGATTCAAAGCAATAGTCTAGTTTTCACATAATAATTTAGATACTCAAGCATATCTACAAGCAACCATGTCTTTCAAAATATCAACGCTAAAATTAGTTATCCCTAGCCCATCATGCTCAAACGTTGATCCATTCATGAAACACACTCGAATATTAACTACAACCAATACTTAAGCATGATCATATTTCCTCCTAGTTGGTGCTTTTTATGAGAGAAGATGGAGACTCAAATTTCAAAATAAAAATTGCATATAGTAAAAGAAAGGCCCTTCGCAGAAGGAAGTAGGGATTTGAAGAGGTGCCAGGGCTCAAAGCAAAAAAATTAGAGATAAAAACATTTTGGGAGGTGTAATCATCCCACCAACGAAAACGACTTAGAGTTCCCAACACTTTCCATGCTAGATGTGCCATAGGCGGTTCCCAAACAGAAAATAAAGTTTATTCCTTTTTCCACCATACTTTCACTTTCCATGGCTAACCGTATCCACGGGTGCCCTCCATACCAACACTTTCCAAGGAATTTATTATTTGACAACATAAAGTAAATTCAATTTTTTTTCATTTCGGGACTGGGCATCCCTAAGACCTTTGCCTTACTCTCGTGCAATGATAAGTGAATAAACACTCATCTTGAGAATAACACATCTAGCATGGAAAATATTAGCCACCCGTTACCGTTCCACGAGCGAAACAAACACACAAAAGAGAAGTTTATTTTGAAAATTAGAGATGGCACATGAAAATTTGCTTAGAACGGCAAAAGAATACCGCATATAGGTAGATATAGTGGAGTCATGTGGCAAAACTGGTTTAATGGATTTTGGATGCACAAGTAGAGATCGTACTTAGTGCAAAGTGAAGGCTAGCAAAAGATTGGAAAGCAACCAACCAAGAAACGAATAATCTAATAAGCAAGCATTAAGCATAATTAACACCGAATAATGCACCACAAGTAGGATATAATTTTCATTGCATGATTATTGACTCTCGAGCATGCATAGGAAATCACAAACCTTAACACCAATATTCTTACTAGAGCACAATTACTCATCAACATAACCCATATATCACATCATCATATCTCAAAACTATTACTAAGAATCAAGTTTATTTTGTCCAATGATCTTCATGACATTTTCATTTTCTTTATCCTTCTTGGGTATCTATCACTTTGGGACTAATTTTCATGTGTTGCTTTTCATAGGCTCAAACAAATATAAGTGAAGATCATGAGCATAACAAATTTTCTTTCTCTCAAAATAATTGAAGTGAAGCAAGAGAGAATTTCTTCAAAATTTTACTAACTCTCAAATAAATCTAAGTGAAGCAAGAGAGTATTTCTTCAAAAAATAACAAAGCACACCGTGCTCAAAAGATATAAGTGAAGCACTAGAGCAAGTCCTAGCTCATAAAAGATTTAAGTGAAGCGTAGAGAGCAATTCTAACAAATCATGACATAATTTTGGCTCTCTCAAATAGGTGTGTCCAGCAAGGATTGATGACTTAAAACACAAAGTAAAACAAGCAAAGACACATAGCATACAACATGCTCCAAGCAAAACACATATCATGTGACGAATAAAAATATAGCCTCGAGTAAAATACCGATAGTTGTTGGAAGAAAGCGGGGATGCCACTCGGGGGCATCCCCAAGCTTAGTTGGTTGCTCATTATTGGATAATATCTTCGGAATCCGGGGCATCCCCAAGCTTAGGCTCTTACATCCTTCCTTCATCCATCGTAAGATAACCCAAAACTTGAAAACTTCAATCACACAAAACTCAACAAAACCTTCATGAGATCCGTTAGTGTAAGAAAAATAAAATACTACTATAAGTGTTGTACCAAACCAATTCATATTTTGTTTTTGTATTACATCTACTGTATTCCAACTTTTCTATGGCAAAAACTCAACAAAGAAAGCCATAGAGCCATCAAAATAAGCACACAACACAAAGAAAACAGAATCTGTCAAAACAGAACAGTCTGTAGCAATCTAATTTGTTCGAATACTTCTGGAACTCCAAAAATTCTGAAAAACTAGTACAACCTAGATAATTTGTATATTGATCTTCTGCAAAAAGAATTGGCATTTTATCACGTTCTAGCGAATTGTAACAATTATTTTTGTGAGCACAAAGTTTCTATCTTTTTCAGCAAGATCAAACAACTATCACCCAAGAAGATCCTGTTGGTTCTACTTGGCAGAAACACTAATTAAAACACAAAAATAAACAATCATAACAGTAGCATAATTGTGCTAACACTCAAGAACAGAAAGCAAAAAGCAAAAATAAATTTTATTCATTGGGTTGACTCCCAACAAGCGTTATAGTTTTACACCCTTAGCTAGGCATAAAGGAAGGATCTAAGTTTTGTCTTCCTTGTCCCTTGGAAAGAAAAGGGAAAATTTTATATCAATGGAATTTAATTTTCTATTTTGTGAAAGCACATGGCCATTGATCGCCGAAGAAATATTAAGCATGTTGCGAAAATTGTATCTAAGCTAGCCTTCATCTCTTTAAGTATTTCATTTTGATAAATGCACATAAGAGTAGTTGATTCAATATTTTCTCCTTTGGGGTGCCCAAATATGGCTTTGATCTTCTCATAAGTATCAACGGGATCCTCTTCAAGAAAACATTTTCAAATTTAGAATCTAAAACTTGCTTGAAGGAAGAAGGTAAACCATCATTAGAACTTTTCAAGTATATCTCTATCTGATATTGGGGCACATAGCTAGCTTGAATTCTCAACAACCTATCCCAGGCATCTTTCAAAGATTCATCAAGTAAATAATGAAAAATTCCGGGATCTTCTTCATCACAATGGTTAAGATTTTCCTTAACAACCCCGGTAGATCCTTCTATAGCATCATTGTTTATGAGCTTAGAGAGGACAGAGGGGCTATCCAAAGCATGAATACTAGGGAGAAAACCCTTAGCTCTTTTGAGATTGGACATGGCGAGAAAACGGCGAACGAAAAAGAGGGGCGAATAAAACGGCAAATTTTTGTGAAGTGGGGCAGAGGAAAACGTGAGGCAAATGTCAAATAATGTAAATTGCAAGGAGATGAGATTTGTGATTAGGAACCTGGTTATGTTGAAGGTCCTCCCCGGCAACGGCGCCAGAAATTCCTTTTGATGTCGCTTGAAGCTACGTCGGTTTTTTCCCAAAGAGGAAGGGATGATGCAACACATCGGTGGTAGGTATTTCCCTCAGATATGAAACCAAGGTTATCGAACCAGTAGGAGAACCAAGCAACACAATGTAAATAACCCCTGCACACAAGTAACAACACCTCGCAACCCGACGTGTTAAAGGGGTTGTCAATCCCTTTCGGGGTACGACGCCTCAAGATAGGCAAAGGACGTGAGGTAAATTTGTAGTAGACTGGATAATAGATGGCAAATGAAATAAAGTGCACCAAAGTATTTTTGTATTTTTGGTTTAATAGATCTGAATAAAAAGAGCAAAGAAAAAGTAGATCACAAGCAAATATATGAGAAATAAGATCTGGGGGCCGTAGGTTTCACTAGTGGCTTCTCTCGAGAAAAATAGCAAACGGTGGGTAAAGAAATTACTTTTGGGAAATTGGTAGAACGTCAAATAATTATGACGATATCCAGGCAATGATCATTACATGGGCATCACGTCCAAGATTAGTAGACCGACTCCTGCCTGCATCTACTACTATTACTCCACACATCGACCGCTATCCAGCATGCATCTAGTGTATTAAGTTCATGGAAAAACGAAGTAATGCAATAAGAACGATGACATGATGTAGACAAGATCCGTTTATCTATATGGTGGTAGATATAGACCTCATCTTTTTATCGTTAGTAGAAATGATACATACGTGTCGGTTCCCTTTCTATCACTGGGATCGAGCACCATAAGATCGAACCCACTACCGGGCACCTCTTCCCATTGCAAGATAAATAGATCAAGTTGGCCAAACAAAACCCAAATATCGGAGAAGAAATACGAGGCTATAAGAGATCATGCATATAAGAGATCAAAGAAACTCAAATAACTTTCATGGATATAAAAAGATATGACTGATCATAAACTCAAAGTTCATCAAATCCCAACAAACACACCACAAAAAGAGTTACATCATATGGATCTCCAAGAGACCATTGTATTGAGAATTCAGCGAGAGAAAGCCATCTAGCTACTAACTACAGACACGAAGGTCTACAAAGAACTACTCACGCATCATCGGAGAGGCACCAATGGAGGTGGTGAACCCCATCCGAGATGGTGTCTAGATTGGATCTGGTGGTTCTGGAATCTGCGGCGGCTGGATGAATATTTCGTCGACTCCCTTAGGGTTCTGGTATTTTTGGGGTATTTATAGAGCAAAGAGGCGGTCCAGGGGGAACCCGAGGTGGGCACAACCCACAGTGGCGCGCTGGGCCTCTGGCGCTACTGGTGGGCTGTGCCCCCCTTGGGCACCCCCCAGGTGCAACCAGGGCCCATTGCCTTCCTTCTGGCCCATAAAAAATCATCGTGGAGTTTCGTGGCATTTGGGCTCCGTTTGATATTGATTTCCTGCGATCTAAAAAACATGGAAAAACAACAACTGGCACTTGGCACTATGTCAATAGGTTAGTACCAAAAAATGATATAAAATGAATATAAAATGATTATAAAATATCCAAGATTGATAATAAAACAACATGGAACAATAAAAAAATTTAGATACGTTGAAGACGTATGAGATCACGTGATCATTTAGATGACTAGAGGGATGGCTATCTAAGTGGGAGTTCTTAAGTAATATGATTAATTGAACTTTAATTTATCATGAACTTAGTTCTGATAGTATTTGCATATCTATGTTGTAGATCAATAGCTCGTGCTGTAGCTCCCCTATGTTTTTGATATGTTCCTAGGGAAAACTAAGTTGAAAGATGATAGTAGCTATGATGCGGACTGGGTCCGTGATCTGAGGATTATCCTCATTGCTGCGCAAAAGAATTATGTCCTTAATGCACCGCTAGGTGACAGACCTATTGTAGGGGCAGATGCCAACGTTATGAACGTTTGACAAGCTCGGTAAGATGACTACTTGATAGTTTAGTGCACCATGCTTTACGGCTTAGAACAGGGACTTAAAAAACGTTTTGAATGCCACGGAGCATATAAGATGTTCCAAGAGCTGAAATTGGTATTTCAGACTCATGCACGTGTTAAGAGGTATGAGACCTCTGACAAGTACTTTGCCTACAAGATGGAGGAGAATAGCTCAGCTAGTGAGCATATGCTCAGAATGTCTGAGTACTACAATCACTTGAATCAAGTGGGAGTTAATCTTCCAGATAAGATAGTGATTAACAGAGTTCTCTAGTCACTATCACCAAGTTACTAGAACTTCGTGATGAACTATAATATGCAAGGGATAACGGAAACGATTCACAAGCTCTTCGCGATGCTGAAATCGGCGAAGATAGAAATCAAGAAAGAGCATCAAGTGTTGATGGTTGACAAGACCACTAGTTTCAAGTAAAAGGACATGGGAAAGAAAGGGAACTTCGAGAAGAATGGCAATTAAGTTGCTACTCCCATGAAGAAGCCCAAAAATAGACCCAAGCCTGAAACTCAGTGCTTCAACTGCAAAGGAAATGGTCACTGGAAGCGGAACTATCCCAAATACTTGGCGGATAAGAAGGATGGCAAAGTGAACAAAGGTATATATGATATACATGTTATTGATGTGTGATTTACTAGTGTTCATAGCAACCCCTGGGTATTTGATACCGGTTCAGTTGCTGAGATTAGTAACTCAAAACAGGAGTTGCATAATGAACAGAGACTAGTTACGAGCAAGACGATGTGTGTTGGAAGTGATTCCAAGATTGATACGATCACCATCGCACACTCCCTCTACCTTCGGGACTAGTGTTGAACCTAAAATCACTACAAAAAAGACACATCCATGACATTTTGGGCCGAACGATTTTTTTTTCTGTCATACTTATGACGTTTCTATGACGATAATTGTGACAAAACCCGGTATCATCATAGATGTGGTGGGATCCTACTTCTATGACAAACAATCATGATAGAAAATGGGTTTTCGTCCTGGGCGGGCCAGAGATGCAGCTGCATGAAATTCTTTGGGCTGTCCATGACAGAGAAAACCGTGGTAGAAGCGAGGGCGAGGAAAATATCGGGGGAGTTCCCGGTTACGGTGGGTGGTCGGGGGGTCGAGCGACGCTGCTTTCTCTCGTGACGACGCTGCTGGGTGTGCGAGGCGTTGCGCCTAATCGAACTCGAAGCGAGGCGTTGGGCTCTAACTGAGCCCAAGCGATTGCACTGCAGGCTACGTGTTACTGAACCCGAGCGATCGATCGATCCCTTGCTGTTAACTGAACCCGAGTGATTCCTTCGCTACGACTGCTAACTAAAGCCGATCGATGCTGCCTCTGGATGAACAGTGAGCGTTGTTGGGGGGGGGGGGGGTTGGATGAACAGTTCCCCGTGGGGGTTGGTTGAACAGGAACCCGTGGTAGTAGAGGCCGTTGCCGTTGGATGAACAATACCCCGATCGATTGAGCCGGTGGATGAACAGGACCCCGTGGAGGGCTGGTTGAACACTAGCCAGTGGAGGTTTGGTTGAATAGTAGCTGGTGGAGGGATGGATGAACAGTAGCCCGTGGAGGGGTGGTTGAACAGGACCCCCGTGGAGAGGGCTGGTTGAACAGTAGCCAGTGGAGGAGCGCGCGGTGGAGGCTGGATGAACAGTCATAGGTGGAGGCTGGAGGAGGTCGTCGGTGGATGAACAGTAGCCCGTGGAGGCTGGAGGAGGTCGACGATGGATATGAACAGTATCCCGTGGAGTCCCGTTTTGCGGTACTCCACACCCCTCCCGATGAACAGGACCCCCGTTTCAACCCTAGCGCTCCAACACAAGTCTGTTTCCTCCATTTTGCGGTACGCCACACCCCTCCCGATCAACAGGACCCCGTTTCAACCGTAGGAGGTCCATTTTCTCCGTTTTGCGGTATGCCAGACCCCTCCCGATGAGCAGGATCCCGTTTCCACCGTGGCCGGTCGAACACAAGGCCGTTTCCTCCATTCTGCGAGACGCCAGCTTCGCTTCACCGCTGTCCGGCCCAAGCCGTTGATCCCGGCGAACACCACACGTTCCGTTGCCTCCCGATGAACACGCGCATTCCATTGCCTCCCCATGAACATGACAATGAAGCAGTTTCTCCGTTCCGACCCAGCCACAACCATGTACATGAGCCCTGGTCGTACGTATGCACAAGTAGGCGTTCGAGACCCCGCCCGTTTGTACGTACGTGGCCGTATTTACTTTCTTGCACCCTGGCCGCTGTACGTACGTGTACATGCTATGTGTGCGCCTCTACTACCACCCGTGCCCTTCCTTGCATGGCCACAGTTCATCGCTGCAGCCTGCAGACAGACCGATCGACCAGTATGTACGTACACGTTCACGACCAGAATGACAACGCTACATACGCTTTGACCAGGTGGGTCCTGACTGTCAGGCACTTCCTTGCGTGCGAAGATGTAGCTGGTGGGTCCCAGCAGTCAGGGGGTGAATCATTTTTTTGCCCGTAATATGGACGCACTTCCTTGTGTGCGAAGATGTAGCTGGTGGCTCCCAGCAGTCAGGGGGAACCTTTTTTTCGCGAAATATGGTGGCCCGTCCGGTGGGTCCCTGATGTCAGGTGGAGGAATCATTATTTTCTGCGTAATAAGGAGGCACTTCCTTGCTAGCCGTGGACCCAGCTGTCAGCCTCTCCACGTACAGTACTCTTCCGATGGAAGTCGCTCCTTGACCACGTTGACCATGCCGCGCCGAGAGCATCAGGGCGGTGGACGACGGCGAGGCCTAGGAAGGGGACGACGCGTAGCCGGGGAAGACGCGGCAGTGGATGCCCACGCGGAGAGGAGTACGAGGGTTCACTGGTTCGGCTGCAGTGTGAGGCTGCCGTCGCCGCAGGGCCCGGCCAGCGGTGGGAGTAGTAGGGGCGGTGAGGCTTCCGCGGAAGCACAGTCGGCCACGGGAGGCAGGAGCAAGCAGTCTCGCTGGCGCTGGTTTGGGCGGCTGGTGCAAGAAGAGCAACAATTTAAGAAGCAGCAAGACTGTTCGATTCAAATCCAGCGGTCACTGCTGCTAGAATCGTTTGTTGACTAAGTTGACAAGCCCTGCGTACGCATCAACTTAGTAGGCCCACAAGTCAGCCTCCCAACCGGTGCGCCCTAGATGTTAGTGGGAGGAATCATTTTTTTGCATAATAAGGAGGCAGTTGATTGCGTGCGGCCAGGCGAGTGGAGGGAGTAGGGTGGGCCAGTAAAGCCTGCGCGACATCACAGCGGGCCACAAGAGGTGGGAGCAGGCTATCCCGCCTGTGCTAGTTTAGGCGGCTCGAGCAGGAAGATCAGAGATTGAAGAAGCACGTCGGCCGTTGGATGGACATCCAACAGTCACTGCTGCTACAATCATGTGTTGACTGACAAAGCCTTGCGTAAACAAGTCAGTCTTGAAATCTGTGGCGTGTACAACCCACTTGCTATTACTTTTATAACTTTTACTCATTTTATAATTCATATGGAATTTATTGCAGCCCATTTTCCATTTTTAGAATTGCCACCCATTTTCTGGTTAGTACCAGGGTTTAAAAATTGAACTAAATATGTGCGAAATTTTGAAAATTCGCAAAATTTTGCTGGGGAACAAAATATTCTTAATCCAAAAATTAGTAGCCATACTAAAACAAATTTAAAAATAAATTAGTATTATGTCATGTTAAATCCAATGAAATATAAATATCAGTGAAGAACAAAAACAAAAAAAGAAACTAATTTCCCATTTGCTATAATTTTTTTGGAATTTTCAACCCCTTTGATATTAATTTTAATAGACACTGAACATACTCTTTGGCCAGGCCGGAATGCATCCCTCCTCGTCTTGAAAGATTTGCAGCCCAGTAACTCGGAGAAACAAATCGGCCTAGCTTGGGTATTCTTCAAAAAGAAATACCGGGCTACTTATTTTCCCAAAGAAAAAACTGCTGGGCTGGTCATGTTGTTAGATGGGCCGCAGAGACCGCGCAACCCAGTTTATAGCTTGCTCCTCCAAATTACTACTCGAAATAAAAGTTGTGCAATTCTGTCGTTAATTGACTATACGTTGAAAATGATGTGGGTCCTAGATATCAGCCGGGTGGATTAGAGTAAAAAATGAGGGGTGCATCTGAGTAGTAAAAGAGGCGCTTGCTTGTGTTCGGGAGTGGACCTGGTGGGTCCGCACTGTCATACTCATAACTGCAGTCCTCTCCCGATTCACTATGTTGACAGGGTCGGGGCGATGGCCATGCATGCAGCGCACTCAAGGTAGAGGATAAAGTGCTGTCGCCAATGTGCTAGGCTGAGTTGGACATTCTTATTGAAAAATAAAAATGGACCAGAACTATTTACGATGTTGACTATGATTTTCATTGGTCCGCTGGTTGCAGGAAGAAAATGGTGGGAGAAAGAAGACTGGTCGCTATCTTTGCCTAAGAATAATATCGACTGAATGTAACGACACTATCATAGGAAATAATATCCTCCTGTTAAATCGTGAATTTAAAGAACTGGTGCATGAGCATTAAGCTTTATTTATTTATTTACTTATTTATGTTGAGGGGACCATGAGCATGTACCTGGGCCGGATTCATGTGAGAGCCTCCCTTCCAGATAATTATGGGCTCCTCTATTGGGACTTCATCAGTGGGCTGCATGTTATCAACAAGTGGAAAATGTGTTCCGTACCAAAAATAGTGTGCGCTACGTACGGTACGGGGCACTAAATGATCAGACCATGCAACGACTTCCAAAACATTGTGTTTGTCATTCTAACAACACATTTATTCAACCAACAGATGAAATATACTACTGTTTGTACATTCAAAATAGCAGCAGCAGCAACCAGGGCTGGGGGTGCAACAGAAGTAGTAAGCAGTCCAGAAGAGTAAAGAGGTAGCTCTCTCTTCCAAACCAAACATTAGCCATCATTACAAAAGGGCTAATGATGACCCACAAGTATAGGGGATCTATGTAGTCCTTTCGATAAGTAATAGTGTCGAACCCAACGAGGAGCAGAAGGAAATGATAAGAGGTTTTCAGCAAGGTATTCTCTGCAAGCACTGAAATTATAGGTAACAGATAGTTTTGTGATAAGATAATTGGTAACGAGCAACAAGTAACAAAAGTAAATAAAGTGCAGCAAGGTGGCCCAATCCTTTTTGTAGCAAATGACAAGCCTGGACAAACTCTTATATGGAGAAAAGCGCTCCCGAGGACACATGGGAATTATCGTCAAGCTAGTTTTCATCACGTTCATATGATTCGTGTTCGGTACTTTGATAATTTGATATGTGGGTGGACCGGTGCTTGGGCGTTGTCCTTACTTGGACAAGCATCCCACTTATGATTAACCTCTATTGCAAGCATCCGCAACTACAACAAAAGTATTAAGGTAAACCTAACTGTCGGTGTCAAAACCGGCGGATCTCGGGTAGGGGGTCCCGAACTGTGAGTCTAGGCGGATGGTAACAGGAGACAAGGGACACGATGTTTTTACCCAGGTTCGGGCCCTCTCGATGGAGGTAAAACCCTACTCCTGCTTGATTAATGTTGATGATATGGGTAGTACAAGAGTAGATCTACCACGAGATCATAGAGGCTAAACCCTAGAAGCTAGCCTATGAGATCTACACATATGTATCGCCAAGCTTGCCTTCCACGCCAATGAAAGTCCCATCGGGACACGGGACGAAGTCTTCAACCTTGTATCTTCATAGTCCAGGAGTCCGGCCGAAGGCTATAGTCTGGCTATCCGGACACCCCGTAATCCGGGACTCCCTCAATAGCCCCTGAACCAGGCTTCAATGACGACGGTCCGCGGCAAGATATTGTCTTCGGCATTGCAAGGCGGGTTCCTCCTCCGAATACTTCATAGAAGATTTTGAACACAAGGATAGTGTCCGGCTCTGCAAAATAAGTTCCACATAACACCGTAGAGAGAATAACATTTACACAAGTTCAATCACGACGTATCCCGCAGCGTGACATCACACCACGCCAAGCCTTTATTGAATCGCTTTTACTGCCCAACCTCAGTAGCTTAGCGAGGCGGTTTCTTGGCACGCCTTGTCAGCAGAGATCGTGTCCCGTTATTTCGGGATTCTCATCAATACGGCGTGGGTAACCCAACCGCGCCATTGATTACAGCGCTTGGGAGATAAGCGAGTTTTATCAGGCGGTGGGGACGATAGCTTTGTCCATATAAGGATAAGAATCCGCTTTTCACACACGCCTTCTTCCTCCTTTGCTTATCCATTTCACAAGACTTGAGCTCTAGCGCCTAAGTCCGCACATCTCACCTCAACCTTCTCCAACCATGTCCGGAGCGGGAGGCAAGTGGATGGCCTCCTCCGTCACGGAGGGGCACATCAAAAAGCTGCGGAATACTTGTCCAGCGACATCGCGCATAGGCTCCCCAACGAGGGGCAACTCATCCCCACCCCGAGGCCCCATGAGAGGGTGGTGTTCCTCCCCCGCTTCCTTCGCGGACTAGGGTTTCCACTTCACCCATTCGTCCGGGGGCTCATGTTCTACTATGGCCTAGATTTCCACGATCTGGCCCCGAATTTCATCCTCAACATCTCGGCGTTTATTGTCGTGTGTGAGGCCTTCCCTCTGATCCAGCCCCACTTCGCTTATGGTCAAGACCTTCAATGTCAAGCCGAAGGTAGTGGGCGGCCGCCAAAGGAGTGCGGAGGCTCCATGGTGGGCGGGATGGCCAGCGGCCCTATGGCTCGAGGGCTCCTTTGTGGAGACCATAAAGGTGGCAATCGGGTGGTTCTATATCACCGAGCGCTGGACTTTCAATGGGCGGCGGCCCCAATTCTGATCTGGCTTCCCACACGGCTCACCTCATGGAAAGAGATGGGCCCGACGGGGTAATTGGAAGAGCTGGCGGACTCCAAACCTACGTCCAAAACCCGTGGACAAGAATCTCAAGCTTGTCAACGTAATCCGTGTGATGCTCATCCGCCGGTTTCTCCCATGCCAAGAACGGACTTCAATTTGTGGAGTTTGATCCGCACAGATCAACCTTGAACCGGATCTTCGACACTACATACGAAGACGCCTGGAAGGTGCTGTTCAAGGGCGCCGAAGCTGCCGCATCCGCGACGGAAGATCGCGGATTCAGCTCGCAGCATCAAGCCAGCGAGGTAAGTTATTTTACCCTTTGCAGGACTCTTTTTTCATAGTTTGACTCTATGCGGGTTCTAAAACTCCCTCACCTTTGACAGGACTGGTTGAAGATGTCCAAACAGATCGACTGTCCGGCTCCCTTGCCAGAAGACCCAGCGGACGCCCAATTGATGGGGAGTTGCTGGTTCCGCACTCACGTGGTGCCGGAAAAGAAGGCCAAGAATAAGGCCACGGGAACTCGAAGGAGTTCCCGGCGCCAGGTGTTATCGGACTCATTGTCTGATGACGCCGAGGCGGACTCCTCCCGCGAAGACGAGGAGGAGGAAAAAGAGGCCTCTCCCCCAGCTGGGGGAGAGAAGAAAAGGAAGGCCGCCCCCACCGGGGAGGCCGGAGGGTCCAAGAAGGGAAGGACCCTTCCTCCGGACTACACCGCCAATGCCTATGACGGCGAAGAGGTGTGGGCTGCAAGGGCCAAGCCCCTGGCGAGATCGTAAGTGTCCGGACACCAGAATAACTCGTGGCGTTTCATTTGTCGCACATCATCCTATAACGCCGGATATAACATGCAGCCCGCCCAAGGATGGGCTCGACGATTCATCGAGCGGCTCCCTGGGTTCGTCAGAGGTGAATAACACCTCGCTTCCGACTGCCTCGTCTCCTCCCGCCGCAGATGACGCCGGGGTGGAGTCCCAAAAGGGGCCCAGCCAGGAGGAGGTGGCTATGGAGGCGTCTGAAGGCGACCTCCCGAATCCGGGCTCAAAGGGATAAAACCCAAGGGCTTCAAGTCCGCCTCGCGCCGGACTCGCATCGAACCTTCAAAGTGATTCCGAGTCCGACAGCGACCCCTTTATAAGAAGGGCAAGATTACGACGCCGGTGACCTCCGGCCCAACCAAGGCACTGGATGATTTGATGGAGGCGCTTAACGGCGCTTCCATCGACGAGGAGCACCACTGCTTGTTATGAGTGTGGTGATCCGTATGTTCACCCGCCAAGAGCGGGCTGATGAAGCTCGCGCCAGCCTTCTAACAAAGCTTTGAGGTATGTATAAAAATATTACGATAGACAGAGCCCTCGATGCTCAGTTTGGTGTTCGGAAAGAAAAAGCTGGGCGAGGATCTAAAAGATATACGCAGGAGTCTAACATAAGTATGTCAATATGGGAATGCAGGCTGCGCTGCTGACCTCTGCCGCACTAACTGCGGAGGTTGGTGCATTGAAGCAGAGCCTCGAGCAATCCGAGAACGAGCTCGGACTTGCCAAAAAGCAGCTCGAGGACAAGGAAGGTAAGTAATACCTTATGGGAGTATTTAATAGATGTGTTTGCAAAAAATGACAGGAATAACATGAATATTGCAGGGGCCACGAACGAGGTGGCGAACCTGAAGGAGGCGGTGTCCCGGGCCGAAAGCAATGCGGCTGCGGAGCGCACCGAGCGAGAAAAGCAGGAGACACTGGTGGCGGAGGTGCGACAAGAGCTCCAGGCTCTCGTGGAAAAGCACGAGAGTTTGGAGCGTGACTCAAAGACTCGGGAGTCCGAGCTTGCCACGACCATTGAGAGCGCCAAGGCCGCTAAGGCCAAAGCCCAAAAAGCCCTCCAGGAGATTGAGGCGATGAAGAAGATAGCAGCGGGTAAGGCATTCTATATGCAAAGCAAGCATGTGAAAGTGAATTATCTGTTACTTACCCAAATCCGGAGCTCTCCAGGAGCATTCACAGATCTTCCCCGTAGTGTGGCTGATGCTGCCGCATTCTACCGAGCCGAGGAGGGAAGCTCGACGGAGAAGGTGTTCTGGTCTTAGTATGCTGAGGCCGGACACCCGGCGCCCTTAAGCGACCAGTTGAAGCAGCTGGTCGAGCTCCATAAGGTGGCCGAATAGGCCATGAGGGGCCTCATAGTTCGGCTGTGGCCTAAGGAAGCCATGCCTGGGAGCTACTTCGGGCTGGTGAGGCGGCTGGTGGACGCCTGTCCATGGGTTGAAGTCATCAAGCGCTCCGTCTGCATCGAAGGTGCCCGTAGGGCCCTTGCCCTTGCTAAGGTGCACTGGGGCAAAATGGACGCTGAGAAGCTTGTGAAGGACGGACCACCACCGAAGAAGGAGCATCGCAAGCCTGAAATGTATTATATGGGTGACCTGAAGGGTGCCTGCCTTATAGCGGATGAATGCTCCAAAGATATAATTTTTGAGTATACTCGCATTGGTTATCCTGTACGCTGAAAACTTGTTCATATGCGCTAAGCAACACTTTTTAATTTAAAATATTACCTTCTGTGTGGCCGTGTATTAAATTTGAGAGATGGCGAGTCGTTGGCTTCAGCCCCCATGCCACGAGTGCTGGGTGTTCGGATGAACTTGAGCGCTCTTGTTCCCATTCTTGGGTCCTTCGAGGAGGCGCCAACGCAACGTAACAAGGCAACCGGACTATAATGCTTGAACACTCTCACTTAGCCATAGAATTCTATAATTTTAAATTTCGCGAAGCCCCGGTATTCGAAGACCGAGTTCGGGCGCTTATCCACGCCTAGGCCGGACAATGCCGACTCCTCTCTCTAAGCGGCATAAGTCTTTAGGGACTCGAAAACCTGTCGAACAGCGATCGGCTCGCCCTATTATGACGGCCAGTTTTAGCTTTCCACCGAGGTGCTTAACCCAGCTCAACCGGGCACAATCGCAGTGGTTCTCCCAGCGCTACCTTAGCCGATATAACGGAACGTAAGGTACCAAAACATGGGAGCCGCAAACCCAACTATTGACCCAAGACATGATTCGAGCCGATGCATATAATGCTATAAGTTCGGGTGCCGACTTGTGAAAGTGTTCGGACTTATCACACCATGTTATGGGGTACTTAAGCCCTGGTGTATTGCCTGCACTAAAGTGTACGGTTGCACAATGTCATAAATGGACATATATAAAAAAGGGAAATCAATAATAGGCAGGAGCTATATATTGTTTATTCAAAAGGGTTCTTTGTAAGAGCAGAACGATACAAATAGTGCGATAAGCAAGGGACAGGACTTTAACATGTCTCCCTCCCGGGTAAGCCGCATGGATGTTGTGTAAAACAGATATATTGCTCGTAAAAGAGACCACCGACACTCGACGAAGTCGCTTCCCTGGCTGTTGCATCGTGTGTTCGGCGATTCTAATGCCGGACAGGGCTTCGTGAGAACGGAGTCCTGAAAGTAAAAAGAAAGAGAAAAAAAAGAATGACACAGTCGGGAGCCCCTGGTGTGGTTGAGCCGCATTCTGGGCATGCCGTGGTTGTGCCCCTTCCCCTATGCCCATGATATTTCCAGAGCATAATTATGTACGCGTAATACTGGTTTTGCGATTTTGCGAGGGCTGGGGCTTGGGCCGCATTGCTATGCATGCTCGGAACGTGCCAGGCGTTCTTGTTGTAGGTTACTCTGGGCGCGCTTGACGGTGTCCGGACGTTTAATAGCCGGACTCGAGAATTGCCTTAAGAGGCTACTTTGCACTTCCACCATGAGGGCCGCTGTATGCTCCTCCGTCCGGAGAGAGTGTTCGGTGTTTCCATTGACCGTATTGACTCCTCGAGGACCTGGCATCTTGAGCTTGAGATATGCGTAGTGCGGCACCGCATTGAACTTTGCAAATGCGGTTCGTTCTCGAGCAAAGGCATGATAGCCGCCATGAACGGGACTATGTCAAGATTAACTCGCCCGAAGTTATTCGGTATCCGAAGACCACTTCAAGTGTAATCGAGCCTGCATAGCTTGGCCTCTACACCTGGTATGACGCCTTTGAAGGTCGACTTTGTGGGTTTAATCCTTGATGGGTCTATGCACATTTTGCACATCAGATCCCGATAAAGCAGGTTCAAGCTGCTGCCGCCGCCCATTAGGACTCTAGTGAGGTGAACCGCCAATGATTGGGTCTAGAACCATCGTACGAATCCGCCATGGCGGATGCTAGTGGGTGGTCCTTCGATCAAAAGTGATCGGGCAGGAAGACCACAAGTTGAACTTTGGGGCGATCGCTCCATCGCAGATACGCCCTTTAGTGCACGCTCGCTCCCTTTTGGGTATGTGGGTTGCGATATCATGTTCACCGTCCGCACTCGGGGGAAGCCCTTCCGTCCTCTATTGTTCGTGGCCGGGCCTCCTCGCCATCTCTATGCAGCCCTTGTCATTGTTTTCGCATTTAAATTGCTGCTCGCTTGAACACCCAACAATCCCTGTTGGTGTGATTGGCTGGCTTTTCGGGGGTGCCATGTATCTGGCACGAGCGATCGAGTATTCGGTCCAAATTGGACGGGCCCGGAGTATTTCTTTTAAATGGCTTTTTCCGCTGACCGGGTTTAGAGCCTTTGAACTGCATTGATCGCTGTATCTTCAGATTATCGCCGCACGCGCACTTGTGCTTGTTGCGACGCCGACCGCCACACATCGTCCTTGGTATCCGAATTACCAGGGCTCTTGGTCATGTTGTTACTACGAGCTAGCCAGCTGTCCTCTCCCGCGCAAAAGCGGGTCATGAGTGTTGTGAGGGCTGCCATGGATTTCGGCTTTTCCTGTCCTAGGTGCCGGGCAAGCCACTCGTCATGATGTTGTGTTTGAAGGCTGCAAGGGCCTCTGCATCCGGACAATCGACGATTTGATTTTTCTTGGTTAGGAACCGTGTCCGTAATTGTCCGCCGATTCCTCCGCTACGGAATTATGTGGCTTAGGTCATCGGCATCCGGTGGTCGCACATATGTGCCCTAGAAATTGTCGAGGAATGCGGCTTCCGTGTCTTCCCAACAACCGATCGACTCACCGGCAAGCTGTTAAGCCAATGCCGGCTGGTCCTTTAAGCTTGAGGGAGGTATTTGATGGCGTAGATCATCACCGTGGGCCATGTGGATGTGAAGGAGATAGTCCTCGATCCAAACCGTAGGATCTGTTGTGCCATCGTATGATTCAATGTTTACGGGTTTGAAACCCTCAGGGATTTGATGATCGATCACTTCGTCTCGTGAAGCATAGTGGGTGTGCGGCGCCTCAGATATTATGTCACGACGCAGCTCAAATGAGCTTTGTCTCATTGTGGTTCGCTCGGCCGGAGTTGCCATATCCGGCATGACGGTTATCGTCACGTGTCGTGGGGCGCCCACGCGATCCATAGATCGATATTGTCTACCTTGCCTTGTCTTCCAATATATCTCGCAGGTCTGGCGCATTTCCCCGTGCCTTTGTATTTTTTGAGCAGCGACAGGGTGCGGCTTGAATTGAGGGCCGAGAGGCCTCTTTGTCGTGGCCACGAGGTGGCCGGTCAGCCATATCATGCACCGGTGATATAGGTTTAGGTGCTTCCTCCTCTAACCGGGGTAGCAGCCTGCGTCTTGGGTAGCTCTTGGAGGGGCGCTCGAGTTCATATTCTTCGGCCGCAAGGACTTCAGTCCATCTGTCTGCTAGCAAATCTTGGTCAGCTCTAAGCTGTTGCTACTTTTTCTTGAGGCTGCTTGCCGTGGCCATGAGCCTGCATTTGAAACGCTCTTGTTCGACAGGATCCTCGGGCACGACAAATTCATCGTTGTCGAGGCTTGCCTCATCTTCGGAGGGAGGCATGTAATTATCATCCTCTACCTCTTTTTCTGCCGCTCTCTCATGAGGGCTGGCTTCTCCATCCCCCTGCGCTGAATCTTGCCGGAGGGGGTTGTCTTTGGCATTGTCCGGTGTTATTATCTCCGTGTCGAATCACCATTTTGCCGTGGGCGGATTTAGAGCGGCGCCACGACGCCGGGCGCTTAGGCTGTTTCTTGAGGGTCATCCTCCGCTGTTCCATCGCCATTCCCATCTTTTGGGATGTCCACCATGTATATGTCATATGACGAGGTGGCCTTGTGGGCGCTGGTTCTTGGTCGTCTCCTGCATCGTCGTCCATACCGTCGATGTCTTCGGAGTCGAAGTCGAGCATGTCGGTTAAATCACCGACAGTGGCTACAATGTGGGTGGTGGGTGGGCTTTGATTTTCTTCGTCGTCCGCATCCCAACCTTCCTGACCATAATCCGGCCAGGGCTCTCTTGATAAAGAGAGAGACTTTAGTGAATTCAGAATGTCGTCAAAGGGCGAGTGCTGAAAGATGTCCGTGGCAGTGAATTCCATGACCGGCGCCCAATCGGATTCGACAAGGGCGCGCAGAGGCTCGGAGTCCGGAGAGGACTCCGCACTTTGGAGTCACGAAGCCGAAAGGACGGGGTAGGTGTACGGCTCAATCGCCATGGAGATCGCAGCCCCCGAGGCGGTGTCCAGCCACCCATCCTCAATCAGCGCGGTCGGCCCGAGCTAAAGGTCGGAGCGACTCGTGCGCCTCCGTGGCACCGTCCGCCGGCAGAGATAGATCATGTCCTCGACAAGGCGGCGCTTGGCTGTGGCTCAACCCGTCAAGATCAAGTTCTTCGTGGATGTCACCGTAGTTCAAACTTCCAAACCTGACCGATGGCTGGGCGAGCTTTTGATCTGCTCCAGATGGCTGCTTAATTGGCCCAAGAGGCAAAGCCGCCGAATACGAAGATCTGTCCGGGGAGAAAGGTCTCACCTTGGAGCGCATCGTTGTTGATGATCGGAGGAGCCATCGGGCCTAAAGACGATGACAGAGAGGAACTCTCAATGAAAGCACCAATGTCGGTGTCAAACCGCGGATCTCGGTAGGGGGTCCCGAATCAAGCGCCTAGGCGGATGGTAACAGGAGACAAGGGACACGATGTTTTTACCCAGTTTTGGGCCCTCTCGATGGAGGTAAATCCCTACTCCTACTTGATTAATATTGATGATATGGGTAGTACAAGATTAGATCTACCACGAGATCAGAGAGGCTAAACCATAGAAGCTAGCCTCTGGTATGATTGTTGTTCGTCCTACGGACTAAAACCCTCTGGTTTATATAGGCACCGAATAGGGTAGGGTTACACAGAGTCGGTTACAATGGTTGGAGATCTACACATACGTATCGCCAAGCTTGCCTTCCACGCCAAGGAAAGTCCCATCCGGACACGGGACGAAGTCTTCAACCTTGTATCTTCATAGTCCAGGAGTCCGGCCGAAGGCTATAGTCCGGCTATCCGGACACCCCCTAATCCGGGACTTCCTCACTAACCATAGCATGAAACATATGGATCCAAATTAGCCCCTTACGAAGCAACGCATAAACTAGGGTTTAAGCTTTTGTCACTCTAGCAACCCATTATCTACTTATTGCTTCCCAATGCCTTCCTCTAGGCCCAAATAATGGTGAAGTGTTATGTAGTCGACGTTCACATAACACCACTAGAGGATAGACAACATACATCTCATCAAAATATCGAACGAACACCAAATTCACATGACTACTAATAGCGAGACTTCTCCCATGTCATCAGGGACAAACGTAACTACTCACAAAGCATATTCATGTTCATAATCAGAGGGGGTATTAATATGCATAAAGGATCTGAACATATGATCTTCCACCAAATAAACCAACTAGCATCAACTACAAGGAGTAATCAACACCACTAGCAACCCATGTGTACCAATCCTGCACTTGGAGACAAGAATTGGATACAAGAGATGAACTAGGGTTTAGGAGGAGATGGTGCTGGTGAAGATGTTGATGGAGATTGCCCTCTCCCGATGAGAGGAGCGCTGGTGATGACGATGGCGATGATTTCCTCCCAAGGGAAGTGTCCTCGGCAGAACAGCTCCGCGGAGCCCTAGATTGGTTCCGCCAAGGTTCCACTGCATGGCGGAGTCTCGCCCCTAAAGCTTGCTTATGATTTTTCTCGGATGAAAGACTTCATATACTGTAAGATGGGCATCGAGAGCCAACAGGGGCCCACGAGGCAGGGGCGCGCCTGGGGGGGTAGGGCGGCCTCACCCTTGTGGACAGGTGGAGGCCCCCGACGAGATTCTTCTTCCAAGATTTTTATTATTTCCAAAATAACTTTCGTGGAGTTTCAGGACTTTTGAGTTGTGCGAATAGGTCTCTATTATTTGCTCCTTTTCCACCCTGAATTCCAATTGCCGCATTCTCCTCCTTATGTAAACCTTGTAAAATAAGAGAGAATAGGCATAAGTATTGTGACATAATGTGTAATAACAGCCCATAACACAATAAATATTGATATAAAAGCATGATGCAAAATGGACGTATCAGCTACCAAAAAATAACAAGTGTATGCATCAAACTAAATAAAGATCCTACTACACCAAGTGTACGCATCTAACTAACTGGCTCGCTTAGACGTTACTATTTATTGTCGTGGAGATTGGCCGACGGCTTGAACTAGATGGGTGCCCGATGGGGAAACTCCAGCCAGCAGGTCGAAGTCTGATACTTGCAACCCTCTCTCGTACTTTGGGCTGCAGAGTGTGGCGGCACATATCAGGGTATGGTGCATGCAGAGACGCATGGTACGCTGTGTACACACAGTTTTTCCTGATGAACGAAACCGGGCTGCCATCATGGTCCTTGCTGTCGGTTATCTCCGGGTTAATCAGATGATTCAGTCCGAGAAACAGAGAGCATGTACCAAGGCTACTTACCAGCCTCCAGTCAAAAATTCCTGAAGGCCCAGAGAAGCCGGGATCCTGCTCAAAGACCTTGCAGTGACTGTGATCGTATTCCGCAAAACAACACGTCCGGTATGTGTGAACGATCATCAATCGTTCACCATCGTCTGATCGAGCCAGGAACCACCTGCAACTGCCATGCCACTTTTCTTTGAAAGGTTCTGGGATTAGGAAGGGTAGGGACACCAGGCTGCCTAGAACATCATATCAAGTTGGATTCAAATAAAAAAGGGCTCTTAATGTAGTCAATCTTAAGAACAACATGTTATGAGCATGAATATTTTTTCAGTAAATGTTGACAGCAATATAAGCATGCCATCATGATATCATAGGAAAGTAACATACTGCTGTAACAACCGTTTGTAGCGATGACTGGAGTAGGCCAGCAATACATCCAGCCATAGAAGGGGTCGACAGCGTAAATGAAGCCCTTGTGTTCAATGGCATTAGAGAACCATGGAGGATGTATGATCCTGCGATGGACGTGCAGATTTATCCACTTACCGCAGTGACCTGTCAGATAGGCGAGACCGCGGTTGAAGAACACAATTAGCCTGAAGTTTTATAATTCGCAGATCTTGTGAGCACTTGGCAGATTACAACCTTGAGCAAATCAAACTTGGTATCATGTTGGCTACTGTAAGATTTCGAGTATTATGGGTCATGTGCCAAAGCAAAGGCAAAGGTTAATCGAAGGAAGGGGGATCAATCGCCGGGTGTAGACCTCCACGAGCATCCAGCTACCGCGATCTTCGACCAGCACCATTCAAGACGTGTTCATGCCGACCCAGTACATATCGTTAATGTAGTTGAGGGTGATGGGGATTGGATCGCAGACAAGGGGGTTGATGCTCGCCACCATACGATCGTTATGCTGCGTGACACGTTGTTTCTGAAGACCAGGCGGCATCAGCAAGCAAGGATCTAGCTTAAAAAGCTCCGGCCCGAGGGCTTTGAGTAAACGGTACATCCCCGATGAGCACGCGGAGAGCGGCATGGTACTGAGATTGTCCACACGCGAAACAATGAGCTTGATTACCTCTGCGGGGAGTGAATTCCAGCCACTCTTTGGGTGGATGCTGCTCAGTTCTGCCATTGTTAGTGCTTGGGTTTTGGACGAGGGGGGGGGAGGCGCCTTAGCGGGGATGGAAGATTGGACGAGATTATGTGCGGACAAAGATGGAGAAGCAAATATGCTGCGGTTGGACAGGTGATGATGACTACATCATGCCGCTTGACTTATTTAGACACATACCAAAGAGCAGAGGGTCATATCGGTGCGCATAACTTGCTTGAGTGATCACAGTACTGGTACTCCCTACAGTACCTACTACTATGCCCTAACTTGCTTGACTAGAGTAGTAGTGGAGTAGGACTGGAGGACTAGTATATTCTAATTTAAAAATAGTTACAAAGTTCAATGCCCGAGCGTGGAATGATTATGAACAACCATCGGTGCTAACTCCAATCCCTAGCAAACGTTCGCTGGGAGACATGGCAGTTGCAAACGCCCGCGACGCAGTTAAAGTACGTGTGTAAGGGTGGCGGTTTTGTCAAATACTATGGCTTAAAAACGGGCCACCGTCGGATGGAAATCTGACGGTTACGTGGGATTCACCAGGATCGAGCTCGTGGCGAACAATCGCCAGATATCATTACTAAAAAAAAAGGTTAAAACCACTAGGGCTATAACTTGCACTGGCTGACCACTAACAATGATACTAACATAGTTGTAAAATGGTCAAAGACCGTGTCTACGTGGTGTTTGGAATTATATGCAAAAAAATTAGCAAGATGCCCGTGCATTGCACGGAACATCAAGATGCATTTTTTACAAAACACCTATTGTGATTGACCCATGCAGGAGTAATCCCATGTGTAAAAACTAATGATATATTGAGAATTTTATCAGAAAATGGTATGTCGACCATTTCATCGAAAAAATGATATCTCGAGAAAGATGATAGAGGTGAGGAGGAATGGGGAGTGGTGGTGACTGGTGGTCGGACTGGGCGGAGGCATGGGGATGGACGGTGCCGGAAGCGGCCACCATGCCAGATTGTTCCAGAGACTTCCTTTTTTAATTGCTCAGTAATGAGGTTGTGGGAGATAAGGATGAACGAGACAAGGGCTTATCTGTAAATGTAGAGAGAGGTGCGGGTATATTTTGTAAAATTGTCATAGTTTGCTTTCTATCCATCAGATATAGATCGGACAGTCTATATTATAAGATGGCAGGCACACCATCATCACCAACTCGGTTTTTTCTCTACTCCTACTCCTATAAAAGACTCAGTTGGTGATGATGGTGTGTCTGCCATCCGCCATTTCTGACCATTAGATCTGCATCTAACGGCTGCGATGTAAGTTGTGGCCTTTTGCAACAGTTCCCACTTCTCTGCTCCATTTTACACAAAACCCCTTAGTATCTTGAAACCAACCACATTCCTCCTTACTTCATCAAAACAGCCCAAAGAATATATTTGGAGTGAAACCTAAGAATTTTTTAGTGATATGTATATCAAAAGTAAACTGTTTTCTTTCAAATTTGTGAATATGTATTATTCTACTTTGGATCCGTTGCAATGGACGGGCTCATTGTTATAAAGGTTTATTTCTTGCATTCTCCGCAACCAACAGCTAGTGTACTGGTCCGGGCCGGATGCTCGCAGCGCAATGATCTGAGTTTGAATTATGTCCTAAACTTTAGCTTTTTATTTTTTTTAATATATACTTCTTTCGCTACTGTACTGGTAGTGGAACCCACAGAGTACTTAGAATACAAGATTAAGGATGGATTTGTTTCTTTTTAACTTTCTATACGAATCTGTAGCCAGCCTGCAAGTCATGTACACTGTACTGACAGTGGAACCCACAGAGTACTTAGAATACAAGATTAAGGATGCAATTAACTTTTTATAGAGGGAGAATCATACACGCAATTAACTCAAATGGATTGGACGTGACTCTATTATTCTCCAACGACAACCGGCAAATTTCCTCCCCCGGTCCGGAGTAGGTTTCTCGGTTTGCATGCGGGTTTAACAGAGGGGTTTGATGGAGGCGAGGAGGTGTGTTCAGCCGGGCGTGCAACGGACGGCGCAGTACTATTCGATTTGATAGCTACAACTAGTATATTATAAAAACAAAGAAGAGTAGTAGAGATAGAGATAAGAAGAGAGACTAGGGAGGAGCACCACCTACTGCTTTGTGGGCTACTCCTGCGCTCCATTCGGCGGCCGCAATGTCCCCTATAGCCACTCCCTCCTGCGCTCCATTTGGCGGGCGCTGTTGAAATTTGGAGAGCGCACTCTCGCGACTGCTGGCAGCAATGACTTCACCGACATTGACTTCTTCCCCGACCTCGGCAACCTCTTCCTCAACGACATGGGCGACAACCTCAATGCCAACGGTGCTGCTCCCATTGCATCGTATGTTTATCTGTCCTTCCTGTTTGAAATCGTGGTATAATCCATGTTTCTAGTATGTGTCCTAGATTCGACCTGTTCATCTACTATGCTAGTCCACATGATTAGTTTATTCTCTATTATAGCAGTCATGATTTATTTTGTTCTTATTCGGACTAAATCTCGTAGTAACTTGCTCATATATTCAATTGGCGGAACGTCCCCTACAGCCACTCCCATTTCATGGATGGCCTGGTCGATGCCTCCAAGGAGCCCTTCGTCTACTGCTATGAGTGCCCGATGCCATTTTGGGGCTCGCCGGCGGACATCATGCATCACCTCACGCAGGCATGCGGCGATCACTACTGGCCCTTGGCGGAGAACATCAAGTACGAGACGTGCTACCCGTTCACCGTGCTGGAGTCGCTGGAGGATCACCGCCGGCTGCTAGTCTCGGAGGAGGACGACATCGTCTTCCTCTTGATCGTCAGCACCGGAAAGGCCCGTGCAGGACGCCACCCCGTCTCTATAGTGTGAGTCAGGGGCGACGCCGCTGACGCTGACACTGACATGAGGCTGATGTACGGGTGCGTGCTCACTATTACTACCCCTCGGAGGTACATGGGCGGCGACACTGGCTACGTTAAGCTCACTTGGACTCTGCCGAGCTAGGACCTTCCCGCCGATGTGGACATGGAAGATGCATGGTGTTATTTGGCCCCCAACAATGTGCACGGGGACTCCAAGGAGGTTCACCTAGACATCTGCATTACCAAGTTAAATGTTGATCATTAGTCTTCGCTCAATGTAATCCGCTGTCTAAGCATGTGGAGACTTCCATGCATGATCTTGCTCTATTGGAGTATCGCGCATGAATAAAAGTGTATCCATTTATGGTTTAGTCTAGAATCTTCCATGTATGAATTTTTACTACAGTACGGGTGAAAGACTTATGATGAACCATTTCTTAGATCTCCTCTGCCCCCTTACAAGTCATCCTGATTTAATCCCTCCGTCTAGGTGTATAAGGGCATGGTTAATACTTAAATAGTATAGCCAACTGTTGACTATAAGAAAGTGCCATGTCATCTGTAGCCAACATGTATAACAATGGATACTCAAAAACTAATTCTTGAATATCATTTATTGCAAAGCACAATAAGTGTTATTTCTTCAGAAGTTTTGGATGCAGGTTGAACAGTTGAACGCTTTTGTTTGCAAAAGATACTTTTTTATCTATTTCACCCAGATGTTTGTGAGCTCTAGAGATGAAATAATATCCGAAGAAACCTATCGATACCCGTTACACATGAGATGACCCCCACATCCTTTGTCAAAATAAAAAACTCCCCGATCAATGCATTTCACTCTTCCGTGCAACGCACGGGCACCTTACTATAGATTATTACGACCAAAAATTGAACTAACATTATATATGGTAAGATAAATGCTGATGCATGTCACCTAAAATTATATCATTGAAAACTATGTTCAAATACGAATCCAACGATATTGTTTTTGTTGATATGCACTAACATTTTGTCAGTTAAATCTTCAGTCAAATTCAATGGGGGATAAACCACGACTGATGTAGTACTAGTGTAGAGGGCGGCATTGCACGGGAGTCTCACCCCGCTCGTGGCGCGGCAGTAAATCTGTCATATCACAAAACCCAACCACTCCCAGTAATAAGTGGCCTGGTAAAATAAACGGCAAGCAACCATCACATCCCTCTGTCTTTTTTTTCATCTCATCTCTCTGCATTTACTTCCTCCGATTCATCTCGCACACTCGATCCCTAGCTACTACTCCTAGTATCCCTAGCTACTACTCCTAGGGCCTGTTCTTTTAGTACCATGGTTAATAGGAGAGGCAGCAGCCGACTCTATAGTCAAGTCCGTGTCATCTATAGTCTTCATACAGCCAACACCATATAATAGGGCAGCTATAGGTTGGCTGTTGGGTTGGATTTAAGTATTAATCCTTGCATGCTGGGATTAGTAGGAATGGCAAAGCGCTGGTTTATAGGCAGCAACCCGGGCTGCAAGCCATCTATTGCGCCTCGTAATGTGCGTATAGGCGAGCGACTAGTGAAGATCCGGCTCTGCTCTCTATCCTCACTTCTCTCTCTTCCATGTAGGATTTTTATGACGTGGCAAGCCTTGTAGCCTGCTGAGTAGGACTTATTATACTTGCTCTAAGACTAGTTACTTCCCCAGCTTTTCCCATGAGACTAGTCACAGTGGAGAGTAACATTAAGGCGCCTCACTCATTTATTTGGGCTTCTAAACTACTACTAGTACCTCCGTCCTGGTTTATTCGTCACCATTGTAATTTTTGCTAAATTTTGACCAAAGATTTAACTGATAAAATGTTAGTGCATGTGACATGCACTAACATTTCATTAGTTAAATTTATGATCAAAATTTGACACACATTACAATGGGGACCAATAAACCAGGACGGAGGTAGTAGTTATGGGATTACTAATCTAGAAGCCTAAAAGAACTGGCCCTTGGTACTCCTACTAGTAGTAGTACTCAACTTGGAATTCCAATTCCATGGCACAACTTGTTAGGCAAAAATTTAGATACAGGGTGTAGGAAGCGGTTTGGGAATTTGCATGCCTTTCCGACCAGTGAGATACTCCGTACAAAGTACGACAGAGAAATAACCACAGAGAAGGAAGCCAAAAGTAAACAATCAAATGAGCATTTTTGCATTTGTTTTGCATTGAATCGTTTCACAAGCTTGACTAGTGCTGTTTTTCGACTTTTACAAAAACCGCATCGTAATGTTAAAACGTGCATTTGCACGTACATAAGTAATAGTAGTACTCCCTCCGTCTAGGTGTATAAGTCTACCCTCCTTCTTGGTCACGGTGCACAACCAAACAAGACTTATTCACCTGGACGGAGGGAGTAGCACAGTATGCAAGCATATATATAGAGAGAGACATGTAGTGCGATAGTATATAGTAAAGTTTGTGCTATGGGCACATACTTACAAAATGCGTATAGGTACACAAGGTTTCCAAACTTTCCCTTTTACATACTTAATTAAGGACGCTAATAATTCCTGAACGTTCGAGATTTATCATTTGTGTCCCAAAACTAATGAGACCGCCTTACGAAACTAAATTATACTCCTACTAAAAGCCACGGCGCTCGCAGGAGCGCTTGAAGCGCGCCACGGGTGCCCTGGTGCGCGGCCGTTTCCCAGCGCACCGACACAACGCCTCTTCCTTAGCCTCGCAACTCGCGAGGTGCTGATTGGCGGCTTTCAAGCGGGTGAGCACGATCTCACCGGTGTGGTGATCCGGCGCCAACAGGTACTCCTCCTCGCTGGAAGCGTGCACCCGGTCCACGTACCGCCAAGCGTAGAGGAGGCGCTTGGCCCCGACTGCACTCAGGGCTTTGGCACGGGCGTCCTCCGCCACCCTCACAGCCCTCGCACGAGCCTCCAGCCAAAGAGCCAATTGCCTGACTCTCTCGGACGTGACATAGGCCTGCCAGGCAGCTTGTCCCGCGTCGCGCTTCTCTTCCTTGGCCTTCTTCTCCGCCTCTATTTTGGCGCGCTCTGCCGGAGGCAAAGCCTCCCACAAGGCGACACCCATTTCTTTCCAAAGCTCCTCAAGGCTGGGGGGCTCGGCGGGCGGTGCGGCGTTCTCCTCATAGCAGGGAGCCGACGCGTCCTCCGACGCGTGTGCTAGCGAGATTGGCAACGCCGACGCGTCCACCTCGACGCGTCGCGGTGAGGAGCGGAACACCGACGCGTCCTCCTCGACTAGTGGCGGCGAGGAAGGGAACGACGACGCGTGACCGTCCGGGCGGTGCAGCAAGGGGCGCCTAGGGCTTGGGAGGCGCGATGCCATGGTGGTCGACGTGAGAGGGAGGGGGAGGAGATAGCGATGAACATGAGCGGTCTTCCGAATGCCGTGGGAGGCGTAGTATTTATAGTGAGCAATGGCACACCTACGTAAGATATGGATTGAGCTGCACTGACTTAACTGCATGTCCAGTTGCATCACTGACATGTGGGCCAGACCCCTGTTGGGCCCATATGTTAGTGACCCAATGCACCTGCAGTTAAGTAACTGAAGCAGCGTCCCGTAAGATATGTTGCGTGATTAACGTAACAACTACGTGGGCATATTTGTTGGAGTAAATTACGGGGGATGGAAGCGGTGGAAATATTGCTAGTCACAACGGATTGGACGAGTGCGGGGGAGGAGAGTCATGCATGCAGATTTTTTCCACACAGGGTGGAGTGGTGGGACCACCGGAGGGAGAAGCAGAGTCAAGCAGGCATATTGTTTTCACACATGGAGAGGAAAATATTTGGAGACGAACGGGCTTCCTGCAGGTATGGGGAACGGTGCATAATTAGTCATCTTGCATGCCGGGCTGGGATAGTCTCAAGTCATTAAAAACATACACGCCCCACACATGTTCATATTTCAAGTGCACTAAATTATTGCATGTGATGATTAAGGCTGGCCATAATGGTGATATCTTAGCTGGTATCATGCACACGGGAATAGCAAACATGCTGATGTGGTAAAGAATTAAAGAAGAGAAGGGGGTTAGAGTAACTAGTGTTCATGCAAGCATGCAATGCGATAATGCATTGGTAAACACATTTTTTTGCGAAGAACGACAACATTAGTTGAGTACTTTTGCATACTACAAAAACTATTCCACCGCCTCTATCTTGTCTTGGTAAGAGTAGGTGAAAATTTTGAATCGAGCCCTTTAAAGTAGAAGGGAGGTAGTAGTAACTAGTGTTCATGCATGCATGCAAAACGATAACTAGTGTTCATGCATGCATGTAATGCGATAATGCATTGGTAAACACATTTTTTTGTGAAGAACGACAACATTAGTTGAGTACTTTGACTGAACTTATAGAAAAGTGTATACTCCTACTAAAAGCCACGGTGATCGGAGGAGCGCTTGCGGCGCGCCACGGTGCTCGCAGGAGCGCTTGCGGTGCGCCACGAGTGCCCTGGTGTGCGGCCGTTTCCTAGCGCGCCGACCCAACGCCTCTTCCTCAGCCTCACAACTCACGAGGTGCTGATTGGCGGCTTGCCGGCGGGCGAGCGCGGTCTCATCGGTGTGGTGATCCGGCGCCAATAGGTACTCCTCCTCACTGGAAGTGTGCACCCGGTCCACGTACCGCCTAGCATAGATGAGGCGCTTGGGCCCGACTACACTCAGGGCTTTGGCACGGGCGTCCTTCGCCACCCTCACGGCCCTTGCACGAGCCTTCAGCCAAAGAGCCAATTGCCTGACTCTCTCGGACGCGACATAGACCTGCCAGGCAGCTTGCCCCGCGGCGTGCTTCTCTTCCTCGGCCTTCTTCTCCGCCTCTATTTTGGCGTGCTTTGCCGGCGGCAAAGCCTCCCACATGGCGACATCCATTTCTTTCCAAAGCTCGTCAAGGCTTGGGGGGGGGGGCTCGGCGGGCGGCGCAGCGTTCTCCTTGTAGCGGGGAGCCGACGCGTCCTCCGACGCGCGTGCTGGCGAGATTGGGAACGCCGACGCGTCCACCTCGACGCGTCCCCATGAGGAGTGGAACGCGGACGCGTCCTCCTCGACTAGTGGCGGCGAGGAACGAAACGGCAACGCGTGACCGTCCAGGAGGTGCAGCGAGGGGCGCCTAAGTCTTGGGAGGGGCGATGCTATGGTGGTCGACGTGAGAGGGAGGGGGAGGAGATAGCGATGAACGTGAGCGTTCTTCTGAATGCTGTGGGAGGCGCAGTATTTATAGCGAGCAATGGCACACCTACATAAGATATGGACTGAGATGCACTGACTTAACTGCAGGTCCAGTTGCGTCACTGACATGTTGTAACACCCCGGATGTAACTTTCCATATTTGTAACTCCAACTCTTACCATTTTCGGCATTGTGATATGATATTCCCTCCGTGGTTGGGTTCTTGTCTTTCGTTTTTGCATTTTGTCCATGTCATGCATTTCATATCATGTCATCATGTGCATCGCATTTGCATCCGTGTTCGTCTCATGGTTCCGAGCATTTTTCCCGTTGTCCGTTTTGCAATCCGCACTCCTATGTCCCCGGCGCCCCTTTTACGTTTTTCCGTGAGCGGTACTAAACTTTCTCGGAATGGACCGAGGTTTGTCAAGTGGCCTTGGTATACCACCGGTAGACCACCGGTCAAGTTTCGGTCATTTGGAGCTCGTTTGGTACTCCAACGGTTAACCGCACTCTCGCAAAGGCCTCTTTTAAGTTGCAGCCCAACACCCTCCAAAATAGTCCAATAACCCATCTAAGTCACTTCCATGCTCTCCGTCGTTCGATCACGATCGTGGGCGAAAACTACACCTCATTTGGACTCTCCTAGCTCCTCTATGCCTATTTAAGCACCCTCCTTTCCAAATCGCGGACAACCCTAGCCTTCCCCTACCTCGGCCCGGACAAAATTTCGCGCGGCGGTCAGATCCGCGCCACCGCCGCCGGCCAACCTGGGCGTGCCACGTGGCGCCTGGTCCCCAGCTCGCCGCCGCGCGCCAGGCCGTGGGGCGAAGGCTGCCTCCCTCCCGCCCGCCGCGCGCGCGGCCAGCGGGCCAGCTGCCCGGCCCCTGCCCGGCCGCGCCCGCCGCGCCCTCCGCCGCCTCGCTGCCCGCCTGCCCTGGTCGCCTCTCCGCCCGCCGCCGCCGGGCGCGCCAGCCTCCGCCACCCGGATCTCCGCCGTCGCCGGCCGACTAGCCACCGCGCCCGGCCCGCCGCCCGGCCGCCGTCGCCTCCTCCTCCGGCCGGCCGCCCGGCCTCTCCTCCTCCTGCTCGCCCGGGCGAGCTCCGGCAGCTGCACCGCCGCCGCCCTCGATCGGGCGGATCCGATCCGGATCGGGTTGACTTTCTTCCCCCCTCAAAATCGTCTAAGTTTTTAATCCGTGATAATTGTGGCATTTTCAACGCATCATAACTCTGCACCCGTAGCTCCGTTTCGTGCGTGTAATATGTCAAAATGTTCGTCTGAAGAGTAGATCATTTCATCTCATTGCATCATTTTCATTTGAGCTCATCTTGATGCCCGAAATGCTGTTAGAAGAGGGCTATGTGATGTTAGTTTCTGTTTCTTAACAAAACTTGCACTTTTGTTATTTTCGCTATGATTGATGTGTGCACCCTATGAATTTGAGTCCTACATGTGTTTTGTAATATGCCATGACATCTTTCCAGGGGAGTATGCCATGTATTTTTGTGATCTATGTGGTGACTAGCACAAGCATGCAAAGTAGGCTTCCTGATGTTCCTGATTTCAGCCTCTATTTTGCTGATATTTTGATGCCATGTTAACTTGATGCTACCGAGAGATCCATGCATATTTTGAGATACTTCAGTAAGGATGTTTTGAACATATGGTTATGCTCTATCCATCCATGCCTTTGTTTGCAATTATGGAGTGCCATAGCTTGAGTCAATCGAGCTCTACTTTTGCTATAAATGTTTCCTGACAGATTGTTTACATGTTATTCAATTTTGCCAAGGTTGTTGTGGTTGATCCGTGTATGCTATGATATTGTTCTTGCCATGTATGTCTTCTATGCCATGTCTTCTTGATGTATGTATGCTTAGTTTATCATGAAAGGCTCTGTAGTGAGTGCTTTGAGCTCGTAAACATGCCTACTTGTTATCTGTTTTGCCATGCCATGTTCTCAAATCTGTTAATCTAAACTTGCTATATTGACATGGGTGTTACTATATTTTCTGATCCTTTTTGGCTTATGGTCAGTAAGGGACTTTTGATCTATGCTTTGAGTTGATTCATGCCATGCCATGTTTTTCTATTATAAGTTCCTGTAGCATGTTGTTTTCTTGCTCTGAACATTGCTACCTGATGCTGTTTTTGCCATGTCCAGCCTGATATTTTTTGGACTTTTGCCATGCTTGTTTGAACCTGTTATGTTGTGATTTAGCCGTAGCTCAGTGTTCATCTTTTGTCAAGCATCTTGAGTAGATCACTGCCATTTACTTTGTTGGTACGTTTGGGTGCAGTAGCTTAATTTCTTGTTGCTTGCTAAGTGGTATCTTGCTGTTAATGGCAGATTTGTGCCATTCTTGTTTTGCTTGTCATTTGCAAACCGTGCATCCGATTCCGGTGATCTTTATATCGATTTCAACCGAAATCATCTCATCTTTCCAGCGGCATACTTGGTTTGCCAAGTTGATGCCTGGTTCGTCATTTCCCTTCCGGAGCGCACATACGCATTGCATATCACATCTCGCATATCATGCCATATATTGCATCATGTTGCTTGTGCATTGCACCGTGATTTATTGTGGTTCCTTTGTTTGTGTTCTTGCTTTGGGTAGAGCGGGGAGACGAGTACGTGAACGAGGAACCTGTTGAGAACGCTTACGAGGATCAAGCTTTCGACAACTCTGAGAACATTGCAGGCAAGATGACCATACCCTCGAAATCACTTCTATCTTTGCTATGCTAGTTGCTCGCTCTTTTTCTATGCCTATGCTATGATGCCTAGCACTTGCTATATCATGCCACCCATATTGCCATGTCAGCCCTAACCATCCTTTCCTAGCAAACCGTTGATTGGCTATGTTACCGCTTTGCTCAGCCCCTCTTATAGCGTTGCTAGTTGCAGGTGAAGATAAAGTTTGTTCCTTGTTGGAACATGGAGGTGTTGTTCCTTATTGGAACATGTTTACTTGTTGGGGATATCACAATATATATCTGCTATAATTAATGCATCTATATACTTGGTAAAGGGTGGAAGGCTCGGCCTTATGCCCGGTGTTTTGTTCCACTCTTGCCACCCTAGTTTCCGTCATACCGTGTTATGTTCCTTGATTTCGCGTTCCTTACACGGTTGGGTGATTTATGGGACCCCTTGACAGTTCGCTTTGAATAAGACTCGCCCAGAAGGCCCAACTTTGGTTTTACCATTTGCCACCTAAGCCTTTTCCCCGGTTTTCGCGAGCCCGAGGGTCATCTTTATTTTAACCCCCGACCGGTGCTCCTTCGAGTGCTGGCCCGAACTAGAGCCCCTGCAGCGCCCCTCAAGGAAACTTGAGGTCTGGTTTTAGTTGTATGGACTGCTCATCCGGATGTGCCCTGAGAACAAGATATGTGCAGCTCCTATCGGGATTTGTCGGCACAATCGGGCGGCTTTGCTGGTCTTGTTTTATTGCTGTCGAAATGTCTTGTAGTCCGGGATTCCGAGATTGATCGGGTCTTCCCGGTAGAAGGAATATCCTTCGTTGACCGTGAGAGCTTATAATGGGCTAAGTTGGGACACCCCTGCAGGGTATTATCTTTCGAAAGCCGTGCCCGCGGTTATGAGGCAGATGGGAATTTGTTAATGTCCGGTTGTAGAAAACCCGAAGTTGACCTCAAATAAAATACACATCAACTGTGTGTGTAACCGTGATGGTCTCTTCTCATGGAGTCCGGAAGTGAACACGGTGTTGGAGTAATGTTTGACGAAGTAGTTCAGATCACTTCTTGATCACTACTAGCTTCACGACCGTGCTTTGCTTCTCTTCTCGCTCTCTTTTGCGTAATGTAGCCACCATATATGCTAGTCGCTTGGTGCAGCTCCACCTCACAACTCTGTCCTTCCTATAAGCTTAAATAGTCTTGATCTCGCGGGTGTGAGATTGCTGAGTCCCGTGACTCACAGATTCTACCAAAACAGTTGCAGGTGCCGACGATGCGGTGCAGGTGACGAACCGAGCTCAAGTGGGAGTTCGACGAGGAACGTGGTCGTTACTATGTCTTTTCCTCGATGATCGATGAGTGGTGCCAGTTGGGACGATCGGGATCTGTGTAGCATTTGGGGTATCTTCTTTTATTTTGGTTCCGTAGTCGGACCTTGGGTGTAATCTGAATGATGGATGTTTATTTATGTATTGTGTGAAGTGGCATCGTAAGCCAACTATGTATCTCTTTCCTTATGTATTACATGGGTTGTGTGAAGATTACCTCACTTGCGACATTGCTTTCAATGCGGTTATGCCTCTAAGTCGTGCTTCGACACGGGAGATATAGCCGCATCGAGGGCATTACAAGTTGGTAATCGAGCCTTCCCGACTTAGGATCCCCTACTTGATTGTTTGTCTGGCGTTGTTGAGTCTACAACGGAAAATATTTTGAGTCTTAGGATTATATATATCGGAGAGTAGGATTATTTTTACTCCCGGTCCTTAAATCGCTCTGTGAGGTCTCTTGACGAGAAGTTTTGACTCTCCTCTCCTCAAATTTCACTAAATTTTTTTAGGATCACGCTGGTATCTTGGGATCGTTCCGATGGTTTTGTGACGAGAACATTGTTCTTGGTGCCTCCCGACATTTAGGGTTGTGGCAGTGTCCGGGAGTTGAGCTCCGAGGTGTTGTCGCCACAATTTTATCGTTGCAGATTCTCGAATACCTGAGTTTTGCCGACATCGAAATCTCTTTTGTGCAGTTGTTGGTGAGATAACCCGATAACCCGAAGATCGGGCGAGCTCGAGTATTGCCATGACTCAGTATAACGGATGCTTTTCAAGGTCGAGGTACACGATTTCGAAGGTTTCTTGGTTATGTGTTGACGGATGGATACACTGGATCTAGGTATTGTTAGTTTGGGTGATATATTTTGTGTCCCTGTATCCCCAACACCAGATTGCATAACCATAAAGTTTCGAGTTTATTGGTGGGAATTCTAGTAGCTTACGGGATATCTTTCCGGCGGATGTATGATTTGAGATTGGGGTCCAACGTCTAGTGGTCCGCCCATCCACGGTCGATTCAGTGGTCGCGAGGCGCCTTAAAGAATCCTTGGCTATGCTGATTCGGGACGCCTTGTTTGTCATTCGTGAGGTCCATCATGACGTCGTGCCGTGTGGGCCCCACCACTAACACTTTGGGCGTAAATTCTATCATGTGTTTGTTCCGCTTATTCTAGAAGCCAATCTTTTGTTTTGTTTTCATTGTGTTATTCGAGTTGTTTCAAAGGCAGATGGGGATTCCATACCTTTATCTAAGTGGCTTCTCACCTTAATGGACGTGTGATTTTAACTTTGGAATTCATTCGTTCATCCTTGTTCAAATGTTTATTGTGAAGACTATATGTTGCAATTTCTATCCGTTGTTTCAACTTGACTATTTGTCTATCAAGTGCTAACGGATGTCACCCTCTTCAAGATGGCTCCGCCAACGCGTCAGAATCCGGAACGGAATGAAGGGAATCAGTCGAACCCTCCACCTCCACCTCCGCCTCCGGAGGCCTGGCAAGCTATCATGGCAGCCACCAATGCCAATGCTCGATGATTTTGCAGCTCTTGCAAGAGCGCACTCAAGGGCAAGGCAGTCAAGGAAATCAAGGTCAAGGCAACAACCAGCCGCACTTTGCTACTCTCGGTCGGTTCCTCGCTAATCAGTCAAGTCTTTCGGTTTACGTGTCGAGGCCACAGACGCCGACGATTGGCTTGTGGACATCTGCAAACATTTTGAATGTAGCAATGTCGCACTGAGGACTTTGTCAAGTTTGCATCGCTTCAACTCAAGGACCAAGCTGCTGAGTGGTACCAGCAATACAAAGATTCCAGAGGAGGTCGTGTCATTACAGGATGAGTTCCGCCGAGATTTCAGAGCTCACCACATTCAAAAGTGTTGTTGAGAGCAAGCGTGAGGAGTTCCGCAATCTCAAGCAAGGCAACATGTCGTGTATCAATACAATATCCAGTTCGAGAAACTCGCTTGCTTCGCTAAGCAAGACGTCCACGATGAAAAGAGTATGATCTATCAATTCAGAGGTGGTCCGAGAGAAGATCTGCAATTAGCTCTTGTGCTTTTGAGCCGTAAAAGTATGATGAATTCTACAACATGGCATCAAGCAAGAAGCTGCCCAGCTCAAATGTGAGGCTTCTAAGAAGAGAATCAGGGATGCAGTTCAGTCTTCTTCTTCCTCTCAAGTGGCAGCTAAGCAGCAGAAGTTCTACCTTCCTCCTCCTCCGTTCCGTCAGCCTTATCAGCAGAAGAACTCAGGTGGTCGTGGATCTTCCCACCCACCCAACCCAAGCTATCAGAACAAGTCAAATTCTCAAGCTCCAAGGTCAAATGCTCCTTACCACCGTCCGCTCTCAGAGGTGACTTGCAACAAGTGTCAGCAGAAAGGTCACTATGCGAACAAGTGCTTCAACCAAAGGCGCCTTCCGCCTCCTCCTCCTGTGAAATCTTCCAGCAATGCAGTGGTCAAGCATAATCCCAAGTCTGCCAAGGTCAATATGATGAATGCAGCTCAAGCGGAGGAATCTACTGATGTGATAATGGGTAATCTCTCAGTTAATGATATTCCTGCTAAAGTCTTATTTGATACTGGTGCATCGCATTCTTTCATCTCAAGACCTTTTGTGGCTATGCATGATTTGGTTACTCAAGTTTTGCCGAGACCTTTGTCTATTGTTTCTCCGGCTAAGGAGATGACTTCTCGAGTTTTGGTTCCGAATGTCGGTATCAAGATGGGCGATTATAGATTTCTGGCTAAACCAATTGTTCTCGGTGACTCGGATATTGATCTTATTCTCGGAATGGACTGGCTTTCTCAGCACAAAGCTCAGCTTGATTGTGCTGCCAGGGAAATTCAATTGACTCACTCTTCTAATGATGTGATCATCTATGCCGCTCGTGATGAAACCATTCGGTTGTTTTCTCTCAATGAGAAGGAGAATTGATGCTATCTCTCGATTCCAATCGTTTGTGAGTACCAAGATGTCTTTCCGTAAGAGCTTCCGGTATGCCTCCTCATCGCCGCTTGAATTCGTTATCGATCTTGAGCCCGCATCGAACCCGTTTGCAAGCGCCCATACAAGCTTGGACCTGATGAGCTGAAGGAATTGAAGAAGCAACTCGATGAACAAGAGCGTCTGGTTTGATCGGACCGAGTTCATCTCCTTGGGGTTGTGGTGTTCTTTTGTCCGAAGAAGGATGGCACGGACCGATTAAGCGCCGATTACCGCCCATTGAATAAGAAGACTATCAAGAACAAGTATCCACTTCCCAACATCAATGAGCTTTTCGAGCAACTCAAAGGTGCTAAAGTGTTCTCCAAGCTCGACCTTCGTATGGGTTATCATCAGATTCGCATTCGTGAACAAGATATTCCCAAGACAACTTTCAGAACAAGCTTTGGTTCTTATGGATATACTGTCATGTCTTTCGGCCTTGTAAATGCTCCCCAACATTCTCTCGGATGATGAACTTCATCTTCAACCCCTACACCAATGAATTCGTCTTGGTCTATCTTGATGATATTTTGGTCTTCTCCAAGAATAAGAAGGATCATGCCAAACATTTGCGATTGGTGCTAGACAAGCTCAGAGAGTATCAATTCTATGCAAAGTTTTCCAAATGTGAATTTTGGCTTGATGAAGTGCTTTATCTTGGCCATATCATCTCCGCCAAGGGCATCGCTGTTAATCCCGAGAAGGTGTCTGCAATTGTGAATTGGGAACCTCCTCAGAATGTCAAGCAGCTCCGCAGTTTTCTTGGTCTTGCAAGCTATTGCCGAAGATTCGTTGAGAACTTCTCTAAGATTGCAAAGCCTCTTTCCAACCTCCTCCAGAAGCATGTGAAGTATGTCTGGTCTCCTGAATGTGACGTTGCTTTCAATACCCTTAAAGAGAAACTCGTCACAGCTCCTGTCTTGACTCCTCCTGATGAATCCAAGCCATTCGAAGTTTTCTGTGATGCTTCTCTTCAAGGTCTCGGTGCTGTGTTAATGCAATAGAAGAGAGTTGTGGCCTATACCTCTCGTCAGCTGAAGCCCAACGAAAAGAACTACCCCACTCACGATCTTGAGTTGGCGGCAGTTGTCCATGCATTGATAACTTGGAGACATCTCTTGTTGGGAAGGAAAGTGGACATTTTCACCGATCACAAGAGTCTCAAGTATATCTTCACTCAACCCAACCTCAACCTCAGGCAGACTCGATGGGTCGAAATGATTCAAGAGTACAACCCAATTATTGAATATACTCCGCAAGGCCAATGTCATTGCAGATGCTTTGAGCAGGAAGGCTTACTTCAACAGTTTAATCCTCAAGCCCTTCCAACCGGATCTCTGTGAAGCTTTCTGCAAGCTGAATCTTCAAGTTGTTCCTCAAGGCTTTCTTGCCAACCTCATAGTCTCTCCTACTTTGGAAGATCAGATTCGTGAGGCTCAACTTCTGGATACCATGGTGAAAAAGGTGAAACGTAGTATCGACAAGGGCATTTCCAAGTACAAGTGCTTCCACGTTGATGACAAAGATACTTTTTTCTTCGAGGACCGGATTGTGGTTCCTAAGGGTGATCTGAGAAAAGTCATTATGAACGAGGCTCACAATTCGCTTCTATCCATTCATCCTGGAAGTACGAAGATGTACCATGACCTCAAGCAGTCATATTGGTGGACTCGAATGAAGCGAGAAATTGCTCAACTCGTGAATGAATGTGATGTCTGCAGAAGAGTGAAAGCAGAACACCAAAGACTAGCTGGTCTCCTCCAACCTCTTGCTATTCCAGAATGGAAGTTTGATCATATCGAAATGGACTTCGTGACTGGATTTCCAAAGTCCAAGCGTGGAAATGATGCTACCTTCGTTGTCATTGACAAGCTTACTAAAGTGGCTCATTTTCTTCCAATCAAAGAATCGATCATAGCAGCTCAGTTGGCAGAGCTATACACATCCAGGATTGTCTCCTTGCATGGCATTCCACAAGTGATCTCTTCAGACCGTGGCAGCATCTTTACCTCCAAGTTTTGGGATTCTTTTCAGAGGCCATGGGCACCAACATTCGTTTCAGCACAGCTTTCCATCCTCAAACAAGTGGCCAAGTCGAGCGAGTCAATCAAATCCTTGAAGATATGCTCAGGGCTTGTGTCATTTCTTTCGTATGAAGTGGGAAGATTGTCTTCCATATGCCGAAGTTCTCCTACAACAAAAGCTTCCAAGCGAGTTGGGCAAGGCCCCATTCGAAATTCTCTATGGCGAAAGTGCGTACTCCTCTCAATTGGTCCGAGACAGGTGAACGCCAACTTCTTGGCAATGACTTGATCACGAAGTCAAGAAATGTGCTAAGTCATTCGTGAAAATCTCAAAACCCGCATAATCGCGCGGAAGAGCTATTATGATGATAAGCACCGTGATGTGGCTTTTGAAATCGGAGACCATGTCTACCTCCGCGTCTCTCCAATGAAAGGCACTCGTCGCTTTGGTATCAAAGGGAAGTTTGCCCCTAGATACGTGGGTCCTTTCAAGATCATTGGCAAAAGAGGCGATCTCGCCTATCAACTTGAGCTTCCCTCCAACTTCGCAAATGTGCACGATGTGTTTCACGTGTCACAGCTTCGCAAGTGCTTCAAGACTCTGAACGCACTATCAACTTCAAGAAATTGACCTTCAAGAAGATCTCCTTATCATGAGCACCCCTGCTATTCTTGAGGAAACCGAGCGCAAGACTCGCAACAAGTCAATCAAATTCCTGAAAGTGAAGTGGTCACACCATTCCGACCGTGAAGCCACCGGGAGCGCGAGGATCACCTCCGTTCGAATATCCGAGTTCTTTCAGTCCTAGATCTCGGACGAGATCCTCTTGTAGTGGTGGAGTGTTGTAACACCCGGATGTAACTTTCCATATTTGTAACTCCAACTCTTGCCATTTTCGCATTGTGATATGATATTCCTCCGTGGTTGGGTTCTTGTCTTCGCTTTTGCATTTTGTCCATGTCATGCATTTCATATCATGTCATCATGTGCATCGCATTTGCATACGTGTTCGCCTCATGGTTCCGAGCATTTTTCCGTTGTCCGCTTTTGCAATCCGCACTCCTATGTCCCCGGCGTCCCCTTTTACGCTTTTTCCGTGAGCGGTACTAAACTTTCTCGGAATGGACCGAGGTTTGTCAAGTGGCCTTGGTATACCACCGTAGACCACCGGTCAAGTTTCGGGTCATTTGAGCTCGTTTGGTACTCCAACGGTTAACCGCACTCTCGCAAAGGCCTCTTTTAAGTTGCAGCCCAACACCCTCCAAAATAGTCCAATAACCCATCTAAGTCACTTCCATGCTCTCCGTCGCTCGATCATGATCGTGTGGCGAAAACTACACCTCATTTGGACTCTCCTAGCTCCTCTATGCCTATTTAAGCACCCCCTTTCCAAATCGCGGTACAACCCTAGCCTTCCCCTACCTCGCGCCGGACAAAATTTCGCGCCGGACGGACGTGTCGCGCCCGCCGCCCGGCCAACGGGGCATGCCACGTGGCGCGCCGGGTCCCCACTTCGCTGCCCCGCGCGCAGGCCCATGGGGCCTGATCCTCCGGCCCGGCCCGCCGCCTGTGACGCGCGCCCCTCCGCCGCCTCGCTGCCCGCCGCCCATGATCGCCTCCCGCCGCCGCCCTGGCCGCGCCAGCCTCCGGCCGCCGGATCTCCCGCCGTCGCCGCCACCGGCCACCATGCTGCCCGGCGCGCCCGGCCGCCGCCGCCGCCGTCGCCTCCTCCTCCGGTCGGCCGCCCGGCCTCTCCTCCTCCTCCTCGCCCCGGGCGAGCTCCGCGAGCCGCGCCGCCGCCGCCCTCGATCGGGCTGGATCCCGATCCGGATCGGGGTTGACTTTCTTCCCCCCCCTCAAAATCGTCTAAGTTTTTAATCCGGTGATAATTTGTGGCATTTTCAACGCATCATAAATCTGCACCCGTAGCTCTGTTTCGTGCGTGTAATATGTCAAAATATTCGACTCGAAGAGTAGATTATTTCATCTCACTGCATCATTTTCATTTGAGCTCATCTTGATGCCCGAAATGCTGTTAGAATAGGGCTATGTGATGTTAGTTTCTGTTTCTTAACAGAACTTGGACTTTTGTTATTTTCGCTATGATTGATGTGTGCATCCTATGAATTTGAGTCCTACATGTGTTTTGTAATATGACATGCCATCTTTCCAGGGGTGTATGCCATGTATTTTTGTGATCTATGTGGTGACTAGCACAAGCATGCAAAGTAGGCTTCTGATGTTGCTGATTTCAGCCTGCTTTTCTTGATATTTTGATGCCATGTTAACTTGATGCTACCGAGAGATCCATGCATATTTTGAGATACTTCAGTAAGGATGTTTTGAACATATGGTTATTATCTATCCATCCATGCCTCTGTTTGCAATTATGGAGTGCCATAGCTTGAGTCAATCGAGCTCTACTTTTGCTATAAAATGTTTCCTGACAGATTGTTTACATGTTATTCAATTTTGCCAAGGTTGTTGTGGTTGATCCGTGTATGCTATGATATTGTTCTTGCCATGTATGTCTTCTATGCCATGTCTTCTTGGTGTATGTGTGCTTAGTTTATCATGAAAGGCTCTGTAGTGAGTGCTTTGAGCTCGTAAACATGCCTACCTGTTATCTGTTTTTGCCATGCCATGTTGCTGAAACTGTTAACGAAACTTGCTATATTGACATGGGTGTTACTATATTTTCTGATCCTTTTTGGCTTATGGTCAGTAAGGGACTTTTGATCTATGCTTTGAGTAGATTCATGCCATGCCATGTTGTGCTATTATAAGTTCCTGTAGCATGTTGTTTTCTTGCTCTGAACATTGCTACCTGATGCTGTTTTTGCCATGTCCAGCCTGATATTTTTTGCACTTTTGGCATGCTTGTTTGAACCTGTTATGTTGTGATTTAGCCGTAGCTCAGTGTTCATCTTTTGTCAAGCATCTTGAGTAGATCACTGCCATTTACTTTGTTGGTACGTTTGGGTGCAGTAGCTTAATTTCTTGTTGCTTGCTAAGTGGTATCTTGCTGTTAATGGCAGATTTGTGCCATTCTTGTTTTGCTTGTCATTTGCAAACCGTGCATCCGATTCCGGTGATCTTTATATCGATTTCAACCGAAATCATCTCATCTTTCCAGCGGCATACTTGGTTTGCCAAGTTGATGCCTGGTTCGTCATTTCCCTTCCGGAGCGCACATACGCATTGCATATCACATCTCGCATATCATGCCATATATTGCATCATGTTGCTTGTGCATTGCACCGTGATTTATTGTGGTTCCTTTGTTTGTGTTCTTGCTTTGGGTAGAGCCGGGAGACGAGTACGTGAACGAGGAACCTGTTGAGAACGCTTACGAGGATCAAGCTTTCGACAACTCTGAGAACATTGCATGCAAGATGACCATACCCTCGAAATCACTTCTATCTTTGCTATGCTAGTTGCTCGCTCTTTTGCTATGCCTATGCTACGATGCCTATCACTTGCTATATCATGCCACCCATATTGCCATGTCAGCCCTAACCATCCTTTCCTAGCAAACCGTTGATTGGCTATGTTACCGCTTTGCTCAGCCCCTCTTATAGCGTTGCTAGTTGCAGGTGAAGATAAAGTTTGTTCCTTGTTGGAACATGGAGGTGTTGTTCCTTATTGGAACATGTTTACTTGTTGGGGATATCACAATATATATCTGCTATAATTAATGCATCTATATACTTGGTAAAGGGTGGAAGGCTCGGCCTTATGCCTGGTGTTTTGTTCCACTCTTGCCACCCTAGTTTTCGTCATACCGGTGTTATGTTCCTTGATTTCGAGTTCCTTACACGGTTGGGTGATTTATGGGACCCCCTTGACAGTTCGCTTTGAATAAGACTCGTCCAAAGAAGGCCCAACTTTGGTTTTACCATTTGCCACCTAAGCCTTTTCCCCGGGTTTCGCGAGCCCGAGGGTCATCTTTATTTTAACCCCGGACCAGTGCTCCTTCGAGTGCTGGCCCGAACTAGAGCCCTCAGGCGCCCCTCAAGGAAACTTGAGGTCTGGTTTTAGTTGTATGGACTGCTCATCCGGATGTGCCACGAGAACGAGATATGTGCAGCTCCTATCGGGATTTGTCGGCACAATCGGGCGGCTTTGCTGGTCTTGTTTTATTGCTGTCGAAATGTCTTGTAGTCCGGGATTCCGAGATTGATCGGGTCTTCCGGTAGAAGGAATATCCTTCGTTGACCGTGAGAGCTTATAATGGGCTAAGTTGGGACACCCCGCAGGTATTATCTTTCAAAGCCGTGCCCGCGGTTATGAGGCAGATGGGAATTTGTTAATGTCGGTTGTAGAAAACCGAAGTTGACCTCAAATAAAATACACATCAACCGTGTGTAACCGTGATGGTCTCTTCTCGGCGGAGTCCGGGAAGTGAACACGGTGTTGGAGTAATGTTTGACGAAGTAGTTCAGATCACTTCTTGATCGCTACTAGCTTCACGACCGTGCTTTGCTTCTCTTCTCGCTCTCTTTTGCGAATGTAGCCACCATATATGCTAGTCACTTGCTGCAGCTCCACCTCACAACTCTGTCCTGCCTATAAGCTTAAATAGTCTTGATCTCATGGTGTGAGATTGCTGAGTCCCGTGACTCACAGATTCTACCAAAACAGTTGTAGGTGCCGACGATGCGGTCAGGGTGACGAACCGAGCTCAAGTGGGAGTTCGACGAGGAACGTGGTCGTTACTATGTGTCTTTTCCCGATGATCAGTAGTGGTGCCCAGTTGGGACGATCGGGGATCTGTGTAGCATTTGGGGTATCTTCTTTTATTTTGGTTCCGTAGTCGGACCTTGAGTGTAATCTGAATGATGGATGTTTATTTATGTATTGTGTGAAGTGGCGACTGTAAGCCAACTATGTATCTCTTTCCCTTATGTATTACATGGGTTGTGTGAAGATTACCTCACTTGCGACATTGCTTTCAATGCGGTTATGCCTCTAAGTCGTGCTTCGACACGTGGGTGATATAGCCGCATCGAGGGCGTTACACATGTGGGCCAGACCCCTGTTGGGCGCATATGTCAGTGACCCAATGCACCTGCATTTAAGTAACTGAAGCAGCGTCCCGGAAGATATGTTGCATGATTAACGTAACAGCTACGCGGGCATATTTGTTGGAGTAAATTACGGGGGAGGGAAGGGGTGCAAATATTGCTTGTCACTACGGATTGGACGAGCGCGGGGGGAGGAGAGTTATGCATGCAGATTTTTTCCACATGGGGTGGAGTGGTGGGACCGCCAGAGGGAGAAGGAGAGTCTTGCACGCATATTGTTTCCACACATGGAGAGGAAAATATATGGAGATGAACGGGCTTCCTGCAGGTATGGGGAACGGTGCATAATAAGTCATCTTGCATGCCGGGCTAGGTATAGTCTAAAGTCATTAAAAACATACATGCCCCACACATGTTCATATTTCAAGGTGCACTAAATTATTGCATGCGATGATTAAGGCTGGCCATAATGGTGGTATCTTAGCTGGTATCATGCACACGGGAATAGCAAACATGCTGATGTGGCAAATAATTAAAGAAGAGGGGGGGGTTAGAGTAACTAGTGTTCATGCATGCATTGGTAAACACATTTTTTTTGTGAAGAACGACAACATTAGTTGAGTACTTTTGCAGACTACAAAAACTATTCCACCGCCTCTATCTTGCTAAGAGTAGGTGAAATTTTTGAATCGAGCCCTTTAAACTAGAAGGGAGGTAGTAGTACTCTAATAGCTGACCTTGTTGTGATGACAAGATAGGACATGGGACGCACCTGGACGGAGGAACTAGTCTGCCTTGTGCATTTAAGTTTTGTCTAAAGTCAATGTACCTCTACTTTGACCAAACTTGTAGAAAAATGTATCAACATTCACAATGTCAAATCAATATTTTTATACTCATTATGAAACATAGTTCTTATACTCATTATAATCAGTATTGTAGATATTGATATTTTTAGTATAAATTTGGTCAAACACTTTGCAAACGGTTGACGGAAGTAAAAAGGACCAGAGGGAGTATGATGCATGCGGACTAGGCAAAAAAATTGCTCATTTATAGCCGGTCGAAGTCTCAAAGGGCGCGACCGTGCGAAGGAGGTGAAGGTCGTGGGAGGCGCGACAGTTGACGAAATTAAGTGAAGTTACATCCATGCGCCGGCATAGCGTGCGAACAGGCAGAAGCTATACCATTAGGCCTACGATATGGGTCTAGTAGACATGACATCTAGTGGGTCCCGCATAGTACTCGAGAACTCTTTGGGGGCTTGCAGGTTGCACCGTTTATCCACCGGGCAAGCCAACAACCCCACGCCGTTCACACGCCCTACTCGTCCCCGTCTTCTACTAGTACTACCTTACAACAGTTCGCTCCCCGTCGTCCCGTCCTTTCACATTACACCAGTTCAACTTCTCAACCCTCCTCCAAAATCCATGGCCTCCCAAATCTCCATGGTCACCACTGAGTACCAGGTTAGAGCCATCACCGGCGATGAGTTCATCTTCATCTACACACGTGGATCCGCGACGGTGAAAGCATGCCTTGCTTGCTTGCTACGCATGTTCAACAATTCAAAGTATGAGTGGGTCGCTGAGCTAGATGTTGAGTACACCACAGTCCTGGAAAGAGAGAAGATTCTAAAGGAGGCAGAGAAGAAGAAGCCCGCCGTGATCCAGGTTTGCGTACATTATGTGTACTTGGTCTACCACATATGCCATGCCGACGTTGAGTGCCGGGATTTTAAGAACTTCCTCAAGGACGAAAGAGTGAAATTCGTTACTGTAGACTTTAGGAATGGTAGGGATGTCCTGGGTCGGATAGGCCTCGTTGTAGGCCAGCCCTTCGATCTCCAGAAGGCAATCCTGGTGTCCTCCTCTCAGCCTTCAATGCTGACCCTGGCAGCAACCATGATTGATCCTTTGTACGCTAAACTGAAGAAACCTCACCACGGGTTTCATCATGCGTGGGAGTCGAAGACATTAGATGAAGATCACATCCTGTACGCAGCAATGGATGCGTACCTTTGTTTAAATATCTACAAGGGTTGGATGAAGAAGCAGAGCCCAGTGTCCGCTTCAAGCAAAGAAGCGTTAGCGAAGAGGAAGAGGAAGAGGGACGAGGACGAAGTCGAGGACGTGGACTCGGACTCGGACTCCGAGTAAGGTGGCAGTGCCGTCGCTCATGCTGGTTCTACTGCAGTGTCAAGCGGACTAGTTGCTTAGTTTTATTTCAGGGGTGTGTTGTGCTGAGCCCCCAACAGAACTATGTTTATGTTCTTTCTCATTATTTGAAATTTATGTTCTTTCTCGTTATTTGAACTCTTTAGTACGTACAGTAGTACTAGTACTATGTCTTACTACTGTTCTTCTTGCAGTTGGTACTACTGCTCGTATCTCCGTGTTCCTACTGTACTTAATACGTTCGTACTAGTAGTATAATTTGGGTCAGTCGATTTGTGAAAGAAGTTCGACGGAGCGAAGGAAGAAGACATCAGAGAAGCTACCCCAGTATCTATATTAGGATGGCGGAGTGCCCATGATCTATATTATGAGTGTTGGGTGTGGAATGCAGTTCGCCGAAAAAAATGGATCTTGCCCGGGGTTAAACGGATGGCGGGGGTGGGGGAGCATGGCGGTGGCAGGCGGTTCAGGGGAGGGCGGGGCGGCGGCAGGCGGTTAGGCGTGTGGCGGGCTGAGAAGATGAACAGTGCATCCGTTTCGGAGGTTGAAGAAGCCCTTCTAGCCATCCATGTTGCATCCAACGGCTAACAAAAGTCGACTGACCCAAATTGCTCCTTCAGATTGCAGGAGCCATGTGGCATTCAAGGTCTCAAAGGTAGATTCCACGTCTGCACCTAGTTTGCAGGCTCGGCGCGGGCGCGACGGCTTCCGCCGCGACCGCCACCATGCGCGCCTCCTCCACGCGGGCGGAGACGACAATGCCACTCTAGTTCCTCCTCGCCGGCGTGCTGGAGCACGCGCTCGTCCTCCTCCTTGTATGCTACGTGCATAGACGCAACTCCACCAGCTGCTCGCGTGCTTGGCAGCACGGCGGCATCACGAGGAGGGACTGCAGACGGCGTGAGCGGGCAAGCCTTCGGCTTCATGGCACAGGGATGGCAGCGACACGGCGGTGATGGGCGAGAAATTGTTGGCCAGAGCAGGCGGGCGCCGGCATGCGCAATGGTGGCGGCGGCATATTGATGAGTGCGCGTATGGGAGCTTAGTTTAGTTTTATATAGGGTTGGTCAAACTTAAAAGAAAACCGTACTAAACATTAGACTGAGGCAACGCTTATATTAGTTGCCACAACCACGATACGGAATCCTGTCAAGCGCGTGAACCGCGGCCGCGCGGTCGATCGAACAGTGCGTCACCGTGTCACACTCGAAGGACATCCATCGAACCTTTTTGTGTGTGTGAAAACAATCCCCGAATATTACTCAACTTTTTTTTCCTGGAAAATTTCTTGACGCTACAATATCTCCATATATTTGAATTTAGCTCCAGTTCGTGTTTATTTGGATTTGGACATTTTAGGCGCGCCCTAGTTTTTTTAATACTGATTTTGTGTATGTGTGACTTAGAGAGAACGTGCGTATGTGTGCATATGTGTCTTATGACGGAAGGGCAATGTGGAGGCGGTGTGCGTGTGATAGAGACATAGAGAGGTGTGAATGTGCAAATGATCATGCATGAGTGAGACATAGACAGATGCTGATACGTTGTGTATACATGAGAGAACGGTCTTCTATTTTACTTGTGTGTGTGTGTGAGAGAGAGAGAGGGGGGAGCATCCGTAACACAACAACCATCTCCCTCGATTCGTCCGTCCCTCGCACTATCGCATGTAACACATGCATCAACGCACACATTTTGACACCCTCACCAGGCCCCTGCCCACCTCAAGGCCCGCACATCGCTCTCTATCTCGCACGCACAATCTCTTCGTGAAAACCCTATTTAGCATGTAGCTTTCTGTCACATACACACACATTTTCTCTCCATAGGTTTTATTTCTCTCAATATCTGACACACACAAACACACACACACACACACCGCACACACACACACCCCTCCCCCGAGCACACAATTCATCCCCATCCAAGGTTATATGGAGACCATTCTCGCTTGTGCTTCTTTGCACCCCAGCATGCACAACACCTCAATCTTCAAAGAGGGCATCGAGGAGATCGAAGACGGCGACCACACTGCACTAGAGAATGCGGGGCCATTTGTAAGCAGGATGATGTGACGACGGCTTACTGACTCCTATCCCCCTCTCTCTCCCGCACAAAGTTACCAATCCCTCTCTCCCCCACACAAAATGATCAATCCCTCAACCCACGAGATCCTTCCCCTCTCATCCATGTTTTTCGGGCTCTCTCGTCAAACCTGTTGTCTCTTCTCCTTCCACGTGTACAAAATCCCGATGCACACGCATCTCACGTATGTTACATGTCTCCATCTTTCTCACAGACCTAACTTCTTCCTCTCTCTTTCTCTCTCTATCTCTCTCTCTGTCTCATTAGATTTGTCTCCTACTCTCTCGTCCACATACATACAATCTTTCCCGCCCTATCTGCTCCATCTTCGCAAGCTCTCTCTACACGTCTCATTCCCACATTGGGATGCGTTCAAAATGTTGCTTTTATAATGGATGATGTAGAGTTATGGTTGGTTTTGTTGCATCCTACAAAGTAATAACTATGAAGTGCATTTAGATTCTCATTTGACTGGGATTATGTGAGTTTGAGCATATTGTGAAGTACTATAGACCCCGTATACATCTTGGAATTCAACAATGATTGCAACTATTGAATTGGATAGACCATTACATTCGAAGTCAGTAGCCTAATATATTTCACAATTACAACAAATGATTAATTCATGTACTCCCTCCATTTTTATTTAAGTCCGCGTATTAGCATTGGTCAAAGTCAAGTTTTGTAAACTCTCAGAAAATTTATAACAAAAATAATTAACCTATACAATACAGTAACAAATAAATACTATTAGATTCATTATTGAATGTACTTTCACATCATACATATTTGTTATGGTAAATGTTTATTTTTTCTATAAACTTGGTCAAACTTTAGGAAGTTTGACTTTGGTTAAACCTAATATGCAAAGTTAATAAAAACGGAGGGAGTACTAGTAGTTACTAGTACTACTCGCTAGTTTCTTAGCCCAATCACCCAGCACGCCACACGGGGAGTTCAGTGTCACAAAATTTTGAGGTCGGCGGGAAAATCTCCCGCGACCCTGATCCGAGCGGTGCGAAGTTACCATGATAGCCTTCGGAAAAGGCCTACAGATGACGCTTGGTAGGGGGCTGTTTTCGTAACTTCAGATTCACCCTACCCAGCCAACCCCACCCTGGCACCCAGAGTAGTACACCTGAATATTCCCCATTTTCTATACCCACCGCAAAATAGACTTCTCCACAGCACCGCAGCCTTCGTGCTCCTCCCCTTCTACATCGGCGCACTCGTCCACCGCAGCGCATCTGCCTCATCGACGACCTCGTACGCCGCACTGGAGCCGGTCCACCGTCGTCACCGTACACGGAGCCTTTTCCCCGGCACTGTCTTCCACTGTCTCGGATCTGCTTCCCGGAAGCCGATGCCAAGCGCAGAAGCACAACCGTCGTGGAAAATGAACTGACTCCCGTTGCCATCCATGATGCACAGAGGCCGCCGCGACCATCGTTCTCCTCCTCGATTGGTAATGTGTGTATTTAACACTACAAAAAAAATACACTTCCGTGATGATATGTGTTTGTCATAGTACGTCGCATTTTTTGTCATGCATGTACATCCATGACAAATTTATGACTGAATCAAGATAGTCATACCTGTGCTATCGTAGAAGTGTTCCATGACATTACGAAAATTATCATCACGAAGTGTCCACTTCCATGACGATAAATCGCGTCCACGAAGTGCTTTCGTCAAGGGTGACCGACACGTGGCATCCACCGTAACGGAACGCCGTTAAGCTATCGGGTCGGGTTTTGGATCCGATAACCGTTAACAGCCCCAACCAATGGGGATTTTCCACGTAAAATCATCATTGGTGGAGGAAACACGATGTCGGCTCACGGCTGGGACAGATGTCATCCACTCATTGGATGTAGGCGCCTATGATACGTCGACCGTGGCACGCCCAACAGAGGCCCATTGCTGTGAAAAGGCCGCCCGTTTGACTTGGTCAAAAGGTGGCGGGCCGCCCATGGAAAGCCCGTTAACGGCCTGTTCGCATATAGCCCATTTACAACCCGCTAACCCAAGGCCCGTTCGCCCTATTCAATTAGGCCCGATGGCGTCATCCGGGCCATCCAATATGATTCTAGCCCGTTTTCACTTCGGCCCATGTATGGCCCATGGCGTCTTCGCCCATATGAGGCCCTATGTAACTCTTGGCCTATTAACGCCCGTGGTGAAATCGGCCCGTAATGAATAGTGTATCACTTTACACCCATTAACGGCCCGTGGTGGCGGCTCAGTATAGAAAAAGTGTATCACTTTATACCTATTAACGGCCCATTATTCCGTTGGGCGTTTCCAGCCCATGTTATCTTTCGGCCTTCTCGAGCCCATTTATTCTTGGGCTCATTTCAAAGATTCGTTTACTTACGGCCCGTTCGCTCATTTTCGCTTGTGGGCCAAATTCAGCCCATGGTGACAATCGGCCCGCTTGTGGTCCGTTATCGTTGGGCCATTTTCATAGCGCCATCAAACACGGCCTATTAACGATGGCCCGTTATGGTCGGCCCATGAACGACGATTCCAACTCTAGCCCGTTTACGGCCGAATGCGTCTGTTTGGCCCATGTTTGGCCAATCGATCATCTGGCCCGTATAAGGCCCATTGATGATATGGCCCGTAGAAGGCCCATTGTTTCTGGCCCGTAGAAGGCCCATTGTTTCTACGGCCCGTAGAAGGCCCATTGTTTCTACGGCCCGTAGAAGGCCCATCGCTTCTACGGCCCGTAGAAGGCCCATCGCTTCTCTGGCCCGTAGAAGGCCCATCGCTTTCACGGCCCGTAGGCCTAGTGTCACTCTTGTGGCGTGTATTGTGGCATAGTTTTAAAAAATAGGTTATTGCAGCCACTAGCAAACCGCAGAAAAAGAATTGCACTGACTACAAGCACACAAATAAACAAGACAACAAGGAAATAAATAAGCAAGCAACTTACACTAGTCTATCACGGCTATTACACATATTACATCCACTGGGCATCAAAGTTCTCCACCACTGCAAATATAGGGAACATAGCAGCATATAAACGCCGCAGCAAAACAAGTCCAGAACTAAAACCACTTCAGAAGAGCTCAAGAAAAAATATCCTGGGTACCCATAATGCTGGCAAGATGCTTAGCAAGCTTATTAACTTTCTCTTGTTTGGCGCTTAAGTCCTCCAGCGCTTGTTGTTCCACCGAAAGTATGCATCTGAATTCTGCAGGACTTCCTCGTCCTTGACTTCTCGTCGCATAACATCGATCGATGTCTTGCAACTTGAAGTTGAGACTCAAGAAGCCAAACTGATTCAGGCAACGAGTTCGAAGAGCTGGTGCTAGCAGTGGTAGCCAGTAACTCGAACACTACATCAAGACAGGACTTTGGGGTTGTCTCAGTGTCTTCAATATAGTTTTTATCAGCTTTCTTGGAAACCAACACGGATGTCTCACTATCTTTAACCTTATCTACATTACTTCCTTTACCATTGCATAACAGGGTACTCTTCTCCAATATTTTATCCGCGTTCTAAAAGAGAAACAAACAAACACATCTCAGGTTTACAATGTAGTATATGAAACTCATTTTGGTAAAATAGTTCAGTAGTAAGGTGGCCAGGATAACAGCATGAAAAAAAATATATCTATGTATTATGGTCACTGTATGGTCTATATCATTCTAGTTTATGTTGCCAAATCAAGATAGTTACAGTTCGAATCATATCTATTTAAGACAAAGCAGCATAGACAGAATATAAGTGTGGGAAACTACATAGCAATAACAACATTTGTAATGTGCATGGCATGAGAACATAACTTTTTATTCAATTGAAACTGAAATCAACATAGAGCAAGTTACAACAGCAAACAACCAAACACGTTGAAGAAACAGGTTTAAAACATACCTGTTGCGCCATTGGAGTTTCAATTGCATCCTTCAAATTTGAAATTGGTTGGTATCAGTAAATACAGTGATGCAAGAGCAAAGTAGTATGAACTATAGCTACGGAACCTGACCTGAGAACAATTCTTCTTCTGCTTTAAGCGTTGACTTCGGGGTCGGAGTGGTGGTCCTCGTGATTTGGGCACTGCAGTTGCCTTACTAACTTCTCGTGTTTGGGTGCTCTGTGGTGGAGACGGTCTTTGTGTCAACGGAACTGGGTGTCTATCTGCTGGGGTTGGGGTTAGAAGGGGTGTAGCTGGTTCTCTGTCCAACTAGGTAGGGGTACAATCTGCATGAGTGTGGGTTACGTGTGGTGGGGCTGGTTCTTGGGCAAGTACAACCGTGGTTCTATCTGCATCGATAGGTAGCACGATATTTTCTGAAGACCGTGTTTTTACTCCCACAGATACTGCCATCACTCCCTCCAATTGAAATGGCTGATAAACAAGAAAAGTAATTGAATGTACAGACATTGTAAGATAGAAAGGTGCAATGGATAGTAGGGAAGAAAACAGGGAATGAAATAATTCACATTTATGTTGTCTAAGCAAACAGAATAGCAGGACATAATTTCACATATATGATGGCTAATTAAACAGGATAGCATGACACAATTTCACATGTATGATGGCTAACTAAACATGATAGAATGACATACTTCAAAATATGATGACTATGTAAACAGGATGACATGATATAACTATATGATGTGTCTATTAAAGTGGTTGGCATGCCATAAATCACAAACATGCCGTCGATGGAAACATGATGGCATGATGTAATTCAAGGATAGAATGACATAATTTAAAATATGATGACTATGTAAACATGATGAGATGATATAACTATATTATGTCTTTAGAAAATGGGTTGGCATGCCATAATTCAGATACATGTTGTCTATGTAAACATCATGGCATGCCATAATTCAAATATATGATATACTAAGGAAGTGAGCAGAGGGCAATCGCATATATGATGTGTCAACTAAGGAGATGGCATTCAATATTGTGTATATGATGTAAAAACTAAGAATTGCAATACAACATATGCATTATATGAGTAATATAACCCTGCCAAGTTTGAGCATACACCTCAGGGGGATAATAGGACTGGTCATCTGCCTCTAAATCCTCCTTTGAAGAGCTATCTCTAACCAGCAAGATATCTGCTTAAGCAGGTAGCATTGTCTGCTCTGAAGACCTTGTTTTCACTCCAGATTTCTCCATCACAAATTCAAATGGCTGATGCACAGGAAGAGCAGCTGAATATACAAACATTGTCGACAATAATAATGAGAAATAAAAAAAAGACGGCATGATATAATTCACATATATGACGCTTGCCTAAACAGCATGGCATTGGATAATTCACATACATAATGCCTTGCAACAAGATAACGTTGCATAATTCACATATATAATGTCTTGCAACAAGATGGCATTGCATAATTCACATATATGGTAATTAGACACTAAACAGGTGGCATTCACACAAAGCATGTCTAAACTAAGCAAACGACATAGCAATGCAAGATACCATACGCACGATATGAGCAACATAACCTGCCAAGTTAGGGCATGCACCTCGGGGGATATGACGGTCATCTGTCTCGAATCCTCCTCCGAGGAGCTATCGGTAACCAACAAGACATGCGCTTCGTCAGATAGCATTGTGCGCTCAAGACCTTGTTTCCACTCCAGAATTTTCCATGACCGTGCGAATGGTTGATGCACAGGAAGAGTAATTGAATGTACTAAAATTGTTGACAAATTTAACACGTGATAAAAAATGATGGCATGATATAATTCACATATAAGATGGTGGCTAACCAGGGTGGCATTGCAAAATTCACATATATGATGCCTGGCTAGACAAGATGGCATTGCATGATTCACATATACGATAAAGAAACTAAACAGATGGCATTGACACAAAGCATGTCTAAACTAAGCAGATGACATCTTTAATGTATACAGTAAGCAATGCAAGGCACCATATGCATGATATTACCAACATCAGCATGCCAAGTTAGAGCGAAGACCTCATGGGGTAAATAGGAGTGGTCTTCTCCTTCTGAATCCCCCTCAGAACAGTTATCTTCCTCTTGATTACGATCCAAAATGGGTGGAGGGGGGGCTGCCTTTGCGCCCACCATGGAACGACGTCTGCATGAAATTTTATTGCCACGCAAGGCTCGTCTCTTTTGCTCTACATGATCAGTTCCATTGTGTACAATAACTGGCATGCATAGGAATAAAACATAGTGAGATTATGTAAGGAGTGCATGCACAAATCCAGAGTGATGGTAGCAAACTGTGGATAGACCCAAAACCAATGATAGCAGCAGATAATAGCTTTAGTTAAAAAATACAGATAATGGCTCCTTTAATGTTTGTTTGCACCCAACATGAAACTCATAGTAGACACCGGAGATTAACCAGATAGTAGACATATAGTACTGATTGCTGCCCCAATATGTACCCCACAACCATTTAAAAACTCAAGTTTCAGCATTAGTTTGGACCTGACTCGGAGTCTAATAGGTGAACACGACGATAATGTAGCATGTCATCATATTAAGCGACGCATAACATAAGCAGACACGGAAGAGTGCGACCTCTCTTGCGGACCCATGTAGTCCTCAAGGTCATCTGCTCAGTAGATGATGGTAATGCAGTTGTCGTGGCTGCCAGCGGCGGGGAAGAAGATCTGAGGTGGCGAAAGACAGTCTGGAGAGCGGATTCCTGCTGTGGTGAATCCTTCGGTCGTTGGAGCAGCTGAGCTGGGGTGGAACACAGCGCCGTAGGAGCAGGACAAACCACACAAGTTTTTCTTTGACACATATCTGTAATAGAAGTAATTGAGTAAGGGCTTGTTTGAATTTGAGGATTCTAACAATGCAGGGATAGGAAATAGACATGAATAGGATAGGAATGCACGTGCAAACCAGAGAATTTAAAAACACATGATTTCTGCCAATCTGGGTGTTTGATTCACAACAATTGGAAGATCACAGGATGCAAAGAAGCATGGTGAGATTAAGTCAAACCATAAGAAAATGTACGGTTATAATGCTATTATGCTACTATCTCTTAGTCTTGTGCTTGATGAATAGGAATATGAAAAGGAGGAGAAGTGGAAATTAGAATTCCTATGGTTTTTCTTTCAAGGAGACACTAAAGGAACAAATCCCCACGCCACCGCCCCGCCAACGCCCTGCCACCGCCGGCGACCACCGCCCCCATCCTGAACCCTAAGATAGATAGTGAGGAACCTCTCTGGCAGAGCCCCTCCTCCCGCTCTGGCTGGTTCTTCCTTCACCCAGTGAGCCCCCCCCCTCGAAAAATCGATGACCCAAAAGTCTATTCAGTCGTGAAATGTAGCTAAATCGGAGCAGCATCGCAAGCAAGAGCAAGAGCGAGAGCAGCATCGCGAGCAAGAGCAATAGCAAGAGCAGACCAGGCAGGGGACCGAGAGCAAGAGCAGAGCAGCAGCACGAGCGAGAGCTAAAGCAGCAGGAGCTCCTACTGATGTGGACGTCGCCGGCCGTGGATGGAGCTGCGCCGTGTCGGCTCGGGACCGAGCGCAGGCAGCACCGTGAGATCGAATCAAGAAGAAAATGCGGCAATTAGTGTACAACCTCTTTGGTGGCGCTGATTAGGCCGCAGCTTCATCAGAGGAAACAGTGATGATGATGCTCTTCCGGTGGTGCAGGTGAAGACGGCGGTGTGGGAATGGAGGTGGCGCGAAAGATGAGGGGAACGTCGGGGCAGCTCCTTGGAGGTGGAGGACGGGGTGGCTGAACCGGCGGGACGATGAGATCGATGACGGATCCTCATCCGGTACGGTGGATGAGGGACGTCGAGGTGTTGCTGTGGACGACATCGTCGGGGAAGAGGCTCCGGCTGGGTGGCGAACGGAGCAGGGTGTGGGGTTTCGTCGCGGGTTTTTGCGGCCTCGGTGTACAAATGGGTGGGCGGATGGGATGGCAGTGGGGAACCATGGCTTAGAGACGTGCTTGTCCGAAATGTGGGGTAAGTTACGAAAGTACCCCCACCGATTTGAGGCGGTTCTTTCGGTTCAGGGGTACCACGGGCATTTCGCGTGTCGAGATTTCACAGGAGGTGGGAGTTTTCGCGCGCGTTGTAGTTTCAAAATAGCAAGGCGCGGGTTGAGATGGAGGGAGTTGCCGGAGCACAACGAGACAAAGATATATCTTAAATATTTCGGGCTAACAAAGGCGCGGGTTGAAGAGGCGGAGTTTCAAGCACGATGAGCAGAGACGCTAGCTTGAATTTTCGGCATAACAAGGCGCGGCTTGAAATTTCGGAAGAACAAACTTAACGTGTACCAAAAAAAAGACAATTTGCACCTCAACACGCACAACACACACACACACAAACACCATTTAGACTAGAGTAAGGTACACATGCATTGCACGCATGAGATTTGGCGACCAAATTATGAATAAATACCACATTATAGCATGCAAGCTTTGAGTCATATATGCATGATGTAGATGTTCGTTTAATTCTTATAGTTCATTTCATTCAAAATCATCTAGTTTTATAAGAAAGCTAATCTATTTTAAGATTCATGGAATTGTGCGTTGTAAGACATAAAGTAAAAACAAATAATGGCAAATCATGTAGGAAAACATTTGGGCAATCCTGATATGGAATATTCTAGAACAAATAAGAAGTGCTTGTGTTTTGATGTTTGTGCATTATGCTTAAGTTCAACCATGGAGTCTTCTAGATTATACATGTGGCGAAATCTGGTGGAATCTAGATGATATCCAATGGCCAATAGTGCTCAAATTTGCCATCTTTGGACCATCGGATTCGCCTCATCGAACGACTATCTTTCAAAGTTAAAGTTACCCGCACACAATATAAAAATATATAAAAGATGATATATATATAAGGGTATAGATATAGATATGTCATGCGAAGCTGCCCATCATATCCAATTAGAATAGTGTGTCCATGCACGGATGCGACGTGGCCAAATGATGTCTGCCATCGGTATCTCAAATTCAAATCAGTCTGACCTTGTTCAATGTGTATACATTCCAACATGCTCATTTCCAAACCACACTGTGCAGATCACTGTTATATTCACGCATGCATGGGTTTCAAACATCAGGATCTCTTATTCAAATATTTGAATTCAACTTTACATTGATTATGACCTCACCTATTCTTTTACACCCACACAATAGTCTTCTCTTTATAATTGTACCACTAACTTTCTCTCATGCATGCATGCACACACACTACCGATCGGCATTATCCATCATACGCATGCAATCTTTTTCTTCAGGTGGGTCTCCCATGAAGGCACACACCACACACATCCCCTCTCCATCATATCGGGCATTCTTTATCTCTCACGCGTGCATGCGCAATGATCGATGTTCCTCTATGTATGTGTGTATATAGCTAGGTCTTTCATAGTTTCCCACACAAACCGATCAATTGATATATCCAGTGAGGTCTCACCCTCTTTCCCACGTCCACATCGATCAATCTATACCTCTCTATATAGGATTAACATATATATAGCTAATACACCCACATTAATTATATATCCAACGTCCCCCTCTCATCATCCATGCCTTCCGCTTCATCTCTCAGACGCGTGCACAATGGCGAAGACAGGGGCGAAGAAGGCCCTGCCCCCTAACATCACTATATATCGAGGCTAATATGAATGTGATCATTAGACAATTGCTGCTAAAAAGGTTTAATTTCATGAATTGACCCTCCTCGTAAAGGATTAGCAATGCTTGGCCCCTAGCTCATTTATTTTTCATGGCTCCGCCATGCGGCACAACAGCATGCGTGTTCCCCTCTCTCTAAATATCGATCTCGCACTTGTGCATTCCTTCATAGTCTCCTCCACTCGGCCCTCGCACCATCTTCTAGCCCCCACGGATTTTGCCACATGTACAATCTAGCAGACTCCATGGTTGAACTTAAGCATAATGCACAAACCTCAAAACAACAGTGGTTCTCTTTTGTTCTAGAATCTTCCGTATCATAACTGCCCAAACTTTTTTTCTAGTTGAATTGCCATTATTTGTTTTTACTTTATGTTTTACAACACACAATTCCATGAATCATAAAATAGATTAAGGGCTTCTTTGATTCAAAGGATTCTCAAAGGAATTTTGGAGGATTCTAATCATTAGGAATTTTTCCTATCTTGGTTGTTTGATTCGTAGGATTGTAAACCATAGGAATTTTCCATATGATTCATTTGCACTAGATTTCATACAAAACATCCCATCCACTCAAACCTCTTTGAAAGAATTCTGCGTTTTTTCCATGCACAATCAAACACTCGTACAATCCTGTAGGATTCAAGACGACATTCCACTATAATCCCATGTTTTTCCTATTCCGCGTTCTTAGCTTTTTTATAAAAACTAAGAAGGTGCTTGAATCAAGGGACTTATTTTAGTCGACTAAAATAGTCTCTTTAAGAGACTAAAGTTCCAAGCACCCCGACTAAAGAGGGGCTAAAACTAGTCTTGAGACTAATTTTTTTTAGTTAGGGATACCCCTACTAAAATGTGGATTAGTCTTCTCTCTCCTTATTTAACTCCTCTCCTTTAACACGGGCGAGTTCTGGATTGGAGGGGTTGGAGGATAATAAATGCTCATTAACTTGATTTTAGTCTCCTTAGTATTTGCATCCAAGCATGGATGAGCTAGCATGTTTTAGTCTTACTACTTTTAGTCATGGGACTAAAACGTATCCAAGCACCCTCTAATTGATTTTGAATGAGATGAACTATAAGAATTAAACGAAGGGCTACATCAGGCATATATGACTCAGAGCTTACATGCTATAGTGTGGTATTTATTCATAATTTGGTTGAAAAATCGGATGCATGCAATGCACGTGTACCTTACTAGTACTTCGAGTATGTGCAAAGCACGTAAATTAGAATACCAATGGCATGCTACACAGTGTCTCTCTTACATTTCATGAAGCCACGTGGCACATGTGGAGGCGTTGCGGCGACCTCCTTGCGTGGATTCATCACAGTGACGTGCTCTGGTTCCGGAAGAATGTACTCGTCCTCCACGAGCCATCTTGGCGGTACATGCACGAAGCGAAGATGTGCACGCACGCCACGCGACGCACTCATTCCTCGCACGCTGCGCGGGTACACGGGCGGGCGCAATTTTGTACCAAGATCCACCCATGTGATAATTTGACGCGTGTAAAGTCGTTCACTTCATTGATGGTCAATTAATACAGCGCATGCAAATTGAGTGGACGTGAGGGCGGAAGAAAGACATTATTACTCCACTACGCGCATGCGAGTAGTTAAATCGTGGGTTGCTAAGTAGTACTTCCATTGGTCTCCTTCGTATTTGTGCCAATTTTTGACAATAACATAATATTTACACATTTGAGCAGTGTAGTACTTGAAATTTATGTTCCGCTAAACTCATCGGGAGCCATTTTAGGCCTCGAAACCAGAACCATCAATTAATCTTTACCTTGTTCCCATCACATTCGAAAGCCTGCTCACACCTACTAGTACGTACCAAAACCTGAACGTGTTCCCACTATGCAGGTATTAGTACTAGTGCTAGTACTTAGGTTATAAAAAGGGGAACTACCTAACCGAAAATTACTCTACCTTTCTTCCTCATAAGTGCTTCTTCTTCGTACGTCGTTGCCATGGCTGGTGAGCAGAGCTCTAGGTTGAGAACTACTCGTAACAAGGGAGCGGCAACCAAGGCTGTGGAAAAAAAAGAGAGGGCTCTCCGCCACGCAGAGACCTCGAAAGATCTCTCACGGGCGCGATGGCTCCGGAGGCGCCCTAGCCATGAGGCGAACATGCCGAGCCGGCGGAGCTGGAGTCGTTATCCCTCGGCGACATGCCCGATCAGCTCAATAAGCACCTCAATAAGCAGAAGGAGTTAATCCAAGGCTTGATGGAGTTGCTGAAGGAGAGCCTCGACGACATGCCCGCTGAGCTCAATCAGCAGGGGGAGTTGACCGCCAGCTTGGTGATGCTGCTGAAGAAGAGCATTGCCTCGGAGAAGCAGGCGACCGGCAAAATCCTACGACTTCAGGAGGACAAGGCGAAGCTCTGCCACGAGATCGACCTATTGAAGGAGAATAACGCCGGCTGGAAGAAGCTGCATGAGAATAGTAGTTCCTCGATGAATATGCTGCAGGCCCTCGTCATGGAACAGAAGGAGGAGTTGGCGAAGCTCCGCATCGAGCACCCGGCTGTTGTCAAGGTACGTAATGCGGCCGTGGAACAGATGATGAAGGCTCACGTCAAGAAATCCCGCGTTATGGACATAATGAATAAGATGGCAGAGGAGACGCGCAAGGATATGGAGGTCGTGGAGGCGATGAAGAAGCAGTTACGACTCCGCGGCGAATTAGATCATTTGGGGTGATAATCTTCCTTCTTCTTTTGCTGCTGTATTTCATCTTTTGCTTCGGGTGTTTCGCCGCACGTGTCACGTTCTTTGCGAGGCATGAATAGTACAATGGTTTTTTTGAGGGAATGAATAGAACAATGCTAACAATGAGATGACTAGAAAATTACTCCCTCCGTCCCATAATATAAGAACGTTTTTGCCACTAAACTAATGGAAAAAACGTTCTTATATTATGGGACGGAGGGAGTAGATCATTTTTTATCACCATATGGCACTGGGCTGCCGTGTTTCGTGCTCCTCCGTTGCAGTACTACTCCAGTGGAAAACTTGAGTATACCGCACGGTTCTTTGCTCCTCCTCGATCAGGTCGTCGGCGCATTTATATGAGCAGTCAAATCACAAGGCCCCACCTTCCAGCAGTAATGAGCCATCAAATCACAAAGGCCCTCGCCTCTCGTGAAACCGACCAAGCTAGACTGCCCCGCCCTCTAGCCTTTTAAAAAATGTATACTTTTGTACATCAGTAGTATTGACGGATTGCGCCATGGAGCAAAACTTGAAAATAAAAAAAAGGTGGTACATATACAGAGCACTAGTCGCCAAATTACGCATATAGTACTATTAAAAAGACTAAAGGCTAGTCACAATAATGGTGTCCAGCACAACCCACCCCTCAAATAAAACTAAGCACCCTGGAATTCTTTGACAAAACTAAGCACCCTGAAATTCTTTGACAACTAAATTGCTGGCTATATGATGTTGGCCATATATATTGTACGCATATAATGTGAAGAAACGAGTGGTAGTACTATACCAACTAAAAGATGAAATGTAAGAAATACTAGTATGTATGTACTGAAGAGTTAAAGTAACAAGAAGAAACATAACATAGTTCTGCTGGGGCTCAAAGACAACACACCCTCAAATTAAATTAAGCACACCTAAAATTAAACTTTGCAACTATCCCGGTAGACGCTGCATTAGAACCACCAGGAGCAACGACACTGCCACCTTACTCGGAGTCCTCGTCCACGTCCTCGACTTCGTCCTTGTCCCTCTTCCTCTTGGCCGATACTTCTTTGCTTGAACCGCCAACTTGGCTGTTGCTCTTCATCCAACCCTTGTAGATATTGAAACAAAGGTAGCCATCCATTGCAGCGTAGTGGATGTGGTCTATATCTAGTACATTCCGCTGCCATGCATGACGATGAAACGTGTATGGAGGTTTCTCCAGTTTACCATACGATGGATGAACCATGGCTCCTGCCAGGGTCAGCATTGAAGGCTGATGAGAGGACACCAACCGATTCTTTTGGAGGTCGAAGGTGTTGCCTACAACAAGGCCTATTCGACGCAGGACTTCTTTATCGTTACCAAAGTCTACAGTAACGAATTTGACTAGGTTGCTCTCGAGGAAGTCCTTAAAATCCTGGCAGTCAACGTCGGCATGGCATATGTGGTAGACCAAGCATAAGTCATGCACGCAAACTTGGATCACGGCGGGCTTCTTCCTCTCTTCGTCCTTTAGATCCTTCTCTCGTCCCAGGACTATGGTGTACTCAACATCTAGCCCAGCGACCCACTCATCATCTGAGTCTTCGAACATGCGTCTGAAGCGAGAAAGGCATCCTTTCATCATCGTAGAAGAACAGGTGTAGATGACGTCGAACTCATCGTCGGTGATGGTTCTGACCTTGTACTCACCGTCGATCGGGGAGATTTGGGACGCCATGTATTTGGGAGGAGGGTTAGGATGAGTGGAACTGCCGTAATGTGAATGGACGGGACGACTAGGAGCAAACCGTCGTAGTATTAAAGGACGTGCGGGGACGAGTAGGAGCGAACTGCCAGCGTGCGAATGGCAGGGTAGTGGCTTTCCATTCTCCCATGATACGGGCTTCTGAGAGCCCTTGGATCTGAGATCGAACGCTTGCATGGCGTGATTCTAGACCTATGGGCGAATATCCAATCCTGGAGGGTTATTCTGCAAATTTTCAGCAACTTAGCATGCGACCGTTCAATCTCAGATCCAAGGGCTGCCAGTAGCCCGTATCATGGTCGCGCCTACCACGACCGTCGCGTCGCTCGCGCGGTCGCGCCCTTGGAGATTTAACACGGTGCGTTAGGCTATCTGATGTTGGCATGTCATACATAGTCATCACTTAGTCACTCATACTACAACAAGGTTGGCTATAAGGTTGGCTATAAGTGTATTTTTTTACTCCTCTCTATCTCTTTCTTCGTACTCCCTCCGTCCCATAATATAAGAACGTTTTGACACTAGTGTAGTGCCAAAACGTTACGATATTATGGGACACATGAGAGTACTAGTATTTATTGCATTTGCCAAGGAGTGACCTCTTCCAATGAAATGGTGTTGCTAAGTTTGCTTCATTTAATTAGCTATAGACTCAAAATTGTCTTTTCACCTAGGTACACGTGCTTAGCACCGTTTCTTCCTTGGGTCACCAAACTACTCTCTCTATTCTTGATTAACTTGCCACATCAGACTTTATGCCTATGTGGCAAGCTTAAGCACCTAGAGAACAAGTAAGTACAATAGTGCGCTTTACATGGCATTTTGCATATGTAGAGGAAAGAGAGGCAAGGAAAAAGTGGAGAAGTGGGCTCTCATGCAAGAGCCAGCCTCTACTACATGGTGGAGCATTGGGAGAGGCACCTGTATGGAGGTGGTCAGGAATCGGGAGAATCACACCGGTCGTAGCGCCGCAGTTAAAATGATAATGGCAAGTCAAATCACGGGGCCCCACCTGTTCAACAGTAACTCGCTGTCAAATCACACAACCCTACGTTTGCAGCCTACTCCCTCATCTTCCCGCGTCTCTGTCAAACCGACTAGGCGGAACTGCCCCGCCGCCTACCGCGCAGGAAAAGCCCCGACCTCGACTTTTAAATAGTATACAGTATACTAATTTTGTATCCATGGATTGCGCCCGTGCCATGGAGCAAAGCGTCTAGAAAACGGCGGTACACATGTATAGAGTATACAGCACGCCCGTCGCATTCGCGTCGCACCCCAGACGGTCGGTCGGTCTGGCACGCTGCTCTCTGAATGGAACGCGCGTCATATTGCGTTCGCACACACATGTGGGACGACAATTGAGAACCGACCATAGGCACACTCCCCAGCCCCGCAAGTCGGGTGACTTAATAGAAGAGGGAGACGAGCGATAGTACTAGAGAAGTGTTGTAGTACTACGTTGGTGCTGGATGATCCACGCAAGACACGGAAGATCAGTTCATCCATGCATGTGACCAGACTCCAGCAGACACGCCTGGATTGGCTATCGTCTACATATCGTGCAGGTTGTGTTGTACATGGCTGTAGTTGTGGTGAGAAATCTAAAAAAAAGGTTACTTATCATCTCAAAAAAATTAGGTGTCATGTGCTTCGGATCACTGCGAGGGTTGACAACTGAGTTGGGCAAGTCATTGGGGGCACGAAAAGTCACTATTCGGCTGCCATCTAGGTCAAGCCGGCTATGTTAATTAGGACATCTATCGACGGACCCCTTTTCTACGAGTTTATCTTTAATTTGTGCTTTGTTCCTCGTCTAGTTTGTCCGTCGGGATTCATGTTGTCTCCTTTGGGCAGTGAGGTTATGGTTTCTTGTCATGTGGCATTTTTTCATGTTATATGTTATAATTCGGCGCTTCAGATCAAAATGACGAAAACTGCGCCTCCGGGCCACGTGCATGAAGACTACTCGACAGTCATTGACGAGGTCAAGCCGGCTCCAGTAGACAAAAGAAAACTAGTACTACTCCACTATATAGGCAGGAGCCTCCGCGCTTGCTTGTTAGTGTTGCTCTCTTCACACTGTCTCGGCCTCTCCAGATCTAAACACGACAGTGGTGGCCACTCTCTCTCTCTCTCTCTCTCTCTCTCTCTCTCTCTCTCTCTCTCTCTCTCTCTCTCTCTCTCTGCTCACCGTTGGTCACAGATCTAGCCGGATCCTCTCTGCCAGGGAAGGTGAGAAGGTGCAACGTTCACGCGGTCGTCCTCGGCGACGACTCTTACCCACTGCTGGGCGCGTCCCGATCAGCCTGCCTTGCCGTTCTCTCCCAAGCACCGCTAGCGAGGGAGGGCCTCCGACCCCTTCTTCCTCGATTTTGTAGTGTGGGCAGATCCGGCCTCCCGCCGCCCACGTAGCGACATCCCGACAACCATTCAAAAACCACCGCCGGCGAGTGAAGGTGCTGTGGAGAAGTAGATCGATGGAGGAGTACAACTGATACGCGAGGATCGCAGACGGCGGCCCTGTGAAGCTAGCTAGGATGTTGGAGATACAGTCTTGGTTTGACAACAAGGACCAACTAGCGGCAACGGCGACATCCATGGCCAAATATCTGCAACAGAGCGAAAAGGCGGCGATACTCCCGGAGAAGTCGCACGAGTACGAGAGCTGCTTCTCGGGCCATGGAGCAAACAGATTCACCGAATCCGATCGTGAGGGAGCGGTGGTGGGAGTGTCGATCCCGGATGGAGCATCCACCAGAGATTGAAGGATCGAGCATCTACAGGTGCCGTTTGTGAGGGTGTCCTGCGAGTGAGCCGGTGGAGTCCTCGTCGACCGAACCCAACTGCAAGAGGAGAAAAGCGGTTGGCCCAACGACGCTTCCCGCCATCGTCTCCCTCGCCGTTCACATCGTCTCACGGGTGGCTGTGCCGCCGAGGAATAGGAGGGGCTGCCCCCAGCCCAATAGTCGGGCAGGTTGTGAATTGTCGGGGAGGAGCTTAGGGTTGTCGGTGTTTGCAGGTTGTGAATTGTGTTTTGTGTTGTGTATTTTGAGAGTACTTTCAGATATGAATGTCTTTTGAATTTCAGATTTGCATATTGAGCATATGAAGTATTTTATGAATTCTAGAGATCTATTTTAGCACTTAAAAAATGTAGTTTCATAGGAGTATAAAAGTGTAGACAATGTGATTCTTAGAGAAGAAAGCGCAAGTTTGATTTCAGATAAGAAATCGCAAGTTCAGTTCGGATAAGAAACTACAACTTTCGGGGCGAGCATTTATATTAACACAGCCTTTTCAAACAGGGTTAACATCATGTTGGAAGTTTTATTCATGGTCAAAATGGAACTAACAGCGAGTTAACATCATGCTGATCAACATTCATGCATAGCACATCTTCATATGATGCACAGTCAAAATGCCCACACAATGTCGAGTGTGCGAAACACAGAGAAAACGAGGGACAAAGTTTTGGCAAGTGTTGGACGTGGTTTTGGGCTGCCCCGTCTAGGCTTTCATTTTTAACATGCACATCCCACGACCTCGGATGGGAGGTCCTTAGGCCTGTCGATACATGACGTCCCTACATCTATCGACCGGCCTATGGACCTCCCATCCGAGGTTTTATTTTTGGCAGCCCAATTTATGTATTTTTTTGAAGAAAACACAAAGGTTTGTTCTATTTTTCTATATAAGAATAGGAACGCCAGGTCCAACTTATGTTTCCCTTCAAACTATATTATATATATATTTAAATTATTTTATATGTTGACTGTTTAGTTCACATAATTGGCAAATAGATGACCGCTCTCGCGATCCCCTTCGCCCCCGCCACTACCTCCACTCTCGCTGCCGCCATAGATCTCGCCGCCACCCCCCGCCTCCTGACTCCGGGCGCGCCTGCCCCCCTCAGCAAGTCCGCTCGCACACCCCATGGAGTCGTCGGCCATATCCACGGGGGAATGGCTGGAAGACAGGCAGATGTACAAGATGCATCTCCCACATGTCTACAAAGCCTTCCCGCGGATGCTCCAGCCGCTCAACTCCATCGCGACGGCGGTGCTGCGGGAGACTCGAGGGAGGAGATGGAGGGAGCGGGCGATGCGGATCTGCGACGATGCTCTCTCCTAGACCCAATGCACGCGCGAATGGAGGGAAGTAGAGGAGGAAGCTGCGAGGGAGGAAGCCGAGGAGGGACCGAATCCGTTCTCTCACTCGCGCAGGTATGCTCGGATGTGCAAGGATCATGTGGATTGGGAGCTGCTAAATCTAGCCCTGCGGATCTACTTCGAAGGAGATTTCTCAAGGAAGCACAGGATGCCCCACCCCAGTGAGCCACCGATTGCGTTCGTTCGATGGGCGAAAGGAGAAGTGAATTCAGGAGATCCACGCCGTGCTGCGAGATGGGAATGCTTGACTGGACTCCTGCCCACGAGCACGCCACCGGAGCCGGAGCAGGTGGATCCCCTACCTTACCTCTCCCCCAAACCTGCAAAAGATTGAAATTAGGCTTGCAATCTGCTTCAATTGAGTTGTCTGGTGGTTATTTCTGCTTCCTGAGAGACTAACATCTGGCTGGAGGATGAGAAGGAACCAGGAACTCCGATGAATTTCCCTATCACAATGGGGGGAGCGCCGGTTGGGCAGTGGTACGGCCCACCTCCGCCCCAAATGGGGGCACAATCTGGGCAGGCTCCTGTAATTGCCCAAGATCAATCTGCTGGTGGTTCTGACTCTCAGATCAGTGGGAAATCAAACGACAAGAATCAGCAAAAGAAGAGATAGGACATCCAGAAAATTGCTCCTACCCCTGCTTCGGTCCTTATGGCATACTCTGAGGTGATCTGCTACAACTGTGGGGAACCAGGGCATCATTTGGATAAATGTGTCAAGCGCAAGAGTTGTTTTATCTGCAAAATGGTTACCCATAAAGTTGAGAATGGCCCTGTCAGAACGAAAACCCACAGTTCTGCTAGATATGTTGGAAGTGCTGCTCCAGGATTATGTCCACCATTGACAGAATTTTTTGTGACACAGAATTAGATAGTTTCTTTCCCCTTTCTAGTTGTAGAGCTCTGCCCAGATGTGGTAGTGACCACACTCTTTTGCTCTGGGACTCTGGTATCAACCAAACTCCAAAGAGAAATAGTTTTAAATTTGAAAAGTGGTGGTTGCTTAGAGAAGATTTTACTGAGGTAGTCAGGAAAATCTGGAATGAGCCTACTGGGAGCAGCTGCCCCCTAGAAAATTGGCAGATCAAAATCAGGAGATTTAGAAGAACTACCAAAGGGTGGAACTCCAATGTGGAAGCTAATCTTAGAAGATACAAAAGGCTTCTCCTCCTTGAGTTTGATTCTCTTGATATTAAGGCAGAAACCACTGACCTCTCCGAGGCTGAGACTAATAGATTAAACTTTGTCCATGGAGAGCTCAAGAAAATTTGGCTTCAAGAAGAAATCAAAGCCAAACAAAGGTCTAGAGATAGGAACATTAAGGAGGGTGATAGAAATACTGCTTACTTCCATGCAGTAGCTAACCGGAGGAGGAGGAAAACCCTCATTCACTCCCTTGATGGCCCTAATGGCCTATTCATTGAGGTAGATGAGATCTTTGAAAGTGGCTAGTGACTTCTACAAAGACATGTTTAAGAAACAAAACCCTTCAGGTTCTCTCTACAAAACAATTTTTTCTCTGCTTACGAAAAAGTCTCCTGCTGAAAATGAGCTGCTAGAAGCCCTTTTACGAGACAGAGGTGAAGGAAGCCATTTTAGCTCTTATCTGATGGGGCTCCTGGTCCCGATGGGATTCCTTCTTGTTTTACCAGCATTTTTGGGACTTGGTGAAAAATGATCTCTTAGATCTTTTCCAAGCCTTTCATAGAGGAGAGTTGGATCCAACAACTTACTCATGGGGGGTCTGTTGGGGTCAAGTTAAATAACTGTGAAAGTGATTTGTTCCTTGCTGGTAAAGGCCTTAGGCAAGGTGACCCCATCTCTCCGCTTTTGTTTAATTTAGTAGTGGACGTTCTTACTAAAATGCTGAGCAAAGCTGCTTATCATAGTCTGATTGCAGGGCTCATCACGAGGTGCGCTACGATGGCATCATCTGCCTTCAATATGCAGATGATACCAACCTTTTCTTAGACAATGACTCCACACATGCTAGCAATCTGAAAACTGTTCTAACCTGTTTTGAACAAGTCTCGAGCATGAGAATCAACTACTCTAAAGTGAACTCATCCCTATCAACATGGATGATCGGGAGTTAGCTGACTTCCTCTCTATTCTAGTGCGTAATAAAGGTAACTTCCCATTAAGTACCTAGGTATCCCTCTCTACTATGATAAACTGAGGAGAGAGGATATCCAAACCCTTTTGGATAAAATCATTAAAAGGATTGCTGGGTGGAGGGGCAAACTTCTCTCTTACAGAGGTAGATTGATCCTCATACAAGTTTGTTTGGCTAGCATTCCAGTGTATCTCCTCTCCTTCTTCAAGTTCCCTAAATGGGCAGTGAACCTCATCAATTCTCAGATGTCTCATTACTTGTGGAATGATTTTGAGGGAAATAGGAAGCTACACCTTGCTAATTGGGCCCTATTCTCTATGAAAAAAGATTTTGGAGGCCTAGGCATACCTAACCTCCAAGAAATTAACATCTGTCTTCTAGGGTGTTGGATTAAAAGATTCTATCAGGAAGACCTGAAACCCTGGAAGCTTCTTATTACCCATAAATACCTAGGAAATAAACCTAATATTTTTGTCCCTTCCTCCAACCCTAAGACCTCTAGATTCTGGAAAGGATTAAAATCTCTTATGCATGCTGTGAAATTTGGCTACAGATGGAACATAGGGGATGGGAGCAGAGCCAGGTTCTGGGAAGATACTTGGTTTGGCACATCCGGCCTATTTACTCTGTCTGCAATGAGCTTAACAAAAGTGTCAATGAAGTTTGGGACGGTCAATGCCTAAAACTCTCTTTTAGAAGGAACTTTAGTGATGTCTCATGGAACAATGGTTCCAGTTGGAGAAATTGCCAAAAGCATTACCTTCTTGCCGAGCGGATGCCTGATTTGGCAAATGGACAATAAGGGAAGTATTCCTCCAGCTCCCTCTATCATGTTATCAACTTTAGAGGGGTTCAACCCGTGTTTATCCCTGATGTCTGGAAATTGAGAGTTCCCCCTAAAATTCATGTATTTCTCTAGCTTCTCTCCAAAAACAAATTGATGACTAGGGATAACCTTACGAAGAGACACATCATCAAACCCCTTGATTGTGTTTACTGCTTGGAACAAGAGTCTTGTTCTCACCTATTTTTTGAATGTATAGTTGCTAAACATCTCTGGGCCCACATTGAGGAATATTTCTCTAGTCAGATTGGCTCATCCTTCGGATCTCTTGCCAGATTCTGGATTGCTACCAAAAATTGGTCAGTTTTAAACACTGTTAGCTCAGCTGTCCTTTGGTGCCTCTGGAAATATAGAAATGCTATGATTTTCAGTAACACCTCCTGGATTTCCATTCCGCAGGTCTTGAGGTTGATCAGGAACATGGTGAGGAACTGGGTGATTCTCTCCTCTAGATCGGACAAGGACAAGTTGATGAGCTTCGTGGAAACCCTAACAAGATCCCTCCAGAAACCGTTGGCGATCACTTGTGGCTGAACAAGGCTCGACCTGCTCTGGGGCTGGACCCGTGGGCTCGTCTCAAGATCTCTGATGAAGATGATGGTCACCTGGCGCCAAAAAGGGGACATCCACAATGCTACGCCTTCCAGCCGGTGTCTCCGCTTGCTTCTTGGTCACCGCAGTGACACGGCCCCTCGGCTGAAGACCATGAAGGCTTTGCTGGACCCTCCTTGTGTCATTTGAGTGCTCTATCCGCTCTGCCTTTGGCACCGCTCGGGTGATTTGTGTTATTCAGAGAACTTGTTCATCCACCCCCCTAGTTTGTAGCTTTTCTACCTTTGCTTTTGAACTGCTCTTTGAGCTGCTGTATCAGAATATGTTGTGGTTTCGTTCTCAGCAATGGAACCGGGGAGATGCTCCCTGTTTTTCTAAAAAATATATTTTATATGTTATTATATATTATTTTTATCGTCATCATATATTTAACAGATACTTACATATGTAAGAAAACAATATCCCACATCTTATTAACTTATAAAAATAATTTATTAACAAAAAAAAGTCCTGGATTATTTTGGCACGAAAATCCTAGTGATTGTGTACAAAATCTTGGTAAGATTTAAGGACGAATGTAATAATATCACTTATTATTTAAATATACTTATAACAAAATGCTCAGCCCCTTTTTATTTTTTGATAACATTGCTGGCCCAACCCAACATTATAATTAGAATCAGCCCAGCAAAATCGTGTATTTCGAGAAAGTGCAAATGGCCTATAATTTTTTAGGAAATAAAATAAATGGGCCGCATGGACGCTACATTATTTGTTCACCCAGCCCAGCTAATGGCTGTAATTATAAAAAAAAAGATCAAATTGACTGTAAATTCTACCGTGCAAAAAAAAAGACTATAAATTCTGAAAAAGTGGGTTGAATACATGCCACATTTTTCGAGGCTGAAATGTGGGCCGATAGGTCGAAGCCAACGCAAGTCATTGTCAATTTAGTCAACAAATGATTCTGACATGTTAGCCGTTGGATTTACATCCAACAACTGGCATCCATCTTAAATCTCTCGTCTTCTTCCTCCAGCACCGCCGGGACCACCTCCCGTCTCCTGCTGCTAGCAGTTCTGCTTAGCACGCTTTGCTATGAAGTGCTACTCCACCATTGGCCAGGCCATCCCTCCACCCCTCCACACCTCCTGTTCTTCTCCACCGACTATCGAACCACACCGCACGAGAACTAGTTAACCCTCGTACACCTCTCCGTCTGCGACTCTACTCCCGCGTCTTCCCATCTCCGGCTCGTTGCTGTCTGGGGAATCACCGTCGTCCACCACCTTGGATGCGCTCGGCGCGGCGTGGTCAACATGGTCAACGAACGACACCATCGGAAGTAGACTGTGCGTGGAGAGGATGACAGCTGGGTCCACGGACGCACACAAGGAAATGCCTCCCTATTACGCACAAAATAATGATTCCTCCACCTGACATCTGGGACCCACCGGAAGGGCCTCTGTATTTCGCGAAAAAAATGTGCCCCCCGCTGACATGTCGGACCCACCAGCTGTCTTCGCACGCAAAGAAGTGCCTCCTTATTACGCACAAAAAAACGAATACTCGCCCTGCCAGCTGGAACCCAGCATAGTGGGAGGCTGACTTGTGGGCTTACCAACTTGACGGGGACGGAGGGCTTTGTCAACTTAGTCAATATGAACGATTCTAGCTCCTGTTACCGTACGATGTTCATCCAACGGCCGTAGTGCTTCTTCAACCTCTGGTCTTCTTGCTCCAGCCGCCCAAACTAGCGCCGGTCGTGCCGCGTGCTCCTGCCTCCCGTGGCTGGCTGTGATGCCGCGGAGGCCTCACTGCCCCCTACTACTCCCACCATTGGCCAGGCCATCCCTCTACTAACCAACACCCCCTGTTATTCTGCGGCAACAGTAGCCTTACACCGCAGCCGAACCAGTGAACCCTCGTACTCCTCTTCGCATGGGCATCCACTGATGTGTCTTCCCCGGCTCCGAGTCGTCCCCTTCCTAGGCCTCGCCGTCGTCCACCGCCGTGGTGCTCTCGGCGCGGCGTGGTCAACCTGGTCAAGGAACGACTTCCATCGGACATGGACTGTACGTGGAGAGGCTGACAGCTGGGTCCACGACCGCAGCAAGGAAGTGCCTCCTTATTACGCGCAAAATAATGATTCCTCCACCAGACAGTGGGGACCCACCGGACGGACCACCGTATTTCGTGAAAAAAACATTTCCCCCTGACTGCTGGGACCCACCAACTACATCTTCGCACGCAAGGAAGTGCGTCCAGGCAAAAAAAACGATTCGCCCTCCTGACTGCTGGGACCTACCAGCTACATCTTCGCACGCAAAGGAAGTGCGTCCGTGCAAAAAAAATTATGATTCGCCCCTTTGACTGCTGGGACCCACCAGCTACATTTTCGCACGCAAGGAAGTGCCTGACAGTCGGGACCCACCTGGTCGAAGTTTACGTAGTGTTGTCATTCTGGTCGCGAACGTGTACGTACATACTGGTCATTGTAAGCGCCGCCGCGTGCGTAGTAAGCAGCGCACGTAGCATGTACACGTACGTACAACGGCCAGGGTGCAAGGAAGAAAATATGGCCACGTACGTACATATGGGCAGGGTCTTGAACGCCTACTCGCGCATACGTACGGCGAGGGCTCGTGTACATGGCTAGGTTGGAACGGAGAAACAGCGTCGTCGTCGTGTTCATGGGGAGGCAGCGGAATGCGTCGTTTTCATGAGGAGGCAGCGGAATGCGTCGTGTTCATCGGGAGGCAGCAGGAACGCTGGGAGCCAACCGGCTTGGGCGGAACAGCGATGGAAGCGAGACTGGCGTACGCAGAAGCGGAGAAGCGGCCTTGTGTTCGACCGGCCATGTTGAAGCAGGGTCCTGTTGATCGGGAGGGGTGTGGCGTAACGCAAAACGGAGGAAACAGACCTCCTACGGTCGAAACGGGTGTCTTGTTGATCGGGAGGGGTGTGGTGTACCGCAAAACGGAGGAAACGGACCTCCTACGGTCGAAACGGGGGTCCTGTTGATCAGGAGGGGTGTGGTATCGGGGAAGCTGATCGTGACCCACGAACACCTATGGGACCGGCGGACCGAGCCCCTTTCGGTTCGGTGGGGGGCGGAGGTCGCACTAAGAGCAGATCGAGGCGAAGCACACGAGCAGTTTTACCCAGCTTCGAAGCTCTCCGGAGAGATAATACTCCTACTGCTGCTTGTCTGATTGTATTGTGTTCTTGCTAGGGAGCACAGAGAGCTACAAGACCTAGCATGAGTGTCTCTGGTTTCGAATGAGTCGAACCGAACCCCCTCTACGTTGCACATGGGCCTCCATTTATAGGCTAAAGGGGTCACCAACAGGTGACAACGTAGACAAGGGCAAAATCGGGAAAATGAGTTGCGGTTGGTACAGCTACCTTGTATAGTGTATTCTACCTAACTCTGACGGCAAGGGACAAAAGCATTAAATGCCCGTCCATGTCGCCTAAACAGTGCAGAAAGGGACCGTCATGGGCGCCACTGCTTGCCACGATGGCACTCTTGTCGTGTCGCTTACGCTGCTCTCGCTGGCCGCCTGACCTCTTGACACGCGGCGCTGGAATGGTCCCATGGCGACACGTTGGTGGATGAGTGGGCGGAGATGAAGAGTGGTTACTGCCGCTGGCAAGCGTCTTGCCACGGCTGAATCCTTGTCGGCCTTTCGGAGCTTGTCGCTCAACGAGCCTTCCCGCAAGCTCCTCTTGCCGGGTCTTGTCTTCTGCGTGCCTTGAGTGGCCTTCGGCAAGCTCCTCTTCTTGGGGCCTTGTCTCCTTGGCTTAAATACTTTGTTCTTGAATGGCTCCAAAGGAACTATGGAGGACCTTGGCGGTCACCAGGCAAGCCTTGCCGCGGGGTGCTACAACTGCCCGTGCACGAGTTCGGGATACTAGGGTACCCCTACTCAAGTACACCGTCAGAGCCCCGGGCACTGGGCCACACTGCAGTGCCAGGCTGTTGGGCCGGGCCCAAAACAGTCTGCAGGCACGCTGCCTAGATCACGCCGTAACCTGCTCCGGACCCACCACGTCCCCCACAGACAGCAGCACGCGTCGAGCGTGGCGTCGTGGGAGAGATCGTGGGGGCTTTCTTTAGTGGAAGCGGAGCGTCCGCCCTCTCCTCCTTATAAATAGGGAAGCAGGGGCTGGTCGCCCACCTCGCCATTGCTGTCCCATCTAAAAACCACCGCCACTCCCCTTCTTCTCTAGTCAGAAGAGAGCAACGCTCCGCCCCCCATCGCCACCAGCGCCATCAACGTCGTCGGTCTCCTCCACCACCTCCGCCATGGCTCCGAAAGCCGACAAGGGGAAGGGCGCGAAGTCGGGCGGCCCAGCTGCTCGCGGCGCTGTGAAAGGAGCGGGTCGTCTTCCCCAGCTCGGCGCAAAGGAGCTGAGGAGGCTACTACCTCTTCGGTCGACGGCGACTCGGCGCATCCGCGACGAAGGTACTCTCACCGCCGCGTCGAGTTGGCTCCGGCGGGTACCCTTCTTCGCGCTCTTCTTCTATTGCGGGCTCGCCCGCCCTTCTCTAATTCTTCTGCGATATCGCGAACACCCTCGGGCTTCGCCTCCTTGATTTCACCCCAATGCTGTCTCGACCATGGCAGTTTTCGCACATCTTTGCGAAAACTTTGTCGAAATCCACCCAAGCGTAGCCCTCTTACGCCACTTCTTCATGCCCCACGTTGAGAGAGAGAGCCACTTGCGGAGGGATTGCTTGGATCTCCGGGATCGGCAAGAAAGAAGCCTATCTGGAAGGAGAGCTCCGCAGCAAGTGGGAGGTGGAAGCCGATTGGTGTTGGATCGTTGAGGACAACCCGCAGCCCTTCACGCCCGGCGCCAAACTCCCATAGTGCGCGGCAACGATTGGAGCAACTTGGCGCGGAGGATGCTAGGTTGAAGATTGTCTGTGACCGGATCTTGCGCCTCGGGCTTGCTCGACTCACCGTAAGCGCTGTTGGCGCAGATTTCCTTTGCCGCGATCGCTCCCTTGCGGGAGAGGAGGAGACCTGCTTGGGAGTTCCAAAATGCGGCGGACATCATGAGGCTGCGCCGGGCCTCAACTGGAATTTCACCGTCTTGGAGTTGGACGCAATGCTCACAGGTTGTTCAAGCATGACCCGATCACGCCGAGTGGTTTAGGTTGCCGAGGAAGTCGTCCCATTGTGCAACAATTCTTCGCTTCGACGCATCCGCGCCATGATGCCGTTGTGCGATTCGCATGCGATCGTTCCAACCTAGCAAGAGCTGCGGACGACGTCGTCGCGGCAGTTCTTCGACAGCTTGGAAGAAGTGCCGATCCGCCCGACAGTAGAAGTGGCTCACCGCGACACCACCGACAGCGAGATGCGCGCGATCGCCACCAGAGTGGAGGCGGCAGCAGCTCTTGCCGCTGGCGAGTCGGGTTCACCATGGAGGAGGCAGAGGCGGCAGAGGCGGCAAGCCTTGCCGATCGAGAGGAGCTTGCGCGCGGAGGAGCAGGCCGAGCCGAAGTTGAGCGAGCGAGTCTCGCTGAGGCGCCTCCTCCACACCTTCAAGTAGCTTGCAGCGAGCGGAGCCCACAGCTCCACCAGAAGGCGTCTCCGCAAGGCCGGGAAGTGGCGGGCGGCAGACAGACCCAGCAGCAGCAGCGCCTTGCAGACGCGCTCCACCAGCGGCAAGCACTTGTTGCCTGGAGCACCCCGCACCGCTGCAACAAGCGAGGCGGGATCCTCTCGGGCCACCGCTGCCACCCCGCCAAGCGGTCAAGAGAACCTACTCCTCCGCCTCGCTTGCCGGAGGCGAGCCGAATTTGATCTCTCCGCTCAGCTCCGACGAGGAAGAAGAAGAAGAGTAAGCTTCTATGCTGTGCTTGTATTTCTTCAATTTGGTTGCTTTGTCTTGTATCTGATTTGCTTCATTCTGAACTCTTTCCTTTTCGGGACGCTGGCCCGAGAGGCGTCGAAGAGAGCCAAGACCCCGGTGGTTGTCATCGAGGGCGATCCCCGTGGCAACAGGAGGCGTTTGAGACCCCTTGCGGACCCGCAACCCTTCCTCAAAGCAGCCCCAGACAGCCCCAGCGTAAGTATATGGTTTACTTCTTACGGTTAGGTGTGCATGGGTGCTCCTTCTTCTTGATATCGACTTGTTGATTTGTGTAGGAGTAGAGCAGCCTCATCGGGGAGTGCGGAAGCCGCCTCGAAATACCATCTGCTTCAACTCGCCGCCAAGGGAGAATTCTCCGGCAAGGGAGCGCTCTCCGGCAAGGGAGACTTCTCTGCCAAGGGACATCACCAGTGATCCTCCGGTGGTCGAGACCATGGCTGCAGATCCCATCGCAGGTAACCCTTTTGCCTGAAAATTTCCCTTGGGTTCTTTTTCTTATGTTCTTCTTTTGAACATTTGCTTGACTGTTCTTTCTTTTTCTGCGTCGCCGATCCATCCGCCATGAGCCGATGGAGACCGAGGTCGCCCGGCGAGGAGGGTGCGCGCGGCAACACCGCGACGTCGCCACCATGGAGGGAGAGGCTGGCGCCGATGGGTCCGCCGGCGAAGAGGCCGCCAAGGCTGCCGCCGCAAAAGGCTGGCGAGGGTCTGCTATCGACCGGCGACCACGAGGCGCGGGAGCGCCAGGCGCTACGCCGACCGCCGATCCCTCCTCCACCGGTGCAGCGTCGGGCTCCGAGGAGCCCCAGCCCGGCTCTTATCTGAAGGCCGGCGATGGCATCTTCATCAAGCTTCCCTGGGCCTCGAGCTCCAGGCGCCCGGTCAAGGAGAGACCTTCGACGGAGAGCTGCTCGCCTCCGCTGGGTAGACGCCTGGTGGATCGCCCGGACAGCAGCATCGGGCGAAGTTCGAGGAGCAGCTGCTGAAGAAGCTGTTGTCGCTCTACCGCGCCCGACAAGCCAAGTTGGAATCCCGGGAAGCACTTGTCGCGAGGGCGGGAGCAGACATGGAGAAGCGCGCAGAAGAGCTCCGGGGTGCCAACCAAGAAGCTCTACGGAACGTAGCGAGAAGAGCGGGAGCGACTCATTTGAAAGCGCGCATGCCTTCATCCTTGAGAAGGCTGAGGTCGAGGGCAAAGCAACAGCTTGCTGCCGAGAAGCTATCTGCGCAAGAAGGCGAGTTGGCGAGCGGAAGATCAACCTTGACAGCTATGAGGAAGAGCTTGCGCAGCGAAAGCAATCAATTGGCGGAGCTCTCAAGGAAGCAAAGGATCTTGCCGCAGCTACCGAGGCCGCCAAGAAAGAATTGGAGACAAAAGTGACGCAGCTGGAGGCCAGTCTGCAGAAGAGCGGTGAGGAGCTTGCCGCACTCAAGCACGAGCGCGAGAAGGATGCCTATACTCTTGGCGAGCTGCAGGGCCGTCTCGCTGAGAGGAGCAAAGAGCTCGACGCCGCCAAGGACTCCAAGGCAGATCTTGAGCTGAAGCTGACCACCTTGATGCAGACTCTGGACGGCGCCAAGGAGCGGGAGGTGGCCTTGTTGGAGAAAATCAAGACCGACGGGGAGCTGCTGACGAGTGCCACGACCGCCCAGAATACCTTCAGAGAGAACGTGATGCACTGGACGGAGGGTCTTGTGAATATCGACGCCGCCATCGACAAGGAGCTGGCGAAGCTGGGGATGATGGACCTTGGGTACTCTTCCGATGATGGACCTTGGGTACTCTTCCGACGAACGCCTCCAACCCAGCGCCAAGCTCAGCTTGTTCTTCAAGGGCGTGGTGACGGCTCTCCAGCGACTCCGGGAAGAGATCCCGAAGCAGCTGGCCGAGGAATCGCGCCAGATCTGCGCGGGAGCTCTCCAGAAGGTGTTGATGAAGGTGGCCTTCCGCAATCCAGGCCTGAACCTTGTCGGCGTCCTTAGATCCCTGCCGCCAGATGCCGATGTGGAGGCCCTCAAAGCCCTTGTCGCACCCATTGTGGACAAGGTGGGCAAGATCAAGCGGGTTGATGGCGACCGCGTAGATTAGGCCGCCAGTTTTATCTTTCCCTTGTCGCTGCTGATCACGTTTAGGAGAACAGTTTATTAGATCCGCGACAAGCTATTTTGTAATATAACTCTATCTTAGGCAATGATTGCAATGTTATTTCCTTTACTTGATTCCTTCCTTTGTATGTTTGTGCCTTACACTTTTAGGGAACTTGTCGGCGCAGGCACCTTTGCCGTGAGCGCTGAGTGCGGAACGTCAGCAGCCTGCTGGCGGTGCCGCCTCCGACAAGCATCCTTGTCGCAACTAGTTGCAGCTCACTTAAGTTGTTGAGTGGACTCGAAACAAAGTAAGGGCGCGACTAGCTACGAGTTGGTTCCTCCGCGCACAGGTTTTCCATACAAAGTACTATCGTTCGAGGAAGATAACTTAAAGATTTAAAAACGGATTGCTCAAATTTGGCAACTTAGCTTTTCTGTCGTTTGCTTCCCGATAAGGCGACACTTCCTCGGCGACGCCATGCCCACACCATTATCTTCTCCTTCCCCGGCTAACTTGTGGTGAAGGAACCTTCCTTTCTTTGAGAAAGAGAAAGAAGAGAAAATAAAGTTATGGAGCCTTGTGGCTCGTTATTGCGTACCGGGTGTGGGTGCTGCACAAGATGTCAGATAAAATATGCAATAAAATGATGAAAGCATGTAGTTGACAAGTTGTGCGCAACACATGAGCTTTACTTATGCATGGGGTCTGCGCCCGGCTTTGTACAAAGGATTACATGCAACATCGGCAAGACTTATACAAAAGGTGGTTGCGGAACAGGTTCCGCAACCGCGCTTCTGAGTAAAACTTACGAAGATGCTCAATGTTCGAGGAGTTGCTCACGGAATGCCATCTTCGGTCTCAAGGCGGACAGCGCCAGGCCTAGTGACTCGTTTCACCCGAAAAGGGCCTTCCCACTTCGGCGTCAACTTGTTGGAATTCTTGGCGGACTGAACGTGCCGAAGAACAAGGTCGCCTTCCTCGAGGCTTCTGGCACTAACTGCGGCTATGGTAGCGACACAAAGCTTGCTGGTAACGAGCAGCTCGACAATGACCTGAAGGCGGTCCTCCTCAAGGAGCAGCGTCATCTTTTCGCAGCTGCTCTTGCTCAAGCTCATCATAAGCGAGTACTCGAGGCGACCCGTATACGAGTTCCGTGGGGAGAACTGCCTCTGCTCCATAGACTAGAGCGAAAGGTGTCTTGCCAGTGGCTCGATTTGGCGTCGTCCTGATCGACCAAAGAACCACCGGCAGCTCCTCAATCCAGTTTCTTACGCACTTGTGCAGCCTGTCGAAAGTTCTGGTCTTGAGCCCGCGCAGCACTTCAGCATTTGCCCTCTCCGCTTGACCGTTGCTTCTCGGATGAGCAACAGAAGCGAAGCAGACCTTGGCGCCAAGATCTTGGACGTACTGCATGAAGGTGCGACTCGTGAATTGCGTGCCGTTGTCGGTGATGATCCTGTTAGGAATTCCAAAACGGCAAACAATCGACCTGAAGAACTTGACTGCTGACTGTGCTGTCACCTTCCTCACTGCTTCCACTTCCGGCCACTTTGTGAACTTGTCGATTGCAACGTACAAGTACTCAAAGCCCCGACAACTTCGGGAAAGGGGGCGAGGATGTCGAGCCCCGGCCGAAAATGGCCGGGATAAAGGGATCGTCTGGAGAGCTTGAGCTGGTTGGTGTATCTGCTTGGAATGGGCCGCACGCTTCACACTTGGTTACTTGTGCAGTTGCATCACGGAGGCTGTCCGCGGAAGAAACCTTGCCGGAAAGCTTTGCGGCAAGTGCTCTTCGCCAATGTGGTGACCACATATGCCTCCGTGTATCTCTGCCAGCAGCTTCATCCATCTTCGGTGAATACACTTCAATTTCACACCGTTGAGTCTTCTTACATACAGCGTCTGTCGACAAACTGGTACATACTTGGTGGCGGGCTACTCTCTCCGCTTCTTCTTGCTCTTCGGGAAGTTCTCCTGTCTGAAGGAAACGGACAATCTGCTGCGGCCATGCTGGAGCTTCTGGCTCGAAAACAAGGACTAAAGGCACATATCCTGCTGCGGGAACATCCGCTTCTACAGCAAGAATCTGCGGCTCGGCCGGAGCTTGATGTTCCCCGGCAAGCTTGCCGGAGCAAAGCTTGTCGGGAGCGTCTGCTTCAACGAAACAAACCCTAGGGCTTGTCGGAGCAGACTGCTCCTTAGCACTCTCGGTGTTGATCCTGGGGACCTTTTTGGTGGTGGCTTCGGGAAGCTCTGCCGGAAAATAGTCACCAGATATCAACTTCCTCTTCTTGTTCTATCTAGTTGATGGCGTTACAGTCGGTTGAGTTAGCTTGAGCACAAAGATCCCTGGTTCCATAGGTAACTTGAGTGCGCGCGACTTGACGAGCCATCGGCAATATCATTACGAGCTCTTGGAACATGTTCCATCTGCAGGCCGTCAAAGTGCTCTTCTAGCTTTCTCACTTCATCAACGTAGGCTTCCATCAACGGACTCTGGTAATCTTTGTTTACTTGACGGACGACAAGCTGCGAGTCACCCCTGACAATGAGCTTCTTTATCCCAAGGTCTACTGCGATCCTGAGACCGGCAAGCAAACCTTCATACTCTGCAGTATTTTTTATTGCTTGCTCCTTGGGAAAGTGCATTGGACTATGTACTTGAGGTGCTCTCCGTGGGCGCGACAAGCGAGACGCCCAAGACCGGCGCCTTGCAGCGAGAAGGCACCATCAAAGTACATCAGCCACTCTTTGCTTGCTTCCTTGACGGGGATGCTCATCTCTGGAATTTCTTCATCCTGCGTTGGCGTCCATTCTGCTATGAACTCTGCCAATGCTCTTCTTTGGATAGTCGAAGTGCTTTCAAACTTGAGGCCAAAGCTTGACAGTTCCAGTTCCCACTCGACAATCCTGCCTGTTGCTACGGATTTTGCAATATCCTCTTGAGAAAGCGAGTGACGATCGTGATTTCATGTGCTTGGAAGTAATGGCGCAGCTTCTCGAGGCCATGAGGAGGCGAATAGCAATTTCTGCACACCAGTACCTTGACCTAGCCCCGCAAAGGGCCGACAAAGTAAACTGGGCGCTGCACCATCCTTTTCGCATCTTCTGCACGCGCTGCGCATATCCGTCCTTGTCGGGACCAGAGCTTGTCGGTGAAGCCCCCGCTTGTCATTTGGATGCATCGCCTTGGTTGCGGCTCATCATCGCCTCCCTTTCGCTACTAACGCAGCACTAACCACTTGATTGGTTGCCGCTATATATAGCAGCAACTTCTCTTGTGGCCTAGGTGCGACAAGTATTGGAGTGGAGGACATGTACCTCTTTAAGTCTGCGGCGCAGCCTCCGCTTCGGAGTCCATTTCATTGGACCTGCCTTTTTCAAAATCTTGAAAAATGGCAGGCGCGTTCAGCAGAACCTAGAGATAAACCTGCCGAGAGCAGCCACGCAACCGCAAGTCTTCGTACATCCTTGACGCGCTTTGGTGCTTCAATCTGCTCAATGGCCTTGATCTTGTCGGGATTGGCTTCAATTCCCGCTAAGACACGAAGAATCCGAGAAGCTTGCCGGAAGGGACTCCAAACACGCACTTCTCGGGGTTGAGCTTGAGGTTGATCTTGCGCAGATTTGCAAAGGTCTCATCTAAATCTTGAACCAGAGTTGCTTTGTCCTTGCTCTTGACCACTATGTCATCCATGTAGGCTTCTACATTTACGTGCATTTGCGGCTCAAAAGCGTCATGGACTACTCTTGCAAACGTTGAACCAGCATTCTTTAGCCCAAAAGGCATCCGTACAAAGCAGTATGTGCCACATGGGGTGATGAATGCGGTTTTCTCCTCATCCTCTTCTGCCATGAAGATCTGATGATATCCTGAGTATGCATCAAGAAATGAAAGCAAATCACATCCAGTGTGGAGTCAACAATCTGGTCGATCTTGGCAAGGAAATGGGTCTTTGGGACAAGCTTTATTAACATCGTGAAGTCGATACAAAGTCTCCATTTCTCATTTGCCTTATGATACAACTACAGAGATTGGCCAACCACGTGGGATGGAGCACTCCTCGACAAGGCCTGCTGCTTCCAATTTCTTGATCTCTTCGCAATGAATTCTTGGCGCTCCAATTGCTCGCTTCGACTTTACGCTTGACGGGCGCGCATGAGGACAGACAGCTAAGTGGTGCTCAATTACTTTCACAGGAACACGGGGATGTCGACGGTTGCCATGCAAACACATCGGCGTTCGCCGCAGAAAGCAAAGCAGCGGCGCCTTGCTATTTAGGGTCGAGAGTGGCGATGGTGAAGGTACCACCAGTGCCGTCCTCCTTGGCGGGCACCTTCTTGATCTTGGTGGAGCTGCCATCGTCTTCTTACACTTGCGGTGGAGCTCGATGGTGCGTCCTCGGCGGTAGCGCAGCACTCCGAAGAGGTGCGCTTGCGGAGTGGGCATCGAGCTCTTGCGGACTTGGTCTTCTTCTTCCCCGGAGCTTCAGCGGCAAGTGATTTGCTATCTGTTGCAGCCGCTGCCTCCCGTAAATCTTGTCGGCGCAGATAAGAGCATCCTTCTTGTCGCCATGGACATAAATGACACTTATCGGGCCTGGCATCTTGAGCAAGTTGTATGCATAATGAGAGGCTGCCATGAACTTGGCGAGTCTTTGGGCGCCAAGTATCCCATTGTAAGGCAATGGAAAATCAGCAACGTCGAGCGTGACCCTCTCGATCCTGAAGTTTAGCTCGCTGCCAAATGTTAAAACAGCGTGATCTCCCCTTCGCTTGCTCCTTCCCGGATTGATTCCTTGGAATGTGCCAGTCTCTTCGAGCTCGCTGTCAGGGATCTGAAGTTTCTGGAGCACCGCGGAGGAGATCAGGTTTAAGCCGGCCCCGCCGTCAACTAGCATCTTGGTGACTTTGAGGTTGCGGATAGTTGGTGAGACCAACATCGGCAAGCACCCGACCGTAGTTATGCGATCGGGGTGGTCCTCAATATCAAAGATGATAGGCGTCTGGACCATTTCGAGGCTTGCGCGACTCTCACGGATGGTTCGCTACATTAACCTCCGCATCCATTGCTTGAGTTGGCGGTGTGAGGTATGCGAGAAGCACCGCCGTCAGCGCAGAGGACCTCTGTGGCTTTCTGAAATTCCTGCTCATCGGTCTAAATCGTCTTCCATATCTTCATCGTCGTCGTTGTCTTCATCCTTGTCGCGACCGCGGGAGGTCATCTCCTTGCCGCTGCTTGGCCTTGCAGGCGTCCTCCCGGCCGGGTCGCTTCTTGCCAACTCCCCCGGCACCTTCTGGGCCTTCTCCTTGTCGCGCCGCTCGTACTCAGCCTTCTGTTGTTCAACAAGCTGCTCGACCTTCTTGCAGCTCTGGAGGTCATGGCCCTTGGTGCGGTGGATCTTGCAGTACTGCTTGTTGGAGCTGCCTTGCTTGTCGGCGGCCGCCACAGCTTTGCGGTCGGTGTCAGCGGCAACCTCCTTGCCGGAGCCACCAACTTTGGCTTTCTTGGCGGCACCACCGTTGCCGGACTGCTCGACAACTAGCACCTCTTTGCCCTTCTTCTTTCTGTTGTTCCGTCGACGGCTCTTCTTTGCCGGGGCGGTCTCTTCACTGTCAGATCCTGCTTCTGTATTTTCTCCTGGGAGTCTCCTCCCTTCCTCAGCACGTGCACACTTGTCGGCCAGGACATACAGCTCACTGACGTCCTTGACTTTGCACATCGCCATCTCTTCCCTCATCCTGCGGTTCCGCACGTTTTGATGAAACGCGCTGATCACCGCGACGAGGTGGACATCCGAGGATGTTGTAGCACACGGCTGAATCTCTGAATGAACTTGCGCAGGACTCTCCTTCCTTACAGGCGGCGGTGAAGGTCGCTCTCCGAGCCATGAGGCTTGTGGCCGCCTGTGAAGGCGCTGACAAACTGATGGCATAGATCTGCCCAAGAGGATATGGAGCTGTCCGGCAAGTGCATGAGCCAAGATCTGACATTGGGCTTGAGTACCAGCGGGAAGTAGTTGGCGAGGATCTTGTCGTCTCGTCCCCCTGCAGCCTGCACCGCGATGGTGTAAATGCTGAGGAACTCCGACGGATGCATCCTGCCATCGTACTTCTCTGGCACGTCTGGCTTGAAATTCTTCTTGCTGGGCCACTGGAATTGCCGCAGCTCACGAGTGAACGCAGGGCAACCTACCGCGTATGGCAAGTCGCCTGGTTCCCCTGGCGCATACATATCGACAGAGGGCCCAGCGCGCTGGTCGGATTGACGTCGCGCTTCTCTTCGGCGCTCGATACGAGTTCGAGCATCTTCTTGTTGTCGTTCCTGAAGAACCTGGCGCTGATCACGGCGAGCTCGTGGATCCGATGATGCGGTGGAATCGCTGTCGAGGTGGATCCGACGAGTTGGTGATCTTGGCCTTCTGGGTGGAGAGTGCATGGTGGGTGCACCCCCACAGGTTTCGTCGCTACCGGCTCGTGCCTTGTCGTCTTGCCGCGGCAGCGATGTAGTTGGTTGCCGCGGAACGTCGCCGTTGGCAAAGCCGATGAGACTCTGGATAGTGGCCCTCCACTCGTCGACCTTGTCAGCCGTTGGAGGGTAGTCTAGGAGTAGTTGAGCTCTTGCCAAGGCTTCCGCTGGAGTGGTGGGTGGCAATGGCGAATGGTGCGAGGAGCGGGATATGCTCGGACTTCTAACTATGTTAGAAGGAGCAACATCCCGTCCAGGCGACCGTACCACGCTCGTGCCAACATGCTGGCGTGCACCCTGGTCTTGAGGGCCTCGTGATCCTCCAGCTCGGTCTTGATCCAACGAGCGTATGGTACTATGAATACCATGACGCTGTCGGTCCCGCGCCTCCTGAGATGGGCGCGGTGCGTGTCTGACGCCGAGGTCTGCGCGCCTTGTCCTTGACTTGGCAGCGTCATGAGCTCCCTCGTCGACGCCCGTTCTTCCACCGGCGTCTACCCCGCCATCCGTTTGCTCCGGTGGTGGCGGGATCGACGTGGACGGCTCCGCTACCGCTGAAGCCTTCTTCTTCGTGGAATGTTGATGAAGATGATGAAGATGTTGCTCGTGTGAGCGCGGATCAGGTTCACACAGCCTCGGCGCCCCTACAGCGCGCCAAAGATGTCGGGAAGCTGATCGTGACCCACGAACACCTATGGGACGGCGGACCGAGCACCTTCGGTTCGGTGGGGGCGGAGGTCGCCATGAAGAGCAGATCGGCGGCACATGAGCAGTTTACCCAGCTTCGAGCTCTCCGAGAGATAATACTCCTATCGCTGCTTATGCGATTGTATTGTGTTCTTGCTAGGGAGCCTGAGAGCTACAAGACCTAGCATGAGTGTCTCTGGTTTGAATGAGTCGAACCGAACCCCCTCTCGTTGCGCATGGGCCTCCTTTTATAGGCTAAAGGGGTCACCTGTGGTGACAACGTAGACAAGGGCAAAATCGGGAAAATGAGTTGCGGTTGGTACAGCTACCTTATGCAGTGTATTCTACCTAACTCGACGGCAAGGGACAAAAGCATTAAATGCCCGTCCATGTCGCCTAAGCAAAGTGCAGAAAGGGACCGTCATGGGCGCCCATCGCTTGCCACGATGGCACTCTTGTCGGCGTAAACATCGCTGCTCTCCGGCGCACAACCTCTTGACACGCGCGCCTGGAATGGTCCCATGGCGACACGTTGGTGGATGAGCTGGAGCGGAGATGAAGAGTGGTTGCCTGCCGCGGCAAGCGTCTTGCCGCGGCTGAATCCTTGTCGCTCGAAGCTTGTCGCTCATCGAGCCTTCCGCAAGCTCCTCTTGCCGGGTCTTGTCTTCTGCGTGCCTTGGTGGCCTTCCCGGCAAGCTCCTCTTGCAGGCCTTGTCTCCTTGGCTTAAATTCTTTGTTCTTGAATGGCTCCAAAGGAACTATGGAGGACCTTGGCGGTCACCAGGCAAGCCTTGCCGCGGGGTGCTGCAACTGCCCGTGCACGAGTTCGGGATACTAGGGTACCCCTACTCTAGTACACCGACATGTGGCGTACCGCAAAACGGACGAAACAGACCTCCTATGGTCGAAACGGGGGTCCTGTTCATCGGGAGGGGTGTGGCGTACCGCAAAATGGGACTCCACGGGATACTGTTCATCTCCACCGTCGACCTCCTCCAGCCTCCACGGGCTATCGTCGACCTCCTCCAGCCTCCACGGGCTCCTGTTCATCCAGCCTCCACCGCGCGCTACTCCATCGGCTACTGTTCAACCACCCCTCCACCGTCTACTGTTCATCCAGCCCTCCACACCACGGGGTCCTGTTCAACCACCCATCCACGGGCACCCCTCCCCCGTCTACTGTTCATCCAGCCCTCCACACCACGGGGTCCTGTTCAACCACCCCTCCACGGGCACCCCTCCACCGTCTACTGTTCATCCAGCCCTCCACACCACGGGGTCCTGTTCATCCAGAGGCAAACGCCACTGCTCATTGTTCATCCAAACCCCCCGCAACACTCACTGTTCATCCCAGAGGCAGCATCGATCGGCTTCAGTTAGCAGCGATGGCGGCGAATCGCTCGGTCGAGTTCGATTAACAGCCATCGATCGATCGCGGTTCCGAGTTCGATGTAGCGTAAAGGTCTGTCGCTCGGGTTGATTAGAGCCCAACGCCTCGCTTCGGGTAAAGTTAGATCAATACCGCGCACACACAGCAGCAGTCGTGTCTGAGAAAGCGTGCATCACTCGCCCCCGACCTCCCACCATAGCGGCAACTCCCGAAATTTTCCTCCCCTCGCTTCTACCACGGTTTTTCGTCATGGACGGCCCAAAGAATGTCATGCAGCTGCGTCTCCGGCCCGCCCAGGACGAAAAGCCCATTTTCTGTCATCATTTTTTGTCATAGAAGTAGGAGCCCACCACATCTATGATGTTACCGGGTTCTGTCACAATTATCGTCATAGAAGTGTCATATGTATGACATAATTTTTTTTTGTTCGGCCCAAAATGTCATGGATGTGTCTTTTTTTTATAGTGGAATCACTTAGCAGTACATGTGCAGTTCCAATTTTGTTCATACCTTACCTTCAAATTTTCTGGTTGTTATTGCTCCCGTAAAAGTAATTGGTTATAGCCTCCATTGTCAAACATAATATCAGCTCGTAATTGTGCGTCACTCCTGTATCGCGCGGTGCTTAGGTAGGTTCTTCATCTACAACCAGTAGTGTGGCAAATGATGAAGAGTTTTTTAGAACTAGCAAGATAACCATGTGTTGCACGCATCAGGATGCATTTGTATGAGTAGTTTATCTTGTGGGAGAAATGGATGAACGAGGGAAGGCCTTATTTGCAAATCTGGAGAGGGGTGTGGGTATATTTCTGCCAAATTGCCGTAGTTTCCTTCCTATCCGTCGGATATAAATCGGATGGCCTATATTGCAGGATGGCAGGCACACCATCATCACCAACTCTGTTTTTTTTAAAGAAAAAAAGAGTAGAGAGTAGAGAAGTAGAGATAAATATTAAATAGAAAAAATATAACAGTAGAGAAGAGAGTAGAGATAGCAGGGACGTCGGGAAAGGATCGCGCGTGCGCGGAAAAAATTGGCCGGGGGCGCGCTAGTTTTGGCGCGCGGCGTCCGGCGCGCTTTATAAAATCCAACGCCCTCCCACCGCTCTATGCCTTGCCACCGCTCTCTCCCCGCTCTGTGACTTGCCACCGCTCTCTCCGCCGAGATCCGGCTCCGCGGGATGCGCCTCGGCCTCTGTTGGGGATACAACTACTGAGTGTGAACCGCCCTGGAGGGGCCGGGTTACCCTCGTCCATGATCTGGGCCCATGGAGGAGGCCCAGAGCCCAGAGACAAATTAAGGTCCATTTATGTAAACCGCCTTAGTGTTGTAACTTGTCTGTAAGATAAGAAAGAAGAGACCGAGCAGGACACTTGTATGAGCCGGATCGGGACTCAGAGACCGCCAGGCGTCAACCCGTGTATATAAGGGGCGACCCGGCGGATTAGAACAGACAATTGAGGCTTAGCGGCTATTGCTCCCAAGTCGCATTTAAATTACATCAATCCCATCACAACTAGGCGTAGGCCTTTCCTTCATCGAAGGGCGAACTAGTATAACTCCCTTGTCTTCGTGTCCGCTTTAACCCCTCTAAGTTAACCCGTACGATGGCCCTGCGACTAAGTCCTTTCACAAGGACATCTGCCGTGACAATTCCACGACAGTTGGCGCCCACCGTGGGGCTATCACACGATGGTTGATGATCTTAGAGGGCAAGTTCGAAGGACTCAAAGGCTATGCTGTGGGCCGGATGACTAAGAGTCGTCGCGGCAAACTCTACATCGACGATGCGGACTGGGGCCCCGAGGCCGGCTCGATTGAGTACGGATACCGGGTCCCCTTTGGTGGCATACACGTGTTCATCGGCAAGATCGGCGAGCCAGGGCCTGGGCCGGACATCTGCAACGACCTCGTCGAGACGGCTCAGTGGGCAAGGAAGAGTCCCGCCCTGGTTAAACCGCCCGTCAAGCGTGCTTTGGTGGGAGTCGTCCACGGAGACTACGAGGGCGGATCAGCATCTGGCGGCGAAACCGTTGTTTACTCTGGCGATGAGTCATCCGCCGGAGAAACCGAGTCTTTGTACCAACTGCAGGATGGCCAGATCGGGGGCTGTTCCGACGGTGAGAGTATTCGGACCCTTTGATCTACCCAGCGGGTTGGAATTTTCATGGCGGTACTGGCGGCCTTCACTCTTCGACATGGCGCCCATTGTCGCCGGTTCAGCAGCGGTGGTGGCGACCGGGGAAGGAGGCCCCGTGCGCCCGCCGGCTCAAGTCTTATCAGAGTTATTCGACGCATTGGCTACGCTCATGGCGGAGGCTAACCCGGCGGATCCGGACCTACACAACGCAGAGATTGCGAGGGTAAAGGAACAGATCGCTAGAGCTAAAGCGGATCTGGCAGCTGTGGACATGAGGATGGCGGCGAGCAGGCGCTTTGGATCGCGCAGTTTATAGGCTCATCTTTGGATCGAGTGCATCACATGAAGTCATGAAAAGGAAGTACAGATCCCGTTTGCCTTCGGTTTTCGAGGAAGAGAGCTCTTCAATACCCGGGGCGAGGACGGTAATCCGCCACCGGTGGTAAACCGGCGGAAGCACTGGGGCGGCGCGCCCGTTCAGCCCGTGCGATAGATCTGCCTCGTCATCACACCGGCGCCCCGGTATGCGAACACCTGCGGGTCACTACTCCAACCCGATGGATAACCTTATCGCGGCGCGCACGATTGAGGCGATTCGATCGAGGGCGATTCACCACAGGCGGTGGAAACTTCGCGGGTCAAGGAACTCCTCGGGGCGGCCTGGCTCGGCAGAGCGTATTCATACTGATCGGGATAGGATCCACTCCACCCCCCCCAAGCGGAGTTATAGCCGGCGCGAGCGAACCGGCCGTATCAAGCAGCGCGCAGCGTGGTCCGCCTCGGTAACAACCCGGCGGTGGCGAAGGCGCTCAAGTGGTGGTAGACCGGGCCAGGAGCACGTAGGGAGGCGAGTTAACAGCACAACATGAGGACCACCAGCTCGCGCCGGTTCGTCAAACCATCTTGAACCGGGGTCACGTCGGCTCATTGGGGTGCCTTGCCTCGTCCCGCTTTACGCAATGTGCGTTTGCCCAAGGACTTCAAAGGGCCACGCAAGGTGCCCAATTATCTGCCGATTTGGCTCGAGCGTGGATAGAAAGCTATGAGATGGCCATGGAGATCTTTGGATGTGGGCCGAAGCTGCGTGTGCAAAGTATTTCACCATGATGTTGGAAGAGTGCGGCCCGTGCTTGGTTGAAAAATTTGCCACCCAACTCAGTTAGTTCGTGGACCCGATTACGGACCGGTTCATTCAAATTTCAAAGACACTGTAAGCAGCCTATATGCGTGGTGGATTTGGCGGCTTGTGTCGAGCGGAGGAGAATCTACAACACATTGGGTGCGCCGCGTTTGGAGGTTTTGCATTCATCGGACGGATCAACCCTGATTCTGCTATCTTAACCTTAGAAGCCAACTGCGGTTCGAACCGTTGAAGTTGAAGCTGGGTCGCATGAAGCATTTTGCAATGACATGGGCACGCTCATGGGAGTTTTGGTAAAGTATGCTGATTACGATAGTTCCAAGGATCCGAGTGCGAGGATGACGAAGTAGGGAAGGAAAGCGAATAGCAATTCGAGGCCAGAGCATCATTCGGCGAGCAATGGGGGAAACAAGCGTAAGGCTAATGGTAACATGGGCCGTGCTAACACCAACTGTAGCAGGACAAGGGTCGGCGGCGCAAAGGTAAGCAATCAAACCGGGGTGGTGCACAAGGTCACAATCCGGGCGTTTGAATTACTTATTGAATCAACCTTGTCGAAGCATGGGGACGAAGGAGGCACCGCGAATCACCTCTGGAAGGATTGTTATATTATGCAGGAGTTCAAAAATTCTAATGCTTTCGGTATGATCAAGGGCCCGGCGGTTGAGGTCTGCCCGGGTTACGGTGGAGGAAATTCCGGCCCACGGTTCGGTGGTAATCCGGGCGGGCAAGGCAGTCAAAACAATCAAAACGATCGAACCAAGGGGTTACAATCAACAACAGCAGCGATCGGGTTACCAAAGTAATCCGAAGCGATTAAGCAGTGGGCGATACCATGTCTTTACCACCAGCTTGGACAGACGAGACCGCAAACTTGAGCGGGCGGTCGGTGTTGTTGAACCGCCGCACCGCATTACCTCGCTGGTCGAGCAACCTATTGTATGGAGCGAGAGGATCATCCTCCTCTCGGTTTACAATCCGGGTCAGCTAGCCCTAGTGGTGGCACCTCAGGTGGGAGGATACAAGTTCACCAAGGTGCTTATGGATGGAGGAAGCAGCATCAACATCCTATACTACGAGACCTTCCGACGTATGGGGTTGACGGATAGACATCTCAGGCCATCCAGCACAGTATTTCATGGTGTGGTGCCCGGCAAGTCTGCGTACCCGGTCGGTAAGATAGCTCTGGAGGTAGCTTTTGGAGATGAACATGACTCCAGATCGGAAACATTGACATTTGAGGTGGTGAAAATCCAAAGCCCTTACCACGCCCTGTTTGGGCGGCCGGCCTATGCTAAGTTTATGGCACGGCCTTGTTATGTTTATTTGCAGCTGAAAATGCGGGTCACAAAGGGGCGATAATGGTTCACGGGGCCGCGGATTGCGTTGGAATGCGAGGAAGGTGATGCGGCTTATCTTGAGTCGGTTTGTGCCACCGAGGAGTTAAAGTATTATAAAGACAATGTTGATCCGGCGGATATGACCCGTTGAAAAGCCAACTACTGAGCACGATCCGGATTTGAAGTTTAAGTCGGGTGGTGAGACTAAACTTGTTGACTTTGTGCGGCGATTCGTCCAAGCAGTTCACCATCGGTGCTAACTTGGATCCTAAATAGGAAAGCGCTCATCGAGTTCATCCGTGACAATCGGGACATTTTGCATGGAAGCCGACATGCCGGTGTCTGAGGGAACTCGCTGAGCACACCCTTAATGTTGATCCCAAGTACAGACCGGTAAAACAGTTTCTACGCCGGTTTAATGAGGAAAGGCGCAAGGCCATTGGAGAGGAGGTTGCCAGGCTCTTGGCGGCAGGATTTATCGTTGAAGTTTTCCATCCAGAGTGGCTTGCTAATCCGGTGTTGGTCCTTAAGAAGAATGGCACTTGGCGCATGTGCGTGGATTATACGGATCTTAACAAGGCTTGTCCAGCAGATCCTTTCGCCCTCCCCCATATTGATCAGATTATTGATGCTACGGCGGGTTGTGAGCGTTTGAGCTTTTTGGATGCATATTCCGGATATCATCAGATTAAGATGGCGGTTAAGGACCAGGAGAAGACATCGTTTATCACCCCTTTTGGAGCCTTCTGCTATGTATCTATGCCTTTTGGGCTCAAGAGCGCCCAAGCAACTTATCAACGTTGCATGCAGAATTGCTTGCATAAACAGATCGGCCGTAATGTACATGCTTATGTGGATGATATTGTGGTTAAGTCAAGGGAGAAGGAAACACTGATTGAGGATTTGAGAGAGACCTTTGACAACTTGCGGGTGTACAAGATGATGCTTAACCCGGCCAAGTGTGTTTTTGGTGTTCCGGCGAGCAAGTTATTGGGTTTCCTTGTGTCCAGCAGAGGATTGAGGCTAATCCGGAGAAAATTGCAGCTATCACCTCCTGGCTAAGCCAAAGTGTATCAATGATGTCCAACGTTTGGCAGGTCGGATTGCTGCGCTAAGCGGTTTATCGGCCGCCTAGGAGAGAAGGCCATTCCTTTGTACCGAGATGTCAAGAAAAGCGGATCAGTTAAATGCGAGTTCCTGCCGATGAGGCATTGGAGGACTTAAAGCGCAATCGCCAACCCGCTTGTTCTTGCCGCTCCCATTGACAAGGAGCCGCTCTGTTATATGTTGCCGCTAATGCGTGGCGGTCAGCGTAGCCATTGTGGTGGAACGGAAGGAGGCGGGAAAGGAGTATCCGGTTCAACGGCTGGTTTATTACATCAGCGAGGTTCTCATTGAGTCTAAACAAAGATATCCGCATTGGCGAAGCTGGTATATGGAGTTTTTATGGCAAGCGGAAGCTGAAGCGATATTTCAAGGGCACCCCATCACGGTGGTCGATTCAGCTCCTTTGGGCGATATCATACGTAACCGGAAGCGATCGGCGGATTGCTAAGTGGGCTATAGAACTTGGGCGCACGGTTTAAGGTATGTGCCTCGGACGGCGATAAAGTCTCGAGCACTTGTGGATTTCATTAATGATTGGACGGAGTTGCAAGAACCTGAAGAAAAGCGGATCATACCTATTGGACCATCCACTTTGATGGGTCCGAGCAATTGGAGGGTCGGGGTCGAGTCGATTAACTTCCCCACGAGGTGACAAGTTCATTACGTTCTTCGCTTAATGTTCCCTGTACTAACAATGCAGCTGAGTATGAAGCTTTGCTCCATGGTCTACGGATGGCTAAGGAGATGAATCTAAGCGGGTTAAGTGCTTTGGTGACTCGGACTTGGTGGCCCAGCAAGTATCAGGTACTTGGGATTCCAAAGATCCACTCATGGCTGCGTACCGTCGGGAGGTGGATATGGTTGCAGGACACTTTAAAGGTTATCAGGTGGACCATGTGGATCGCCGGAAGAACGAGGCGGCGGATGCTCTAAGCCGGCTGGGTTCTCAACGTAAACCGGTCCCGCCCAATGTCTTCCTTGACGTACTGCACAATCCATCAGTTAAGCTTCCTGATGAGGTCGATTTGGCTATTCCTGATCCGGAGGCTCACTTGGTGGCAGCCTTGCATGTCATTCCGGATTGGACGCTCCCTTATTTGGCATACATGAACCGGGCGAGTTACGGAAGATGAGACGCTGTCCGCAGATAGTTCGGCGGTCTAAGTCTATGACCATACATAAGGCGAGTTGCATCGTTGCAGCGTGTAAAGGCGTTTCAGCGTTGTGTGTCCCCGAGGAAGGCCGTGAGATATTGCGTGAGATCCATGAAGGGATTGTGGTCATCACGCGGTTCAAAATCCCAGGCCAAAGCGTTCCGCCACGGTTTCTATTGGTTGATGCCCATCTTGATCACGGAAGATCTGGTCGACGATGTGATGGTTGCCAAAAGTTCTCCAGACGTGCTCATGTACCGGCCCAAGAATTGAGGATGATTCCAATTACTTGGCCATTTGCGACTTGGGGGCTGGATATGGTTGGACCTTTCAAAAGGTCCAAGGACAAGAAGACCCACCTGTATGTGGCGGTTGATAAGTTTACCAAGTGGGTCGAGGCAGAGCCTGTTAGCAAGTGTGATCGCCACGGCGGTTCAGTTCATCAAAAGGTGATTTTCGGTTTGGGTTTCCACACAATATCATCACGGACAATGGCACCAATTTGTCCAAGGGAGCCATGAAGGAGTTTTGTGACGAGAGCACATCCGACAGCGTTTCTTGATGGCCCACCCGCAGTCCAATGGTCAAGCGGAACGAGCTAATCGGAGATCTTGAGAGGTATTAAACCCGGCTTATGGTCCCTTTAGTGAGGGCGCCGGGTTGTTGGGTCGAGGAGCTGCCATCGTGATATGGAGTATCAATACTACACCAAACAGATCCACTGGATACACGCCGTTCTTTATGGTCTATGGGCGGGCGGTCCTTCCTGTGATATCGTCATGACTCGCCTGCGTGGCGGCTTATGTTGAGGCCGATAGTGAGGCAGCCCGGCGGGGCGATTTGGATCGACTAGATGAAGAAGCGAGATATGGCGGCTGCTCGTTCGGCGATTTACCGGCGAGGATCTTCGTCCGTATCACAGCCGCGCGGTTAGAACAAGAACCTTTCAGAATGAGACTTGGTTCTTCGGCTCATTCAAGACCAGACAGATATGCACAAGTTATCCCCACCTTGGGAAGGGCCCTTTGTGGTCAGCAAGAATCTGTACAACGGGTCATACTATCTGATTGATGTTCGAGAGCGAAAAGACTCACGACGTCGAAGAGGAGACCAACAGCCGTGGAACATAGCTCATCTTCGGCCTTATTATACCTGAGCCATCGGCTCCACTTATGTACATATTAAGACAATGTATATATTATGAATAAAAGCAATAAACCGGATCCTCGGCTAAAGCGGGGTATCCGTTCTGTATAAAGTCTGGTTTGGGTACATGGAGATGTTGTCGTGAAGCGGCCTCCGGTTTAACCCTTGGTCTTGCTTTTCAGAAGTTTTTGTCACTTGGGGGCTTGGTCGTGTCCGAACCAATGCAACACCTTTTGACGGGCGAAAGCCATCGATCACAGGGACATGGTCACGTCTGAACCAGTCACGCCTCTTGGTCGGCCTAAGGCCATATAATCACTTGGGGGCTTGGTCGAACCCGAACCATTGCCATGCCACTTGATCGGCATCATGCCACGATTTCAGTTGGGGGCCTGGCTGACTTGAACTATCGCTACACCTTATGGGGAGCTTGGTCCTGTCCGACCATGGTAACACCATCTGATCCGGCTCGATAAAGCCTCTTTTGCAAACGGTTTTTATCATTGCCTTTGATTCCATGTGGTTTTTATACCAATCATTTGATTTTTGTTTGCCTTCTTAAACCGACAAACCTTTTTAAACCGGAATTCTAGTTGTCAAGAATTCGGTCCATTTTTAATCCGGCGATTTTGCTCCGGCTTGATTTTTTCTGTTAACATCCCATTATGGAGTAACAGGGGGCTTGTCATGCCCGACACGGTTTACACGGTAAACCGGCATTCAAAGCACAGCAGTTGTTTTCTCCTTTGCCGGTAATGGTTTCTAAACCTCCATCCCAAGATTGGCTAAGCCAACTGCATGCCCGACGCTGGCAGGTATTTTTGTATCATAACGTTTGGTCATATACATCCCTATTTTTCTTATATAAATATATGGGCGTCACAAGCCGGCTGGCGACACAAGCCGCCGTGGCGGTTTAAAGAATTTGTGATTGCAGGCGAAATAAGTTGACGGTTCATCAATCCACCGTATCAGCACCACCATGCAAAGGTTACAGACTGAGGTCATAAAGGCATTGTTCAAAACAAAGTGCTGACTATCCTATTACAAAGCCTTTCAAGGCCCGGTGTTTCATGTGGTGTTATGCCTTGAAGTTTTGGGCGTCACCGGCTTGCTGGATTCGCTTCTTCGCCGGGTTGGCGTGAGGTAGAGGCGCTGGCGTCGGTTCAACTTCTTCTTCTTCCTCACCCAAAGCCGGAAGTCATTGGCGAACCAGTCAATCCGGGTTAAGGCACGAAGACAGCCTCTTCACTTATAAGCTCAGCGGATCAACGTCGAGGGCATAAGTGTGCTTACGGATTGGAGGAACAAGGCTCTGCACTTCCGGAATGACAAACTCCACCCGCTTGTTGTTTGCGTCATAAAAAGAACGGTGAACCGCCAGGTTGGCTTCTGCTGCCAGTTGACTCGCCAGCGGACGCATCTCCTTTGTTATCCGTTTCAGGGCGTCGTTGTCAAAGGTTTCACCGTTCTCTTGAGCGCTGGGGAAACCCTTGGCTATGTCAGCCGGATCAAGATCTGCTATCCACGCCTTGGCGCGAGTCGAGCGATGGTGTGCCAGCCCGGGCCGCGGATCGCTTCAACTCTTCAAGCTGCCCCGGAACGATGGACAGCCGGTCCAGTGTGTCTTTGATCAGGGATGGAGCCGTGTTGTCGTATGATGTGGCACATATGACTCGTTGGGCGCCGGTATACAGCTGCTCAATCAGCGTATAAGCGGCCTTGAGCTTCTTCCGCACATCAGAGCCCAGATGAGCAAGACGCTTGCCTGCGCCGGTTTCAAAACGGCTCGGGTTAAACCGGCGGACATATCAAAGTAGAGATAATAAGTGCAAGTTTTCTTACCAAAGATGGCAGAGGTCATGGCATGCACTTGGCGCTTGAGTCCGGTAAGCTCTTGATCACGGTTTGAGCTGCTTGACTTCTTCGCCCGCTTTATTAAACGGCCTTCTCGGTGTCCCATTGACCCTTCGGTTTATACCACTCCTTCAGCTGTTCCATAGTGGTCGGGGCAGTTTTAATTCATCCTTGGCCTTGGTAACTTACACTGTTGAGTTTCAGATTGGCTCGAAGGTCCTTGAGTTGCACGGTTTGCTGGTATATTTCATTCTAATAACAAAGGGAGCACATTAGTTGTTTCATTATACAAGTCCCAAGCTCAATACAAGTATTCAACTTGGCACTTGGGGGCTAATGGCTAGTTGATCTCAGTTTGCTATGGGAAGACACAAATTAAGTCCCGGTTTAACTTTGCAAAGTTGAACCGACCCTTGGGGGCTACTATACAACCAAAGTACAAGAAAGGCGTAACTCATTACCTCATAGCGGTCCTTCATGCGATTTACCAAACCGGCTTCAAAATCACGGCTTGTATAAAGCCGGTTCAGAAAGCCGGAGTGAAGTTCTTGGGCAGAGAAGTTGTCATAAACCGACAGATCAGTCTTCCCCTTATCTTTGCTCATAGTAGTGGAACCTTCCTTGATGATGTGCTTTGCTAAAGCGACCGGTTGGCTAGGAGCGGTGTAGCCAGTGCATGTCACAATAACATCGTCATTTTCGGCGGTCTTCTTTGGGCTTGATGTCTTCTTACTCTGGCTCGGCGGTTCAACAATTACGACCCGCTCTGTGGACGGGTTCGGTGGAGCAGGCTGTGAGGATTCCACTTGGACCTCCGGTTCAGCTTCTGGCGGATCAGCAGTGTCATCTTTGTACAACTCGCCAGAGCTATTTTTGGCGACTTCAGGATTTTCGTGGGTTTGTTCTGGGGTCTTTTCCGGATCAACATCCGCGGTAGGGTCAAGGGTTTTCGCTTTCTTACTCAAGCGAGCCTAGGTGCTGCAATATTCAGAATTGGATTAAGACAAATTGGCCAAAGCAATTGTAAACCGAATTGACGGGACAGCAGTTGCGTACCCTGCAGCAACTTTAAGCGGAGGCAGTTGCGTGGTTGATGAACCACCAGACGAGTTGGAAGAGGCCTGATAATTCGGGTCAGATCGGTTGAGAGGACATCGGAAGAAACCCTTTAAGGGATAACGCTTTTCAGGAGAACAAGTCACCTCTGGACGATGCTTCTGGGTTGGTGTGTCTGGTAAACCGGATGAAGTAATCCGTTGGCCACTATGCAGGGTCGTACGGCGCTCTTCAGCCTGCTGTGCCTTCAAGGAAAGGTTTGGATTCAAGTAAGCACAGGAATGATATTTTTTCACTTTCCGGACGGCGCGACGAATTCTTTTAACCGGCGCAAGGTCGGATTCGGAAGAAAGAAAGATTACCTCAACAGGGTCGGCATGACTGGCTTTAGCATCATCCTGGGAGGTAAAATTGTCAGTAAAAGGGATACAAAGGGGCCAAGCATATGCAGGAAGAAACACAAAGCGGAAAGCGGTTCTGGCGGCTCCTCGTAAGAATGTCAAGTTTTACCTCAGCTTCGATTCTTCATCCTCCGCGGATCGGAGGACTCGGCGGTCTTCTTCTTGCCTGCTTTCTTGGTGGCCTTGGACTTTACTTGGCGCCCGAACGGTTTGGTACGTTTCGAAGGAGCTGTCACCGAGAAGTAACAAGGATTAGTGTATATCAACAAAGTATTAAGGGCCCGAAGCGGTGAGTAGAGCTTCACGCGGCGGTTTGTTGGCAACACAGAATGGAGCCAACCCGGTTAGGCTGCAGACGGAGATTGGCTCATCGAGCATCTTCTTTACGATCTCTGTGACCTCAAGTTCAGTTATGGGTAGCTCGTGACGTCTTTGAGGGTCTTTGAGGCTGCCGGTGTACTCGTGCATCAATCCGGGCCGGCGGCTTAGTGGCAAGACGCCCCAAGAAACCCAACACCGCACAAGGTCCACGCCGGTTAAGCCGTTGGCCATTAGAGCCGGAGCTTGATTATTTGAGGCGCGAAGTTCTTCCGTTCATGGCGGTTAAGCGTAAAGGCAGCGGATCTGGTTCTTGAGCCGGTGAGGACGATAGCCCGGCAAGGGGTTCTCGTTGGCAGGCGCAGTGTTCCGGCAGTAGAACCAGGTTTGGTTCCAATCATTTGGATGGCTGTGGTGTTTGGCGTGAGGGAAATCCACTTCCTTCCTCTTCTGGATTGAAACGCTGCCCATCTCTGTGTTGGGACCATCAGAAAATTCTGTACGGCGGTTCAGGTGGAAAAAATCCCGGAACAACTCCACAGATGGTTCTTCTTGAAGATAGACTTCACAGAAGCCTTGAAAGTTGCATATGTTTGACACAGAGTTTGGGCCAATATCCTGCGGATGGAGTTTAAAACTTGCGAGGACGTCTCGGAAGAATTTTGAACTGGGCGGACAGAATCCCCGGTCTAAGTGCTGCATAAACACAATTACTTCTCCCTCTTGCGGCTCGGGGAAACTCGCCATCCGAACACGCCCGGTGGAGGACATTTTTGGAGCCAAAGTGCGGTGGTGACATAGCCGTTGAGTTGCGTTTGATGATTACGGACCGAACCCAATTGCACGCTGAGAATTGAGGAGCCATTCCGGAAGACTAAGCTGCGAAAGAAAGGAGAAGCGGTTCACCGTTAAGCGGTTCAGCATATTATACATTGTTAAACCGGCGATTCAGCAGCCGGCTTCCAATTCCGGTTTAACTGAGGACTAATGGAGTGACGGATTAGCTATCAAAAGTCAAACCGCCAAATGAGGCAGAGCTGAAAAATCTACTAAGTGTGGGCAGAAACAGTTTTCACATGCGAATGGAAGTAATCGAGATCTACCGATGTTCCAGTAAGAAAAACCTTTACGACCTATGCAAACCTCATAAAGAGCAGGAGGGTTCGGGTATTCTAAACTCGAGGATCTGAACAAAATGAAAGGTGCATAAAGAGTTCAATGGACGGCGGGCAGTCACCGCACAGATGCACAGTGCGGCTGAGTCGTACGGCCATGGCGGAGCAAGTGTGAAGAAACCGATATGAACTGCGGGATGAACAGGATCTCTGAGATGGGATCTAGGGCTTGAAAAAGGACCTTACGATGAGCAAAGCCGTGGAGGAGCATCGAAAACTCGATCTGATCAGGTTGATGCAGCGCCCGGCGTTGACGCGTCGTTGGAAGGTCGGAGGCGCGCGCGAGCTTCGTGGCTGGAGCGTCGCGAGGAAGGAGAAGAGGAAGAAGAAGAGAAAGGCGACGGTCTATTTATAAGGAACCGGAGCAATCAACGAGCGAGAATCGAGGAGTCAAAAGCGGCGGACGGTGCAGCGGTCGCCTCGATTTCTGGGATAGCATTAAATGAAGGGAATCTTACTGTTAGGGTTTCTTTATTAAAGATGACGTCAAGGTGCCCTGACATGGAGATCGGAGGATGACGTCACGGCGGTTCAAGTGGATGGCGGTTTACAAAATATGAAAGGAGATCAAGAGTTTCCTGAAGATGTTGAAGATTAACATGAACGGTTCAAGTCAATCTGGGGCCTAATGTTGGGGATACAACTATCGAGTGTGAACCGCATACGGAGGGCCGGGTTACCCTAAATCCATGATCCGGGCCCACGGAGGAGGCCCAGAGCCCAGAGACGAATTAAGGTCTGTTTATGTAAACCGCCTTAGTGTTGTAACTTGTGCTGTAAGATAAGAAAGAAGAGACCGAGCCGGACACTTATATGAGCCGGATCGGGACTCTGTAGACCGGCCGGGCGTCAACCCGTGTATATAAGGGGACGAACCGGCGGCGGATTAGAGACAGACAATTCGAGGCTTAGGCGAAGCTATTGCTCCCAAGTCGACGAAATTACATCAATCCCATCACAACTAGACGTAGGCCTTTCCTTCATCGAAGGGGCCGAACTAGTATAACTCCCTTGTCTTCGTGTCCGCTTTAACCCCTCTAAGTTAACCCGTACGATGGCCCTGCGACTAAGTGCTTTCACAAGGACATCTGCCGTGACAATTCCACGACAGCCTCGGCAATTTTGACACCGCCAACGAGGCCGCCCGCGCGTACGACGCTGCGCCGTGGCGCCTCCGGTGGCCTCATAGAACATTGAACTTCCCCAATGTGCCGACGCGGGAGCGGGCACAGGAACTCGCGCCTCTGCCGCGGCTTATCACCGACGAGGATCGTCACGACAACCGGAGGCGGGAGCACTGTCTCGGCATCACCGAGACGGACGAGGAGTCCATGGCGCTGTGGCGCCAACGCTTCCCGCAAGAAATCATCAACGAGCGCGAGTTCTACATGCAAAGGAGGGCGGGGAGGGAGAAGAGGAGGGCGGAGCGAGCCGCCTATCGCGAGGACAAGCATACGCGAAAAGCGGACCCTCAATTCAACATGAGGCTAGGAGCAGCATCGCCCTGGGAATCCGACGACGATCGGTATCTTCACGCCTACATTGAGACCTGGAGGAGGACATCACCAAGGAGGAGTCGGGTAACGAGGAGTGGTTGAACTATCTATTTTTTATCTATCTATGTTATATCTATGCTGAGAACTATCCTCTACTCTCTAGTCTCTACTCACTATCTCTACTTCTCGATCTCAGCATTGTAAACGCTTTTTTAAAGCGTCGTGCGGTGCGCTTCTGTTGGAGATGCTCTAACATGGCAGACGAGTGCTTTAATGTTGCCCACAAGATGCGTGAGTATTACTAGTAGTATATTTGTCTTGCCATGTTGAGATTTTAAAACCACGAGTGCGAACATGCAGAGGAGCAATAAAGACCAAACACGGGATATTGGGGACATCTTCAAGGAGCACGGCAAGTTAAAGAGGAGCTGCACCGAAGCTGTAAAACGAGCTTTGGTAAGTAACACCCTTTCAATTACTTTCGTTTAGCCTCATGTTCTTTGATGTGTATATGTTGTAGTTTCTATTTCTATTATCCTCGTGTTCTTCGATGTTTAATAAGAAGAGTCTTAATCATCCAAATGCTTTCGTTTTGAGCTTGATGTAGGAAGTGGGTGTTCTCACCTTGTAGTCTGTTTTTATATTTTTCCTTTTGAATTCACTTATGCGAGTCGTGTTTATCTGGCTTCTACTAAATGGATCTGGGTTGCTCTGAGTATTGATCTAAAAAAGACGTAACTTCATGTCAGGATGCAGTTCCTGCGAGGAGGGAAGTATGGTCAACCTCGAGATCATGTTTCCAAAATGAGGCTGGATTACACACAAGGTGCCAGTTCCCTAATGATGCTGGATTAGACACAAGGTGCAAATTCCCAGATGATGCTGGATTACACACAAGACAGATGGAGTCGTCAGCTGTTCGTGTCCTCGTGGCTCTAGTAAAGGCTGAAAGAAAGCGTGAAACAACCCTTGAGAATGTAGCTGAGTTCCTAAAGAAGCGAAAAGAGCAATCAGATGCTCTCTTCACCCAAGCCAAAGAAGAGATGGAAGAAGCCAGAAATAAGCTAGCAGAGGCAGAGGAGGCTAGGCGTCTCCTGCTATCTAAAACTGTTGTCAATACAAAATTTCCTTCATAATAGCTAGGTTCAAATGTTTATCCAGTCAGCATGCCTATTGTGATGTCCGTGCATCTACTGATGTGGCACAAAATAAATTTTTTTTTCGGGTCATGTAATAACAGCAATTACTTTCCAAACAATAACAGACGAAGCATTGGACATGGTATAATTCACGCGCAAGCCCGACATTCCAAGTTCAACTTCCACATCAAACTCATGTTCACAGATATCTGCACATTCATACATAATGTCCACAACCATGATTCACTTCAAAGCCAAAAAAAAGTGAGGAGAGTTATAAATAAAGAAAAACCTCTAGTTCCTGCTACCACTGTGAGCAAAACAAGTCAAGACCATGCATAATTAATTATATTTTGGTCATTTTTTGTGTTCTAAAATGCCGACCGGCTCGCGGAAGGACGTGTTTCCGGCACACACGCGGATTCAATGGAGGCAGGCAGGGCAGTCTGAAGCCGGTTGCATGCGGCGAGGAATCGTGTTCAGCCGGGCCTGCAGCCAGTGGGGCCCTCTTGGCCGGCGCGCCGGTTCAATGCATGCGCTATGAGAGGTCGCGTCTGGTTTAGAGCAATCACTTCCTCCAGTCCTTTTTTGTTTGGGTATAACAAAATTTCGTTTTCCATTCACATTTTACAAGTAAAATTCGTGGACAAACTTTGACCCAAACTACGATGGGGACTAGTAAACTGGAACGGAGGCAATAGTTTTTTATTATCAAAGAAGGGCTTCCCCCTTCTGATTTTCATTACTGAAAACCAACATCTAAACCATAGTATTTTCCCTAGAATTACCAGGTTCAACATCTCGCAACATAAACCCATAAAACCATACACCAAGGAGGTAGTAGTTATGAATTCCATTTTCGCTCCAAACCAATCGTTCTAAAAACTACTTAGTACTAATAACGCGCCATTGAATATCGTAACTCTTACCCCGCTAAAAAATGATATTTTAAACGTGGCTACTCGATCTGTGGCAACTGGAGAGCCACCGCCTCCAGGTCGTTCACCTGTGGCCCCGACCATCAACTCCTACTGATCAAATTATCACGCGAGCTGACTATTCCTACAAAGGTGCGCTCCACCACGTAGCCGGTACCCGCGCATGCAGCAATCGTGCACCTAGGGTTTTAGGGTTTATTTGTTAATGGTGCCTTCACGTAACTCATGTGTGCGAGACAACGAGAGACTGATGACCCACAACTATAGGGGATCTATCGTCATCCTTCCGATAAGTAAGAGTGTCGAACCCAACGAGTAGCAGAAGGAAATGATAAGCGGTTTTCAGCAAGGTATTCTCTGCAAGCACTGAAATTATAGGTAACAGATAGTTTTGTGATAAGATAATTTATAACGAGCAACAAGTAACAAAAGTAAATAAGGTGCAGCAAGGTGGCCCAATCCTTTTTGTAGCAAAGGACAAGCCTGCACAAACTCTTATATAGAGAAAAGCGCTCCCGAGGACAGATGGGAATTATCGTCAAGCTAGTTTTCATCACGTTCATATGGTTCGCATTTGGTACTTTGATAATTTGACATGTGGGTGGACCGGTGCTTGGGTGTTGTCCTTACTTGGACAAGCATCCCAATTATGACTAACTCCTATTGCAAGCATCCGCAACTACAAAAGAAGTATTAAGGTAAACCTAACCATAGCATGAAACATATGGATCCAAATCAACCCCTTACGAAGCAACGCATAAACTAGGGTTTAAGCTTCTGTCACTCTAGCAACCCATCATCTACTTATTACTTCCCAATGCCTTCCTCTAGGCCCAAATAATGGTGAAGTGTCATGTTGTCGACGTTCACATAACACCACTAGAGGAGAGACAACATACATCTCAATAAAATATCGAACGAATACCAAATTCACATGACTACTAATAGCAAGACTTCTCCCATGTCCTCAGGAACAAATGTAACTACTCACAAAGCATATTCATGTTCACAATCAGAGGGGTATTAATATGTATAAAGGATCTGGACCTATGATCTTCCACCAAATAAACCAACTTGCATCAACTACAAGGAGTAATCAACACTACTAGCAACCTACAGGTACCAATCCCAGACTTAGAGACAAGAATTGGATACAAGAGATGAACTAGGGTTTGAGAGGATATGGTGCTGGTGAAGATGTTGATGGAGATTGGGCCCCTCCCGATGAGAGGAGTGTTGGTGATGACGATGAGATGATGATTTCCCCCTCCCGGAGGGAAGTTTCCCCGGCAGAACAGCTCTGCCGGAGCCCTAGATTGGTTCCACCAAGGTTCCGCCTCGTGGCGGCGGAGTCTCGTCCCGAAAGCTTGCTTATGATTTTTCTTCGGACGAAAAGACTTCATATAGCAGAAGATGGGCACCGGAGGGCCAATAGGGGGCCCACGAGGCAGGGGGCGCGCCCAGGGGGGTAGGGCGCTCCCCCACCCTCGTGCCGAGGGTGTGGGTCCCCTCTGGTATTTCTTCCGCTCGATATTTTTTATTATTTCCAAAAACAACTTTCGTGGAGTTTCAGGACTTTTGGAGTTGTGTAGAATAGGTCTCCAATATTTGCTCCTTTTCCAGCCCAGAATTCTAGCTGTCGGCATTCTCCCTTCTTATGTAAACCTTGTAAAATAAGAGAGAATAGGCATAAGTATTGTGACATAACGTGTAATAACAACCCAAAGTGCAATAAATATCAATATAAAAGCATGATGCAAAATGGACGTATCAACTCCCCCAAGGTTAGACCTCGTTTGTCCTCAAGCGGAAGCCGATAACAATAAATATGTCCACATGTTTAGCGGTAGAGGTGTCGATAAAATAAAATACGGACATGAGGGCATCATGATTATTCTTATAACAGCAACATATATGGATATTGTCATATGATTTCTTATGCTCAAGTAATAATCTATTCACAATGTCAAGTATGAATCAGAAACTTCATTGAGAACCAACAAACTATAATCTCAGTCATTGAAGCAATTGCAATTTATCATAACATCAGAAAGAATCTATGTCAGAGCTTTCCGGCAAGTCCACATACTCATCTATCATTTAATCTTTCACAATTGCTAACACTCACGCAATACTTGTGGTTACGGAGTTTTAATCGAACACAGAGAAAGATAGGGGCTTATAGTTTCGCCTCCCAACCTTTTAACTCAAGGGTAATGTCAACAATAATAGTTCATGCTAACTTACATCCAATTGGATATATATATATCAGGATCTTTCCAACACACTGTGCTTGCCAAAGGATAAAATGTAAAAAGGAAAGGTGAAGATCACCATGACTCTTGCATAAGGTAGAAGATAAAAGTAAAAGATAGGCCCTTCGCAGAGGGAAGCAGAGGTTGCCATGCGCTTTCAGGGTTGGATGCACAAAA